>JANFOE010000380.1:0-649391 GCA_025667525.1 Glebionis coronaria | reverse complement strand
CTTAGCTTTTTGCTTAATCATTCAGTGTAGAAAAAGAAGAGTTTGGATTTCTTTTCTATGTTAATTTTTGCAGGTGATTGGATTTTGTTGCTGACATTTAGCAGAATCGTGAAGTGATGATTGTAGTTTCTGTTCAGCAGTTAGATTGGTTTCGTAGCTGGTGGTTCAAGTAGCGTTTGTTTTAAACCGGCTCAGCGCCGCGTTTCTCGTCTCAAAGGTCTAAACTTCGGATGAGATGGTTAAGCACGTTACGTTTTCAGAATAAAAGTGTAATTCAGTTAGGAGTTTTATTTTAGAGTTACTTTTAATGGCTAGTTGTTGTATCTGATTTGTTTGTTATCTGTTATAATTCTTAGATTCAGTTCTCTTTAATTTTTGAAAATTTTAAGCATAACTAGTGTTTTGGTTCATCAGGCTGATTAGTCTGATAAGTTTACCATAGTGAAATTGGGATATATGAGTTTAGTTTAGACATAATAATAAAGTTCCAAATGTGACAGTTCATTAGTTAAATCAGCTGGAGTAGTTGTACTTGTTAAAGATGAACTGTAGGATTAGACACTTTAGTTGTCCTCAATGGAATCTATTGGTGATTGGTCTTTAAAAAGTTGTAGTGGTTAAATAGATAATTAGCTCTTTTTAAAAAGTTTTTTTTTCCAGAAAAACAAAGGTAAAAAAAATAGATGCTTGGATACGATCCACAATCTGTTCTGCTTTCCTTCTAAATCAGTTTTACTAGTTAACAGTTTTAGACCTTCATTTTGTATGTTCTTTGTAACAGTTACGGTCCCTTAGTTTGTTAAAAAGTTAGTTTAATGCTGTTACGTATGTTACATATCTAGTCCTTTTTCCGTTAAGTCATTTAGTTTGTTTTGGATTTGATATGCATTAGTCAATTGGGCTTACTTTTGATTTGGGGCCTAGCCAAATTAGGCAGCAGATCTAGTTTTCAATTTTAACAGTAGGATTAGATTCTTAGTTTTATAAAATTTGATTTTTTAGTTTTATAAAATTTGATTTTTAGTTTTTATAAAGTCCATTTTAGAATTTACTAGAATCAGTACTTTTACTTTTATAGATAATATTTCTATATTTTGTATTTTTTCAATTTAATTTTGTAGTATAAAACTTGAATTTTTTCATTTCTTTTTTAATTTCGTGCTTTAAATGTTTTTACGTAATTGCAATGTGTTTTTTAGAGTAGTACGTATTACGTAGGTAATATAGCATATTTTTACCTTTTTACTTGCTTTGTGCTAATTAGACATAGAATACCAATCAAGTTTGTACAACCAAAAACAATTAAGTCTTTGCTAGAAAACGTTTATATCAATTCGAATCGAGCTGAGAAGACAACTAGACTAAAAAAACGAATTATTAAATGGCGCCGCTGCCGGTTCTTTTCGTGAAGATTAACGATTTCGAGTGAGACGATTGGATTTTTGGGATCCGTTCACTTTGTGAACGTTATTTTTTACGTATTATAAATCAAAAAACATAAAAAAAATCAAAAGATTAAAATAAAAAAAAAATAAAAAAAACCACAAAATCAATTCTTTTTCCTAAAGAATTTGAACCAAAAAAATAAAAAATCCAAAAAAGTAATCTTTTTCCTAAAAGATTACACCCCAAAAATATATATTATTCGTTTTTTATCGGTTTTTACGTAGATATAGTATTTTTTCTTAAAAAAATCAAATAAAATACAAAAAATATTTTTTTATTATATTATTATTATGTAAATAAGTATATGTATAAAAACAACCAAGTTACCTATCTCCATAAGTATTGCCGAGGCATTACACCGTGTTGAGGGGCGTTCCGGTCCTTGACACGCGTATCGATAAAATTTAATTAAGCAAGAATAGATAAATACTTTCCAATTGGCAATAATTCGAAGAATACAAACTACTAAAGTGAATAGATAGGCGACGTGCTATAAAATGCCGTCTAAGGGTCAATAGGTACGTTAAGTGCTTCGCGCCACCTAACCCCCCGTTCACTAGTGCGGAAGGAAGGCTTAATTGGAGGTCTTGCACCCAAGTAAGTAATTATATATATATTATTCTTGTGGATATTTTATATCGAACCTCGAGGGAGATATATCTCTTCTCTCTCAAAAGTCGACCGAGGGGCTACTCCCTCATTCCTCGTGTTTACTTACACGTGTACTCGCACACGTGTAAACATACCACCTTTGGTGTATCACTTCCTTCCCTGAGGAAGCTTTTAGACGTCATTTCTTGTATATACATTCGGCCACCTTGTTACACATGGATACTCGTTCCATGTTGGAGATTTTTGCAACAACAATCCGCCGCCGTTAATTATCCGTCTTGTTCGACTTGTGGTGGTCCACACGATACTTATTTATGTGATCAAAATAATGGTTTATTATGGGGAGGGATATGCTTACAATGGAACCGAGAACCCTAATTTTTCAACCTAACACTCAAATGGGACTACACTTGTAATGACTATATGGGATATTCCGGTTTTTCATCACAACCTCCACCATCATTTCATGATCAAACCTTTAATGTGCCATACCAAAATCAAGGAATTTTCCAATTATGAAGGTTTTCAATAATAATGATAATTTTTCAAGGCTATAATCAAGAAACCTTTCATAATCAAGGATTTTCAAACAATGAAGGCTTTCAAAATGATGAGAATTTTCCATGCCATAATCAAGACACCTTTCAACATCAAGGATTACCATATTCGATCACTTTGCCACACTTGGTTAATCGTCCTATGTTGGAGATATTCCAAGACGAGCAATATCGAGCTATGTATGGGCCTTGTGCGACTTGTGGAGCATCACATAATGAAAATAATTGTGATCTATACGCGAGTAATTATGCTCGAGGGTTTGATGAGGATTTTCAAAATCAAGAATTTTTAACTCAAGATGATTTTCAAAATGAAGAAAATTTTCAAAGTCCTAATAAAAAAACGGTTAACAATCAAGGCATTTATCATTTCTTGAGTAAAGACGCTTTTAATATGGTAATGCAAGCACTTGAGTCAATGCAAGAGGCAACTGATCCGAAAATATTAGGCTTGAGCACATACATCTTGCAACACATGAGACCGAACGATGCTTTACCTGATGATGAGCCTTCTTTGAGAGTAGATGTTGAGGATGATACACTTAGTGATGTTCCTATTCTAGACCCTTCCATCTCTACACCGACTATACTTGAGCATTACACACCTTCATCACCTTTACCTCACGTGGAACCCACCGACTCTTTAACCATGGGGGACGAGCCTCTTAGCACTAATACAAACACCGATTTGGAAAAATTAACCGTTTCTAGTGTTGAGAACCTTATCCCAATCCAAAGAGAGTTTGAGGGTATTTCCATTGAACCATGTGATGAGCTTTGTATTGATACCTCTTCTCCTCATGATCACATTGAGATTTTATCACATATTGACCTTCATGCTACTACTAGTGATTTTGTTGACTTTGATCTTGATGAATTGTTTAAAGAAAGGGATAATGAGATTGAGGAAGAGTTTGTGAAAGACTTGACACAAATGGAGGATGATGATTGTGATTCTAGTGACGCGTCTTATGCTCTATCATCCGATGATTTGTCTTGTCAAGATAACATTCCTAATTTGGATGAAGATTTTGCTCATATAGGAAAAGTGGATCCTTCTCCTCTACCACTTTATGATTCTTGTGATGAAACCTTTGATGATCCTTATGATAGTGATGAGTCTTTTACTTCTGATGATGATGACTCCATTTCTTCTATGACTCCTTCACCTATTCCTCTAAGTGATTTTGTGATACATTCAAATCCTCTTTTTGAGACATGTTTTGATAACCCACTTTTTGAGGACTGTGAAGAACCTAATAATGAGTCTATAGAAGAAGAACCCTTGATTGATATTCCTTCACTGGTTTTTGAGGATACACCTATTGATTTTCATGATCATATCATCCCTTTGAGTGATTCTCTCATTAATACACCTCCTTTTGAGCCTTATGTTCCCACCCTCCCACCCTTGAAGTTGGTTATTGATGAAGATCCTTTCCTCTTAGAGATTGATACTTTTTCATCTAAGGCACCTTTAGAACTCAAAACCTTTGATATGGACTCTTTTATGGAGATTGATGCCACCATAGAGGATACTCTTGCACATTTTGATATAGAGGTCAACGATAGTGTTTCTAATTTGGAAGAGGAGGTTCGTCTTATTACTACATTGCTTTTTGGGAACATAGAGACTACACCTTCTTCACAAGACACTATTACTATTGATCCTCCTTTCACTATGCCTTCTATGGAAGATTACCCACCTTTTGATGATGATGATGAGCCCAATATGGACATAATAGTTATGAATGTTTTGATATCTACACCTTCATATTCTCATGATGCTTTGATCACTAAGGGGGAATCTTATATGGTTGATACGAGCTCATCTTCTTATTTTCCCATGAAGGGAAAGGTTTTTGATCCTGGGATACGTATATTTGGGAAAAATTGGTTTTCATCTACTCCACCTAAGAGTGTGCCTTCGATTGATATGCACTTCTTGTATGAGCTTACTTTGGTGATACTACCTACTTTGGAGTTGTTCACTTGTCGAGATGGAAATTATGTATTTGATCCTGGAGTGCTTCCTATTTGAGAGATTTCGTATGTTGGACAAACTTGAGACACGTTGGACCGTTCCATTTATCGAGGCAGATTTGGTAAATCTTATAGTAAATGGCAACGTGCTAAGTTTGAGTGTATCATGTGAGCCGAGCTTCAAAGTGGATATTCTTTTACTCTCCATGATGGTTTCCCCAAGGACAACTTAATTCGGGGCCGAGTCGAGCTAGCGACTTAGGGTTAAAAAAAACTCAAGCATTGAATAACTAGGTTAGAAAACGTAGAGTAGATTTTCAATAGGTTAGGTTTAATTAAAAGGATGTTATAGTAGAGTTGAAGTGGAGGGGTGCCTTTCTTCGTCTTTTGGTGTTTGTTTCAAGGGTTGCTCTCTCACATTTCATGCTTGGAGCTTATGGAGGAGGCCCGTGTATCTGGTTCACTTCGATTAGTTTTTGCTATTGTGTTATTCAAAAACTTGTGCTTAAAATGAATACCCTTTAGTTGTCTCTTCCTTAACTTGGGTTAAGCAAAGTAATCAATGTCATAAGTGTAGGGGAGTTCACTCCCATGCTCTTAAACATTGAGGACAATGTTTATCTTAAGTGTAGGGGAGACTTCTATCGAAGTGACCTTACCTAGACCATTGCCTTAACTTCATGATAACTTGGGAAAATTAATTTTTCAAACATTTTTCAAATTTTTGATCTACTTTGGCCACCAAAAATATGCATTCATAATTTTTGCATCAATCATTTTTCATTTTGCATAACACATTTGCATTGTATATATTTCTTCTTTATGTTTCATCAAAAATATATAAAAAGAAAAAATAAAATAAAACATGGTTTTAACAAGTTTAGACTTCTTTGACATATTAGGCCCGCCATGGATATTTTGACTCAACCCGAGTTTGCTTATTTTAGCACTCTCTAGCTAGTATCCTTAACCATGTAGTCCTTCATTGGTCTATTAGGCTAAGCTTCCACCAATTTCATTCTTTGAAATTTTAAATTTGTGGAGAATGGGAAATGATAGAGTTGAAGCAAGTGTAAAAGGGCTAGATAGACTTCATGGCAATTACTTGTGGCTAAACCCTTCTTTTCGTTACCTCTATTTCTTCGCATGTATATAATTGTTAATAAATAATCAAGTACGGTTTTAATTGGTTTGTAATCTCTTATGCATTTTTGGCTAATCATTCATGGTTAATATGAGTACGTCTTAAGATTCTAAGTTAGCACGTTTTATGTGTACTAGACTTGTGTCATGCTCCATATTTAGCGGGTGTTTTTCCTTTTCTTCTTTTCAAATTTCTTTGTGAGGAATAAAGAAAAATAAGAGCGGCTTATGAAAAAAAATGAGTGGCTAGAAAAAAAAAAAAAAATAAAAAAAATAAAAAAAAAAAAATAAAAAAAAAATAAAATAAAATAATGCAAGACTCCCAAGAGGGGCAGTGTGGTGTTAATTATAGTGACTATTGAGTTCCAATATTACCTTGACGGGTTGCGGGGATTCAATAGATTGCTCCAATCCAATATTACCTTGACGGGTTGCGGGGTTGAAGATCCAAAATCTCAAAAAGATGCGGATATAAATTATTGCGTGAGTTTTATTTTTCTTTCCTTAGCGAGTGTGTAGTTACTTATGAAAGCATGACATGAGGATTTTACACATAAGGCGAATGACTTATTACTCTTAATACGGACTTATATTAATTGTGAGCGGTTTTTCAAGTAATGGATGAGAAGATTACTTAGGATTAAAACCGTGCTTCCTTATTTTTGGATTTTACACTTCTTATATTTCACACTTGAAGAATGACAAATTTGCCCACAAGCAATTTGCTCAATTAATAACCGGTTCCACATTTAATTGTCATGAATAAGTTGATGCACTTTTTACTTGTGAATGCAATGATCCCATTTACTAGCTTGGTATGGGGAAAGTGAAACTTGAGGGTGATAAATGTCCATGGTACCAAAGCCCTAATTCAAGTCATTGAATTCTTTATGAGTTATTTCCATCAAAACCATTTATGAAAAATCCAAAAAAAAATATAAATAGAATTGTTTTCTTTGCATTGCATTGTAAATATTCAAAATCATGCATCATATAGTGTAAAGTAGTGTAGATGCATTCTAAAATGGCCAAGGATGGTTAATTATGAGAAAAGTGTAACTTGGTGCTTTAAAATGCTGCATTGCATGAGGACATGGCAATGGTCAAGTGGAGGGGAGTTGATAAGTGTGAAAACACTCATCAATAATGATCCTAAAACCACTAAAAACACTGTCAAATACCTGATATTAAACTGTAAATTATCAGAATTACGCGTGTATTTGGTGTTTGTGTATTTTCAGGTAATATAGGTACATTTGAGACAAATACGAGCTTTCAAGGTATTTTCATAACAAAAGACGAAGAAAGAGACGAAAAGATGATTCAAGGACCTTATTTGCCAAGCTTTTAAAGATCGAGGATTGAACTTGCAATTTTCTACAAGATAAAAGGATGAAAAGAATTACTTGGAAACCTTTATACACATTTGGAAAGAAGTAAGAGATGAGGGACCAAATAGGCAAAATAAGTGAAAAGATTTATTCAAGTCTGGTCAATTGACCAAGTCTGGTCAAACAATACAAACGTGTATACAAGACACGTCTCTTCTTCAACCTTGAAGAGAGAGAAAGGAAATTAAAACCGACTTCCTCTTTTCTATCACCCAAACCTGCAATCCAATATCACGAGAGATCAAGCGAGTTTCAGCAAGAGATCAAAACTACAAAAGTATTCCTCTCTTCTCCCTCTTCATGATGATGCTAGTTAATTAGATCAAGGAGTGAAGACGAAGAAAGTCCCAATTCAAGATTGAAGATGAAGAACGAGTATCCTCGTATTTTACACGTGGCATCCACTCATTGGATAGACCACGTCATCAATCTTCTCTCGCGGCTATAAAAAGACATGAAGGCCTCATTTTGCAAGCGGTTAGATTAGGAGTAGTTTACACATAGTAGATAGTTAGGATTAGTTAGTGAGTTTTCTCTCAAAGCTATTTGATTTTCAGTTTAAAGTTTGTTAGAAATCAGTTGAGAATAGTTAATCAGTTGTAACCGTTCTTGATATTACTGCCATTAATGAAAGCTTTTAGTTTCTCAATCTTCTTTCTTTATAATCAAGTTTTATTCTGCTATTAATGAAACGTTGATTTTTCTTATTCTCTTTTCCTCTTTATTCTGTTTTTACAGGTTTGTTAGGAAACCTCTTGAGAGTTGTTATGATTTTCGAGTGCTTAATCATAATAGTTAAAAGAAGAATAGCCATTATTTTCTACAATTTTTGGATTTTGAAGCGTGAATTCTGTTTTCAGTTAGAGTAATAGTGACAGATTTCTAAATCTCCATTAATGAAGTTTTAGAGTTTTGCAAATTACATTCTTTCTTTCTGAATTCTAGTTAACAAATCTAGTAGTCTTTGGTTCGGTTAGGATAGTTGCTCAGTTAGTATACATTCAGCAGATTAATACTTAGGATTTTGAGAATGGTTTTGATTCCAGTGAGAGCAGTTAGCATTTCCAATTGAATCAAAATAATGCAGTCATTCTGCGAATATAGCACAGATTGGCGTGTTTGAGTTAATTTCTACTGATATAAGAAGCAGGTCTTAGCTTTTTGCTTAATCATTCAGTGTAGAAAAGAAGAGTTTGGATTTCTTTTTATGTTAATTTTGCAGGTGATTGGATTTGTTGCTGACATTTAGCAGAATCGTGAAGTGATGATTGTAGTTCTGTTCAGCAGTTAGATTGGTTTCGTAGCTGGTGGTTCAAGTAGCGTTTGTTTTAAACCGGCTCAGCGCCGCGTTTCTCGTCTCAAAGGTCTAAACTTCGGATGAGATGGTTAAGCACGTTACGTTTTCAGAATAAAAGTGTAATTCAGTTAGGAGTTTTATTTTAGAGTTACTTTTAATGCTAGTTGTTGTATCTGATTTGTTTGTTATCTGTTATAATTCTTAGATTCAGTTCTCTTTAATTTTTGAAATTTAAGCATAACTAGTGTTTGGTTCATCAGCTGATTAGTCTGATAAGTTTACCATAGTGAAATTGGATATATGAGTTTAGTTTAGACATAATAATAAAGTTCCAAATGTGACAGTTCATTAGTTAAATCAGCTGGAGTAGTTGTACTTGTTAAAGATGAACTGTAGGATTAGACACTTTAGTTGTCTCAATGGAATCTATTGGTGATTGGTCTTTAAAAAGTTGTAGTGGTTAAATAGATAATTAGCTCTTTTAAAAAGTTTTTTTTCCAGAAAAACAAAGGTAAAAAAATAGATGCTTGGATACGATCCACAATCTGTTCTGCTTTCCTTCTAAATCAGTTTTACTAGTTAACAGTTTTAGACCTTCATTTTGTATGTTCTTGTAACAGTTACGGTCCCTTAGTTTGTTAAAAGTTAGTTTAATGCTGTTACGTATGTTACATATCTAGTCCTTTTCCGTTAAGTCATTTAGTTTGTTTTGGATTTGATATGCATTAGTCAATTGGGCTTACTTTTGATTTGGGCTAGCCAAATTAGGCAGCAGATCTAGTTTCAATTTTAACAGTAGGATTAGATTCTTAGTTTTATAAAATTTGATTTTTAGTTTTATAAAATTTGATTTTTAGTTTTATAAAGTCCATTTTAGAATTACTAGAATCAGTACTTTTACTTTTATAGATATATTTCTATATTTTGTATTTTTCAATTTAATTTTGTAGTATAAACTTGAATTTTTCATTTCTTTTTAATTTCGTGCTTTAAATGTTTTACGTAATTGCAATGTGTTTTTAGAGTAGTACGTATTACGTAGGTAATATAGCATATTTTTACCTTTTTACTTGCTTTGTGCTAATTAGACATAGAATACCAATCAAGTTTGTACAACCAAAAACAATTAAGTCTTTGCTAGAAAACGTTATATCAATTCGAATCGAGCTGAGAAGACAACTAGACTAAAAAACGAATTATTAGTCTTTCTTACCTTTGATGATTCCGGAGTCTTTCCATCACCATTTCATGTACTTTGAGGTTTCTAATGAGTTCGTCTAGTGATAGGCTTGAAAGATCTTTAGATTCTTCGATTGCCGTGACTTTAGCTCCTCATTTTGGATGGAGAGACCTAAAAACATTTCCTAACAAAGTTCTTGTTGGAAAAAGATTCGCCAAGTTATTTTAGTGATGTTATGATAGTGTTAAACCGATAAAATCCTACATCAATTGACTCTTCTTCAAGGATAGAAATTGTTCATATTGTTAAACAAGTAAGTCAATTTTATTATCTTTGACTTGCGAGTTTTCTTGATGTGTGACTATGAGTGAGTTCCAAATTTCTTTGGCCGTTTGACAACTAAATATTCTTTCATACTCCTTTTTAGGTAGAGCATTATAAAGCATCATTTTGACTTCGTTATTTTTAGCGAACATTTTCTTTTGATCATCGGTTTGCTCTTCGCGAGGAATCGATTCAAGTTGGTTAGAGGTAACATTTCTAACCGTTGGTGTATAATCACCTTCAATGATTGTATACCAAAGGTTTATATCCTTAGATTTCACATAAGTTTCAAAACGATTTTTCCAATAAATAAAACCATCGGTTTCAAAGAGTGATGGTCGTTGCATAGATTGCCCTTCTTTGTAATTTTCAGAATCCATGTATCGATTCAAGTTTTAATGTACAATATACTTTAAAGATCTTGAGTACGTAGTTCTTGATGCTAATTTTAGAAAACTAGAAGGGGGGTTCAATAGTTTTTACCGATTAGTTTTAAATATTTTAGAAACTTTTCGTGATTGCAAATGAATATAGATGACATGTGAATTAGTAATGTAAATGACTTGAAGCAATAAGTAAGCAAACCACAATGCACGATGATTTATAGTGGTTCGTCCTATCAAGATCTCACCTATCTTGCCCCTACTTCTACTCCTCGAGTATCCACTCGAGAGTTCTACTTCACTATTAAATGAATCTCCTTTACGCCGATGGAGAAACCTTCACACGTAAACTTACAATCTTTAACGACACCTAAGTTTAAGATGTCTCGTTCTTTAGAAAGGCACAACAACGACTTATAGAATTCTACACTCGTGGTTATAACACCAACCACTTTATACAAGAGATATATTAATGGGTACAACAATGGTGATGGTGTAGGTAACACTTAATACTTTTACGCAATGTGAAGCCTTGAATGATTAAAGCTTAGAGTTGAGAATTCTTGTGGCTGATCTTTATATGAACAAGAATCTAAATCACAAGCAAGAAGAGAACAAACAAGATAAATTAGAAGGTTAGATATACATACTAGGATTAGTGAGAAGATTAGATAGTGGGGAGAGATAGAAGCTTGGACAAAGCTTCAATTTATAGGCAATCTGACAAACCCCACGGAACACGTCGGACCCTTCACATTTGGGCCCGTCGGGGTCCGACAGATTTGACTTTTGTTGCCTCATAAATTTTTGTCCAAAATTGCAAACAAGTATCAAATCTACTTTGTTTGACTTAAAAAAGCTGACATAAAAAATCAACTTTGACTATGTGGAGTGAATTTATGTTTTTCCTTTTAAGTTTATACAAGTTGTGTCCTTTTGTAATAACATTTTTGTATAAGTTCGTGGACTAAAAAACTTATATGATGCTTATAATTCCAACATAAAAATATCTTTTATGTTTTGTCATTAACAAAACATTAAGCATGATTAAAACATAAATATCGTTTTAATGTGATATTTACATTTAAAAAACCACTTATATCAACCAAACTATACAAGGTATTAAAAACCGCGAGAAAAAATTAAAATCGGTATGAAAAATGCCTAAACAAAACTTGTCAAACTTGGCTAGTAAACTTCGTTTAGATTTATGTAATGTAGAATCTAGAATTATCTATATTACTTTATAAAACATTTGTGATCTTTTTACAATAGTAAGGCTGAAAATTCAGACTTTTTTACCTATTAAATAAAACAAGTTGTTAATATATTCATCAACATTATATACTATAATCTTTTCTAACAACCTTTTGTAATAAACTTTTGTAACAACCTTCTAAAATAACATTTTTTTCTTTTAAATTAAAAAATCTTTTTATTTATTTATTATTTTTATAATCTAATTTCACTATATTTTTTAAAATTTTGTGTTTTTTAATTCGATATCTATTTTGATATATTTTTATTAACTTTTAGTCTTTTTCAATTTTAGTGGGTTTTTTAATATTTGTTAGTCTCAAAATTTATTATTAGGTATTTGCCGCTGCATTGCGCAAGTACCGTTCTAGTTATATATTATAAACGAAAAGAAAGACATTTTTCTTCCCTAACAATCTTTCTAAGAGAGCTGAGAACGATTGGGGCTTAAAGATGGCGCCAAAAGCATCACGTAAGATTTTGGAGGGCTTTGACACCCGACTCTTTTGGCACCATACTTTTTAGGGAGTGGTTGACACAAGAAAAAGTGATGTAAAAGTGGTATAATGAGCTTACATTTACCTACTTTTATTAAAAAATTCAAAAAATCTACCAGCTACACTGGACGGGATGACGCGAACCATCTTGACGCGAAACACATAATAGTGCGCCAACCAATGTCTAGCGCCAAAAGCTTACTAACCAAGTGGTGAGCCACCACACCCCCACTCTACTACCAAATGATTTTGACATGTAGATTTCATTGATTCTCTGTTTTATCTTCTGTTTTATATTTTGCTGGGTGTAATAATCTGGTTCTTAGGAAGATTATTAGGAAATTAAGTTAAAATCTATCATTGCTCAAGCGAAAATGATTTGTAAACGATAAATTATAATCATATCCGTCTGTAAGCTGATGTTCATATAATTATAACTCAAAGTATGCGCATGCAAATGGAAGCACTATCCTCTTTATCAAATAAAGTATTAAGCATATACAACCCTTCGTATTTGCCTGAATTTTTTATACCATGATCATAGCATGTAAGACTAGTATTTTATTCTTATGTTTAACGCGGTTCCGTTGATTAGAGACAATCGAGAACCTGATCTTTTATCGTGCTCCAGATACTTAATTATTTAAATACAAAACAAGGTTGTGCCTTTTGTGGTAGCACGCTTCCAGCTTCCTAATATAAAGCGTTGTCCCTCCGCATTGTGGTAAATGACAAAATTAACATTCCGACTTCAATAATCGTTACTCCATGCAGAAACATCTTCATCGATTTATATAAAATATGATCGGCATGCAGAATCATAGCGTACCGTCCTACAGTTGAATTGGCTACGGTTTTTAAAAAGTATTTAAGAAACATTTTAAAGTTCCGTCTCCATAAAATAAACTTTAATTGTATAAGCTGGAGAAAATTATTATTTAGCATACACTCAATCAAAGAGAAGAAAATATCAGAATATTAATTTGGTACATCAATGGCGGCTGTCTTTCTTTCCAATTACCCTTTTTGTTGTTCATACCTGTAACAACCAACCTGTAGTCTTGTGATGTCACCCTTGGGGTTTGATGTCCAAGAACGAGCTTGATTACATGTTACGAATACAATCACTACAAGAAATCATGCTTTATAAGAAACTAAATAGTGTCCTATCAGGTTACTTTATAGGACCTTTGACATAATAAGACCAATGAAAGAAGTGTCACATATAAAGGGGTTGTATTAAGTATAAAAATTATTAAGACACTTGTAAGCATCCTAATAAGTGTCAATCTTATGATACAAAAAAATTTGTCCCATAAAACGTTTTTTACGACATAGTCTATGCCCTAGCAAACAATATAACAAGACGCTTTAAAGTGTTCTAAGATATGTTAACATTCAATCATGTGTTGAGACGCATACATGTGTCCTAAAAAATACTTTTTAGGACAAAATCGTGTGTACCATGAACTCTTATTTATGCACAAGAAAAAGGTCCTAATACGCATGTGCCTGTTGAGACCAAGTTTAGTGTCCTGACATTATACAAATTAAGTCGTTTTTATATCTACAAAATTTTGTTTTTAATACGCTTTCACAAGACCATTAGCAGGTCCTAAGAAAAATTCTAATGAAACACTATATAAAACACAACATACAAAATATTAATGACTAAAAGTTGTAACAAGTATAAGCATAAAGAAATTTCATATAAATAACAAGAAGTTTTTACACAATAAGCTTAACAGCATCCAAAATATTCTTTTAAATTTTATTACATTGAAATTAAACGAAACTGAAGTCGATAATGAGTCATCATGGATCATCTTCATGCACCATCCTCACTTGCCACCTACAATCATACAACCCACATATATAAGATTTCAAAATTTAATCAATGATCATTATGAAAGAAAGTTGGAAAAACACAATTACTATAGTTACTAAATTCCTAGAATTTAACATGTGGACATACCGAAACAAAAGGGCAAGGCCATGCAACTGTTGCACCAACAACCTCATAAACTGTGACAAACAAACCATAGCGTCTCACCAAGTGTTCATCTTTTTTATAGGCACTTGAATGTTTACCTCACACCAATTTGGTCCTATCTCTTCACCTCCAACAATCTCATTTGGATCTAAGCTGTTAATCCTTCCTTTCGCTACAATCTCGTTAGGATTGAAGATGCTTTTGATATATACATAAGCTCCAACCTACAATATACAGAATCTGGCACTATTAATTTTCATAGTGTAATTGATAAGGGTGCATATATCAATTAAGATAAAACACGTACCCGTAAAGGTCGAGGTTCACTAGCTACATTTGTACCACAAGAAGCATTTTCAGTTGACCCGTGCCTTTGAGAATCTCTCACTTTTAACTCAGCAAGCTCACGACTAAGTTGATCACATCTAGACTTATACATGAGCTTATCTCTATGACGGGTAGCACAACTTGGAACTATGCCCCAAACATCTGAAGCAAGTACACCTAACCCGTACACGTCTGCTGGTCCATTGTTATCCTTAGCCATAACTTTTGAGTATATGTCCTGTGGTCCAGGCTCATCAGTTTCACCCTCCGGAAGTTGAGAGCTCAATTCCTCCATTTTATCCTATATAAACGATACCAAATATGTTAAGTGTGCCTAAAACTACTACACTTGCAAAAAGAAACAAATTAACGTAAGTCATGGTACACGTAAGTTCTATTTGAAACAAGAAAGTATTAGGTAGATAGTACATACAATTGCATTTGCAGCTTCCTCATTTTTGCAATTCCATCAGTAGAAAAGTATGCAAGAAACAATTCTCTTCTTGTTGGTTCACGTCCACCTAAAGATTCCTGTTTCACGACAAACAAAATTTCTCAGTACATGCCGATATTAAACACTGACACTTGTACAGTTAAATAGATTACCTTAACTTCTTCACGCACTATAGCGTAACTTTTATTACCCGTAACTTGAACCATCTTCTTTTTTGCCCTGTTTGCCTTATTTTTTTCACTCACTCTCTGTAGTAAAAAAAATAGATATGAGTAATCATCTAAAGATTGCAGAATTACATATATGTAGAACTTTTATATGTAAAAAAATCTAAGTACATTAGCAAGCTATACATATGCAGAACATCAGTAATAAAAAAAGTACCAGTAGGATCAATAGCTATCAATTTATCAAACCTTTGAGTTTTCTTTATTCCAAGTCTTGACAAGTTTTTTCCAATGACCTGGACGAACTCATTTTAGGTTGATATTTAGTTGTTCACGATAAGACAAAGAGGGATCATAAAAGTCTTTCTTAACTCTGGCCCTCCAATTCCTAACCTTTTTTGCAAAGGACTTTAAAATCCAATTATCACAACCCTTAGGAAGATCAAACTTATCCTACAAAACAAAATACATATAATGCAGTTAGATGTAGATATACGGTATAAATTAGCCACTTAAATTTGAATGTATTTTGATAGATTTAAGACATCGAGCAAATCCTGTTTCTTCACACTTCTAACTTTAGGCCATGGTTTATGAAGAGGACAATATTTTCCGCTCCTTGCAAGGGATCCCATGAAATGTGTCAAAGTGCTTGTTGTCTTCTTATCAATGGGTTGTCCATATTCATTGAATGAAAAGCAACATCTAAAAAAATAAGCACACATTTGTATTTACTCTAAAATGAATACATACCTTCACCATCATTTGAATGGTTCGACTCCATCTCTATCCGAGGTACTTCTTCAACTTGTTGCCTCTCATTTCCGGTTCTAGTGCGAGCCCTCTTGCTATTCCTTGACGGCATCTTCTGAAAATCAATTATTCATCAAACCATTAAATGTTTTATTATTGTCCTAATTGACGATTATCATACTTAATTGACTAATTTTATCAATTAATTAGAAAATAGTAAATAATAAAACTCAATTAATCAAAGAACAAAAACTAGGGTTTAAAGATCTCGAAAAAATAATAATTGATTAAAAGAATGATTAAAACATAAATTATTATCATAGACGGATTTACCTAGAAAAGTATTATCAAAAAATAAATTATCAAAATAATGCCAAAGACGGATTTACCTTGTTTTGATAGAATGGATAATAGGTTATGAAGCTGTTATTGTGTCGAGAGATGAAATGGGATAAAAAATGGATCTGATATAAATACTGAGATGGAAGACTAATGGGTTTTTGGTTGGGCTTTAAGAATGGCGGGATTAAGATAAAAATGTAAACATTTTAGGGGGGAAATAGGAGGGATCAATAAAAAGTTATGGCGGGAAGTAAAAAAAGCGGGAATAAATAAAAATGTAAACATTTTAATAAAGGTGGGAATAAATTTAATGTAAACTAAAAACATAATTAAAATTACATGTAAAAACTTTTTTTTATTAAATTTAGGATAGCCAAAAACAGTATAAAATTTTATAACGTTTTTATGTTAATGTGTTATGGCACCTGATATTTTGATCAAGTAGTTTGTGTAAAAGTGAGTTTATATCGTCTCACACACTCAATTCACATATATTTGTCTCAATTGCAAGATTTCATGTAGCCGCTATATGTTTGTATTCCTCATATGTACAATGAACGTGTCAAGCTTGATTTTAATATATAATTGATTTATATATCAAAATTTCTTTTGATCATGAAACTTAATGATCAAAACTTCGTTTAAGTTCAACCAAGATTTCAGTTTCATGATCGAAGTTGTGTTCAGCCTCTTAAATGACACTCTCGACTTAATTAGTTTGAAATGTGGTGTAGGGCGGTTTTGCAATGATGTAAAAACTAATAAGACAACATTAGTATAAATCTCCAATTAATCGACACCTAAATGCTAGGTGTGAGTTATTGGGAGAACTCAAGTATTTTCTTTCGGATTCAAGAAAGAAAGTTCGTATATCTGTTTGATTAACCGCATAGATTTTCATTAATCGGTCTTATTAATCAGTTTAGCAAAAAATCGGATAATATACCAAATAATTAGATAAAAATCATTAAGATCGGACATAAATCGGTCGAATCAAGTTAAAATAGGCTAAGTCAAGCATATATATAGTGTCAAATTTTAATATGTTCAAGTGGTTGTTAGGCTGTACTGAACTCGATTATTGTCTAACGACTTTTTCAATCTTGATAAATCTACGTAATACTTTTGATTTTTGCTAAATACGATAACAATATGTATCGACTATGATAAAAATAGTTATAATAAGACTTATATATCAAGTGTCATATTAAGTTTCTTTCGTAATAAAACCTAAACAAATAAGTGTCCTATAAACTTTATTTAATATGACCCACATACTAAATGTCCTAATAAAATGCTTTATTATATGACCAAACCATATAAGTGTCATATAAAATATTATCGAATATAACACATTTATATGTGTCATATTAGATTATCTATAATACGACCTCTATGGCTTAGAGTCCTATAAAACATAAGATAATATGACTCAAATGTCAACCGTCGTATTATTTGTGTCATAACGAGACTCAAATGAGTAAGTGTCTTATAAAACTAATCTAATAAGACCAATGCGGGAAACATCTTATTAGGTTCCATGATAATAGGACTCATAAACTAAGGCATCATATTAAATATGTTTTTAGGACGTTGCTTAAAAAGGTGTCCCAGAAAAGGTCCTAAAAAGCCCTTATTTTTGTAGTGAATTAGCCATAGGGATCTTGTTTTCTTGTATTTGATTAGTAGTGTTACTTTTGTTTTTTTTTATTTTTCTTGTCAGATCCGGGTTTGATTCATCTTTGCTGAATAAATCTTGATTTTTCTAGAGCTCCCCTCAATCCAAATGGGTATGGATTCCAGTAGATCCAAAGAGGATGATGTAGAGCGGATCTCTACATCAATTTATATAACTAATTTTCCAGAATCAATAAAGGCGAAGGATATATTTCAAGCTTGTAAACAGTATGGGCAGGTGGTGGATGTGTTTATTTCTATGAAACGGACGAGAGAGGGGAAACGGTTTGGGTTTGTTTGGTTTATTAAGGTCTTTAATGTTGAGAGGTTAGTGGATAATTTGTGCACTGTTTGGGTGGGTCGTTTTAAACTTCAGGCGAATTTGGCAAGGTTTCAACGGGAACCTAGGAAATAATAGAGAGACCTGTTAAGAGTACCGGTGTGTTGCGTCGAGATACTGATAAGGTACCTAGTCAGATTTATGGTAGAGGGGGTAATGGGAGGACGTATAGTAACGTTGTTAAAGATGCCAATGTGGGCAGTAGCACCGAGGCTCCTGCTATTGTTTTAGGTGAGGAATGTCTATGTGATAATGACTTATCTAAAGCATTGATGGGGAGGGTCAAAGACTTCGCCTCAATACAGAATATCAAGTTAGATCTAAAAAATGAAGGTTTTGAGAACTTAAGGATTAAGTATCTTGGTGAGCTTGGGTTGCTACTTGAATTTGGTTCGGTTGAGTTACAAGAGGCGTTTAGGGATAATGTGGGGGGTAGTTCATGGTTCTCGGAGATTAGACAAGCGTATGTGGATATCAATCATGAAGGGCGTATTGTGTGGGTTGAGGTGGAAGGAATTCCTTTGAAGTTATGGTCTATGAACTCGTTTAGAAGAATTGCTAACAAATGGGGGGAATTGATTGATGTAGATGATATTCAGGAGAAGTGTCTTCATTCTAAACGGCTGTGTTTGTTCACGAAATGGTACAATAATATTTTTGAATCGTTTAAGATAATATTTAAAGGAAAAGTGTATTGGATTCGGGCTAAGGAGGTACCAGGTTGGGTTCCTGATCTGCAGGATGAAAGTGATGAAGACGAAGAGTCGGTTGATGACTTTATGGAAAGTGATAGGAATGAAAGTGAAGCAATTAACGGTGGTGAAGGTGGTGAGGATGTAGTTCCTGAAACTGAGTTGCAGAACTCAGTTGGGCAGAAGGTGTGTGATTCGGATGATCCATTTGAGATTTACCCGTTGTTGAATAAAGATGGGAAGATGGAAGACGTGAAGGAAAATGAAAACAGGGTGGATTCTAGCAAGCCTCATCTACCGGGGTATACACCTGATAAGGAGTTAAATGGGACTGATGAGAGAGGGGAGAATTCTAGGAATGGTAATGGTAATACTGAGGAGAAGCTTGGTGAAGGGGGAGATGGTTCTGAGAGAACGAAACCCATTCATCAGGAGGAGTCGGTGAGTTCTGGCAGATTCAAAAAGTCTGGTGCTCCGCGTTCGGGTGGTCGTTTTTAGGTCTTGTGGAGGAAGTAATAAAGGTAGGGCAAACTATGGGGTATAATATGGAGGGTGTGATGCAGAATTTATCAGAGATCATAGAATCGCATGGAGAGTCGGTGGTTCATCGATGAATTTCTTGTCTATCAATATTCAAGGCCTAGCCCAAAAGGCCAAGAAAGATTGGGTAAGGGAGATGTGTATTACTAATAAGGTGAATTTTTTGGCGATTCAGGAAACTAAAATGGAGAAGATTGATGTGTTTAGTGTGCGTACATGTTGGGGTAATTTGGGGTTTGAATTTTTGCACAGTGATTCCGTGGGTAACTCGGGAGGGATCTTATGTGTGTGGGATCCGAAGGCGTTTCGGTAAATTAGTCATACTATTTCTGATTTTTTTTGTTATTGTTAGAGGTGTTTGGACTTTGACATGTAAGGACTTGATGATTGTGGCGGTGTATGCTCCTCAAGATGCGAGGGATAAACGTATGTTATGGGAGTACTTAGAGAGTGTTGTGAACCAATGATGTGGTGATGTGGTGATTATGGGTGACTTCAATGAGGTCCGGTTTAAACTGATAGGTTCGGGTCGAACTTTAATGTTCATGGAGCGGATGTGTTTAATTCCTTTATTGTTAACGCGGGTTTGGAAGAGATCTCGCTTGGTGGTACTTCTTATACTTGGTGTCATAAGTCCGCGGCTAAAATGAGTAAATTAGAACGATTTTTTGTGTCTAATAGATTATTTAGCAACTGCCCGTGTATCAGTGCTATTACGTTGGATAGGTTTTTATCCGATCATAGACCGATTCTATTGCGTGAGAAGTACTTTGATTATGGCCCAATTCCATTCAGGTTTTTTCATCACTGGTTTGAGATTGATTGTTTTAGGTAGTTTGTTTCTTGTATGTGGAGTGAGGCTCCTATTGATCTAATAAACGGGATCCAAAATTTGGCGGGTAAGTTGAAGTTTTAAAAAAATAAAATTCGTCCGTGGGTTAAAGGTAAAATGAATGAAAGGAAATTAGTGTCATTGAATCTGAAAGAGGAGCTGCGTAGGATAAACGATACTATTGATCAGGGGTTTGGGAATGAGGAGATTGCTCAAAAACGGATACAGGTGGTGAAAGAGTTATATAATATTGATCATTTGCAAGCTTTGGATTTGGCTCAAAAATCTAAGATCAAGTGGTGTATTGAAGGGGACAAAAACTCGGGTTTTTTTCATGGAATGCTTAATAAATAACGTAACTATATGAACATTCGGGGTCTTATGGTTGATGTAAATTGAAAAGAGCAGATGGTGGATGTAAAAAGAGAGTGCTTTCTTCATTTTAAAAACAGGTTTGAGAAACCAGCCGATAGAAGAGCTATTATTGAGAGTAATTTTTCGAAAATGTTGTCAGCAGAACAGTGTAATGAGATGGAACGCATGGTATCTAGAGAGGAAATAAAGAAGGTTGTATGGGATTGTGGGATGGATAAAGCTCCTGGTCCAGATGGTTATACATTTGAATTTTATAGGGAGTTTTTGTCCGTTATAGAGGAGGATGTGATTACTGCTATGACGTATTTTTTCAAGTATAGTGACATTCCCATTGGATGCAACTCATCTTTCATTACTTTAATTCCGAAGGTCCCGGATGCGAATGTGGTAAAGGATTTTCGTCCAATTAGTCTTATTGGTAGTATTTATAAGATTATTGCGAAGATCTTAGCTAATCGTTTGGTGGTGGTGTTGAGTGATATAGTTGATGAGGTTCAATAGGCGTTTATTGGTGGTAGACAAATATTGGATGGACCTTTTATCCTGAATGAGGTTATCCAGTGGTGTACGAAGAGGAAGAAAAATCTCTTATCTTTAAAGTAGATTTCGAGAAGGCGTATGATTCAGTGAGATGGGATTTTTTAGATGATGTGTTAAAGAAATTTAGTTTTGGTAACAAATGGTGCAAATGGATCCAAAGTTGTCTTCAATCGTCTAAGAGCTCTATTTTGGTTAATGGGAGCCCAACGGAGGAATTTCAATGTTATAAAGGATTGAAGCAAGGTGATCCTCTATCTCCTTTCTTGTTTATTCTTATAATGGAGAGTCTTCATGCTTCTTTTCAGCGGGTTATTGATGCAGGGTATTTTAAGGGTATTCAAATAGATAAGGAGGTATGTCTTTCACATTTGTTTTATGTTGATGATGCAGTGTTTATGGGCCAGTGGAGTGAAGATAATATTTACGCTTTGGTGCACGTATTGGAATGCTTTTACCATGTTTCTGGGCTTAGAATTAATATGACTAAAAGTAAGATTTTGGGGCTTTACGTGGATGATACGATAGTGAGTCAAGCAGCTTCTAAACTAGGCTGTTTGGTACTTAAAAAGCCGTTTAGTTATCTTGGTACAAAAGTGGGTGGTAATATGTCTCGAATAGAGAATGGAAGGAGGTTGTTAATAAAGTAAAGAGTCGTCTTTCTAAGTGGAAGATGAAAACGCTTTCTATTGGCGAGAGACTGACTTTACTTAAAGTTGTTCTTGGATCTTTACCAGTTTTTAATATGTCCATCTTCAGGGCACCTTCGAAAGTGCTTCAGGAGATGGAGTCTATTCGTGGCAAGTTCTTTAATGGTCATGAATTGAGAAGTAAGAAGGCGTCGTGGGTGAAGTGGAATGATGTTTTTACAGTTAAAAGTCATGGGGGTCTTGGAGTGCCTAGTTTATATGCGTTAAATAGAGGTCTTATGATAAAGTGGGTGTGGAAGTTCTTAAATCAGAAGGAGTCGCTTTGGACGAGAGTCATTACGGCTATATATGAAGTTAATGGCAATCTGTTCTCGGAGGGTAAGGTGAAAGGTAGATCACGTTGGTTAGATATTGTTAATGAAATGTGTGTGTTGAAGAAGAATGGGGTGGATATATTTGATAATCTAAAAATGAAATTGGGTAACAGGGACAATGTCAAGTTTTGGCAAGATAAGTAGTATGAAGGTGGTATTCTTAAAGTCATTTTTCTTCGGATTTACGCGTTGGAGAATGATAAGAATAATATGGTCAATTCTAAACTTAATGACTCTAGCCTGGAGAGTTCACTTAGGCGTCCAGTTAGGGGTGGTATAGAGGAGGAGCAGATGAATAATCTATTAGATATAGTTTAAGGTGTAAATCTTGTTTCGATGTGTGATAGGTGGGTGTGGAACTTGGAGAGCATGGGTGTTTTTCGGTGGCATCTATTCGCGGACGTATTGATGAGGTTAGATTTCCGCATCTTAATGATGGGACGAGGCGGGTCAAGTGTTTTCAAATTAAAGTGAATATTCTCGCTTGGAAGATTCGGAGAGATGGGCTTCCAACTAGATTTAATATTTCGCGGAGGGGTATTGAGATTCCTTCAATTTTGTGCCCTATTTGTGATCATAGTGTGGAGACTGTGGAGCATTTGTTTTTAAAATGTGCTTTGGTGCGGGATATCAGTAACAAGATTGCCAGGTGGTGGAATCTCAACTTTGATACAGTGTGGTCATATGATGATTGGAAAAGGTGGTTGGTGGCATGTCGTATGGACACTAAGCTTAAGCAGGTGTTTGAGGGCATTTGGTACTCGGTATGGTGGTATGTGTGGAACTATCGCAATAAGTTATTATTTGAGGAGAAAGTTCCCCTGAAGGCGGCTATTTATGATAATATTATCTCTAGTTCTTTTTTTGGTGTAAGATTAGATGTAAAGCATCGTTTGGTTGGAACGATTGGCTTAATAATCCGTATCTTATTTCCTTGTAATCTAGATCCTTGCTAGTTTGTGCTAATAAAATTGCCGTTAAAAAAAAAATCAACCAATCACAACCACCAATTTTTATCATGTAACAAAAAACTGATTTTTTAAAAATTAAATATCTCACAAACCGTTCATCGTTATGTAAAACAAAACATATAATCGAGACGAGAATTAAATCATCTATCTATCGAGGGGCACATGTATATGTTGGGAATAAGTCTATGCTTATTTGTTTCCCCTGCTAGTTGATTATTCATACCCCTGCTAGAGTAAGTTCCCCCTGCTAAATAACAAAGGCAGGGGGATCCGTTCCCCTGCTGGAGTCAAAGGCCCTGCCGTCAAGATAAACATGGAATAGATCTTTACGCGTTTCAGTTATTATTCCTTAATACTTTCCATAGTTTGTTAGTAGTGATCTTGTACGTGGGTCCTTGCATCTATAAAAGGACTCACTAGGTTAGCATGCAAAGTGTGTCTTTCTCATTTTGTTTTTCATTATTATTACTTTAAGGTTTTGTAAACCCTAATACCACTTTGGGTATTCGTATATCTTTGATATATTAAAGTGCAACGTTTGAATCTCATTTGTTCTTGTGTTAAACATTACATTCCGCATCTTGTTTAGTTACTTTGCTTTGCAAAGTTTCTCTAGTGTTAGATTGAATTCTTTCTCTCTATCACAACCCTTAAACAAGCTATTAAGGTTTAAGATCTGACTTAGGGATCAACAAGTGGTATCAGAGCTTGTTGAGAAACTTTGTCTAAATCAAGAACAAAATCCTCATAGCAAACATGTCTTCAGATTCATCCACAAATAGCAACAACCACAATAACCTCAAGTTACCCATGTTGGATCCTGAAAACTTTGAATTATGGGAATTCAGAATCCAACAATACCTGAAAATGGAACACTATGTTCTCTGGGAGATCATAGAGTTTGGTGATCAATTCAACAAAATGGTGGCAGTTGAAGAAGGCAAGGATGAAGGTGAAAGTTCCAAAGGTAAGGACAAGAAGAAATCTGCTTCTCTATGTGATAAGGAAATACTGGCTAGAAGGCATGATGTCAGGGCTCATAGCTCATTGCTGTTGGCCCTACCTGATAGACATCAACTCAGATTCAGGAAATACAAAACAGCTAAGGAACTATGGGAAGCCATAGGCACAACCTTTGGAGGAAATGAAGCCACAAAGAAGAAGAAGAAGAACCAAATGCTGGATGATTTTGCTTCTTTCAAAGCAATTGGTGATGAATCAATTGGAGCTATTTACAATAGGCTTCAAGACATGGTGGCCCACTTGGAATTCTTTGATATTGAGGTGACAAGAGAGCAGGTGAATACCAGGTTTCTTAACAACCTCCAGAAAGAATGGTTTGTCTATAAGGCAATCTGGCAGAATAAGGATGACTTGGACAACAAGAATATTGATGATATATACAATAACTTAAAAGTTTTTGAACCTATTGTCAATGAAATGAAGTCAAAAGGGACAATTCCTACCAACTCAAGTGGAATTGCTGATCCCCCTCCTAACATGGCATTCATATCACAAAGCAGTGGAATCTCCAAGAACAGTGGAATAGAAGTAGCCCCTGCTACTTATTCCCCTGCTACCAGGTCTGTACCTTCCTATGATGAAGAAAGACCAGCTACATTCAGCCTTGATACTGCATGTGCCTTCATAGCATCTCAAGGTCCACAAGGATCTACAGTGTTACATGAAGATCTGAATCAAATCAGTAAGCAAGCACTAGAAGAATTGGATATCAAGTGGAATATGGCTTTGCTAAGCATGAGAGCCAACAGGTTCCACAAGAAGTATGGGAAGAAGATCACAATTAATCCATCTGATGTGGCTGGGTTTGATAAAGCAAAAGTTGAATGCTACAATTGTGGCAAGAAGGGTCATTTTGCCAGGGAATGCAGAGGACCTAAGTCTGGAAATAGCCATAGAAAGGATGAGGATTCTGGTGCTAAAGCCATGGTAGCAATGCAGGGGATAGATGGAGCAAATGGATGGGACTTGAGTGCTATGACAGAAAGTATGGAAAGAAATCAAGCTTTGATGGCTGAGGAAAAGGAAGAAGACTTTGCACTTATGGCCATGTCAAGTTCCAGCTCTGACAATGAGGTATATGATGACTCATACTGTACTAAAGCTTGTAGAAAAAATACTGAATCTTTAAATGATCAAATCAGAAAGATAAAAGCTGACTATATCAATTGTGATAATGATCTTGATAATTACAAACGTGCTTTAGAACAACTAGAGTCCACCATAAGAGAGTATAGGCAAAGAGAAAGTGAGTATAGGGATCACATTGTGATTCTAGAAAGAGATGCCAAGGAGAATAACCAATCTATAAATGTTTTAACTGCTGAACTTGAAATTTTCAAAGCTAATCAAAAGATAGATGAGGAAACTGTTGAAAAATTTGGAAAAGCTTCAAAAGATTTAACCAAGGCATTTGAAATTGGTCAATCTCCTAAGGACAAAACAGGGTTTGGAATTAAGAATATGAATGCTGCTATACCACCACCCCCTGCTAACATCCATGCTGCCTATCCTAGAAAAGACTTGTCATGGACTGGTCTCCCTTGTTTTGAAAAACAGGATGACATTGAGTTTGACTTGAGTGCTTATATACCTAATAACCTTGATACAGAAGAGTCTCTAGTTAAAACTAGTGTCATTAGGGATGTTAAACAGGAACAGGTTGGGTTAAAGCAAATTGACAACCCTGTTAGATTTTCAAAAGAAGGAATCTCTAGCAGCAATCTAAACTCTAAGAGCATCTCTTCCAAATCTAATGCTAGGCCACAGTCTCCTAAACCTACCATTAAATATGCTGGTATGTACAGGAATGTCAGAGGTAATCAAAGAAATTAGAATGACCAAAAGTCTCATCAATTAGGAAAAGACTTTGTGATCAATACCAAGCCCTGCTTCACATGTGGCAGTTTTGAACACACTTATCAAGAGTGTAAGGCACCAATGGAGATGGTGGCTGCAAATCCCTTAAAGGATATGCAACCTAGAGCCATTCTTCTAAATGCAGGGGCAAAATCCTTTTCCCCTGCCAAGTATGTTGCCCCTGCCTTGAGAAATAGAGTAGCTGAGAAATATGTTGCTCCAGCCCTTAGAAAGGAAAATGATGTTCACCCAAAGCCCAACACCTCTGTGACCACCCCAACACCTTATACTGCATATAGATCTGGCCCTAGACCTTACCAACACATGAACAGAGGCCAAAACAAAAGGTGGGTTCCCTCTGCTAAGCATAAGGATTCCCCTGCTAAAACTGGGGTATCCCCTGCTAGAAAAGTTGTACATTCTAGGAACATGGGAAGATGGGGAAAAGCTGTGAAAGCCTCAGCTCGTTGGGTTTGGGCACCCAAAAGGGGCACTCAATCTAATGGTGTATCTCTAGTTTTCGATAAGCTATCCTACATTGATACACGAGGTAGATCCAAGTCTGTAATGGCTTGGGTCCCCAAGAAAAACTAATTTGTTTTTCCTTTTGCAGGTGACAAAGAAGACAAGGGATGATAGAGCATATTGGGATAGTGGCTGCTCAAGAAGTATGACTGGACACAAAGCTTACTTATCTAACTTTGTACCCCTGCATGACAATGATGGTGTTTCTTTTGGAGATGGACATGGAACTATAACAGGAAAAGGAACTATTGTCACAAATGGGATGACTTTTGACAATGTGTACTTGGTGAAAGAACTCAAGTATAATCTCTTCAGTGTGTCACAGATGACTGATAACAAGAATTTTGTCTTGTTTACTGACACTGAATGCTTGGTATTAGGAAAGGAGTTTGTCTTGCCACAAGACACTCCAATTGTTCTCAGAACACCAAGACAGAAGAACATGTACACAATTGATCTCAAGGACATCTCTCTCCAAGACAATGAAACATGTTTCATTGCCAAAGCTTCAGCAGAGGAATGTAAGAAATGGCATAGAAGACTTGGTCATCTTAATTTCAAGAACATGAACAAACTAGTGAAGCATAATCTGGTTCATGGTCTTCCCTCCAAGTCTTTTGCCACTGAACATACTTGTGCAGCATGTCTGAAAGGGAAGCAACACAGAGCATCTTGCAAGTCAAAAACAAGTATGTCCACCACCAAGCCATTGGAACTACTACATATGGATCTTTTTGGTCCTACTTCTGTGGCAAGCATAATGAAGAAATGGTACTGCTTAGTGATCACTGATGATTTTTCAAGATTTACATGGACATTCTTTCTATTTGAAAAGAGTGACACTGCTGATGTACTCATTGGGTTCATCAATCAAATTGAACTGTCAAAAAGCATGAAGGTAGTTACCATAAGATCAGACAATGGTGGTGAGTTCAGAAATCAGAAATTGGATTCTTTCTGCATAAACAAAGGCATCAAGAGGCAATTTAGCATTGCTAGAACACCTCAACAGAATGGAGTGGCAGAAAGAAGGAATAGGACACTCATTGAAGCTGCTAGAACTATGCTGTCTGATTCCAAACTTCCAGTTATCTTTTGGGCTGAAGCTGTATCCACTGCTTGCTATGTGCAAAACAGGGCCTTGGTAGTCAAGACACACAACAAGACCCCTTATCAGCTGTTTAATGGAAGACCTCCCTTAATTGACTTTTTCAGACCTTTTGGGTGTCATGTTATCATCTTAAACACCATTGACAATCTTGGTAAGTTTAGTGAAAAGGGTGATGATGGATACTTTGTGGGTTATTCCTTAAACAGCAAGGGATATAGGGTCTTCAACAAGAAGACAAGCAAAATCACAGCAAATCTTCATGTGAATTTTCTTGAAGACAAACCTGAAGATGTTCAAACAGGTCCAGACTGGTTCTTTGATATAGATGTACTTTCCAAGTCCATGAATTATGTACCTGTTGTCTTGCAGAACACTAACATTTCAGGTACTCAAGAAACAAGTGATGCTGAGAAGTCACCTCTGAGGTACATGAATGTACCCTCATTGTTTCCTAGTGAAGCTGATAAACAAGAAGAGAATTCTGCTTCAGGAAAAGAACAGCCAATCTCATCACCCGCTATGTCTGAAGGCAGTGGAATGGCTGAAAGCAGTGGAACCTTGGATTCCCCTGCTAGAGGAATTGATTCCTCTTTCACAAAGGATCATGATGCTAATGAGACTGCTGATGCAGAAAGAGAATCCCCACTCATCTCATCATCTACACCCATAAATGATGGTCCTATCATATCCAGCAGTGGAAGCAGAATCATCAGGAGTGGAGGCCCTAGTTATTCAGAGCTTCATTCTGCTCACAAGCACCCATCTTTAGGTCATGCTGTCTCATTTGGAAGTTCCTTTGAGGACTTCTTTCCTAATCAAAATAGCCCCATCAATTCTGATTTGGAAGAAGATGAAACAGAAGTCATCATGCAGCCTACCTATAGAATCAATAAGGATCATCCTATCTCTCAGATCATTGGTGATCCTGAAGCTCCCAGACATACAAGGTATACAGCAAAGGAGCACAGCTTCATTGCTAACATCACCATGAAGTTCAATCATGACAACATGCAATGTTGTCTGTTTACTGCATTTTTGTCACAAGAAGAGCCAAAGAAGATTTTTCAGGCTTTAAATGACCCAAGCTGGGTTGAAGCTATGCAAGAGGAGCTCTTACAATTTGACATACAAGAGGTTTGGATTCTGGTTGATTGTCCCAAATGGGCAAGGCCTATTGGGACCAAGTGGGTGCTCAGGAACAAAAAGGATGAAAGGGGAATAGTTGTCAGGAACAAGGCAAGGTTGGTAGCACAAGGGTATACTCAGGAAGAAGGGATTGATTATGAAGAAGTGTTTGCTCCAGTAGCCAGGATTGAAGCTATTAGATTATTCCTTACTTATGCCTCATTCATGGACTTCACTGTTATCCAGATGGATGTGAAAAGTGCCTTCTTATATGGAACCATTGATGAAGAAGTCTATGTCATGCAACCACCAGGGTTTGAAGATCCAGAACATCCTGACAAAGTATACAAAGTGAAAAAGGCCATGTATGGCCTTCACCAAGCTCCCAGAGCCTGGTATGGTACTCTTTCCAAATATCTCCTAGACAATAGATTCAGCAGGGGGAAGATTGATCAGACCCTGTTTACCAAGAAACAAAAGGGTGACCTTCTGCTAGTACAAGTCTATGTGGATGATATCATTTTTGGATCAACTAACTCCATGCTTAGCAAAGAGTTTGCCAAATTGATGCAGGATAAATTTCAAATGAGTGCTATGGGAGAACTAAACTTCTTTTTGGGGTTACAAGTTTAGCAGCGGAAAGATGGGATATTTATCTCACAAGACAAATATGTAGCTGAGATTGTAAAGAAGTTTGGCATGTCTGATGGGAAGAAGGTGTCCACTCCCATGGACAAGGATCATCCATGGGGCAAGGATGGTCCTGGCAAGCCTATTGATGTCAGGAATTACAGGTCTATGATTGGGTCTCTTATGTATCTCACTGCTTCAAGACCTGACATCATGTTTGCAGTCTGCTTATGTGCAAGATACCAGGTGTCACCAACAGAGTGTCACTTATTTGCTGTGAAAAGGATTTTTAGGTATCTAAAATGTCATCCTACCTTAGGACTCTGGTATCCAAAGGAGTCACCATTTGAGCTGATAGCTTATTCAGATAGTGATTATGCTGGTGACAACAATGATAGGAAGTCTACAACAGGGGGATGCCAATTTTTGGGGAGCAGGCTTATATCTTGGCAATGTAAGAAGCAGACTATCATGGCAACATCCACAACTGAAGCTGAGTATGTAGCAGCTGCTGCATGCTGTGGTCAAGTGCTTTGGGTGCAAAATCAATTGCTTGATTATGGGTACAACTTTCTTAAAACCAAGATATTTATTGACAACAACAGCACTATTTGCATCATAAAGAACCCTGTTTTTCATAGCAAAACCAAACACATTGAAATTAGACATCACTTTATCAGAGATTGTTTTGAAAAGGGACTGATTGTCCCTGAGAAAATTGATACAGAACTTAATGTCTCTGATCTTTTAACAAAAGCTTTTGAGGTAGGGAGGTTTCAGTATCTGGTTGCAGGTATTGGAATGGTTACTCCTTAAAATCTGATGTCTATTTTTGTCATGTGTAATCAGGGTTACTTCATTGCTGTTGTTGTATAATTGTTAGTCAATTTTCCCATTTCTTTCATTCCACTGCTTTTTAACACTGATTCCCCTGCTTGGGGTTCATTCCCCTGCCAAGAGAATTTTTCTCTTAAGCTGGGTGTGTTCTGTTTACAAAAGTGGTTTTATGTGGTTTTAGACTAACAATACAGAGGTTCATATTGGTGCATACTACTCTCCTTGGTGGATCAGGTATATACTCTATGTTTCAGGGGAGGTTAGGTCAAACCTTTAGGATTCAGGGTATTCTTAGGATACTCATATATGATTCTAGATCATATCCATTGGTGAGTGGGGGTTCAGGGTAATGATGACTTGCTGCACAGCTTGTCTAAACTCTGAAACCTTGAGGCACTGTAGTGTGTGTTTGCATTTCTTTATTCAAGCAGCTTGCTGTTCAAAATACAGATGTGTGGCACACATTGCCAAGACTAACTGACCATATGTAAGGGACAAGGTTGGGATGGTGACTGGGGTATGCATGATTTCTTGGGATTACCTGGTGTAGGGGGACTTATGTATTAACTTTTTGTATTGGGACCATTGCTGAATGGAGGACTCTTGAGATTCTATGTATCTATCTTGTGTATACAAGTGTGTGCATTAGAGCAGAGCTAGTTAGCATTAGTCCCTTCATGACTAGTTTAATACCCCTAGGAAAGTTTCCCCTGCTTTTATTTTTTATTCCCCTGCCTTCACAACATTCCCCTGTTTGACCATTGACCGACAATACCGTTACCCTGTTCATAGCCGTTGGGCCTGCTTGCTTATATTTTGGTTAGGGAATATTTTATTCTTTTTAAAAGATATTTAAGGCGCTTTCTTCGCTGATTGGTAATCTTTTCCTTCTATTTCAAATATATTAATTTTTTATCAAGATTTATTCTTGATATTTTTGCAATTTGAAAATTTTGGTCCAATCACAGCCCTTCAATTTGTCTATATAAACTTAATTCCCTTTACCAGCAGGTCCATAAATCTCTCTCGACCTAATCCCACTTACCTCCCATCTCTATAAACCTCTAAACTTTTTTCCAAATTCATCATGACCCTTAAAATTGCTCCTAATCATAACCAAATCGCTTTGCTTCATGATGAACCAGCCGAGTTTGCTGAGGCTGTGGCCTTTCTAAAGTCTTCGTACTTCAAAGTGGCCCTTCTCATCAATCCTCGCATTTATACCTCACACATTCAACAGTTCTGGTCTAAAGCCATGACCAAAACAGTGAATGGAGAGGTCATAATTCAAAGCACAGTTGATGGTCATTCCAAGGTAATCACACTTGCCTCCATCAGGGAGAATCTCCTCCTTGATGATGAGGATGGAATAACCAACTTTTCTGAGGCTGAAATTTTTGAAGGTCTTGAAAAATTGGGATATAAACTTTCTGAAAATCAAAAATTAAAGTTTGCTAAAGGCCAGTTTGCCCCTCATTGGAAACTTTTGATTCATACTATTTTGCAATGTTTGTCACCCAAAACCACTGCTTTTAATGAAGTTGGTAGTGAGATAGCTTCTGCCCTGATCTGCTTTGCAACAGGAAGGAAGTATTGTTTTTCTCAAATGATTTTTAAAGGCATGGTTAAAAATGTTTCAAGCACCTCAAAGTTTTGTATGTATCCAAGGTTTATAGAAGTTTTGCTGAATATGAGTGATCATGGTCCCATTACACACAGAAACTATTTTTCAGCAACCAAACACACAACCAAACTTTTCACCACATTACTTGCACCATCACCTTTGTTCTCTGGCAGAAACATTCCATTCACTTCAATCATGCTAGACCAAATCAGACGGGAAGAAGCCAAACATCAAACAGCCATAAATCCACCTGCTGAATCCCCTGCCAAGAACCTACCACCTGCTGATCCACACCAAGAAAGGCGTTCAAAATCCAGGTTTGCCAGGTCTCCCTTGCCTGGTGAATCTTCACAAGCAGCAGAGAGGAGAGCCTCCAAGAGTTTGGAGCAACCTGGGGGTTTGGCTGCCACTACTGTCTCATCCTCAAGGGGTGAGCAGGATAGTGACACCATCAATAAGTCCTCTCCCCCACTCCGTGATATCCAACAAGGGGAGAAATTCCCCTCTAGGATTGAGAGCAGTATGCAACCTTTGACAAATCTGGAATTGACGAAAATGTGCATGAGTCTGAAAAGGTAGAATGCACAACTAGTACAAGATGTCAAAAAGCAAGGTCTAGTTATCTCTCATCTAGAAACCAGACTTGCTACTCTTGAGGGGAGGAGAAAGCCCAGACTGATTCTTTCCACAGATGAGGATGCTTCCAAAGGGGAGGAAATTCCACACAAAGAAGGATCTACTGAGTATTATTCATATCCTGGTGGGGAGCATGGAAAGAGAGAAAGTGCTGATAAGGGAAGTGACAAGGGGAGTGCAACCAAAGATATTGCTCAAACATTGCTCACCATGGGCAATCAAGAAGAAGCCCCTGCTTCAAAAGTTTCCCCTGCCATTGATCCCACTGCTGTAATTTATCCCCTGCTAAGAACATTACTCAAACATTTGTTAGAAAGAACAGAAAGCAACCAGCTCAGAAGGGGATAACAATCAAAGAACCTGCATCTAAAGGAAAACCAGCACCAGCAGTGGATCCAAAAGACAAAGGAAAAGGAATCATGGTGCAACAGCCCAAGAGAAAATACAAGCATCTGACTCCTGAACAGCAGAAGATCCAAGAAGCACATGATGCACAAGTAGCTCTCAGGCTACAACAAGAGGAAATGGATATGCAGGATCAAAGGATGGAGAAGATGAGGCCCAAAGATATGCTAAAACAGGTTGAGATTATGCATAGGGAACTAGATGACAGGGTACCTCATGTTGAAGAATTTCTTGATCAATGGGAGAAGGAGTTGAAAAATGCTCCTTTGGAAGACAGGTATGAGTTGACTTGCCTTGTTTACAAATTTCAAACTGAATATCTGGAAAGAAGGGAAATGCAAATTCAGAGTGAGAAGTATAGAACATCAGAGAAAGGGCAACTTGATCACTACAAAGTTCTGCTTAAAAGGCATAGAAAGTGGAAGGATGGTGACTTCACAGATATGAGCTTTGAAGCCATAAAGAGAGCAGTCAGACCAGTTCTAAAGTTGTATGATGTGGAGGATTGGATGACCATCAACACTCCTAAGGAAGCTGAGTATCTTAGGAGACAAAGTGAAGTGCTACAGAAAGCTAGAGCAACAAAGAAAAGAAAAGCTGGAGAGACTACACAAGCAGGTGCATCATCTCAAGCAGAGGAATCACACCAAGCAGGTGAAAGTTTTCCAGAAGTGCTTGAGAAGTCTGTACTTAATGCACAAAGAGCAGCAAAGAGACAAGAGAATGGAGCAAGTGGGCATAATCACTAAAGAGTCTCAAGGGCCATCAAATGATGAAATTGATAAACAGCTGATTTTGCAGGAAAATGATGAAATCTCACCTAGTGAACTTGGAAAGAAGTTTGCTATTATAGAGTATGCTGTTTATGAACACAAAGGGAGAACTTGGTGGAAGCTTACAAGGGCTGACAATACAACACAGACATTTCTAAGTCTAGATGTCATGTTTCAAATTTTGGATAGTGAAGACTTAGAAGATCTGTGGAAAATATTGAAGAAAACGTTTGCTGCAAAATCTCCTACCATGGATGGTGTTGAGAAGGATTGGGTAATCTGGGAGTGCATGCATAGAATGTATGAACATGAATTATTTGATCCTCTATTTGATGCAGTGAATAAAGGAGATTTGGTGTATTGGAAGCTATTTACAAATTCTGGGGTTTATGAGGTAGTAATGGAAGGTGTGAGTGTTTATTTACTCAATCATAGGTATTATCCTTTCTCTCAGGAAACCTTGAAGAAGTTAGCACAGGCTAAGTTAATTGTTGATGCCAAAAAGCCTGTTGCTTATGATCTGGTAAGAATGGTTCATAGTCAGATTTGGCCAGAGAGTTTGTAAGCATCCTCATCAACTAGCATTTATTCAGAAACTTGTCTTTAGGGGAAAGCACAAGTTTAGGGGAGGATTGTTGGGAATAAGTCTATGCTTATTTGTTTCCCCTGCTAGTTGATTATTCATACCCCTGCTAGAGTAAGTTCCCCCTGCTAAATAACAAAGGCAGGGGGATCCGTTCCCCTGCTGGAGTCAAAGGCCCTGCCGTCAAGATAAACATGGAATAGATCTTTACGCGTTTCAGTTATTATTCCTTAATACTTTCCATAGTTTGTTAGTAGTGATCTTGTACGTGGGTCCTTGCATCTATAAAAGGACTCACTAGGTTAGCATGCAAAGTGTGTCTTTCTCATTTTTTTTTTCATTATTATTACTTTAAGGTTTTGTAAACCCTAATACCACTTTGGGTATTCGTATATCTTTGATATATTAAAGTGCAACGTTTGAATCTCATTTGTTCTTGTGCTAAACATTACATTCCGCATCTTGTTTAGTTACTTTGCTTTGCAAAGTTTCTCTAGTGTTAGATTGAATTCTTTCTCTCTATCACAACCCTTAAACAAGCTATTAAGGTTTAAGATCTGACTTAGGGATCAACAGTATATACTTTCGACGAACTTTTTTTCGACATAATTATTTTCTTAAGTCATGTCTGAGAGAATCATATATGATTCGTCACGAAACATATATGATTTTCAGAAAATCATATATGATTCATATCACGAATCATATATGATTTTCTGAAAATCATATATGATTCGTGACGAATCATATATGATTCTCTCAGACGTGACTTAAGAAAAAAAGTCGAAAAAAAGTTCGTCGAAAGTATATACATGTGCCCCTCGATAGAAAGATGATTTAATTCTCGTTTCAAATGGTGTATTTTTTTCGTATGACGATTTATCGTTTGTGAGATATTTAATTTTTAAAAAAGTGGTAGGAAGTGGTTTTTTTTTAAATGGATGGTTATGATTGGTTGAATAAGCCTAAGCTAATTTAAGGGTCTACATAAATCTTATTTCTGTATAAATATATCTCGCTTACTTTTTTTAACTTTAACTATAGCCATCGTTTCATATTTTAGAGAAAAACTAGCTAAAAACTGCATTGTATTTGTATATACCCACAACAATAATTCCACTAAATTACAAAGTAATAGTTAAACTTACAGTCACTAGATTGACGATCATCTGCACGCCAATTATTCTTCTTCTTATAGAGGGGAATCACGGTTCTCAATGAACAGTGATTCCCCTCACAACCTTATTAAACTGTATTATTTCTTCCCGTCACAAACAATATCTTCCCTCATAAACATTACACACACAAAGCACACATTGTTCCCTTCCACGTCCCGTTTCCTGTCTCCGTTCATCATTAATGGTGCTTTGGCTTTTTCTTGTGGTTGCCCTTTGGCCTGTTAACTTGCCCCTTACTGTAGGTATGTACAGTATCCCCTCTCTCACAACTCTCACATAAGCTTTTGTTTAATAGGTAAACTATTATTAATAGGTTAATAATACAACCCTCTCTCTACACACACAACAACCCATTCTCACCCACTCATCCAATAATTTTAGATCCGTTTGGATCTGTTCCATCTCTGATAAATATGATCAGTTTTGTGATGATCTTTATGGCAGAACTTCGTTGTCGTCGATCCCTTCGTTTCCACCATACGTGGTGTGCGGCATAGGTGATCGACAGGTGATGTTGGTATGCTTAGTTGGGAGGGTGGTTTTGTGGCCTAAGTTGATTAGTTGAAATTGTGATAAGGCTCTATGATTGTTTGGGTGATTATCAAGAAATTATTAGAATTTCCTGATTTTTTCGATTTGTTGGGAAACCTAATTTTTTGGGGTTAATTTGGTTTGTGGAATAACAGGTATGTTTTTTTAGTGTTGTTATTTTTTTAGTTAGATTTTTGAGTTGCAACTACTTTATGATAACTTTTGTTGTTTTTACATAATAGCCTTATATAGTCTGTTTATAGCTGCTTCGATTTTGTGGCCTTATATATCATGAGCTCGGTCTTTCAGCCTTAGTTTCATAGGATAATAGTTTATATGTATTTACCATTTCAAAAGAAGTGAACTTATAAAACATAACTTGAAAACACAGATCCGTTTTGAACTTTTTTATGAAATGAAGAGTAATTAATTACCGTAACAACCGTACTTTGGGTTTAAGGAGCTTATTATAATGTTGAATTTTTGTTCTTAAGGATGATAATGTTATGAATTTGTTTTAATTGCTATAGTAGTTACAATGATTGGGTAAGTAGTTGTGTAAAAGGTAACAACTTTATTATGAAATTTAATCTGATGATGTGTTTTTTTGATGAATGTAGGATCATAGTGAAGTGTCGGTGATGAACATCGATAAAAACGAACAACTGTCAATGAATAATACCACTAAAAACGACAAAATTTACCTCAACGGACGACTATTCTCCCAAGGTCTGTTTGCAGTTACTGACATTGGGCGTGAAATTGTTGATTGTGGTTTTTGGGTTAAGAAATCCGCAGCTTATAATTAAAAAAAGTACCCCTTTGAAACGGTTATTTCCGTTGTAGCAGGGAAAGCTTAATAAGCTTGCAGCCATGGTTGGTATTCTTTTATACCGGTTCTCCCGTGAATGCACTTCCAGTTTACATGTGGTTGATTAACAAGAAATAAGAAGACACCGACTGATATTTGCCTTACCATAGTTTGTGTTCTGAAAGAATGCACTTGCAATTTACGATTGGTTGATGAACTGTCAGATAATCTTTGTGACACGCTGCTATGAATAATCGTATGTTTTTATAATTAAGTCAGGTTGTGATGAGTTTAAACCGGCGCGTTTAAAGATAAGATGACCCGGATCTTGGCGGGGTGACCTTTGAAGGTTGCATCCATGCCGGTTTATGACTTTTTTTCCCAAATGACGTTCGGTATCTTGGCAGGGATGCACGTTGTCGTGCTTGCAGCCATGGCCGGTCGTACTCCTTTTTTTCCCACCATCACGTGCGAATCTGAGTTTAATCTTTTGTCTAGGTGACTATGCCAGGACTAATATAAAATTAATAATGTCTGTATGGAACTGTTCAAAGTAATCCAAGGTTTTCACTCTTTATACTCTTTATTATTAAGTTTATGATGGGCATGCTCGGTGAGGTTGCTGTTATTCCTGCCATGTCCTCTGCCCGAATTGATTCCTGAAATTTAGTGTTGGGTATGGTTTCCGGTTGTAAATATGTGTGTGACACACACCTCCCGTGGTTGAGGTTTTTTTCTCAAATATACGAATGGCTGATGTACACTTGGGGCATCATGTACTCAGGGCATCATGTCAGTCGTGAACACTGATCTTTGTTTAACCTGAATAACAGCAGTATGGTTAAATCGTTTTGGACCAGTTTTTTTAAGAGGTGATAACCTTAACATTTCTAAACGGATACGATGATAGTTGACTGCCTCTAAGTGTATTCGATTAGGACTTAAAAAATGTGCCTCTTGGCGCGGCAAGCTTCCTAAGTTTGCAGCCATAATGGCCATATCCTCATATTCGATGACTCACCTATCTGAGCCTCAAAATAAGAAAATAAATACGTTTTTCATTTTTCTGTTCTTTGTGATCAACAATGATCATCAAGAGTATTTTGGTAGAAAGGGGATATCGAAATCTTCTAAGAAGCTTCAGACAAGTAATTCCTTCTTTTATTATTGTAGCTGCATCTCTATTAGTGTATCATGAATTGGTTAGGTCGTCGTGATAAGCGGGTTCCTATTCTATAAATTCAATATGTGAACCCTTAATGTCTTTGCACGAGTTGGAACTTATCCCCTTTAAATACGATTTACAATGTAAAAATTCTGATGTATCTCTAAATGGCCATGATAAAAGCTTTGGATAAAGTAGTGTTCAACTTTGGTATATGATTATATGTCGATCGAGTGTTTATCGTGTACAAGTATAAAACATATTCTTTTAGCAAATTATTAGTTAATTTTAACTGAATAATGAGACGCCATTTAGGCTATGTTTTAGGGGAGGACAATAATAGAGGTATGCTATAATATATTAATAAGCTCCTTATTTGTGTTTTTTATTTTGGTGAAAATGAGATATCTTACCGGTTAAAATATGGTTACGATGGTACCAGAATGCGTTTTCAGTTCCATCATAAAATAGGTAAAATGTATCTCATCTCAGTTTTTAAATAAGAAAGTAAATAGGTAATTTATTTTATTATTTGACGTGAGTTAGTCGTTATGATAAACTACAGAACAGAAATCCAAACACTACCTTATTAAGAACAAAAATAGACTATGATGTTCGGCAACTCATAGGCATAGCAGCAAAAAAAATATTAGGCTATGATGTTCGGCTACTCTTGGAAAAAAAATTAGGCAATGATGTTACGCATATCCAGCAAAATAAACCTGATTTCTGTGTGGATAAGCTTATAAGTTTGGGCTTATGATATGTGGAAGTTTTATGCGAAAATAACATAAATGTTTCTGGCAATGCACACCACACGGTGTTGACACCACACAGTCTGTACAAACATACGTGTTATGATACATTAGCATTCCATCAGTGACGTCAAATGTTTCTAGGATTCTCATAAATTTTCCGGCTGCATTTCCGGGCAAGGTTGTTTAGTGTTTGGAGGTATTTTTTTACTGTGCAGCGAGATAAGAATAGCTAAACATCCATTATGCTGCAAATGAGGTGTTTGGTTACTGTTAAAATAGTTGCCAAACACCCTGCCTGCTGCAAAAGGGGTCTTTGCTTGCTGTTAAAACGGTTGCCAAACACCCTGTTTTATGTGTATTAAAACTATATTGGGGATTTTGACTTAAAGTGTTAGCCTCAAAATATTGAGTCAAACAAGGATGCTCGGTCATAGATTATTATTGTAATATTAATTAGAACATTGTAATAGGTAGTTAACTAGTCGTGGTTTACGGGTTTGGATTTAAACTAATTAAAGTCCAAAAAACAAGTCCGGTCCAATATATAACCCATTAAAGCCCGCATGTGGGTGGACTATATATACTACCGTCCTAGCATGTTAGGAGGGTTGGTTGTTCATTTTATTCTCACATCTAATCTAATATTCACCAAGTTAATCATCTCCTTCTCTCTACTTTCTCTCACCACTTTCTCTCTCTAGGAATCCATCTTTTTTCATCTATTTTCTATCATTAATCATCTAAATATATGGGACAACATTTGGTATCAATCGCCATGGGGTAGATACGTGATTGGTTTTGATTGTCATATTGTGTTCGTGAGTTTTTCTTGATTTTAAAGCTCGAATCATCAAGTTTTTTGTGTTTTTGTGGTGTTAGTGAGTAGACAAATCATCTACATAGGCGTGATAGTGATTTGGGTTACTTTGATTTGTTAAAAACACGAAATTTGGTGGTGTTTGGCTTGATTTTTGGTGTGAAATCACGTTTTTCATAAGAATTCTTTATTGTTCCTATTTTTTAGGAACTTCTGTCTCAAATTCGCAACATCTAGTACAATTTCGCAACTTTGACATTCATTGCGAAATTTTGGCCTATTGCGAAATCCTTCACTAATTGCGGATTTTGTGTCTATTGCGAAATCCTTCAATGATTGCGGATTTTATGCCATATTACGGAATTAGTGTCATTGCGAAATCTTGCCATTCTTATTGCGGAATCTTGCAATTTTAGAAAATTGCGAAATTGTGGTAAGAACTGAATTGCGAAATTGATTTCCATAAAGAATTGCGGAATTTGCACTTTAAGGATTGTGAAATCTTGTCATTTAAGGTAATTGCGGATTTGTGACTCTAAGGGAATTGCGGAATTACAACCATTGCGAATTCTTCAATAATTCTCGAAAATTTGTGCTTTTGAAAATTTTTAGAAGTGTTGGTTTCTTGTGAAGACTAATTTTAGGGGATTTCAACATCTTTTCTCGACAACACCAATCACAACACATCTACATAAGATCCATATTCACTTCATCGATTTCAAGTCTCTTGATATGGATTCTACTGCAGAATATCGTGTGACGAACAACAAAATCATGGTGGCGGGTAACAAAGAGAGACCACCAATGCTTGTGGCCGGTCGATATGCTCAATGTCAATCACGTTTTCTTCGCTATCTTGATACAAGACCTAATGGTCATGCATTGAGGCAATGTATTAACAATGGACCATATGTTTTCTCCGATATCACTGTTCTTCATACACCAGCCACATACACAATTCCAGAAATACCCGCAACCACAAGAAAAGAAACGTTATCTGATCTTACACTAGAGAAGCATGCTTTGTATGATGCAGAAAATGAAGCAATTTATATGATTCTAAGTGGAATTGGAGATGATATTTATTCCACGATTGATGCATGTCCTACGGCACAAGAAATGTGGACGGCTATTGAACGCTTGCAACAAGGAGAATCACTCAACAAGCAAGATGTTAAAACAAACTTCTTTTGGAATTTTGGTAAGTTTACTGCATTGGATGGAGAATCAATTGAGTCTTATTATTCATGGTTCTACAAGATGATGAACGATATGATAAGAAACAACTTGGAGGTCTCCACCATGCAAGTCAACGTGCAATTTCTTCAGCAACTTCAACCAGAGTGGACATGTTTTGTTACTTTGGTGAAACAATAGAAGCAGTTAGACAAGGTAAACTATCACACCCTCTTTGATATCTTGAAACAATTTCAGCATGAGGAAAATGAAATTCGAGCTGAACGAGTTGCAAAGACGGCTAATCCACTTGCTCTAGTGTCTACCACTCAAGATCATCGATCTCATACTTCAAAGTCATACTCTATTCAATCATCCTCACCACGATATTCCACATCATCCAAGTCTTCATCCTCCACAAGATCACACGTCAAAGAACCAAGAGCACCATCACCACCATCTGAGACATCATCTGAAGAGGATAGTGATGAAGATCAAGCTCAGAAGAATCGGGAAATGAAACAACAAATTGCTTTCATTATGAAGACATACAAAAAAAACTTCAAACCCACCAACAACAATCTTCGAACATCATCCAACACAAAGAACCAATATGTTGAGAATCCTTCAAGATATGACACACGTCGACGTGGTGAAAGTCCTTCTAGGTATGATCGACATAATCCAACACATGTTGAGGGTTCTGCAAGGTATGATCGACAAACTGCCAAGTATGATACTCAAAGGATTGCTGCTGCTACTGGGAATAGGGAAACTGTTGGAACGCAAGTGGTTCAACAAAGTGGGATTCAGTGCTATAGTTGCCAAGGTTATGGGCATATGGCAAAGGAATGCAGAAAGCCGAAACGGGTTAGGGACTCTAGCTACCATAAAGAGAAGATGTTGTTATGCAAGAAGATGGAAGCAGAGGTCAAATTGTCGGCTGAGGAAGGAGCAATGCTTGATGATACTGATGATGAAGCCTCTGACCAAGAATTAGAAGCACATTACTCGTACATGGCAAAGGTTGACGAAGTTCTCAACGTCACTGAAGATGATAATGGCCCTATCTTTGACACTGAGCCACTCGTTAAGGTACACACCACTGATGAATATAATGTGTTTGGTGATACTCATGAGCATAGTGAGCTACCCAATGCCATTAATGACACATGTATGACGGAAAAGGTTGATAGCAATACGACACCTAATTCATCAAACATGTGCAATAATGAGTTTGAGGATGATCAACATGCAAATGAGTATGATGATGAGGAGCGTGTCGCGCTTGCTAATTTAATTGATAGTTTACAAAAAGCTGTCAATGAAACTAGAAAAAGTCAAAAGCAATTAAAGAAGGCAAACGCAACGCTCACTCAAAATTTTGAAGAATGCAAAGCCGCGCTAATTACATCTAGTGAGACCATTGAATGCTATAAAGATGAGCTTCTTCAGAAAACCAAAGAGCTTGAGGGGTACAAGGGTAGTGCGTTAAAAAGTCAAAAGGACGATATTGAAAAGAAATATAACGAAACTCTTTAGTTATTAACCGAAGAGAAACATCAATTTAATGTTTTATTAATGGATGAACGTCAAAAAATGTACCTTGCTACCACTAAAGTTAATGAACTTGAACAACGGCTTTCGATGGATAACACCGAGTCTACTAAAATTCTTGATGTTAAGAAACACGAGGTTGAAACGTTAAAACAAGATTTCAAAAATCGACATGAAAAAGATACTGAAAAAGTAACGGAACTAGAAAAACAAGTCGAATTTTTGAAGAAAGTTGTTTATAAAACGCATGACTCTATTCAAACAATAAGAATGATAGCACCTCCGTCTATGTTTAAGGGTCAAGCTAGCTTTGCAAGTCCTGATTACCTTACCAAAGCTCAAGCTGTGAACCCGCGCCTTTATATGGATGAGTCCGAATGGATCGATCCTGAATATCCTCTTGGTTATGATCAGACATCTCTTTGGGAAGAGGAGAGTAGATCACCGGTCAATAAAGAGTTTGTGAAACCATACAATTATGCTTATGATAATAGTCTATATGTTCTTTTCACTACTCAAAATAAAAGTCTCATGAGGAATTGTTTTTAGAATGCAAACAAAGAAGAATTCAATGGAAGAAAGCTTTTGATGATAAGAAAACAAACGTTTCTAAGTTCATAAACTATTTACCTCTTGATGCTTCTAAAAGCAAGAGTAGGAAGACATTTGGTTTTCTACAACATTACAATGATAATATTAAATCCATTGTTGACAATGAATGGAAACAACAAGAAAATGACGAGTGGAAAAAACCAATTCCTCAAGATATAATTGTGCTTATCAAACAAATCTTAATCCCGAACACGACCACAATAAAAGAAAATATGCTTGAATTTGAAAGATTAATTCGGTCTGAAATGTTGATGATTTAAAATATGTTGAGTCTCTTGAGAAACACATTGATGATCTTCAAATGGAAAAGTCTGATTTTTCAGATGAATATGATTTACTCTTGCAAGAATGCGTTTCTAAAGATGTTATGTGTGCTTATTATACATCTTGTGCTGATATTGATGAATATTCTGATGTTGCATAAAAATATCTTGATAAGATCAAAGAATGTGAGCGTCTTGAAATTGAGCTTTCGAAACGTAAAGAAAATGTTGATAAAAAGGCTTTTCAGTTACTTCAACACAAAACTGATTTCCTTCAAACACATTGTCATTCTCTTGAACTTGTTTTGCAAAAAGACTTTGGTAGTTTTCCATATGATAATAAATTGCAAGAAAAACTTTCCAAAACGTTTCGAGAAATGAATGAACAAAATTTGGAAATTAAAGGGTTGAAATCTCAGTTACAAGACAGGGAAAGAGGGATAGCAGAGTTGCAGAAACTCGTTGCTAAGATGGGTGGGAAAGTTGTGGCACCTAGCGTTAAGAAACCTGTTGTTAGACAACCCAATGCCTCTAACGTAAATAGATCCTCAATCTTGGGAAAACCATTTGCTTTATCAAATACCTCGTTTGCAAAACCTGTGTTTGCCCCCAAGATGGATGGAAAGGAAAGATTACCACAAAATCAACCCATAAGGAATGTCATAGCACCAAGCGTTAAGCACAATAATGTGATTAAACCAGGGATGTATAGAATGACCACTAAGCCCACAAACAGAGTTAGTCACTCGCCTCAGACTTCTAGAAACACTAGTATTGATGTGTCTTCTACTACATGAATAGTCTCCACTACTAGTGTTAGCCGTCCTCAGCTTAAGCACACTCAAGTGAATGATAAGGTCTGGAAACAGAAAAGTCAAGGGAAGATGAAGACTTTAGAAGACCACCCTAGGATTTTCAATGTTTCTAAGAATAAAACTTCTGTAATCGCGTGTAATGACGATATGAATGATTCGAATTTGAATGCTTTGAATGTTAAGTATGTTTGTGTGAAATGTGGAAAGTGTGCTAATGTTAATCATGCTATGTGTGTTTCGAATAATGTCAAAGGCGTAGATACTAGAACTAAGAAGCAAACTGTGATGCCTATTAGTGCTAGAAAACCCAAACGCAAAGTGAACCATTCTGGTGAACCCCCCCCCCCCCCCCCCTGAGAAAAGTATTGCCTCCGACTCCACCACTAAGACCACTAGAAGCAGAATTAGGGAATTATATGAGTTTGCTAATCAATGTCCTCCAGGATATAAATGGATGCCTAAGGGTAGGACAAAAAATGTGACAACGAGTGTTAGTATGCCTTTAAATGTTGCCAAGGAAACTAATGATTCTACAATCACAACTACTGTGGTATCCAATTTAGCAAATGCTCAATCGTGTTCTAATTATTCTGCAGGTGATACAAATAATTCTCTTCATAATGGACTCCGGATGCACGAAGCACATGACGGGGAATCTCATGCTTCTAATTAACTTCGTGGAGAAGTTCCTGGGTACGGTCTGATTCGGAAATGATCAATTTTCACCGATCCTAGGATGGAGATTTGGTTCAGGGGAATATTATGATCAAAAGGGTATACTACGTCGAAGGGCTCAATCACAATCATTTCTCGGTTGGTCAATTCTGTGATGGGGATTTGGAGGTTGCTATTAGAAAGAAGACATGTTTTGTTTGTGATTATGATGGGAATGACTTACTTACCGATACACGGGGTACTGATCTTTTCACAATTTCACTACAAGACATAACTTCATCAACTCCAATTTGCTTAATGGCTAAAGCTTCAATGACTCAGGCATGGTTATGGAATCAACGTTTATCTCATCTTAATTTTGTTACCATCAACTTGCTTTCCAAGAAAGATATTTTGAGAGGCCTTCCAACTTTGAAATTCATCAAGGATCATCTTTGTTCTTCTTGTGAACTTTGTAAAGCTAAACGAAGTAGCTTCAAAACAAAGACCACACCAAGCTCTAAAGGACAGTTAGATCTTCTTCATATGGATATGTGTGGTCCCATGCGTGTTCATAGTATCAATGGAAAGAAATATATTCTGGTAATTGTCGATGATTACTCAAGGTACACATGGACTCACTTCTTGAGGTCCAAAGATGAAACACCCGAAGTTCTCATCAGCTTTCTTAAATTGATACAACATGGTCTTCAAGCTCAAGTTAGAGTGGTTCATACTGACAGATGTACATAATTTTTGAATTCAAATCTGAGAAGTTATTTTGAAGCCGAAGGGATTGAACATGAAACATCTATTGCTCAAACACCCGAACAAAACGGAGTTGTTGAAAGATGAAACCGTACATTATTTTAGGATGCTCGAACATTACTATCCGATTCAAAACTACCATTATACTTTTGGGCCGAAGCTGTGTCAACCGTATGCTACACACAAAACGAATACTTAATTATCCCAAGACACGAAAAGACACCATATCACATAATTCATGATCGAAAACCTTCACTCAAACACCTTCATGTTTTTGGATGTACGTGTTACATTATTCGAGATGGTGAAAATCTGGACAAGATGAAAGAGAAAGGTGATGCATGTATTCTTGTGGGATATGCAACTTAGTTTAAGGGATATAGAGTGTACAACAAGAGAACAAAATTGATAGTCGAGACTATTCATATCAGATTCGATGAATTGAATGAAATGGCACTTGAACAAAATAGTTTAAGTCCCGATCCACAACGACAAAAGACTTCTGTACACAACCGCACGGAACTTGGAACTCAAGACCACAGCAATGAACCGTCAATTTCAAAACTGGTTCCTGAACATGTTCCTAGAGCAGATATGACAGTGGACACGACACTTGAAGAGTTGGAAATGTTATATGGACCAATGTATGATGAATATTTCACGGGGGAGAAACAAGTTGTATCGAAGTCTTCTGCTGTCACTCATGATAAGAATGATGATAACGATCATCGTCAACAAAAGGATACAACTTCATCTACTTCAACACCGGTTGCTGCAGATTTACCTCCTCAGAATATCACTTCAACAATCAATCCTACAACATCCACAACTACTGTCATTGCTCCAGAGAACACAAATCACGCAGACAATGCATTATCTGACAAAGACGAATTTATCAACCCATTCGGTACACCGGTACACGAAGCTGGAGAGTCTTTTACTCGCCTTGTTGATCCGTCAAATATGCATACGTTCTATCAAGGACATCCTTCAACACATCATTGGACCCGAGATCACCCTTTGGTTCATGTCATTGGAATCCCTTCACAGCCCGTTCGCACAAGACGACAGCTTAACACCGATGACGATGTTTGTATGTTTGCACTTGCCGTGAGTTCAGCAGAACCGAAAAACATCAAAGAATCCATGGCTAATCATGCTTGGATTGAATCGATGACGGATGAACTTCAACAATTTGAAAGACTTAAAGTCTGGGAACTTTGATGACAGACCATTCGATGTAATACCATTAAATCTTCGATGGATCTGGAAAAACAAGATGGATGAAGAGAACACGATCATCAAGAATAAATCTAGGCTAGTGGCTAAAGGGTATGGACAGAAAGAGGGTATTGATTTTGAAGAATCATTTGCACCAGTAGCTTGAATGGAAGCGGTCAGGATTTTTCTTGCTTATGCTACACATAAGGGATTCATTGTCTATCAAATGGACGTAAAGACGACGTTTCTTAACGGTCCTTTGAGGGAAGAAGTCTATGTCACGCAGCCAGAAGGATTCGTCAATCCTCATTATACCGACAAGATGTATCGTCTCCACAAAGCACTATATAAACTCAAGCAAGCTCCAAGGGTGTGGTACGACGAGCTCTCGAAATTTCTGGTCTCCAAAGGTTTCTCAAAAGGTTCCATTGATCTAACTTTGTTCACTTATAAATATGGGGATGACATTTTGCTTGTGCAAATTTATGCTGAAGACATTTTTTTCGGGTCTACAAACCTAAAACTTTCAAAATGGTTTGAAAAAGTAATGCACAGCTGATTTGAAATGTCTATCATGGTCGAACTAAAATTCTTTCTAGGAATTCAAGTTCACCAATCCCCAAGTGGTATCTTCATTAACCAAGCTAAGTATTGTCAAGAGATAATCAAAAACCATGGTATGACATCATGTGACCCCGTTGGGACACCATTATCAACCACATCCCTAGATGCTGATTTGGAGGGATTACCCATTGATCAAACGAGATATCGTTCCATGATCGGGTCCCTCATGTACTTGACAGAAAGCAGACCTGATATTCATCATGCTACATGTTATTGTGCACGATATCAAGCACGACCCACAAAAAAGCACCTCAAGGAGGTTAAACGGATGTTTCGGTACCTTAAGAATACCATTCACATGGGACTCTAGTATCCGAAGGAAACCAATTTCTTTCTAACGGCCTATTCAAATAATGATCATGCAGGGTGTCTTGATCATGTAAAAGTACTTCTGGTGGTGCACAATTTCTAGGTCAAGATAAGCTTGTGGGATGGTCTTCCAAGAAGCAGGATTTCACGTCACTTTCATCAGCCGAAGCGGAGTATGTGTCTCTATCTGCGTGTTGTGCTCAAGCTCTTTGGATGAGAACACAACTCATGGATTATGGCTTCCACTTTATAAAGTACCTATGTACTGTGACTCAAAGTCTGCCATAGCCATATCCTGCAATCCGGTACAGCATTCCCGCACGAAGCACATTGATGTCAGATATCACTTCATTAAGGAACAAGTTGAAAAGGGTATTGTTGAATTATACTTTGTTGGAACTGATTACCAACTAGCTGACTTGTTTACAAAAGCTCTTTCGAAAGAGAGGTTTGCGTATCTTGTTAGGCAAATTGGTATGAGATGTTTGACTCCAGCAGAACTGGAGGTTCTGGCAAAGAAGCCTGCTTGATTCATCTATCAAACATCTACTTGTAAATATTAATGAAAAAGAAAAATACAAAATTAAAAAATTCTTTGATAATCCAAAAATATTCTTCTCGACATGTCTTTCAGTATCAATAATATGGACGTACCTAGAAATGTCGCTCAATAACGACACGGGTGTGTACATAAAGCTCGAATGAAAGTTGTAAATATTTTTCAAAACATGTCATTTCTATCTTTTATACAGGAAATTGTCTCTTTTGGACAATATTTCCAACAACGGGTAGAGCAATCTATCTCGGGTTGAGCTTGTCACAAAACATTCAACGTTTTTACCTCAACACAATGGCTTGTAATCACTTTCAGATTGCAACCGGAACTAAATTCACGGGGGAATGTACGCTTTTGTGCTCTTACCCTTAGCAAAAGAAGTTAAATATTCTTACACTTGAGTGGATTCGTCAAGACATTAAAAGTCTATGAACTCAAGTTTATGCTTTAGAAATACCTTTTCGCTAAAAAGAATTGATTTTTCAAAAAGCGTTGAACACAATTTTTTCAAGAATTTCTCAATGATATTCAAAATATTTCAAAAATTGTGTGTTCAACAACTCCTATCCTCAAAATTTTAATGTGGATCATATCCTCGTAATGACAATTCCATTGGATCAATTTTTGAGGGGGAACATTTTAACTTCATGTAAAAGATTAACACATCTTTCTCCCGGAGATTTTCAAGACTATTTTTCAAAATATATTTTAATCAAATTTGGTATCTCTAATATCAAAAGATTATATATATTAAAGATAGGGGAGAAAATATGATTAAAATGTGATCTTATATAAGACTCAAGAACTTTAACTCTTACCTACATGTGCAAAACACTTTCGATTATCGATGCACATGTGAAGGGGGAGCATTTCTGAAACGACAAAACTATCAAGGTGTTAAATGTTTTTCAAACATCTTGTTAGACATTTGAAGTGGTTTTCATGGTTACGATCAAATACCCACAACATCTTTAATTCACGATGTCATTGGTGTCAAAAGGGTGGTTAGGTTTAAGTCCTATGATCCAACCAGAACCGGAGGGATCTTCCCAGGGACAATCCAATAGATTATTAAAATTCCTTAGGAAATATGGAGTAGAATGTAAACGTAGATGAATGCCGACTAAGTACTGATGCTAGCACTGGAACAATCACAACAAGGTGCTAGTAATGATGTCTTGGTAAGCATTGAAGGGGTTGAAGAATGAAAAAGAAATGTAAGGATAAAGGGTGTAAAGAAATTAGCCCTCCATACAACTTAGGCAGAAACCGGGTCAACTCATCATGAAGACAAACTCATCATGGACCCAGTGATGTGAAGCACAACCCTTTCCTAGCTACTCAGGCTTCTCTCAAAAGAAGTTTGTTTTATTGTCACAAAGATCAACATGACTTCTATTGACTTTCTCACTCCGAGATAGTTGATATGGAATAGGTGGCATCTGCTCCAGCCTCCGACCACTAAAAGTGCACAAATCGAGTCTAGAGCCTAGAGATCAATCAAATCTTGTTAGGACACATGGATGAAGATAAAGAGAGTCCTACGCTATATCCTCACGATATTGCTAGAACACTCAGAGTGATACTACTTAGTATTCACAATGATGAGTGGAAATCCTTCCAGTGTTAACATCAAACAACACTGCGGTAGGTCATATGCAAGATTCTTTATGAATTGAACATATGTAAAACTGATAAGCAACAGTGGTTTGATTCTGAATTGATTCAAATTCGTTTCAGGTTTCTACGCAATATCTTTATGGTCTTGCCAGAACATTCAGAGTGATATTCATTAATATTCACAGTGACGAATGGAAATCCTTCTAGCGTCAACATCAAACAGCGCTACGGTAGGTGACTTGTGAGATTCTTATGAATCAAACTCGTGTCAACTGGAAAGAAACAATGATAAGATTCTTAATTAATCAAACTTGTTCCAGGAATTTGAATTGACGACTTTAATCAAGCGGATATTTATCCAATTGATTCACTCTTTATGTTCGCAGTCTTGCTTTGAGACGGTCGAGTAAAGAGAACGGCTAGTACATCCGCGAAACCCTGTCAAAGAGATTTTTAATTAAATCTACCTAATCACAGGTACGGTATTTAATATCGTATAACGGTCTTCACCGACCAGAGGTAAAACGCTACCGATTTAGGACGAATTTCAAAGCCATTCAGTCTGTGTCTATGTTTTGTCTCGAGAAGGTGGCATCACGGTGTACTCAGCAAAGTCAAAGATTCAAAACCACATATTCATGCCCAAAGACTTATTCAACCATTAATAGTGTGAGCATGTGGATAAAAACACAAGATTGCAAGATGGCAAAGACAAGTCAAGAATGATTTGAGGATCTCAAGATAAAAGACAAAGTCAAAAGACAATGACAAAGGCTCAAATATCACAGCATGAAGGAACAAGACTATTGTTACACGTTCAAGACTCATTTATGACGAGATTCGTAATCTCCATTTATATTCAAATATCAAAAGGGTATGACCTCACATTGGGGGAGATTGTTAGCCTCAAAATATTGAGTCAAACAAGAATGCTCAGTCATAGATTATTATTGTAACATTAATTAGAATGTTGTAATAGGTAGTTAATTAGTCGTGGTATAAGGGCTTGGATTTAAACTAATTAAAGTCCAAAAGACAAGCCCGGTCCAATATATAGCCCATTAAAGCCCGCATGTGGGTGGACTATATATACTACCCTCATAGCATGTTAGGAGGGTTGGTTGTTCATTTTATTCTCACTTCTAATCTAATATTCACCAAGTTAATCATTTCCTTCTCTCTACTTTCTCTCACTACTTTCTCTCTCGAGGAATCCATCTCTTTTCATCTATTTTCTATCATTAGTCATCTAAATATATGGGACAACAGAAAGCTCTAGCTAAAATCAGAAATGTTGAATGTTTAATTAGAGGTGTAAACATCCGCGTCTTGGCAGGCCGAATATTCATCAATTTTGTAGCCATTGCGGATGTGCTGCAACCACAATCCAAGTGCCACGCCAACAAAGCCTATTTCTGGTAGGTCGAGACAGGCTGCGAGACAGTGTTGATTTCTAAACAAGTGACTGAAAAAGAAAAATACAAGGGGAGAACTTCCATGTATGCCTAATGAGATGTATGAATTGACGGCTGGCATTAATGATTAAACATAAAACGGTTTCTGGTGTGACTGGAAAATATTTTACAACTACTGCATCGATTCAGTGTAAGCCATTTTTAGTTTTACTCTACCGTTATGCTCTTATATTTGGATTTGTTAGATTCGTTATCGTGAAAATTTCTTTTCACCCTTTGGACTTTTGAAAGACAAAATGTAGTATTTTCCAAAGTCAATTTCTATATGACTTCATGTTATATAGCCCCAAAATCTTTTTTTAGACAAATATTTACCTAAATTACTATTGCACCTGCATTTTTGTACCTGAAAACTACTTCGATCTTTTTCAGGTCATCTTTTTTTCATTACTGGACCATGATCATTTGTGATTTTAACTTTTGAGACTCGATACGTAGTACTTTCTAAAATTTAGTTTTATAATAATCAACTATATTTTTTTAGTACCATTAATAATGCAATGCCATTTATATTACGTGTCCAACTTATGTGACTTTATATACACTCAGTTATGTTTTGTGTTGGGCCTTGGGTAAAAATGGTCTTAGATAAAAAAAAGCTTAAATGAGGAGAAATATGTTAATATTTAAAATACCTTTTGGTTATATTTTTGACTTGGATAAAAATGGTCTAGGATGCCAGATTATAGCAATCTTTTCGGTGTCGGAAATTGTATCTACAAGATAGAACTTCGACATTCCTTCTACAAATATCCATTCATCTTGGATTAAAAAAAGCGGAAATGACGAGAAAAAAGTTTCATGAGTCAAAACTATTAGTCACAAAATATTTCAAGGAAAAACAAGCCTATGCTACAAGAAAAAGATACTGTTATCAAGATACAATTTCCAAATCAGGTTTGTGCTCCAAGTTTTTTACTTTTAGTTTTTACAAAGATCTCACCTTTTAAAAAAACTCTATTTTTTTACATCCTTTGACTTTAGGTTCAGGTTTCGATGGAATATTCTTGAAAGGTGTCTGTTGCCGTGGGATCAGCAGCCCATTCTTAGTATTGCGGAGCTCAGCAACGTTGGTATCTCTATCCCAAGCGTCAAAGGATTTCCTTCAAGTAGTTATCCCGCTCTATAGTTTCTTATCATGTCTTTATATTGTGAGGTTTAATTGATTCACAGGACGAAGATAGGCCTTTTGAAGCTGATAGTGACATCTCTCCAAATACCCTACCTTATCAAAAGATGGTAAGCAATCAATATGCCCCGAATATTTAAGATATACAGCGATAAAGAAATGCCAAATAAACAAAATAAGATTGCCTAGAATGACTTGATGTATGATTTGTGTTGGGAATTATTTGTAATGTGTCAAGTACCGTTAGTGTAAGTGTAAGTACTGTTAGTGTTGGCAAGTACCGTTGGTGTTAATGCGGTACATAGAAAGTACTGTTAGTGTAAGTACAAGTACTGCTATATTGATTAGGACGAATATGTCTTTGTAAAAACTATGTCATAGTTATAGTTAGAGTATATCTTATGTGATATACTTAATGGTTTAGAATATTGATAAGATATCGTGTGTGATATACTTGTCTTTATAGAATATTCTAAAGGTTCTAGGGTTCCTTACTCTATAAAAGGAACATATGTATGATGAGTATATTTTACCTCATTCAATTCGATTAATAAGAGAATTGCATAGTTAAAAGTAATTATGTTCTTCTTTGCTTTATAAGTTAGATTCCGCATAACTTATTTGGTTGAGTAAGAGTTCTGAAAGTGTTTTAGTTTGATTACAAACTATTATACTAATTCTTAGCAGAAAATAGATCCATTCCTAGAGATCAACAAGTAGTATTAGAGCTTGTTGAGAAACTCGGAATAAGAAGAACACAACCCTAAAATCCCCACTCACACCAAAATCAATGTCTCAGGCAGGGGATGACCCTTACACGGAAGACATTCCAGATCCTGATCCCATACCACAAGGACAACCTCAAGTTGTGCATCCTGCACTACCACAAGGTGTTCAAGCCATAGATGTTGTAGTTACTTCTACAACTACACCGTCTTCCCATACTCTCTCTGCTGTCAAACTCCCTGTTCTCAAAAGTGATAACTATGAGACGTGGGCTATGCAGATGGAACATTACTTGAACCAAACAGATCATACTTTGTGGTAGGTTATCAAGAATGGAAATACACCTAAGAAGTTGCATTGGTTACCTGATGGTACATGCTATGCTTTACGTGTTGTGACTGCTGAATAGGTACAAGCAGATATCAAAGAAAGAAAGGCCATAACTGCTTTGGCTTTGACACTTTCAGAAGACATCTTACCTAGCTTTCATTACTACAAGGATGAAAAGGCTATGTGGGATGCCATCAAACTTAGATTTGGAGGCAATGACAAGTCAAACAAGATGAAGAAGATTGTTTTGAAACAAGAATTTGATAACTTCTCAATTTCTAGTGCTGAAGGAATCCATAGTGGTTATGGAAGGTTCAGGAAACTTCTTATTCAATTGGCAGTTTATGGACTAATAATTCCTAATGAAGAAGCCAATCTAAAATTCTTAAGAAGTGTTCCACAAGAATGGAAAGTAATGGCTATGCACTTCATCATAAGAGATGATCTGGATACAACTCCTTTTGATCATCTCTATACAAATATTAGAGTTTATGAGATGGAAGATAAAGGTATTGAAGTGACAAAAGCAGAAGCAGCAACGACAAAGTCTAACTTGGCTTTTGTGTCAGAAGGAAACAACGGTCTTTACTCTCAAAATACTGCTGGTGGATCAAGCAGCGGTACTTACTTCCAAAATACCGCTAGTGGATCAAGTAGCGGTACTTACTTCCAAAATACCGCTGGAGGACTAATAAGCAATACTTACTCTCAAGGTACTAAAGGCTGTCCAATTACATCTCAGAATTAATAAGGAAGATCCTCACCATTGTTTAGTGACAACGATGCCTTCTCATTCTTTGTTGGACAAGAAAACAGACCAATGTTAACTCTTAATGACTTGTTCCAAATGGATGATGCTGATGTTGAAGAGATGGACCTCAAATGGCAAGCTGCTATGATCTCTATAAGATTTAATAGGTTCTACAAAAAGACTGGAAGGAAGATGACTGTTGCTCATAATGAACCATTAGGATATGACAAGTCCAAAGTTGAATGCTATAACTGTGGAAGGAATGGACATTTTGCAAGGGAGTGCAATAGGGATAAGGCTGATAGAAGCAATCAAAAGTCCAAGAACAGTTATAGAACCAGTCCAATGAAAGCTTTCTAAAAGAAGATAGCAGGAGTCCCAAAGGAACTAAAGCATTGGTAACTATAGATGGAGTGGGGAACTGGGCTGAATATGAGGAAGAATAAGATCTTGGTTTGATAGCTCTCTCTCATGAAAATACTGAGGTACATCCTTGTTCTAAAGATTGTGTTCTAAAATTTAATAGTCTAAAAGTAGAACTTGATGAACAGTATCAAAAGGTTAACACATGTACTATAGAAGCAAATGCTTTTAAACAGGGTGTTGCTAAGTTAGAGGAAAATATAGTTTTGTATAAAAGGGTCAATAAAACTATGACGAGAAAATTAGAATTTTGACTCTTCAAATGAGAGAAAAAGATATGGAAATTAAAACTTTTGAAAAACAACTTATAAAAGTAACAACAGAAAATGAAGTTTTAAAAGCCAATCTTTTCAATGAAAGGGAACTGATTAGTCAATGTTAAAAATCCTCTAAAGGATTGGGTAAGCTGATTAATTCACAAATGGGGTATTATGATAAAACAGGCCTAGGTTATTTTTGGGAATTATATATATTTAGGTGATATGACAAAACAAGATGAAGGACCTAATAGTAAATTAGTAGATTCTATAGTAAGCTAGGGTTGTGATGTAACCATAGTACCTCTATTATATAATGTGGGTTAGGCACACATGGTTATTCATTCATTCATATACAATATGAACTAAAGGTGTGTGTGCGTTCCTCCTGGCGTCAAGCCTATATGGCACCAGGAGGAGTAGTTAATAGCTTATTAGTAAGCAGTTTATGAATAAGAAAGCCTTGTTCATAACTTTGATTGTGTTCTTTATGTTCCGCTGTTCTTATTACAATCATTGTTATTATATCCCAGATGAGTCTAGATCCTAAGACTCAACAAGTGGTATTAGAGCGGGTGGCTCTCGATACAAGGAACTAACAAGGTGTTCGAGTCGAAGAATGAAGATCGAAGTTTAAAAATTCGTCTTTGTTTTTAAGTTCGGATCTCACTATGCAGCCATGTTCAAACAGTCATAACTCCTTTGTTAACAGTTGGATCGACGTGAGATTCCAATTTTAGGTTCTTGGCATATATGTCTTGAATCTCACCGGAGGGATCTTTGATTTGAGATCTTATGAAGGAGATACACATCATCGAAGTTGGTTGCAAAGAAAGGTTAAGTTTTCTGTTTTTTTTACTGGATAAAGATTTAGGCTTTCTTCCCTTAAAATCCTAGATCGATTCTAAAATAGAAAAAGTGTCTAGATTCGTCATGTTATTATGGTGTTCGATTCGCAAACCCTATATAGAATATAGATTCTTAAATACTCTAATAGAGTCTGATTAATACATCATTCATCGTTGAATATACAATTCAAAATTTTTTATAAATCCTACTAATTTGATTCTTTTTTTTCAAATAAAAGATAAGAAAGTAAAAATACCCAAAAATCATAATGAAAAGCGTCCATTGTCTAATGGATAGGACAACGGTCTTCTAAACCTTTAGTATAGGTTCAAATCCTATTGGACGCAATTGTTTTCCAGGTATTTTTTTAGATTTCGGTATCAAAAAATCAATTTTGAATGATTTGAATCTGAAACGCTTGAGTACTAAGAAAAAATTATGGAAAAGGCTTATTAATTTGTTTAGGATGCTTGTTCCTGAAGTAGAAAACATTCCCTCTGTTCCTGAATAGCTTCTTTCAAAATGGCTTCCGCGTCCTCGGTGAATGTCTTGGTAGAAGATATTATTTCTTGAAACTATGGTTTATTGGTTTTTAAGTAAGTACGTAACTCAACCAGAAATTTCCTTACCTGTCCAACTTCTAATGAGATCGAGATAACCGTTTGTTCTGGTATAAATCGTAAGTATCTGTTCTTCTACCCCTAGAGGGGCGGATTGGGATTGTTTAAGCAATTCACGTAATCGTTGACCTCTTGCCAATTGATTCTGAGTAGCTTTATCGAGATCAGAAGCAAATTGTGCAAAATCTTCTAATTCTGCGAATTGTGCCATTTCTAATTTTAATTTTACCTTAGGGTTTCGACTTTCTAAAATCATTTTTAGAGTTTGTTATAAACCCTAGATCTGGATGCAACGATGGATTGCTGTTTGGATGTATTCAGTGATTGGTAGCAGGGTCCAAGGAATGTACGATTGAAGAATGCACTTTATCTTGCTTGTATTTTGACAACGTACGATTAAATAATAATACGACTGCGTGGTCCAAGTTCTGATGGTGCAGTTTTTGTGCATCAAAGAAACAGACATGACAAAGACGTAGGAAGCTTCGTTTGAATATAGTTACAACAGATAAAGACGAAACAGAAAGGTTCATTCACGTGTTCTTGCCATGATTCGTTTGAGATCTACAAAGTAAAAGGTGAGAAAATTTTTGTTTTATTACTCGTTACTATCCAAGGAATATGGGACATAAGCTTGTTCTATTTTGTGCAATTGTGTTTGCATAAGGTTTTAAGATAATACATGATTGAGACGTGTGAATGAATACCTCTACCCTATATTTTGTCCAATTGTTGGGAATTATATATCTTGAGTTGATATGGCAAAACAAGATGAAGGACCTAATAGTAAATTAGTTAGCTTCTATAGTAAGATAGGGTTGTGATGTAACCCTAGTACCTATATTATATAAAGAGGGATAGGCACACAGGTTTATTCATTCATTCAAAAACAATGTAAACCATAGGTGTGTGTGTTCCTCCCGGTGTCAAGCATATAAGGCGTCATGATTAGTTAGTAAGCTTATAAGTAGTAATCATTTCATTAGTGAAAGCCTTGTTCTTGGTTATGATTGTCTTAATTATTATTCTGTTGTACATGTTACAATCATGATCATGATATCCCAGATGAGTCTAGATCCTAAGACTCAACAAGTGGTATCAGAGCCTGGGAGAGTCTCTGCACAAGAAGAACCATTTTTGTTTACTAATATTTACATCTAATCATGTCTACTTCTAGTTCTAATGAAACAGGACACCAAGCACCACCACAACACATCAAACACAGCAAATCGTTGCTACTGTTTCCAATACAAATGGAAAATTCCCACTCCTGAAGAAGGAAGAGTATGATAGGCGGGCCATGAAGATGGAGTGCTGGATCATCAACACTGATCTAGACTTGTGGAAGATTGTTTAGAATGGCAACAGAATAAAGAAAACTGGTAGAGACAAGAATGGTCAGATCATCATTCTAGATACTAAATCTCATGAAGAAATATGTAACACCCCATTTTGGAAACGGAATATTACGCATATCATGGCGTGTCATCAAAGCATACAAGGATAAATGTCTAAGCATTATTCAACCATAAAAGGAAATACCGGAATCAAACATCGGTATCCCAAAGTAAAGCTCATCACACACAAATATAAATACTGTAAAAGGAAGGACGAAACCATGTCCAAAGCAGCTGTATCAAAGTAAAGGAAATGCATAAAGTAAAGAAAGACAATAAAGCTTCCAATCCATATGCACCTACATTTGAGATCTACGAGCGTCCCTGAGTACCTGCCGTTTTGGGAACATGAAAAGGAAAACGGCTGAGCAAGACGCTCAGTGCACGGATGTACAATAAAGCATGATATAGGATAAGCATGTAACATATAACAGCGGAAGACTAAGTACTGAGTAAACTGGTTAAGTATCATGAAAACTGGTTTTATAGTTTGAAAAGCCTTATGTTTAACCTGTGAAAACTGTTTTAACATATACATACCATAGCCCATATAGGTCATGAAAAGGTCACGTGCATGAATACTTGGAGGGGTGACCTCATCATGCTGATTAGAGGGGATGCCTCTAATCAATATACTGGTTTGGGTAGGAGGGATCAGCTCCTTGTGAAGGGTGCAAGGCACACACCACATTCACCATGATAAACTGAATAAAACATGTAACTAGGATGCACCCATACGCCCCGACTGATATAATAATATGGCCAAACTGAAAAGGGACGCCACGAGCAATCACTCCGTCGTGGGGAAGTCATAACATCGGTGCCTCCAATGCTATGGTTATGGTACCTCCATAACTAGGTGAAACTGGTCATGCTTGTATATGGCTATAGTTTATGCTAAATTAACATAAGCAGTTCAAAACAATAAAACAAATGCTGGGGAAAACAGTTGGCTGCATACGGGGAAATCCTAATAAGGAAGGAATGTCCATACTGAAAGGACGGGAATCCGTACCTCAAGTCCAGTGAAATGAACGGAAGAAAGACTCCTACTTCTGGATCACTAACGCTACATGAATACACACGTGTATAAGTATCGATTCACTGATTACGTACTGGGTTCTGTGTCTTGTTATAGCTGATTTGGTATGTTTTAGGTCATGGTTCACTGTTTAAAGCCTTAAACTGTGTTTATCTTGTATTTCTGGTTTATCTGATTAAGTATTACTGTTGTTTCATGCATTAATATACTTACTGTGTAATAATAAGTAACTTTCCAAAAATAGCAGGTTTCCAAAAATAGAAAGTTTCCAAAAATAGAAAGTTTCCAAAAATAGAAAGTTTCCAAAAATAGAAAGTTACCAAAAATAGAAAGTTTCCAAAAATAGAAAGTTTCAAAAAATAGAAAGTTTCCAAAAATAGAAAGTTTCCAAAAATAGAATTTACTGCCTAAAATAGATTAGTTTCTAAAAATAGAAAGTTTCCAAAAATAGATCAGCTGCCTTAATTAAATAAGTTTCCATATATAGAAGGTTTCCATAATTAGATTAGCTGCCTGAAATAGATTGATTTCCATATATAGAAGGTTTCCATAATTAGATTAGTTGCCTTATTTAATTAAGTTTCTATAAATAGAAGTTTCCATAATTAGAATTAAGCTGATTTCATAAGCTAACATATAAGTCTAAGTGTCATAAGCTTACTACTTAAGTCATACGATATAGTGTATAGTTTAATTATTATTTCATGTATTTTAATTAAACTATAGGTTAAGCATTTTAATTAAAGTGTAACATGTATTAATTAAAATGAAATGAAATACTTAGGTTAAAATGTGTATTATTATTAATAATAATATAACCTAAGTCATGTCTAAATTAATTAATTATAGGCATGTTTTAATAATTAATTAATTATAACTTATAACATAAAATACTTAGGTTAATTTAATGTCATGATAAACTAATAATTAAAATAACCTAAGTCATGATTTAATTAATATTTCATGTTATTAATTAATTATATCCTAAGTTCATGATTCATAAAAATTACATGTAACATAGATCATGATTTTAACCAACGAACCGTGAATCGGGTATGAATTCGACACCGTACCCCGGGCCAAACCCGGGGCACACGTGTCCCCTTGCTGCCGTGGGTCCCACATGAGCCAACCAAGACCAACTGTGGTCTTGGTGGTGGCGGCAATAGCAAACCAAACCCCCCTCGGGTTTGTTTTGCTAGGCGGCTAGAAACAAACACCCCTTTAAATCATTCCTTGATTTTATTTAATACCAAAACATGTTAGATCAATGATTAATTATCTTGTTTTCATAAGAAAAATAATAACATGTTCATGAAAATAATCAAAGATTAAAAGAATTAAAAAGAATTAAAAAGAAGGGTTAGAAAGGTATACCACTATGTAGCTTGGAAAAAAGGATGAACAAACACGTATTCTAACACTTGTTTTTAAGATCAAAATCAATCAAACACCCTCTTATGATGGTGTAAGGGTGGCGGCACAATGAGGAGAAAAAGGAGAGGAGAAAACTATTTTTAGGGTTTTAGTTTATTTTCTTGAAAAATGAAAGTGAAAACATGTTTAACACTTTACCCCCCTTAACTTGAAAAGTCCATGGGCTAAGCCCATTTCATGCATGTGTGCCGTGGGTATGGGGGCCCCACATGGGGTACCCGTACCTTTCTCGTGTCCCGATGTTTCGTGTTCGTTCGTGGTTAAACGTGCTCGTGTTTAACGTGTTTCTGTTTCTTTTAACGTGTCGATTATCGTAAACTTAACGCTCGTAAATATATTATAAGTATTTACGTAATTATTTTAGTTAGTATTTTAAATGGTGTTCATAATTTAATTATGTTCACGTGATATATTATTAACTGTTTATCATGGGGTCGTACGTAATCGATACTTGTCATGACATACACGTATGCACTTGTTTGATTATTAGCACATGAATGTGATCAATACTACATGAGGTAAGTTTTAATCTAGAACGTACGATCTTAAGGGCACTATTCATGGTAAAAGCATGCGGGTTTTACAATTCTTCCCCCCTAAAAAGAATAATTCGTCCCCGAATTATAGATAAAGTAAGCTGAAAAGAAGTGACATACCCGAACTCAAAATATGAAGTGAGGGTAAGAAGCCCGGATAGACTCCTCTGTTTCCCAAGTGGCTTCCCGCTCGGTATGGTCCCTCCAAAGGATTTTGACGAAAGGAATCGTCTTCCTTCTCATGACTCGTTCTTGCCTGTCGAGTACTCGTTCGGGTTCTTCTATAAACGTGAGATCTTCACGTATCTGTTCCAGTGGATACTGAACCATGTGAAGGGGATGATAATTGTACCCTCTGAGTAAGGACACATGGAACACGTTATGCACGTGCGATAGCTGAGGAGGTAACGCCAATCGGTAAGATACTTCGCCGATTCGTTCAACGATATCAAATGGTCCGATGAACCGAGGACTGAGTTTTCCCTTGATCCCGAAGCGTTTAACACCACGTGCCGGCGAAACCTTGAGGAAGACGTGATCTCCCACATTAAAATGTATGTCCCTACGATGCTTATCGGCGTAACTCTTCTGGCGTGAACGCGCTTCCTGCAGTTTCTGTTTAGCTACCTCAATCTTCTCGTTGGTCATTTCTATAATCTCTGGTCCTTCAAGTGTTCGCTCTCCCACTTGATCCCAGCAAGTTGGAGCGCGACACTTTCTGCCATACAACATTTCGAAAGGAGCACATTTGATACTTGCGTGCCAGCTGTTGTTGTATGCAAACTCGACTAAACAGATGTAATCGTCCCAATCACCTGTCCATTCCAACGCACACGACCTTAACATATCTTCCAATGTCTGAATTGTTCGCTCCGATTGTCCGTCCGTTTGAGGATGAAAGGCTGTGCTCAGCTTAAGTTGTGTACCCCAAGCTTTCTGCAGACCTTTCCTGAATCGCGACGTGAAACGAGGATCTCTGTCTGAGACGATGCTGGAGGGAGTGCCGTGGAGTCTCATGATCTCCCTTCTGTACGTATCTGCGAGTTTACTTACCGGATCTTCCTTGCGTATCGGTAAGAAATGAGCTGATTTGGTGAGTCGATCAACGATGACCCAAATAGCATCGTGCTTCTTCTTGGTAGGCGGAAGACCGGTAACAAAATCCATGGTGATTTTGTCCCACTTCCACTCTGGAATATCCAACGGTTGAAGGAGACCGCCAGATCGCTGATGTTCAATCTTAACCTGCTGACAGGTAAGACATTTGGAGACATACGTGGCTACATCCTGTTTCATACCACTCCACCAAAAGTGCTGTCTGATGTCATGGTACATTTTTGTCGACCCAGGATGTATAGAAAATGGGGAGCTGTGAGCTTCAGCTAACAATGCTTCCCGGAGTTCTTGGTTGTCAGGAACACAAAGTCTCGTGCCCTGCCAAATGATACCGTCTGCGTCCATTCTGAATTCTGTCTGCTTCTCCAAATTCTGAATTATCGCCCAAATCTCTCCATCATCCTTCTGCGCTTCCTTAATCCTAGTCAGTAACTCAGGTTCTACTGTAAGATTCGCCCAATATCCGTGCTGCCCACGTACCATGATTTCAATGTCAAGCCGCTCCAAGTCTCTTATGTTTTGTTCCTTGATCTCAATGCCATTTATCATTCCGGACTTTCTGCTGAGTGCATCTGCTACTACATTAGCTTTCCCGGGATGATACTGTAGGTTAATATCATAATCCTTCAACAGTTCCAACCATCTCCTTTGTCTCATGTTCAATTCTCGTTGTGTGAAGATATACTTCAAACTCTTGTGATCCGTGAAAATGTCGCATGATTCTCCGTATAAGTAATGCCTCCATATCTTTAATGCGAACACCACTACAGCAAGTTCCAGGTCATGCGTAGGGTAGTTTTCTTCATAGGGCTTAAGCTGCCGTGAAGCATACGCGATCACTTTCCCATGTTGCATGAGAACACAGCCCAGTCCCTTCCCCGATGCATCGCTATAGATCTGAAATCCACCTGTACCAGATGGGAGAGTAAGAATAGGTGCAGATACTAACTTCTGCTTTAGGTCTTCGAAGCTCTTCTCTCGATCTTCCGTCCAGACGACTTTCTCTCCTTTTCGCATCAGTTTGGTGAGAGGCAATGCCAGCCGAGAAAAGTTCTCCACGAATCTTCGATAATATCCAGCTAAGCCTAAGAAACTGCGGACTTCTGTCGCTGATGTTGGTCTTGGCCATTTAGTGATAGCCTCAACCTTCGCTGGGTCCATAGTGATCCCTTCTGCTGATACAATGTGACCTAAGAATGCCACCTTGTTTAACCAGAACTCACACTTGGAGAATTTCGCATACAGCTGCTTCTGACGAAGAATCTGTAGTACAGTACGGAGATGATCTTCGTGTTCCTCCGTGGACTTTGAGAATATCAAGATGTCATCGATGAATACAATGACAAATTTATCAAGGAATTCATGGAAGATTCTGTTCATCAGATCCATGAATACTGCTGGAGCGTTAGTCAGGCCGAATGGCATGACTACAAACTCATAATGGCCATAGCGGGTACGAAAAGCATTCTTGGCAATATCCTGCTCTTTAACCCTTAGCTGATGGTAGCCTGACCTTAGATCGATCTTTGAGAAGTGTTTGGCTCCTTGAAGTTGGTCAAACAGATCGTCTATACGTGGCAGTGGATATCTGTTGCGGATGGTAATCTTATTAAGTTCACGGTAGTCAATGCAAAGTCGCATGTTGCCGTCCTTCTTCTTAACGAACAAGACCGGTGCGCCCCATGGAGATGCGCTCGGTCTAATGAACCCTCGTTCAAGAAGTTCCTGTAATTGGTCCTTCAGTTCTTTTAGCTCTATGGGAGCCATACGATACGGAGCCTTAGAGATTGGCTCAGCTCCTGGAACAAGGTCGATGTTGAACTCCACTTCTCTTGCAGGTGGTATGCCTGGAAGTTCATCTGGGAAGACGTCTTGAAATTCTGAAACTACTGGTTGATCCTGAATCGATGGGGATTCAGCATCCATGTCATGAACCGTAGCGAGATAACCTTCGCAGCCATGTGACAGTAATGCACGTGCTTGCAAGGTAGATATGACTTGTACAGACCGTCCGGGTATGAACCCGTTATGGATGTACTCTGGTGCATTAATGTCGCCGAAGATCACTCTATATGAGTGGCAGTCTATGGTAGCATGGTGCTTGGATAGCCAATCCATGCCGAGAATCATATCAAACTCAATCATGTCTAGAGGAAGTGCATCTACTGCACGAACTTTATCGTCAAACTCTAAAGGAAGACTCTTGTATACATGAGTTATTAATACAGAGTCCCTCAGAGGCGTGGAAATGGTAAGCTTAGTTTCTAATGGCAAGGGAAGTGTCCTGATGTTCTTAGCATAAGTAGTGGAAACAACTGAATGAGTGGCACCCGTGTCGAAAAGAACACATGCAGCCTAGCCGTACATATACAAAATTCCAGTAATGGTACCTGTAGATTTGTTTGCCTGATCACGCGATGTCGTGTAGACACGCCCAGTGGTAGGAGGCGGTTTAGTATCAGCATGACCCGAAGTACCCTCCATTTCACCCTTACGGCAATCTCTCATACGATGGCCAGGGAGGCCGCACTTGTAGCACGCGTCGGAGTCACGACGACATGGGCCAGGGTGTCTGCGATGGCAGGTGCTGCAAAGAGGATGAGTGAATCCTCCAGTAGGAGTCCTTGCTTGCTGAGGGCCTGCTGATGACAGAACGTGTTAAGAATAAGGTATATGCACGAGTATAGGACGTAAACGTCGTAAGATGCTTACCAGTGTTAGCTGAACGGTTGGGCTGAGAACCCCTGTGGTTCTGGTCCCTTCCGTTACCGTGGTTCCTGGTAGAGATTAACATAGTGTCAGCATGAGAGATATAACATGAAATCATAAGAAGATGCGTAAATAGTAGGACCTGCTGTTGTTGGAGTGTCCCGCATTGTTACGGTAATTGTCATTACCGCTGCGCCTTTCCACAACAGAACGGTCGTTAGAGTGACCGTTTCCCTTGGGCTGATTGGGCTGCTGCTGAGTAGCCGGCTGAGACCGGTCCCCAGTTTTCTGCCTGGAAGATACAGTTTAAGAGATGATTATGGAACATATAACGATAGGATGCGGTCTGGTTAACGCTAGAACATGAAATGTTTTACCTCTTGTCGGGTCTTTCTGCTTCCCCGAACTCATCACGTTCCTGCAACATCTCAAGTTTTCTTGCTGCGTCAGCCACTTGTGCTACCGTATTGAACGTAGCACATACTAGATTGTTCGCAACCAAGGTGCGAAGTGCCCACCTAAAATGGTGTGCCTGCTCCTCAGGAGTACCAGCCGCTGCTCCTAGAAAACCAGCAAGGCGAAGAAAGCGCTGCATGAATTCGTTGCTATTCTCGCCCTGTCTCTGACGTATCCCGTGGTATTCACGCTTGAGTTTGTCCTGCTCTGCCTTAGGAAAGAACTGTTCCATCACTCTCTCCTTGAATTGGGCCCATGTCAAACCAGCGACCCATTCATCACCTCCTTCTGACTGTGTCAAAGCTAGCCACCAGTTGAGTACATCGCCTTCAAACCTGTAGCACGCCGATCTTTCCTTGAAGGCGGGGTCACAACCCATAGCATTGATGATTTTCTCAATGTGAGTCAGCCAGCTTTCAGCATCGCTGGGGCTATCAGTCTTTTCAAAAGCTCTAGGACGGAGCTTGTTAAATCGTTCCAACCATACCGCTAGAGTCACTGGGGGAGGAGGAGGAGGAGGTGCCTGATTCTGCGGCTGCTGATTATTCGCAGCTTGGACTTCAGCACGAATGTCATTCCTCAGTTGAGGAAGTAGGGCTTGCATGGCAGCCTGAATCGCAGCATTGAGCTGCTCTTGCTCGCGTGTGAGAACCATCTGACAGTATAACATAAGACATATGATTAACAGTTCAAACATAAAATATATAAAAGAAAAATTTTATGCCAAAATTTCACGAGAAAAATTTTATGCAAGAAAATCTTTGTATGAATGCATGATGCAGTTTTATGAAAACTTTTGATGCTCGAGAGTGAACGCCTTCGGTCAGTTCACTCAAATAAAAGACATATCGAGGGGACGCCTATGGGTCGGTCCCAAATCTAAAAGTTTCGATAAAACACATGCGACTAAATAGGGCCAGTCCTGTACCAACCATTACTTAGTCAAAAACCCTGTAACAATGACATGTATATGTATGCTTAAAAATGATGAATGCATGAAAACAACTGTCAGTTCTAGGAAGACCGTAGTGACTACCCACTAATCACAGGTCATATTTGAGAGCCTACAGGTCGAAGCCTTGGCTCTGATACCATAATTGTAACACCCCATTTTGGAAATGGAATATTATGCATATCATGGCGTGTCATCAAAGCATACAAGGATAAATGTCTAAGCATTATTCAACCATAAAAGGAAATACCGGAATCAAACATCGGTATCCCAAAGTAAAGCTCATCACACACAAACATAAATACTGTAAAAGGAAGGACGAAACCATGTCCAAAGCAACTGTATCAAAGTAAAGGAAATGCATAAAGTAAAGAAAGACAGTAAAGCTTCCAATCCATATGCACCTACGTTTGAGATCTACGAGCGTCCCTGAGTACCTGCCGTTTTGGGAACATGAAAAGGAAAACGGCTGAGCAAGACGCTCAGTGCACGGATGTACAATAAAGCATGATATAGGATAAGCATGTAACATATAACAGCGGAAGACTAAGTACTGAGTAAACTGGTTAAGTATCATGAAAACTGGTTTTATAGTTTGAAAAGCCTTATGTTTAACCTGTGAAAACTGTTTTAACATATACATACCATAGCCCATATAGGTCATGAAAAGGTCACGTGCATGAATACTTGGAGGGGTGACCTCATCATGCTGATTAGAGGGGATGCCTCTAATCAATATACTGGTTTGGGTAGGAGGGATCAGCTCCTTGTGAAGGGTGCAAGGCACACACCACATTCACCATGATAAACTGAATAAAACATGTAACTAGGATGCACCCATACGCCCCGACTGATATAATAATATGGCCAAACTGAAAAGGGACGCCACGAGCAATCACTCCGCCGTGGGGAAGTCATAACATCGGTGCCTCCAATGCTATGGTTATGGTACCTCCATAACTAGGTGAAACTGGTCATGCTTGTATATGGCTATAGTTTATGCTAAATTAACATAAGCAGTTCAAAACAATAAAACAAATGCTGGGGAAAACAGTTGGCTGCATACGGGGAAATCCTAATAAGGAAGGAATGTCCATACTGAAAGGACGGGAATCCGTACCTCAAGTCCAGTGAAATGAACGGAAGAAAGACTCCTACTTCTGGATCACTAACGCTACATGAATACACACGTGTATAAGTATCGATTCACTGATTACGTACTGGGTTCTGTGTCTTGTTATAGCTGATTTGGTATGTTTTAGGTCATGGTTCACTGTTTAAAGCCTTAAACTGTGTTTATCTTGTATTTCTGGTTTATCTGATTAAGTATTACTGTTGTTTCATGCATTAATATACTTACTGTGTAATAATAAGTAACTTTCCAAAAATAGCAGGTTTCCAAAAATAGAAAGTTTCCAAAAATAGAAAGTTTCCAAAAATAGAAAGTTTCCAAAAATAGAAAGTTACCAAAAATAGAAAGTTTCCAAAAATAGAAAGTTTCAAAAAATAGAAAGTTTCCAAAAATAGAAAGTTTCCAAAAATAGAATTTACTGCCTAAAATAGATTAGTTTCTAAAAATAGAAAGTTTCCAAAAATAGATCAGCTGCCTTAATTAAATAAGTTTCCATATATAGAAGGTTTCCATAATTAGATTAGCTGCCTGAAATAGATTGATTTCCATATATAGAAGGTTTCCATAATTAGATTAGTTGCCTTATTTAATTAAGTTTCTATAAATAGAAGTTTCCATAATTAGAATTAAGCTGATTTCATAAGCTAACATATAAGTCTAAGTGTCATAAGCTTACTACTTAAGTCATACGATATAGTGTATAGTTTAATTATTATTTCATGTATTTTAATTAAACTATAGGTTAAGCATTTTAATTAAAGTGTAACATGTATTAATTAAAATTAAATGAAATACTTAGGTTAAAATGTGTATTATTATTAATAATAATATAACCTAAGTCATGTCTAAATTAATTAATTATAGGCATGTTTTAATAATTAATTAATTATAACTTATAACATAAAATACTTAGGTTAATTTAATGTCATGATAAACTAATAATTAAAATAACCTAAGTCATGATTTAATTAATATTTCATGTTATTAATTAATTATATCCTAAGTTCATGATTCATAAAAATTACATGTAACATAGATCATGATTTTAACCAACGAACCGTGAATCGGGTATGAATTCGACACCGTACCCCGGGCCAAACCCGGGGCACACGTGTCCCCTTGCTGCCGTGGGTCCCACATGAGCCAACCAAGACCAACTGTGGTCTTGGTGGTGGCGGCAATAGCAAACCAAACCCCCCTCGGGTTTGTTTTGCTAGGCGGCTAGAAACAAACACCCCTTTAAATCATTCCTTGATTTTATTTAATACCAAAACATGTTAGATCAATGATTAATTATCTTGTTTTCATAAGAAAAATAATAACATGTTCATGAAAATAATCAAAGATTAAAAGAATTAAAAAGAATTAAAAAGAAGGGTTAGAAAGGTATACCACTATGTAGCTTAGAAAAAGGATGAACAAACACGTATTCTAACACTTGTTTTTAAGATCAAAATCAATCAAACACCCTCTTATGGTGGTGTAAGGGTGGCGGCACAATGAGGAGAAAAAGGAGAGGAGAAAACTATTTTTAGGGTTTTAGTTTATTTTCTTGAAAAATGAAAGTGAAAACATGTTTAACACTTTACCCCCCTTAACTTGAAAAGTCCATGGGCTAAGCCCATTTCATGCATGTGTGCCGTGGGTATGGGGGCCCCACATGGGGTACCCGTACCTTTCTCGTGTCCCGATGTTTCGTGTTCGTTCGTGGTTAAACGTGCTCGTGTTTAACGTGTTTCTGTTTCTTTTAACGTGTCGATTATCGTAAACTTAACGCTCGTAAATATATTATAAGTATTTACGTAATTATTTTAGTTAGTATTTTAAATGGTGTTCATGATTTAATTATGTTCACGTGATATATTATTAACTGTTTATCATGGGGTCGTACGTAATCGATACTTGTCATGACATACACGTATGCACTTGTTTGATTATTAGCACATGAATGTGATCAATACTACATGAGGTAAGTTTTAATCTAGAACGTACGATCTTAAGGGCACTATTCATGGTAAAAGCATGCGGGTTTTACAAAATAACAGCTGTACAAAAGGAAATCAAAGCAAAAACTATTTTGCTTCAGTCTCTTTCTGATGATCATATGGGTGATTTCTATCGCTTGGATGATGCTAGGGAAATTTGGAATGACATCAAGGCAAGATTTGGAGGGAATGAAGAATCTAAGAAGATGCGCAGATCCTTGCTGAGAGATGAATTCACAGAATTCAAGATTTCTGAGACAGAAGGTCTTCATCAAAGCTATGACAGGTTTCAAAAGATTCTCAGTCAATTGAATCAACTCAGGTCCAACCAAAGAATGAAGACATCAATGCCAGGTTTCTTAGAGCTCTGCCTCATTCATGGAATCAGGTAGTCATCTCTCTAAAAGTAAAAGGAGGCCTTGAATATCTCTCTTTTGATGACTTATTCTATAAACTCAAAACTTTTGAGTCTCATGTGAGAGGATACATGATGGTTGAGTTTTTACATCTTTTAGGAAAAAGAGCGTAATTAGGGCAAGTATTAACAAGTGATTTAGGAAAACCACGAGTTATAACCCAAAGTGGGGATTGTTCTCAAGGAGGCTTGGTGTCTGTGTAATGAGATGATTAATTTTGTGATTATATTTATGAGAAGAGAAAATATAAGTGAGATAAGAAGAGAATGACGGTTACGATGACGAATTGCACTAAGATGATAAAGTCGCACACGTAAAGCCGTAAAAAGTACCAAAATTAAAATTTACTCTAAAAATTCCTAGAAAATTGCAATAAATCCTAAATAATCTAATTAGAGTTTACAAAAAATCAAAAATCACCCAAACCTTTTATTTAATTAAATATTAGTTTTTTCATGCTAATTAAAGGCCAAAAAATCAATTTAATAAACAAAAAGCCCAAAATGAGATTTTTTCAATTGTAAACCTCTAAAATGACCTACCTTAATTTAAAACTATTTTTGAAAATTTTAAAATTAATAAAAACTATTTAAAAACAATTAAAAACTATTAAAATTTCAAATAATTATAAAAATTAATCTAAGGACAATAAAAATATTCTAAAAATTGAAAAATTCCTAACATAATGTATTCAACCTAAGAAAAATATAAAAACTTGAAAAATTTAAATTTTAATTTTTAATAATAATAAAATAATATTAAAAATCCAAAATTAAAAAAAAAAATTAAAAACTTGCAAACTAGCTTAATTTAACCTAAATAACACATAAATGAAGTTGAAATTACAAAAATACCCCTAATGGGCCTTCAAATGGGCCAAAATCCAAAACAGACCCTTATTGGGCCAAAATAAGCCCAATAAGAAAAAATGTTTATAAAAATGGCCCAAAAGCTCCTATCTGACTCAAAATTTGATTCTGAACACATCTTTTCAAAGGCCCAAAAGCTGAAAATGTGAAATAAGCTGGCTTATATCAAACAGCTTATTCTTAATGGGCTTTTTGGCCCATTAAGCTATAAGCTGATGCCATAAGCTCAAATTAGACACACAAGCTTCTTTTGAGTTACTTATGACTTCTGTAAAAATAAATTTGAAAAAAGTCCAAGGAATAAGCCTGAAAATGCAATAAGCAATCTACACAAAACGACAAAATAGTCGTTTTCGAGTTCTAGGCTATCCCAAGAGCTGATTCAAGTTTCAAAAGCTTTTAAATGACTTAACTAAGCTTAATCAACAAAAAGTGTTCAAATAAGTTCACTCAATAAGCTGAAATAAGCAAATAAGCACTTCTTTAAAAGTTAACTTTAAGAGTTTTCTAGCAAAAAGTCAAAGTCAAAGTCTAATAAGCTCTAGTTCAAACAAATGGGTCAAATGATGAAGATTGATCACAAAAAGTAAGTTGTTGCAGGGGCTAGTTTTGGTGTCTGAGTAGTGGGAAAAGTTTCCACTGCTTGATTTGTTTGACTTTTTGTCTTTAGTGACTTTTTTGGAGATTCAACATTCACAAAGGCACCCAAATGATCAGTTAATCATAAGGAGTCAATAGCAACAAAGAAATCACAATCACTAATAGCCAATTAGTACAGTTAAATCAAAACATCACCAGATCTAGCACATACATGAACAAATAAGCAGTTATGGTTCAATAAGCACTTATAGCACAATTCAGCCAGCCAAACTTAACCAAATGCATACACAAGCTATAATAAACTTAAATGAACAAGTCTAAACAGGTTTCGTGCACTGATTCAAAGTATAAGTCAATATTCAAGCACTAAAAGTTACTGATGAACTATGAACATGCAGTTATGAACACTTGCTTATGCAATTGACCACCAAGCCAAATTCAAACACTCGGATCCGTCACATATGTTGTATAAACAATGATTTAACAGCTTTTAACCCTAAGCATGCATATATTCCAGATATTACCAAAATCTTAGACCAAAAACAGTCAAAATCAATGAGATATAGCACAATGTTTGATTCAAGGTTTTAAACCTGAAAACTTGCACCAAATAGCACTCAAACAAGTATATAGTAGATACAAAGCAATAACACAAACTTCCAACAACACAATATCAACTTATGATCTCAAACAGGTAATCCCAAACACCCTTTTAACTTTTAAAATCACAATTTTCAAATGAAAAGTGTTATCCAAGACCACCCAAGCCCAAATAAGCACAATAACAGACGTATTATGCAGATTAGAACACGATTAGAACACAAAATCAGCAAGAACACAAGCTACTCACAAATTCACCAAAAATCAAGATTTTAACAGATTTTGGGTAGAATGGTGTGTACCTCATGGATGTACATCCACACCTATGAATTTTGAGCTTATGTGCTAGTAAGAACAAGCACAAGCTTCCACAATAAAGCCTGCTAAGATTCAACAAGGTTAAGAGCACAAATATCAAAACAAAAAAAATGAAAAATCCTTGATTAATGCAACCTTAGTTCCCCACACTTGATTATCCCCAAGTTATAGGTTTCACCACTCCTTGATAACTTAATATTAGGATGCTATGATCAGCTTTATAGCCCAAGAAATCCAAGGTTTGAACTAGACTTAGCTAAATATCAAGAAAAGTGTAAAATGTGCAAAGTTTTGCACACTCCTTTTGAAAACAGGTTTTAAGATCAAAGACTAGTTAACATCAAACAACAATAAACAAATACAAAGGTTGGCACTTGATTTTTCTTCACCATATTCAAACACATTTGATTAATGAATATATGATTTACAGATTTGTGAACAATGGAAAATTCAAGAGCAAAGTAAAAATGAAGCACCCTAAGGCCTTTATATAGGCATACAAGTGAACTATGAAAGATAAAAAACGTGAAACTCTAGCTAATGAAGTTCCAGTTATGCCCTTGGGTATCTTGAAGTTGCTTGAACATGTGACAAGTTCTTGGCTGTTTGTGTGAGTTGGCATGGTGAAAAGTTGATCAAAGGGTCCAAATAATGCTTAGGATGAAAGCTGGATTGTGAGTTGTTGATTCCCTGCATAGTTTTGTCTTCTTGTTCAAAGGTGTAGCAGGGCACCTTTCATGTGCACTCTTGGGTGACGTGGCACAAGATATTAAGGTTGGGTTGTGTTTATATATCCCTTAATCATAAATCTGCACAATCTTGGGTTTTAATTTTTAGTAAATAACAAATGCCCAATTGGGATTATGAACATGAAGAACAGGTTTTTAATCTTGCTTTTGGTTAAGATTAAGTTTAAAAAAGTGTTTAGGCGCCAAGTTTATAAAATTAATAAACCGGATTAGTGGAGTTGTGAGGTGGAAGGAGGGAGTGTTGTGATTGGTTGAAAATGTGAGTGGGGTGAGGTGGCAAGTGGTGGTTGGTCTAGGTATCAATCCTTGTCTGCCCATTTAAACCCCTCACTTTTCATTCTCTTGTCAATTTGTAAATAAACAGCCCAAAACTCGTTTCGTTTGTATTTCAAGTTTTCTTTTTCACACTTTTGCCCCAAATAATTTCCCAAAGTATTTTTAGGGGTATTTCTTGTCAATTCTTGATTCTTGAAGGACTGATTTGGCATTTTCTTCAAGGATTATGGTCTTGACTTGTATGATTGACATTTTGGAGGACTGAAAATGACAAGTCTTTATTTTTTAGGGACCATTCTTGCCAAGTCTTCAAAGTCAAGGTTCCTTTTTGCATTTTAACATTTTTAAAGGACCAAACTTGTAATTTCTTGTAACTTGAAGTTCTTCATGGTATGTTTGACTTTGAGAAGGACTAATATTGACATTTTAGTTTTGTTGAGGGACTAAAATTTCCAATTCTTCAAAGTGGAGGGCCCTTTTTGCAATATTGACAAACTTTAGGGACCAATCTTGTAATTATGAAGATACATTGGTATAAACTGTCAATTCTACAATATTTTGCGGACCCTTCTTCATAAATCTTCAAATCGTCAAGGGTTTTCTATGGAAAATTCTTCATTAGGGCTTGGTTCAATGTGCGGCGTTGTTTCCCGTGTTCGTTTTTGCATGATTCTTGTGATCTTTTGTCATTTTCTCATTATCCGTACCTAAAATACACAAGCAACAAACACAAGCATATATTTGGGTATTTTCATGATATTTTATGCATTTAAAGCCCTTTTTGGACGATGAGACTATGTATAAATGCAGTCTCATCACTCCCCCATACTAAACCATTGCCGTGCCCTCACGCAATGCTAGAATAAAGTATCGTAGCACCTCCAAAATTCATTCTTATTCACATTTATTGAACGATAAACTAGCTACACTACTACTACTACCACTACTTGCGTTTTAGACATAATGTATGATTTTCATCGCAAAATGGGACGTTTAGGTTCATAGAATAAGAACGCGTGAATGCTTCATTAGAAATAATTTCATCGTTCTCGATTTTCACCCCAATTCCATGCCAAGCGTGCAACGAGATCATTGTCATTATAAGTTACTAATTCTAACACTACTCATATGCCATAATCACGTACTTATCCTCCCATTATCCTAAGTTGTATCTCTTATATTTTATTATGTCTTGAATGTTTCACGAGGATACATTGTTTGACTTATGCGATAATAGAGATTTAGGTCTAAAAATAGAGTCCTAACGGTGTAACCAAGACCATCTAATCAATAACCCCTCCTAATAGACAACGATGTCAAAAAATTAAGTCAACAAGAAGGATAGATAAACACGGTTTTATAACGGTTTTGAACATGAGACTTGTTACCAAGACTTTTATACGCCCCCTAACGGAAGGGCCTTATTATCATAGGTTTACCTCCATCTTTTATTCAACTTCTCCATGAAGCTTTTATTATGACTTCGGTCTTGCCTTGCCTTTTATTATCCACCTCATCGGTGGTTTTATTAGCCAAAGACGTATATCCTCACTCTAAGGCGAATTTTGGATCTTTAAAGCTTCAAAGATTAAGGCTTGATTCACTTTCAATTTTGCATAGATTTTTCAGCCTTGTGAGCTTCAAATTTTTGCTTGATTTAGGTGAGCACTTGAAATCTTATTATTGGGTGAAGCCTTCGATTATTCGGGTGCCAATACTTCAAAACCGTGACGCTGGCGATACCTTAATGTCTTCCCAATTTAATTACATGGAAGCTACTAGAAAAGACTAGAAACCCAACAATCAAGACTAAACCGCTAAGTCAATATTTATTAAGCAGAAAATATTTACAAGCGAAGGGAGAATAAGCAAACAACGAGAACACATGAGTTTTTGAAAGAAAACGAGTACTCTACGTTTAGCATAGTAACTTATAATTAACTCTATCATTTCTCGTCCTCATTTAAGAGACCTAGCCTATTGTGAAGTTAAGGAATCGAAGCTAAGTGCTCAACACGTACGGTCGAGTCAAAAATTACTCTTATTCTCGCCATCAGAAAATCTACATTCGTGTCTTCAAACACTTATAAAACATGAGAAAATTTTTAATATTTGGACATTTTTAGCCTTATTTTGCAATAAAACGATAAACAAAAAGATAAACTTTGGAAAGCGTGAAGGTTTGGAAAGTATGTATTCACCCCCATACTAAAGTTAAACATTGTCCTCAATGTTTCGAGTCTAGGGGTGCAAACACCCCCATACTAGAGACGTAGTCGAATGCCTAATCTAGCATGAAAAGGGTGTAACCGTTAAATTTAAAGCCGTTTATGAAGTGTGCTATAAACCTAAGGTTAGAACATCAAAGGATATATCATGGATATTGAGAAAGTCTTCAAAGCAAACGATCGAGTGCACCCATAAACGAACACGAGAGGCTCCAATCGTGAAGATAATGATCATCTAAAATCCACAATTCATAAAAAACCACGGAACAAAGGTTGGAAGGGCACAAATCCCCACATGTTACTACATTATAAAGAGATAATATGTACATAGGATAAGCATGGGACTCCCCCACCAGGCACCTCGTTTTTAATTACCGAGTCATGAGCTCGACTCGATCCCCCTCAATACTAATTATCATTGGGGAAGGTGAATTGGTCGAGGTGGTTCAAGGATGGAACTTCCCCGCCAAAGTAGTGCTTCAACCTATGTCCATTCACCTTTAAATTGGGGACATCATTTTGAGCTAGCTCGATGGTCCCATATGGAAATACTTGAGTTACGGTGAATGGACCGGACTAACGGGATTTCAACTTACCGGAAAAGATTTTCAAACGAGAATTAAAAAGCAAAACTTGATCCCCAATGTTAAAAATCCGGTTTTTAATTTTTGAATCATGCAAATTTTTAGTCTTTTCTTTATAAATCAATGAATTTTCATAAGCAATATCCCTTAATTCATCCAATTCCTTTAAATTCATTTTCCGGTGTTTTCCCGCGGTCTCCATGTCATCATTACAATGCTTTAGGGCCCAATAAGCCTTGTGTTCGAGTTCAATTGGCAAGTGACAATTCTTCCCATACACTAGCTTATAAGGAGTGCACCCGATGGGCGTCTTATGAGCGGCCTAAAAGCCCATAAAGCATCGTCCAACTTATCCGACCAAGATTGTCGGTTTTCCCCAATGGATCTCTCCAAGATCCTCTTCAACGCTCGGTTTAAAACATCGACTTGCCCACACGTTTGTGGGTGATAAGCTGTAGAAAGCCGATGTGTAACCCAATATTTCCTTAGGACCCTTTCGAATTGGTCGTTACAAAAATGGGTTCCACGATCGCTTATGATCGCACGAGGGGTTCCAAACCAAGAAAACAAGCTTTTCAAAAACTTGAATACCACACGAGCATCATTGGTGGGCAAAGCCTTAGATTCCACCACTTAGATAGGTAGTCAACCGTGACAAGGATCTACTTATTACCACGAGATGATGGGAACGGCCCCATAAAGTCGATACCCCAAACGTCAAAGATCTCACACACTTGGATGATAATTTGTGGCATTTCATCTTTTTGTGAGGCTTTTCCTTGTCGTTGGCATGAGTCACACGACTTCACAAGTTCATGTGCATCTCGGTAAATAGTAGGCCAAAAGAAACCGGCATCAAAAACCTTCTTAGCCGTGATATTAGCACAATGGTGACCACCCGTGGGTCCCTCGTGACAAGCTCTAAGAATGTTAGAATCTTCGGTACCAAAGACACAACGTCGGATAATTTGATCCGCACAAGTTCGAAACAAGTAAGTGTCGTTTCAAAAGTAGAACTTGACGTCACGAAAGAATTTTCGTTTTTCTTGAGTCGTCATACCCTTGATGATGAAGTTGCCCGCATGGTAATTTGCGATGTCCGCAAACCATGGGGTAGAAGATTCAAGCATAGAATTCACTACACCAAGTGTTTCGAGCGGAAAAGTTTCGGTGATTTCCTTGGGCTCGAAAACACTTTAGTGAGGATCTTCCATACGAGAAAGATGATCGGCCGCTAGATTCTCGACTCCTTTTTTGTCAATAATTTTGTGATCAAATTCTTGAAGGAGGAGAATCCAACGAAGTAATCTCGGCTTTGCATCTTGTTTATCCACAAGATACTTGATAGCCGAATGATCCGTATACAATATGCATTTTCTCAAGACGAGATAAGGTCGGAATTTCTCAAATGCATACACCACGGCAAGGAACTCCTTCTCTGTTGTAGTGTATTTTAGTTGAGCCTCGGTCATCTTCTTGCTAGCATAGTGAATAGGCAAGATGTGTTTTTCATGACGTTGCCCCAATACGGCCCAAATAGCATAGTCACTAGCATCACACATGAGCTTAAAGGGGAGGTTCCAATTGGGAGCAACAAGAATGGGAGCTTCGGTAAGTTTCCTCTTAAGGATTTCAAAGGCTCGTACACAATCTTCGTCAAAGACAAAACGTGCCTCTTTTTCAAGAAGATGTGTAATAGGTCGAGAGATCTTTGAAAAATCCTTGATGAACCGACGATAAAAGCCCGCGTGGCCTAGGAAACTCCTAACTCCCTTAACGGTTTTGGGATGAGGTAATTTGGCGATGACGTCTACCTTAGCTTGATCTACCTCAATCCCCGCTTTCGAAACCTTGTTCCCTAAGACGATTCCACTTTTAACCATAAAATGACACTTTTCCCAATTAAGCACAAGGTTGGTTTCCTCACAACGCTTCAACATTCTCTCAAGATTCGACAAACATGAAGTGAACAAACTACCAAACACGGAAACGTCATCCATGAAGACTTCCATCGTCTTCTCGATCATATCCTGAAAAATAGCCATCATGCACCTTTGAAAGGTTCCCGATGCATTGCAAAGTCCGAATGGCATTCTACGATAGGCAAACGTTCCATATGGACACGTAAACGTAGTTTTTTCTTGATCACGAGGATCGATGGGAATTCGGAAGTAACCGGAAAAACCATCTAAAAAGCAATAGAAATCGTTTCCAGCAAGACGCTCCAACATTTGGTCCATGAAGGGCAAATGGTCTTTACGAGTGGCTTCATTCAACTTACGATAGTCAATGCACACTCTCCATCCGGTCACGAGTCTAGTGGGAATTAACTCGGTGGCATCGTTTGGCATGGCGGTCATTCCTCCCTTTTTAGGGACACAATGAATAGGACTCACCCAAGGGCTATCGGAAATAGGGTAAATCATTCCCGCGTCAAGGAGTTTAAGGACTTCCTTTTTGATGACGTCGTGAATTTTGGGGTTCGCCCTCCTTTGACATTGGATTGCGGGCTTGTAATCCTCCTCTATTAAGATTTTGTGGGTACAAAAATTAGGATCGATTCCCTTAATGTCGAATAACTTCCACGCAATTGCCCCTTTGTGATCGTTTAGAACATCGACACATGCGGTTTTTTCATCATCCGAAAGTTCTTTCGCAATAATAATAGGCAACTTGTCGTCCTCCTCCAAAAAGACATATTCGAGATGAGGAGGTAAATCTTTCAACTCGAGGATAGGTGGTTCCTCAATTGAACATTTGGGCTCGATACTCATAACCTCCTCGGGTGGAGGAAATGGGAAATCATTAAGAAAATCCTTGATAATCGAGAAGTCCTCATCATTTTCGAGGTCTTCGTTACAAGTACGTGGAACATCGAAGTCTTCCAACGTAAAACCACCACTTTCAAATGGAGTGAAGGTTGGTGTCGAGTTATCAAGAATGGGATCTAACATAGTGGGATTGCCACTATTTTCATCATCACCAAAACCTAGAACTTCTTGTGAAAATTTCTTGCAAACAACGTCAATCATATCAACGAGGTTTATGGTTGCAACGGAATAAACATGAGAAATTTGAGATTTTTGAGTTGCGTTTATAACAAGTTCCTCGTCGTTGAAACGTAAGGTGATCTTTCTAGCATGCACATCAATCAAAGCCATAGACGTATCTAAAAACGAACGACCTAAAATGAGAGGAACTTGAGGATCCATGGGAATATCGAAGGCGATAAAGTCTACCGGATAATATAACTTTCCCACTTTCACAAAAACGTCTTCCGCCAATCCACATGCGGGAATCGTGGAATGGTCGGCCAACTCGATAGACATTAGTGAAGGAGTAAGACTAGGAAGATTGAGCGACTTGAAGATTGCAAGTGGCATCAAGTTAATGCTAGCACCAAGATCGACCAAGGCATAGCATTCTTTCATATCTTGGATTGCACAAAGGATCAAGAATTTACCGGGATCAGCGACTTTTTGAGGTATGCGATTAAGATAAACCGATGAACAACTAGACAATTTTTGCAATTTCTCCTTGTTGTTCAACATACTCTTAAAGTTAGCGGCAAATCGAGGCATCATGACCAAAGCATCGGCGAAACTCACATTAAAGTGCAAATCACGAAACATTTTCATAAAAAGCTCAAATTGGTAATTGTCGCGCTCTTGACGTTTCTCCTTTCTAAGTCTCGATGGATAGGGCAAAGGTGGTGTGGGTTGAGGCATAGGCATAGCCTTTGGAATCTCGGGTTCCAAATGTGGTAATGGGTCAACCGTAGGTGTGGCATGAGCGATACTTCGTGGGATTTGGACATGCTCCTTTTCGACCACCACCTCAAGTTCTTCCTTAATTGCTTCCTCCGTAGGAGCAATTGGTTGAGGAGTCGGTTCCTTGAGTGTCTTACCACTACGTGTGGTAATCACTTTCATCTCTCCCTTAGGGTTCGATATGGTGTTGCTAGGAAGATTACTCGAAGACGGTTTGCACATAATTGCCTCAAACATAGATGAAATTTTATCTTCAAACATGGATTGCCTCTTCTCGGCCTTAATCATTTCTTGCTTAATTTCATGTTGCCCTTGTTCCATTTTTTGTTGGTTTTGTTGTAACCTAGTTACATTTCCTTCCATTTTGTTTGTATGGATTTTAAGCTCATTTGCGAACTCATTTTCAACTCTTTCTTCAAGTCGTTCTTAAACTCGGATCTTAGGCTAATGATTTCTCTTTGAATGTTGTCAAACATAGCATCGTTCCCATTAGTGTATTGAACAAATTCATTTGGAAGATCTTTCAAAGTTTGCAAACTTTTGTTTTTGTTTTGAAAATCACTTTGATTTTTGTTTGAAACTTGATTATTAGCCCCTTGATTACCATAGTTTCCTTTGTTGTAATTGTTTTTGAAACAACTTGATTGTTTCGATAGTTGTTGTTAGCATTTTGATTTGAACCAAAACCCGGTGGAGTCAATTGATTAGAGCGGGTAACTTGACCATTTTGGTTTTAAGTTCCCGTGGCCGCGTAGGCACTCGAAGTGTTACCACCGTTGGTAATGCACTCGGAGAAATCATGATCTCCACCACAATACATACATGAAGCCTCAACCGCTTTAGCCGTAGCGGGAGCACTTTGTTCTCCAACTTTGAATTCAATTAAAAGTCCTTTATGCTTATCAAAGATTTTGTTCTTCATGTTCGCCTCAATTTGGCAAGCATCGATGGTATTAGACAAAGAAGGTGAAGCCGAAGACGAAGCCTTACGAACACTCAACGTGCTACGAGGACTATACACCTTAGATCTATTCTCAATTATCACCAAAGCTTCCTCAACCGTTTTACACAAAAAATTACCACCCGCGGCGGTATTTAGATAATCTCTTTCATGATCATTAAGTCCATTGTAAAACGTGTCAATTTGATGCAAGTCGGAAAAACCGTGATGAGGACACTCACGTAACATTTCCTTAAACCTATTCCAAGCCGTTGAAAAACTCTCATTAAATTCTTGTGAAAATTTTGAAATCTCGTTTTTCAAAAGCGTAGTCTTAGAGGGCGGAAAAAAATGGTTCACAAATTTTGAAACGAGATCCTTCCACGTCAATATAGAATTGGGTGGATCTTTCTCTAACCAAATTTTAGCGGGCCCCGCTAAGGAATACGGAAAAAGCACCATTTTAATCGAGTCATTAGCAACATCCTTAAATTTGCAAGTGGCGGTAAGACGATTGAATTGGCGGATATGGTTGTGCGGGTTTTCCTTTTCATCACCACGGAATTTGTGGTTTTAGATCATCGAAAACAAACCCATTTTCACTTCAAAATTCTCTGCAAGGATAGCGGGAATTACAATAGCCTCTCCATAACCCTCGATGGGTACTTGAAGTAACTCCATCATAGTTCGATTCTCCATGGTTGGTTCCTCTCTTACAATGGGTTCGTCAATAGGAGACTCCTCACTAGAAAGATTAGGAGTAGGTGTTGACTCCTTTCGGTTTCATGGTTTACGTGCACGTCTTGCTTGGTTGCGGGTTTGCATAAACATCACGTACAAAGAGGGGATAAGCAAAGAAGATTCTTTTTGGTGTTTTGTATTTTTCCAATTTTTTTGTGGTTTTTGATTGTTTTTACTTTTTTTGGATTTTGTGATTGTATTAAGTAGACCAAAATATACAAATCTCCTCCTTAATCAAATCTCTTGATTAAAAAAGCCTCAAGGAATGAAAACGATCACGTGAAGTGAACGCCTTCGATGACTTTAGAACGTTGGTGGAACAACAAAACGTTCAAGAGGGTTTAATCAAATGAAACCAAGAAAGTATATATGATACTTAATAATACTTTGGGCGGAAAAACCCTCGATTAGCTTTCAATCTCAAAATACTCACAAGCAAGAGGGGAAACGAGGCGGCGCGAAGTACTTAAGATCCTTTTTCCTTAGGGTATATTTTATAATACCCGCCTTATACCTACCTTATAGTTTTTATTTTTCAAAATCGAGCTTCACGAAAGTATTTATCTATTTTTGCCATTTCTTTCTTGTTTGAGATTCGAATACAATGATTGGGTAATGACCTCCCAAGTCAAGGTTGTGTTTTCACACTTTTAGAGTACTTGTGAATTTATTGTTCTACGAATACAATATAGTAATAGTATTCACACAAAAAACGAAAAACCGATAATACGTATTAGTAGAGTGCTACTAATACAAATAGATATTATGGCTAGTATATATAAAAACAATTGGCAAATCAAAACACAACACGGCTCCCCGACAGCGGCGTCAAAATGATGGTTGAGTTTTTACGTCTTTTAGGAAAACGAGCGTAATTAGGGCAAGTATTAACAAGTGATTTAGGAAAACCACGAGTTATGACCCAAAGTGGGGATCGTTCTCAAGGAGGCTTGGTGTGTGTGTAACGAGATGATTAATTTTGTGATTATATTTATGAGAAGAGAAAATAGAAGTGAGATAAGAAGAGAATGACGGTTATGATGACGAATTACACTAAGACGATAAAGTCGCACACGTAAAGCCGTAAAAAGTACCAAAATTAAAAATTTACTCTAAAAATTCCTAGAAAATAGCAATAAATCCTAAATAATGTAATTAGAGTTTACAAATAATCAAAAATCACCTAAATCTTTTATTTAATTAAATATTAATTTTTTAATGCTAATTAAAGCCCAAAAAATCAATTTAATAAACAAAAAGCCCAAAGTGAGATTTTTTCAATTGTAAACCTCTAAAATGACCTAACTTTTAATTTAAAAGTATTTTTGAAAATTTTAAAATTAATAAAAACTAATTAAAAACAATTAAAAACTATTAAAACTTAAAATAATTATAAAAATTAATCTAAGGACAATAAAAATATTATAAAAATTGAAAAATTCCTAACTTAATGTATTTAACCTAAGAAAAAAATAAAAACTTGAAAAACCTAAATTCAAATTTTTAATAATAAAATAATAATAAAATAATATTAAAAATCCAAAATTTAAAAAAAATTCTAAAAACTTGCAAACTAGCTTAATTTAATCTAAATAACACATAAATGAAGTTGAAATTACAAAAATACCCCTAATGGGCCTTCAAATGGGCCAAAATCCAAAACAGACCCTTATTGGGCCAAAATAAGCCCAATAAGAAAAAATGTTTATAAAAATGGCCCAAAAGCTCCTATCTGACTCAAAATTTGATTCTGAACACAATTTTTCAAAGGCCCAAAAGCTGAAAATGTGAAATAAGCTGGCTTATCAAACAACTTATTCTTAATGGGCTTTTTGGCCCATTAAGCTATAAGCTGATGCCATAAGCTCAAATTAGACACACAAGTTTCTTTTGAGTTACTTAAGACTTCTGTAAAAAGAAATTTGAAAAAGTCCAAGGAATAAGCCTGAAAATGCAATAAGCAATCTACACAAAACGACCAAATAGTCGTTTTCGAGTTCTAGGCTATCCTAAGAGCTGATTCAAGTTTCAAAAGCTTTTAAATGACTTAACTAAGCTTAATCAACAAAATGTTTTCAAATACATTCACTCAATAAGCTGAAATAAGTAAACAAGCACTTCTTTAAAAGTTAACTTTAAGAGATTTCTAGCAAAAAGTCAAAGTCAAAGTCTAATAAGCTCTAGTTCAAACAAATGGGTCAAATGATGAAGATTGATCACAAAAAGTAAGTTGTTGCAGGTTTGGATAAGCCAATATGGCTTATTAATAAGCTAACTGAAAATTAACACTAGCAGGGGCTAGTTTTGGTGTCTGAGCAGTGGGAAAAGTTTCCACTGCTTAACTTGTTTGACTTTTTGTTTTTAGTGACTTTTCTGGAGATTCAAGTTTCACAAAGGCACCCAAATGATCAGTTAATCATAAGGAGTCAATAGTAACAAAGAAATCACAATCACTAACAGCCAATTAGTACAGTTAAATCAAAACATCACCAGATCTAGCAAAGACATGAACAAATAAGCAATTATGGTTCAATAAGCACTTATAGCACAATTCAGCCAGCCAAACTTAACCAAATGCATACACAAGCTATAATAAACTTAAATGAACAAGTCTAAACAGGTTTCATGCACTGATTCAAAGTATAAGTCAAGATTCAAGCACTAAAAGTTACTGATGAACTATGAACATGTAGTTATGAACATTTGCTGATGCAATTGACCACCAAGCCAAATTCAAACACTTAGATCTATCACATATGTTGTATAAACAATGATTTAACAACTTTTAACCCTAAGCATGCATATATTCTAGATATTACCAAAATCTTAGGCAAAAAACAGTCAAAATCAATGAGATGTAGCACAATGTTTGACTCAAGGTTTTAAACCTGAAAACTTGCAGCAAATAGCACTCAAACAAGTATATAGCAGATACAAAGCAATAACACAAACTTTCAACAACACAATATCAACTTATGATCTCAAACAGGTAATCCCAAACACCCTTTTAACTTTTCAAATCACAATTTTCAAATCAAAAGTGTTATCCAAGACCACCCAAGCCCAAATAAGCACAATAACAGATGTATTATGCAAATTAGAACAAGATTAGACCACAAAATCAGCAAGAACACAAGCAACTCACAAATTCACCAAAAATCAAGATTTTAACAGATTTTGGGTAGAATGGTGTGTACCTCATGGATTTACATCCACACCCACGAATTTTGAGCTTATGTGCTAGCAAGAACAAGCACAAGCTTCCACAATAAAGCCTGCTAAGATTCAACAAGGTTAAGAGCATTAATATCAAAACAGAAAAATGAAAAATCCTTGATTAATGCAACCTTAGTTCCCCACACTTGATTATCCCCAAATTATAGGCTTCACCACACCTTGATAACTCTATATCAGGATGCTATGATCAGATTTATAGCCCAAGAATTCCAAGGTTTGAACTAGACTTAGCAAAATATCAAGAAAAGTGGAAAATATGCAAACTTTTGCACACTCCTTTTGAAAACAGGTTTTAAGATCAAAGACTAGTTAACATCAAACAAAATAAACAGATATAAAGGTTGGCACTTGATTTTTCTTCACCAAATTCAAACACATTTCATTAATTAATATATGATTTACAGATTTGTGAACAATGGAAAATTCAAGAGCAAAGTAAAAATGAAGCACCCTAAGGCCTTTATATAGGCATACAAGTGAACTATGAAAGCTAAAAAACGTGAAACCCTAGCTAATGAAGTTCCAGTTATGCCCTTGAGTAGCTTGAAGTTGCTTGAACATGTGACAAGTTCTTGGCTGTTTGTGTGAGTTGGCATGGTGAAAAGTTGATCAAAGGGTCCAAATAATGCTTAGGATGAAAGCTGGATTGTGAGCTGTTGATTCCCTGCATAGTTTTATCTTCTTGTTCAAAGGTGTAGCAGGGCACCTTTCATGAGCACTCTTGGGTGGCGTGGCACAAGATATTAAGGTTGGGTTGTGTTTATATATCCCTTAATCATAAATCTGCACAATCTTGGGTTTTAATTTTTGCTAAATAACAAATGCCCAATTGGGATTATGAACATGAAGAACAGGTTTTTAATCTTGTTTTTGGTTAAGATTATGTTTAAAAAAGTGTTTAGGCGCCATGTTTATAAAATTAATAAACCGGATTAGTGGATTGGTGAGGTGAAAGGAGGGAGTGTTGTGATTGGTTGAAAATGTGAGTGGGGTGAGGTGGCAAGTGGTGGTTGGTCTAGGTATCAATCCTTGTCTACCCATTTAAACCCCTCACTTTTCATTCTCTTGTCAATTTGTAAATAAACAGCCCAAAACTCATTTCCTTTGTATTTCAAGTTTTCTTTTTCACACTTTTGCCCCAAATACTTTCCCAAAGTATTTTCATGGGTATTTCTTGCCAATTCTTGATTCTTGAAGGACTGATTTGGCCTTTTCTTCAAGTATTATGGTTTTGACTTGTATGATTGACATTTTGGAGGACTGAAAATGACAAATCTTTATTTTTGAGGGACCATTCTTTCCATGTCTTCAAAGTCAAGGGTCCTTTTTGCAATTTAACATTTTTAAAGGAGCAAACTTGTAATTTCTTGTAACTTGAAGTTCTTCATGGTAAGTCTGACTTTTATAAGGACTAATATTGACATTGAGTTTTGTTGAGGGACTAAAATTGCCAATTCTTCAAAGTGGAGGGCCCTTTTTGCAATATTGACAAACTATAGGGACCAATCTTGTAATTATGAAGATACAAGGGTATAAAGTGTCAATTATTCAATATTGGAGGACCCTTCTTCCTAAATCTTCAAATCTTCAAGGGTTTTCTTTGGAAAATTCTTCATTAGGGCTTGGTTTAATGTGCGGCTTCGTTTCCCGTGTTTGTTTTTGCATGATTCTTGTGATCTTTTGTCATTTTTTCAATATCCGTACCTAAAATACACAAGCAACAAACACATGCATATATTTGGGTATTTTCATGATATTTTTTGCATTTAAAGCCTTTTTGGACGATGAGACTATGTATAAAAGCAGTCTCATCAATACCCAAGTGACTCCTACTCTACTCCTGCTAATTCTGCTTTTGTGAGTTCCATGGGCTCCAGTCCAATGTCCTATACCAGTAGACCTAGATATACTTTGTCCTCACAACATACTCCTACTCATGAATCTAAAGTCAAGACCAGTAGCATGGTAGAAACAGTTCTTCACTCCTTTGTTGCTGAAGTTGATCCACAACAGCAGCTAGCTTTTGATGATTTCAAACAGGTTGATAAGCTTGACTTGGATGAAATGGATTTCAAGTGGCAGATGGATATGCTCACTCTCTGGGTTCATAAGTTTGAGAAGAAAGCTGGTAGAAAATTCAGCTACACCCCAAAAGAGCCAGCCAGGTTTGATAGAAGCAAAGTCAAATTCTACAACTGTCATCAGCAAGGACATTTTGCTAGGGAATGCCCTAATAAAAATGACTAGGAGAAGAAAAGGTATTCAGCTTTCAAGGTTCAAGAGCTTCAGGAGGAAAAGAAAGCTTTGGTATCTGTTGATACCATGGTCAACTGGAATGATCATGAGACTCCCACCTTGGAAACATTGGAGTCTGGTACTAATGTGTTTGCTATGATTGCTGGCCACATTTCTGAGGCTGGGGAAGTAGAGCATTTTGGTCTCATGAGAATATCTCCTCAGGTAAAAAATTACCCTCTTGGTTGTGATGATAAATATTTTTACCTCTTAACACAATGCAATGAACTAAATGCTCAAAATGACAAGTATTTTAGAAGTTCAAGCTTATAAGAGTTCTCTCAAAACTTTAGAACAACAAAAGAAGTTGTTTCAAAATACTCAACTTGAGTATGAAGATAAGATTAGGGTCTTAAGTATTGATTTAGAGAATACCACTAACTTGCTTAAGTGCACTGAAAAACTTAATACTTAGTGTATTCAAGCAAAACAAGATATGCCAGAAAAATGGATGTTACTCTATTAAAATTTGATAAATGGCAAAAAGCACCCAAGAATATTTCCAAAATACATGATAGCAGTATGTCTGGTAGAACTAAAAGGGGGTTAGGATTTGACAATTATATTGGCCCAAATGATATTTTTTTATTTATCCTTTTCAAGGGTCTTTGATCTGGATAAAGAGGTGGAAGGAAAACCTAGTTACAATAGGTTTAAACCAGCTGCAACAATGCATGTTGTTCCTCAACATCTTACAGGAAAATTTATGCCCGCATCCATGCATAAAGACTTGGATGGATCATAGATGCATGAGTCTCCATAAAGCTCTACTAATACTAATGACTTTGTCTCTTGTACTTTTAGTGACAAGGCAAATCACTATGCATCGTGTGGTTCAAGTGAAGAGTCAAGTCCTTCGAGTCCCAAGCCAAATGACAATGCTGCTTCTAGTGCTAGGATGAATGATGAGAGAGTTGCTACTGCTTATACCTCCATTTCTTTTGATTCTAGTTTTCTTAATTCTAGCAATGTTGATTCTCCTAAAGTTGTTTGTAATAAGAATAGCAGTTCTAAACAATGTCATTTAAATAAAAGGTCTTTTAAAACATGCTTTGTTTGTGGTAGTAAATTTCATTTGATTAAAGATTGTAATTTCTATGATCAAAAGCCTATAGGCTATATTTCTTATGGTACTCCTATTGGTGTGGGGTTTGCTTCTAGAAGATTAAATCCATGTGCCCTATGTTTTCCTTATACTAGAAGGACCTCTCCTTCAGCTTCTACTATTTGGAGAAGCAATACATGTACCCCTAATAGACCAACCAACAATTATTTTCCAAACTTTTATAAAAATTATGCTGCTACTACAGACCAAATGCATTTTGAATTGAGAAATTTGGGTTCTGTTGTTAAGCCCTCAGCAGGTTGTTCTTGGTCATAAAATAAAACCCATATGATGTACATACACCACAAGAAAAACAGTGTATCTCATCAATCTCCATGGCTATCTAAAAATGATCCACAAGTCAGACTCAAGCCAGAAATGGTTTAGGTCCCCTTAAGACACTAACTGTTACATATTCTTTGTGTTGTTGTAGATTAATCCATACCAAGATCCATCTCTTGGAATTGTAGGTAGTGGATGCTCTAGTAGCATGACAGGGACTAAAAGGACTTTTCACTAACTTTGTACCATTTCAAGGCGAGAAGGTGTACTTTGGTGGTGGTGAAGGAAGGATCTCTGGCAAAGGAACTATTCAGACCCCTAACCTTAATTTTGAGCAGGTTTACTATGTGGAAGCACATCAACACTTCAACTTGATCTCTGTCTCTCAGATTTGTGACAAGAATCAGTTTTTCCTCTTTACGGATAATGATTGCTTGGTGTTGTCCAAAGGCTTTAAGTTACTAGATGACTCCCAAGGTATACTCAAAATCCCAAGAAGACATAACCTCTACAGTATCAAGTTGAATGAAGTTAATCCTACTGGTCAACTAGCTTGCTTGGTAGCCAAAGCATTAGAAGATTAAGCCACTAAATGGCATAGTAGGATGGCATGTAAACTTCAAGACCATTCACAAGCTGGCTAATATGAACCTGGTCTCTGGTTTACCTCCCAAAACTTTTAAGAATGACATCAATTGCGTTGCTTGCAACAAAGGAAAACAGCACAAAGCATCCTTTATAGCCATTATTTTTATCACCTTAATAACTGAACCATTACAGTTACTACATATGGATCTGTTTGGTCCTACCTCAATTAGGAGCATTGACCATAAACACTACTGTCTTGTGGTAACTAATGGTTATAGCAGGTTTTCATGGGTTTTCTTTCTCACTGCTAAAAGTGAGACCTACCCCGGTCTCAAAGACTTCATTGCCCTCATTGAAAATCAGTTGTCCAATAAGGTAAAAGGTATTCATTGTGACAATGGAACTGGGTTCAAGAATGCAGACCTCATAGCACTTTGCAATTCAAAAGGTATCAAAAGATATTATAGTGCTGTCGGGACTCCTCAACATAATGTGTTGATCCCAAACTTAGATCGATTAGCTTTGTGTAAACGAGATTAGATCAAGTACTACACGTAGAGAAACCTTTGCTTATGAATAAAGTAACAAAGTGTTATGCGGAATTAACACTTGATCTAAAACACAATGATGTTAAACAAACTTTCACTTGTATTAGAATAATCTTGTTGATTACAATGAAAGGTTTAACTTGCGAATACTATGAAAACTGATATTAAACATTAACCTAAAAGATCTTCTTTTATAGAACAAGAAGTCTTGTACAATAAGCTACGAATCAACTATTCTAGGTAAAGATAAACATAGAAAATACATTGTCGTTTCTATCCTTACTAGAAGTAATCTAGAATATAATATACGTGTAGCTCACAACTTCCATCAGTGCTTGTCTTCAATCTGTCAACGCTTGACTTTATCTTGTCAACGCTTATGCTGTCAGCGCTCACTTTGCTCTTGTCAACGCTTGAGTTGTTCCTGTCAGCGTTCAAGTGTTCTGGCCTAAATTTATTCCCAACAATCCTCCCCTAAACTTGATATCCACTCTTATGATCAAGTTTCTGAATAAACATTAAGAACTTGGAGGAGTCTGACAAACCTTATCATATTGGTAATAAATAAATCTGATCAAATTCTTTGCCACGTCACTTGTGTAGTCTATCTCCAACTGGGTGTCCTTCATCTTCTCCAAAACAGCCTTGGATATGAAATACTGAGCATCTACAAGTAAATACTCAGCAAACTTTGTAGAACTCAAATGGTATACACCTGCAGCTGAATATAACCTCCATTGAAGACCACTGAGGTCATCTTCAAGATCCTTCCATATTTCAGGATCTTCTTCATTTGTCCCACACATTCTTTTGAATGTGGTCTAAAGTTTTATTCCATTGGCTGAAGTTGGTGCTTCAGCCTCATACTTGGTCTCTAGCAACCTCCAAAGGTCTACCAAGTCTTCTCTGTCACAACTTGCAAATAAAGATATGAGAGTGGTAAAAGTGTGTACCTCCTTGCCAAATCTTCCAATTTTCCAGAATCCACATTCATCTTCCTCATAACTTATAATTGGATTCCTGGAATCTAGTGGTAACACATGAACCATATCTGAAGCTTCTAATGGGGAGAGCTTGAGGCTCTTTCTAATGATTGCTTCACTTGGATACAGTTGAGACATATCTTTTGGAAACTCAAGAACAAATCCCTTCTTCACTGGTCTAGGGACTATCATAGCTTTCTTGATTGCCATCTCTTCTGCAAGTTGCTCCTTTCTTTCATCTGAAAGAAGTTTGAAAGTGTTCTCTTCCTGCACTTTCACCCAAATAGGATAAGCCCTATGTTCCAACTCATCAAATGTCAAAGCTTTCAGCTTCTGATGTGTCCATCCAACTCCATGACATTTGAGCAACATAAAATAGAGCTTCCTTCTATCCCTTTTCAATTCAGAGAGAATGTTGCTTGCCCTGTACTTCAACATTACCTTACAATCCTGCTGAACTCTAAGAAGAATTTCCAAACCCCATATCTGATCAGAAATGGTCAAGTCTGGATTATCCATGCAGCTTTCTTCCCAAGAATTGTACATCTGAACTACCTCTGGCATATCAAAATCAATTTGCAACTTCAAATCTCTCAGCCTTTCCTTAGCAAGCTCATCACCATACTCAAGTCTTTCTGGTTCAACAATCATCACACTTGAATCTGAGCTGCCTCCATCACTTTCTTCCTCAGAAGTCACAACAAATGGTGACTTTTCCTTCTCACCTTGTTCCATCATTTGCTCAGCCAATCTTCTATCAAATTCAACCTGAGCTGCATTCTTTGGAACATTTTCTTCTACCAACTTACCCTTACCCTTATCTGTTGGTTCAATTGTTGGTAAGGTAGATGATAATACCTGAGTAGGAACATCTTTGATGATAGATGATGACTGGAATACATCACCTCCATATGCAGATCTGTCAACGCCCAAATTTCCTCTATCGGCGCCCAAAATACTTCTGTCAGCGTCCAAACTTGTCTTATCAACGCTTAAATATTTTCCCTCAGCGCCTTGTGTAACCTCTCTCAGCATATCTGTAAATGATAAATTTAAATTTGTTGGAGAGATTAAGGACGTATCAAAACCTTTTTGTTCCTTCAAACTAGTAAGAGCTTCAGCAATATCCAATGATTGACCATCTTGACTGCTCTTATCACTCAGATTTCTTGCTTCCTCCCCTTTGGAAGACTCCTCCATACCTCCCCTTGAATGAGCACTCTCCAAAACAACAATCCTCTCCCTCAATTCTTTGAGTTCAAGGCCTTGGTTACTGACAATTTGTACTAAGTCTGCATTTTGCTTTTGCAAGCTAATGCAGACAGCCGTCAATTCTAAAAGCGTCATTGGTTCCAGTCTGCCCTCTTCCAAAATGGGAATTTGACCTCCCAAGTTAGGTTCATTGGGCATGGATGAGGACTTAATTATGGTGGGACTGTCTTGGCCAGCTTCTAAGCCAGAACCAATAGTCCCAGCCTCATCCAGGTCACCAACCACACTTGTGGTGGTGGTTCTCTCTGCTTCATGGCTAGGACCAACCACACTATATTCTGGTGGTGTGGAAGATGGTGTAGAAGATGGTGTAGATGTGGGTTGGTTAAGGGGTGTTTGGGATTGTGATGGTTGGGTGTCAACGTTGGAAATAGGCATATCAACGCCCACATTAGATGTGTCAGCGTCAAAGGGATTTTGGTCTATTTGCATTTGGTCAGGTGAGGGTAAAGGTTCAGGGATAGGCTCAAGTTGTGGTTGAGGGTCAATATGAGGTTGGGGGTCTGGTTGGGGTTGTGCTGCTGCAATAACAGCAAGCATGGCTTGGGTTAAGGGTAGGTCTCTAAGAGGTGGTGAATTCATCTTGGTGAAAATAGCCTTCTTTTGTTCAGGGATCTTATAAAAGTCATTGTGATCCCTTGAACAATATCTTTGAGCATCAAAAACCATTTGCAGAAAACGGGGATAAGCTAAAGTCATTTTTGTCCCCTTGTTTTTACACATTCCTTCAAAAATCATTTTAGACCAATTATAATTTTGCCCTGTTGCAATACACACAATAGCAGATGCAATAGATCTATTGATCTCATTATGTGCAGTACATTTGGGACTCAAACACTGAAGGAGAATGTGAATTAGGTACTTCCAGGCTGGGGGAAATTCCTGCTTATGGTACTTATTAAGAGTACCTTCATCAGGAATAGGGTATCCCAAAGCCCTTAGCCCTTGTTCTATTTCAGATATGGGAAGCATGGTTATACCATCAGCATCATTAAGATGCAAGGCCTGGCGTACCAAGGCCTCAGTAACCACCCAAGGTCTCCCATGTACAATAGAAGTCAATGTTGTCACTCCATTAACTGTTGTGGAACTGACAGTGTTCCAAAACTGTTTAATGTGTGTGACTGGAATGAGTGGTGCATGAGAAAGAGCATACCTTAAAGGGGATGCATTCAAATACTCCACCATCTGAGTGTATTGAGGGAACAAAGTATTATCAGCAACAAGATAAGCAATCATGTTGTGTTGAGACTTGAACCCCAAATCCAATTCTGCTGAGTTAAATCTTGGTGCCATTGATGAAAGCTGTTAATTTGATGAATAAAAGATGAAGGTTGATAAGAGAAAAGTGTTAGACAAGAATTATAGATACCCTGTTTAAAATATGAGCCAAATTTATAGGAGTGGATGAATGCACGTGATTGGCCCAAAAATAGGCAAAGATTTTCAAAAATCAATCATGAAAATATTGAAAAAGTTTATAAGTTATCCCATGCATTTAATGAAAGTAACAACTCCTAAAATTACGGCTTGAAAATATGTCAAAAAGTTACAACTGGGTAGGTCCCATTGTTTGTCAACGGTCAAATATAACCCATCAACGCCCAACGGCTATAATCCTGTCAACGTTCGCCTAAAGCCATGTCAGCGTCCATTTTGGTCACAACAACGCTTGGAAAAATCTTGTCAGCGTCCAAAAATAAAATTGTTTTAAAAAGTGAAAAATGACCTTAACAAGTAATTTATCCTAGAGAAGATAACCAAAAGCTGATAATTATCATAGGGCGGCAAGCACTGTCCAGTTATGCACACTTGCATAAGCAAGATAGACATAACAGTCCTCTAGTGTCCCTTGCTAACCAAAATTCTTAACAACCAAGTTACCTCATAAAATCCTTGTTACTCCCAGGTAAAACCCATATCAAAAGGATTCCCAAGCCTCCCAACAGACCATAACCAATTCTAAGTCAAAAATGTCTTGGCAGCATGCAAAGTTGATATACTATGCATGCTACAGTGCCTCATGGTTTAGTAAAACTAACCCATACTCACCAGTGGACACAATCTAGAATTGTGATGAGAGTATTCTAAGAATACCCAAGAGTCCTAAAGGTTCCTTAAACCTCCCCTCAAACTATGATACATGAGTTCTCAAAATATATATATGAACATTAAAAATTTATGTCAAGATAGGAATATAAATACTCCAACCATCATCCATAAACAAAAACATGTCCAAATAACTCTTCAAAGATCCATAAGCAACTCTGTATCCAATGGCATAAAGCTACCATTACCTGCACATTTAGATGAAAACCACAAAACTAACATTTGTTGCTGACAGCGTCCCGACAACACTTAACAGCGTTGAAGGAACTCTTGTCAGCGTTAGACCATAATATCTCCAACAACGGCAAAATAACACTTGACAGTGTTACATATACCTTTGTCAGTGTTAGAAAAATAATGTGGAAAATCTAAATCATCACAAAGACCAATAGCAATGCATTATCCTGTACATACTTTTACAAAAAGATTCCAAAACACATATTAAGTGAGATTAACCATTCCAATATTTGTTACCAAATATTGAAATCTTCCAGCATCAAAAGGTTTAGTTAATAAATCTGCTACATTATCTTCAGTATCTACCCTATCTGGTTGTATTAAACCTTTCTCAAAGCAATCTCTTATAAAATGATGTCTAATTTCTATGTGTTTGGTTTTAGAATGATGTACAGGATTTTTAATAATGCATAAAGTACTGTTATTGTCTACAAAAATCTTGGTATGCATAAAATTATACCCATAATCCAACAGCTGGTTCTGAATCCATAAGACTTGTCCACAACAAGCAGCTGCTGCCACATATTCTGCTTCAGTTGTAGAGTTTGCCACCACTGTTTGTTTCTTGCATTGCCAAGATATTAATCTGCTCCCAAGAAATTGGCATCCACCAGTTGTGGATTTCCTATCAAACTTGTCACCACCATAATCACTGTCTGAATAAGCAATAAGGTCCAATGGAGAATCTTTTGGGTACCATAATCCAAGATCTGGATAGCATCTCAAGTACCTAAAAATTCTCTTCACAGCAAAAAGGTGACATTCTTTGGGAGTCACTTGATGGCGTGAACATGCACACACAGCAAACATGATGTCAGGTCTTGAGGCTGTAAGATACATCAATGAACCAATCATTTATCTATAGTGCCTAACATCCACATCCTTTCCAGCTCCAAGTTTTCCCCAAGGGTATTGTCTATCCATAGGAGTGGAAGCCTCCTTCTCATGTGGAGAAAAACCATATTTCTTCAAGATTTCAGCTACATACTTGTCTTGGGAGATGAAGATACCATCTTCTTTCTGCTGAACTTGTAAACCTAGAAAGAAGTTCATCTCACCCATTGCACTCATCTTGAATTTATCTGTCATGAGCTTGGAAAATTCCTCACTCATTTTTGGATCAGTAGAGCCAAAAATGATGTCATCTACATAGACCTGCACAAGTAACACATGTTTTCCTTTCTTCTTTGTAAACAGTGTCTGGTCTATGGTGCCCCTCTTGAAACCATTTTCCACCAAGTAGGTGGATAATGTACCATACCATGCTCTTGGGGCTTGATGAAGGCCATACATTGCCTTCTTTACTCTATAAACCTTGTCTGGATTCTCAGGATCTTCAAAACCAGGAGGCTGCATTACATAAACCTCCTCAACAATTGTGCCATAGAGGAAAGCACTCTTCACATCCATTTGATAAACAGTAAAATTCATGCAAGAAGCATAAGCTAAGAAAATTCTGATAGCTTCAATTCTTGCAACTGGAGCAAAGACTTCTTCATAATCTATGCCTTCCTCTTGGGTATAACCCTGAGCTACCAAACGTGCCTTGTTTCTGACCACAATGCCTCTTTCATCTTTCTTGTTCCTTAGAACCCATCTTGTCCCAATTGGTCTCACATATCTAGGACAATCAACCAGCTCCCAAACATCCTGTATAGCAAATTGGTGAAGCTCATCCTGCATTGCTTCCACCCAACTTGGTTCCTTGAGAGCATCAAAAATTTTCTTGGGTTCTTCCTGTGACAGAAAACAGGCAAACAAACATGCTTGTACAAGAGGGGTATCAACCTTCTTGTGTATATTGGCAATAAATCCACCAAGACCTTGATGGGATCTTCTTGTCTGAACTGGAGCCATAACATCACCAATGATCTGAGATGTGGGGTGATCCTTTGCTATGGAAGTGAGAACTCCTCCTTCAACAAGTCTGGTGTCCTCAATTTCACGCTCCATGTTGCCAATATCTTCTTCAGATTCTTCTTGATCAACAGAAATCTCTTCATGGATATTAGAAGGTCCACCCTGTTCAAAATGAGAAGAGAAAAGCTGTGTAAAGGTGTCTCCAAAGTCTGAACCTTGCTTGTCAGCGTTGGGGCTAACAACATTTGAACTGTTGTTGTCAGCGTTGGAGCCATCAGCGTCTGAATTGGTCGTGTCAGCGCTGGATTTCCCTTTGTCAGCGCTTGAAGAATCATGCATGTTTGTAGTTGGTAGTATCTGAACACCACCATTATCTTTCCTTGCAGCAGTAGCAGCAGCATAATACTCATCTGTCCATATAGGAAGTGTAACAAATTCTTGTGTGGGAGATGATATAACTGCTGGTGGTCCATCCTCCTTAGCAACCTGTATACCTGAAACATTACCAATTCTCTTTTCCAAAACACTTGAAGTTACCTTCACAATGTCTGGATCAGTAACAGGCATATAATTTAAAGCTCTAGACAAAGGTTCTAAGTCAAACAACCAATTTGGACCACTCTCAGGATCACTAGGTTTACTTTCTAAAAACCTAACATGTACCTTTTCAAGTATACGTTTTTCCTTTTTAATGTAAACCCTATATCCTTTACTCTGCACTGAATAACCCATGAAGTAGCCTTCATCACCTTTTGAATCAAATTTACCTAGGGCCTCACTAGTTTCTAACACAACTACATGACAACCAAAAGGCTTCAGAAAACCAATATTTGGCTTCCTTCCCTAAAGTAATTCATAAGGTGTCTTATTATGTATCTTGTTGACCAATGCCCTATTTTGAACATAACAAGCTGTGTTAACAGCTTCAGCCCAAAAAGCTATAGGAAAGTGGGCATCAGCCAACATGGTTCTGGCTGCTTCAATAAGGGTCCTATTCTTCCTCTCAGCAACTCCATTTTGCTGAGGAGTTCTAGCTATGCTAAACTGCCTAGTAATCCCTTTCTTGGCACAAAAATCATCTAATAGCTGATTTCTAAACTCACCCCCATTGTCACTTCTAATAATTTTGACCTCATTACCATTCTTCTTTTCAATCTGGGTAATGAAATTAATCAGACTTAGGGCAGTTTCACTTTTCTTGGCTAAAAAGAAAGTCCATGTGAACCTGGAGTAATCATCAGTAATGACAAAACAATATGATTTACCCTTCAAACTTTCTATATTAGTTGGACCAAAGAGGTCCATATGCAATAAGTGAAGGGGTTTAGAACTAGAGTGCACCTGTTTAGACCTGAATGAGACCTTGTGCTGCTTGCCCTTAAGGCATGCAACACAAGAGTGGTCATTGTGGAAAGCCTTTTCAGGCAAACCATCAACTAAACCAAGCCTCACAAGTCTATTAATATTCTTAAAGTTTATGTGCCCTAGTCTCCTGTGCCAAAGATTACTTTCATCTACTGAGGCTTTAGCATACAGACATGACATTTTATTATTTACCTTAATTCCATTAAGATTCACATTATATATGTCTTTATGCCTTGGTGTTCTAAAATCTATGTATTTCTCATCAGGGAGCTTATAATCTTTGCTTAACACCAAGCACTCAGTATCTGTGAAAAGAACCTTATTTTTGTTATCACACACTTGTGATACACTAAACAAATTATAATCCAGGTCTTTCACCAAGAAGACATTATCAAACCTTAGATTGTTGGTGACAAGGGTTCCTTTTCCAGTGATGGTGCCGTAGCCCCCTCCAAAGTATACCTTATCACCATCTTGAATAGGAGAGAAATTGGTCAGATAGTCTTCCTTTCCTGTCATGTGCCTTGAGCATCCACTATCCCAGTATCCATAGTCATTGATCTTCTTCTGAATGCCCTGCACATAAAGAAAACACATTAGTTTTCTTTGGGAACCCAAGCCTTGGAAGACTTGGATTCATTTGGTTGTTCAACAAGAACAGACTTGGTTCTCATAACAACCCCATTTTCATCCCTGTTTGAATGAAATTCCCAGTTAACCCCAATTGGTGTTGACAATGCCTTTGAAATATAATGAAACCTGTTGCATGTCATAGAAATACCAGTATTATTAGGGGTCTGGTCTTGTTTTGGTCTCCATGTTAAGCTAGTAGAAGCTTTAGACCTATTTCCCTGTGGTTGCAAATACCTAGGTTTGTCAGCGCTGAAATTTCTCTTGTCAGCGCCCCGATTGCTCCTATCAGTGTTGTACCTAGGGTTTGCTACAGGAACCCATTGCCTATTTGACCAAGTATTTGACTTTTGAAAAGGTCTTAGGCCTTGTGTGTTAGACCCTCTAGAAAAGAATGGGGCTGGTCTAACAACTTGTGAACTTTGGTTCACAAAGGTATTGGGTCTGACAGTGTTTGACCTATGTTGACTTTTGTCAGCGCTGAAATGGTTCCTATCAGCGTTGACATTGGAAGCGTTGACACATTTGTAGGCCAAATGTGAGAAGCTACCACATGTATAACAAGCTTTTCTAGATATAGTCTTAGGTCTAGAAGCAAAGAAGCCTGTTCCATGATTACTTACTTGGCTTTTTGGTGACCTAGAATTTCTATACATCTCTGCATATTTAACACTAGGTTTTCTAACATTTTGTGGGCCAAGGTCAACAGGTTTGCCAGTGGTAGGGTGTGTGATCTTAATAGGTTTAGGATCAAGGCTCGTGATTGGTGTGGGCTCATTTGGACTTTCACACAATAACCCTCCCTTAACAAACAAAGTGTGGTTTGCTTTCTTCCACTCTTCTAGGTCAGTCAGCTTTTGCTGATATTCCTCAACTGGGGAAGTCACTCTAGGTGGAGGAATAAACTCCTCCTCTTGGCATTCTGGCAAGCCAGTCCAAGATAAGTCCTTTGATTGGACACCATAGAAATCCCAGCTGGTGGTGGAACAACAGTATAGTCATTCATCCCAATCCCACTCATATCCTTAGAGTCTCTTTGTTTACTAACACACTCTCCTAGGGATTGTGTGGCCTTATCAAATCTCTGGATTTTAAGACTCACATTATCTTTATTTTTGTTAGCCTCCTCTAACTGAGCTATCAAATCAAGATTAACCCTATTCACTATATCTTGAACATCCTTACTCTGATGTAACTCATGTTTTAAGATATTTATTTGATCCTTTAAATCAAACTCCATTTTCTTATACTCAGATACTGTCTTTTCTGTTTGGGTAAGAGCAACTTGATAGTTAGATACTTTGCACCTAAGAGTACTTGCTTCATCTAATAACTTAACTATCTCTTGTTTTTATTTTTCAGTATTTAAACGACAACCCTTAGAACAGAAAGCATCATCATATACCTCATTATCTGATGAAGAGGAGGAGTGTGCCATGAGAGCATATTCAGCATGCTCTTCTTTAACTTCAGCAACCAAAGCTCTGTCCTCTTCCTCATTCTTAGCCATCCAGCTCCAATCCCATTCTCCAACACCATAAATTTGTTGAACTGCAACCATGGCCTTGGGATCTGGGTTCTTAATCATTTGGCTAGAAGGCTTCCCAGCATCAGATCTCCTTGGAGATCTACATTCCCTCATAAAGTGCCCCATCCTATGACAGTTGTAGCACTCCACCTTGGACTTGTCAAAGCCAGCAACATCCTTAGCATTAAAGGTCATCTTCTTCTTGAACCTTTTATTGAACCTGTTTGCTCTTAAACTTACAAGAGCCATAGTCCACTTTATATCCATCTCTTCCAATTGTTCATCACTTATCTGCTCAAGATCTTCATAAGTGATCCTTGAATCACTAGGCAAAGAAGCAATGAAGGCACACACAGTATCAAGATCAAAACCAGCAGGTTTAATTCTATCAGCGCCATGATTGTGTGTGTCAACGCTTGAGTACAAAGCGTTGACAGGATATGATCCAGCACTGACAGATTGACATCCAGCGCTGACACCTTGAGATCCAGATGCTGAATGTCCATAGAAGTTCATGGAATCAAATTGGCCTTCACTTTGTGAAAAGAAGGCCATGTTGCTGCTGGAACATTTGTTATCACTTTCCAATTGCCATTCATTCTCCAATAGTCTTAACTTGTTGAAGATGTCATCAAAACTGGAAGTCTTGTGGGTGTTATTGACAAGAATGGATCTTGTCTCAATCTTCCATACATCACCAAGGCTTTTGAGAAAAGTAGCATTTAATTCAGGATCATCAATCTGTTTTCCCATGAAGGAAAGTTGACTTGTGATATCAAGAAGTCTACTTCTCACACTGCTGAGATTCTCATTAGGTTGAGCTTTAAAGACAGCATACTCATGCAAGAGTTGCTTCTTCTTTTCTTCTTTTGTGTCAGCATTGCCACCATGTGCCACTTCAAGAGCTTCCCAAAGCTCTTTTGCAGACTCAAATCGTTTGTACTTGTGCTGATTCTCATGACCTAGGGCATGTTTCAAGATGTTCAGGATTTTCATGTCCACCCTCTTCTTGGCTATATCTTCAACAGCAACAGCTCTCCCATCTTCAGGTTTTTCCACCTTATCAGATTCAGGACAATTAGGAACAGCTGTCCTTGTAGCAATAGCAGCAGTAATCTTTGCTGCTTTATCGAATGTGTTCCCATATTCGATAATTTCCCAAAGAGTGTAGTCATGAATAGCTATGTATTGCTCAAAATTGGACTTCCAAAGTTCAAAGTTCCTGGCATCAAACATGGGAATTTTGATACTAGGGTTTGAGAAGTTGTTTTGAAGCAAAGCAGGAGGTTGATTTGTGCCAGACATGGTGTTTTTAGGGTTTTGAGAATTTAGGGTTTTTAGGGTTTGGTGTTTTAGGATTCTGCGTTACTTAAAGATCAAAAGTTTCTCAACAAGCTCTGATACCACTTGTTGATCCCAAACTTAGATCGATTAGCTTTGTGTAAACGAGATTAGATCAAGTACTACACGTAGAGAAACCTTTGCTTATGAATAAAGTAACAAAGTGTTATGCGGAATTAACACTTGATCTAAAACACAATGATGTTAAACAAACTTTCACTTGTATTAGAATAATCTTGTTGATTACAATGAAAGGTTTAACTTGCGAATACTATGAAAACTGATATTAAACATTAACCTAAAAGATCTTCTTTTATAGAACAATAAGTCTTGTACAATAAGCTACGAATCAACTATTCTAGGTAAAGATAAACATAGAAAATACATTGTCGTTTCTATCCTTACTAGAAGTAATCTAGAATATAATATACGTGTAGCTCACAACTTCCATCAGTGCTTGTCTTCAATCTGTCAACGCATGACTTTATCTTGTCAACGCTTATGCTGTCAGCGCTCACTTTGCTCTTGTCAACGCTTGAGTTGTTCCTGTCAGCGTTCAAGTGTTCTGGCCTAAATTTATTCCCAACATAATGGTGTTGCAGAAAGGAAAAATAGGACCCTTATAGAAGCTGCAAGAACCATGCTTGCTGAATCAAAGCTTCCGACTATGTTTTGGACAGAAGCTGTTAACTATGCGTGTTATGTGTTAAATAGGCTTTCCATTACGAATCCTCATAAGAAGACTCCATACGAGCTACTCACAACAAAAGTTCCAAGCATTAATCATTTGAAACCGTTTGGTTGTCCTGTCACCATTCTCAACACTAGTGACTATTTGGGGAAATTTGATGGCAAGGCGGATGAAGGCTACATTGTGGGATATTCAGCTCACTCGAGAGCCTATAGAGTCTACAATCTCACTGCCAAGCGTGTCTTTGAAACTATCAATCTCAGGTATTTTGAGGAGAAGACAAACATCCAAGGCAAAGGTCCTGAATGGTATTTTGATCTTGACTATCTCAGCGACTCATTGGGATACTTTCGTTTCACAACTAACCACAATGCAGGTCCATAAGTATTTGGGTCTTCTAGTGCAGGTTCTACTACTAGCTTTTCAGACTCAGATGAGGATGATGACATTTTTGTCATACCATCCTATTCCATCATAGTCGCTCCTGACAACACTGCTACTCCTGTTGGTGCTACTTCATCAGACATTGTGGACTCACAAGGAGCTCTTGATACACTGCTTAGGCAACAATAAGATGCTACTACTGTAGCTACCCAAGTAGGCTTTGAGTTTCCTTTGGATACTCCTGCTGTAGCAGCTACTTCTAGTGAGCCTATTGTTACTCCTAGTGCAAGTTCAACTCCTATTAGAAGCCCTATTAGTTATCTAAGTTCCACAACTAGGTTCTCTGGTCCCTCTGACCTAGGAAACTATCAAAAGAAGTCTTCAACTAAGCTGGATGATATTCATAAGCAACCAATAGACGACATCTTCGACTCTGCTTCATATGATGATGGCATTTTTAGGGATCTTACTAACTTGTCACCAGAAGTGGAAGTAGCTCCTACTCCTATTCAGCAGATCCATAAAGTGCATCCTATGACTCAAATCATAGGAGAAAGCAACTTCTGGTCATCATGCTCTTGTGAGCTACATTGAAGACCAAAAGCAAAATAATCACACAGATTTTCTTCACTGTTTGTTTGCTTGTTTTCTGTCACAGGTGGAACCTAGATCTTTCTCACATGCTCTTGAGGATCAAAGTTAGGTAGAAACTATGCAGGAGTTGATGCAACAATTCTTGTTTCAGAATGTTTGGATCCTAGTTGATCTACTAGATGGAAAGACAACAATTGGTACCAAATGGATTCTACAAAACAAGAAAGATGCAAGGGGTATTGTGGTGAGGAATAAGGCAAGACTAGTAGCACAGGGCCACACTCAACTTGAAGGCATTGACTATAATGAAGTTTTTGCTCCTGTTGCACGAATTGAGGCCATTCGTCTGTTTTTGGCTTTTACTTCTTATATTGGCTTTACAGTATTTTAGATGGATGTCAAGAGTGCATTTCTATATGGCAAGATTGACGAAGAAGTATATGTCACTCAACCTAAGGGCTTTCTGTATCCACTTCATCCTAAGAAAGTCTACAAGGTTGTCAAAGCTCTTTATGGACTTCATCAAGCTCCTAGATCTTGGTATGAGCGTCTATCTACTTTCTTGTTGAAGCATGGCTATAGAAGAGGCACTATTGACAAAACATTGTTCCTTAAGAGGAATGCCAAAGACATCATCCTGGTTCAGGTATATGTGGATGATATTATCTTCAGCTCTACTAAGAAGGAATGATGTGATGAGTTTGAACAGCTGATGAAAGGAGAATTTTAGATGAGTGCCATGGGAGAACTAACATTTTTCCTTGGTCTTCAAGTCAAGCAACAACTGGAGGGTATCTTCAATATCCAAGATAAATATGTTCATGACATAATTCAGAAGTTTGATGTGGAACCTTTTAGACCATCAGCAACACCTTATGAGGTAACTAAGGCCAAACTCAAGAATGAGCCAGATCCTCCGGTTAATGTCCATTTGTACAGGTCCATGATTGGCTCACTCATGTATTTGACTGCTTCACGCCCAGATATTATGTTTGCCGTTAGTGCTTGTTCTAGACATCATGTGGCACCTACCCTGTCAAATTTGAATGCTGTCAAGAAAATCTTCAAGTATATCAAGGCAGAACCAAAGCTAGGTTTATGGTATCCAAGGGAATCACCTTTTGTTCTTGAAGCTTATAGTGATAGTGATTATGCAGGTGCTAATAATGATAGGAAGTCAACCACTGGTGGTTGTCAGTTTTTGGGACGCATGCTTATCTCATGGCAATGTAAGAAACAGGTAATAGTAGCTACTTCCTCAACAGAAGATGAATATGTAGTTGTTGCTAGTTGTTATGGACAAGTATTATGGATACAAAACCAAATGTTAGACTATGGGTTCAACTTTATGAACACCAAAATCCTCATTGACAATCAAAGCACAATCTGCATTGTGAAGAATCCTGTGTTTCATCAACGAACCAAGCATATAGAGATTCAACACCATTTTATACGAGATACCAATGAAAAGAAGTTGATACAGGTTCTCAAGGTACATACGGATGATAATGTTGTTTATTTGTTGACTAAAGCGTTTGATGGTCCAAGGTTCAAAAACTTGGTGGTTCACATTGGTATGGTCAATCCTTAAGGTCTATGATTGAGGGGAGGAAAATCCTAAGGGGAGGCTTGTTGTACATTTATACTTGTACATTCTTACTTTTGGTAGCTTCTTTCGACATTTTACATAGGTTTTTGCTGTGTGTGCAACTTCGGGTGGAAGGATTTGGTTACTCCTAGTAGCACTCTCTTTCTCCTAGTAGGTCACTAACCCTATATATCCACTTGTGCTTGGCTTCTAGTATCTATCGGGTCACTGTTTACTATGTTGACTTTTGTTGACCACTCGCTGCTCCTAGCGTTGACTTCTAGCCGTTTTGACTTTCAGTCAACGCAAGTTACTTCTGGTTCCCCTATTTGTATATATTTGTTAACTAGAATTATCTATTAATAGATTAAAGGGCAAGTAGTTACTCACCATTAATGCCTTAGCTTGGAAAGGGCAACCCCCATAATTAGGGGTCAATGAACAGTTTTCCCTCGCCATTATTTATGGTCAATGGGATCATTTGACTCAATTATCACAACTTAAACATACACACACACGCTCCTACCCTTAACCATCTTCTATTAATCACCTTCCATTCTTCATCAATCATCAATGGCTGCTCTTCAATACAAACATGATCACAACAAGGTCGCCTACCTAGGTGAAGGCCCTAGAAGGGAGGAGTTTTTGAACATCTTGGAGTTCATTGAGGCATCTTATCTCAACTGTGTATGACTCTGTCATTCGCCAGTTTTGGGCTACTACTGACACTCGGGAGGTTTTGGGTCGCACATTGGAGCTCCATGCCACTATTGATTGTCGCTCCTATGTGGTGACTGAAGCTTCCATCAGGTCTGCCCTTCATCTCCAAGAAGAATATGTCATTATTTCTCTCCCCAATGCGGAGGTTTGGGATGGAATGGCTGCCATTGGGTACAATGATGAGGGAAAATTTAATTTTTAGAAAAATCGTTTTTCACCTTAATGGAAGCTTATTGTTCACTTCTTGATTCATTGCTTGAGTCCGAAAGCTGGGAGTTGGGATGCATTTCCCATCTCCCTTGCTACTGGTTTGGTTTGTCTTGCCCAAGATCGTAGGTTTAACTTCTCTCGTTATCTGCTAGATGGTATGGTAAGCAATCTTAGTAGTGCTGGTTCAAAAAAGAAATTTCTCATGTATCCTAGGTTCTTACAACAGATACTTATGTGTTCGCCTAGAAATAGAAAAGAATATGTGCCTTCTAAACTAACTCCTAAAGTGTATGCGAATATGAAGCTTGGGTATCTTGGTCCTGAAAGGCCCCTCACTGCTGCTATGCTGGGCATTGCCCAAGGGGGTCCCAATGTGGTTCCTCCGGCTGATCAAGCCGAGGAGGAACCACAATTGGTTGATGATCCTATGGAGGAAGAGGTTCTTGCTATTGGGGTACCTCTTGTGGAGGTTGAGGAACCTGCTAGAAAGGTGGTGGTATACATGCCATTTACCTCAAAGGCTACTTCTTCTGCTCACCCACATGTGTCTCCATTTCTTGATTCTCCCCTTCCTAGTCCATTTCGCCCTTCTGCTGAGGAGCCTTCTAGCTCTCATGATCCTAAGGCTGACCAATCATTTGCTTCTGGTCCTAATGAAGCATCCCCCAAACAAAGTCCTCTTGGTGGGGAAGCTGAGGAAACTGTTACTTTCATTTCATTGCTTGCTTTAGTGCACAGGTACTATGAAAAGATACTATCTTTAGAGGATGAGATCCACAAGCACCGCAAGCTCACTAGGGATTTTGTGCTCCATTTGGAAAATAGAGTAAAGACAGTGGAAAAGTTGTTGAAGCGCCAAAAGAAGAAGATTATTTTATCTGATACTGATGCAGAAGAGGAGGAAGATGGTTTGACTATTTTGGCCAAAGACGCCTTTGCAGTAAAGCATAGTGAGGACTTACCTGCTCCTCCTTGTGCTTCAAGCAATCCAACTTCTACTGTTGGCCCCGTGCCAAGGATTGACACTTCTGGTCCTTCAACCTCAACTCATGGTCCCTCTCATGATGACAAGGGTAAAGCCCCAATGCCTGATGCACCCTCCCCTCCTAGAAAGAGAAACCGTAGACAAATGGAGGAAGAAAGGATGGAATAAGAGGCTGCTCAGAAATTACAAGAGGAGCTTGACCAAGAGGCTATAGTTGCCACAACGGCTGCGGCTGAGGATGAAGCTTTGAAGAAACAACATTATGAACAAGTCAAACACAATGCCATGTTTTGGGACAACAAAGACTGGATGGATGTGGTTACCATTCTCACCTCAGATGTCTCTCAGTTTTCTAATATCTTGGGTGCGGATGTGAACCAAGGGAATGGTGTGAAACGAGCTATGTCTTTGGTTCAAAGGCAACGGGAAGACTTGGCTACTCAACTTCGACAACTTCGCCGCAACAGACCAATCTCTTATGCTGAACAGAAGAAGCTCATGCAGCAATATGTGAAAAATCAATATGGATCTTACTTCACTTATGGCTGGCCTATGAAAAGGGTCAAGAAGTTATCTGATGATGATCTTAAGGATTTCTACAACAAGATGGTCAAGCAGAAGGATGTGTTCAAGCCTGCTAATGCCATCTTTCACCCACCTCCTCCGGTTGTTCAAACCCCCACACCAAAGACTGCTCCCACTCCATCCTCTAGTGCTAATGATGAGGGTACATCTACCATCCCAACTGCTGATGAGGGTACTTATGTTGTTCCTTCTAGTCCCTCTACAAAATTTGATGCTACCCTTCTTCTCATGTTGAAGCTACTACCACCCCTGATGTTGATCCTACTCCTCCACCGGTTTCTGAACCAACCCCTACACCACTTGTTGATGAAGCTGCTACCTAATATATGATCTTATTCAAGTTCGTTTTTCCAAGCTCACAACAAATTGAAAGTCCAACCAATCTCAAGTTTATAATTGTCTTTGGTGTTAACAAAGTTATTTGGTATCTATGTCTATTTAAAAGAAGCACGTAAAAAGATGTAAAATAGTATAGCTATGTATCTATAAAACAAGTTGCAAATACCATACTTATAGCACAAAGTACAAGTATCAAATGCACAAGTGTTAAAAAATGCTTAAAATGTAAAGAGAATGAAAGTAGAAGTACTAAATGTGTAAATTCAGAAAGATAAGGGACTAGATATGAACATAATAACAAGTTATGCCAACAAACTAACAATTTCCAAAACTGGTTAACCAAAAGTGTAACAAACTAAAATTAAGCGACTTATTATTGCAAACCCTAGAAAACTTCAAGTTTTGAAATCTAATTAACAAAAGATTAAAGGATAAGTACCAAATAGAAATTAAACAAAACTGTTTAACAAAAACGGGTATCCAAACTCGAATAAGCTCGTTTGAGCTTATTAACCAACCAAATCCGTTCTAGTTTTTTTCAAAATGCTTAAAAATGAAATTAAGCTAGGCATGTTCAAGGAAATGAGCTAAAAGCCAGTAAATCAAAATTGTGATTATTTCAATAAGCTCAAAATAAGCTAGAAGCTATTTTTTTGATGGAAATGATTAAGCAAGTGATAAGAAGGTTGGAATATCAAGAAATTCTGAAAATGATCAAGGAAATAAGTTGGAAACTGAAATAAGCAAAATCAGCTTATCGTTGACCAAGCGTTGACCAAAATTTTCAAAAAGCTTATTTTCTCAAAACTTAGTCAAGACATGTTTGTACACAGATTTGTAAAAGAAAAAGGCTAAGTTTGTGAAGTAGAAATGTTGGAATGAGAAAAGTAGTTGGTTATTATCACAGAAAAGTGCAATTGCTCAACACCTTATTAATAAGGTGTTTTCTAGTTCAAATCTGCAAACTGTATAATCTCACTTGGGAAATTTAAAAGCTTATATGTTAAGCTATAACTGGCAACAAGAATCAACTAAAAACATTAACTAACCAAGAAATGAGAATGGATCAAAAAGTACTTGTTTATACTGATGAACTCTGACCCAAACTTTTTATAGGCCAATTGCCTTTTTGACTCTGAATTTGACCACAAAACTTTACCAATTGACTTACACTCACCTATTGAGTGTAAGTGAACTCAAAACAACATGTTTCAACAACTAATTTTCAAAAGCCTCTTAGATCCAAACACCATTTTCTAACTGATATGAAATGTTTTCAAAGACTTTTGAAGCAAAAGCTTATGACAGCAAGTGAGACTTATCAAGTCTTGTTTATAGACTCAAATGAACCTCAATTCAACAAAATTCCAACAGGTTTACACTATGAAACTTAAAATGACTGAATGGTGTAAATTTAAGCTGATTAGGACAAAATAAGCTAAGCAAACTGAATTAAAAGCTAGGAAATTACTATCTAACTATCAGAACATATCAGATAAGCCAAATTAACACAAAATCAACCATAATATAGCAGGTAAGCTTTATTTCTAGGAATTGAGCATGGCAAAAACAGTTAAGTGGAATTTAAACAAGAAATTGGTTCCTTTTAGCTTGAAGCTACCTTTGGAGGAGTAGAAAAGCGCTGAGCTTTCTAAAATCAACAAAAACCTTAACAATTAAACACCATAAACCATCATCTCATCATCATTATCTTCAAATCAACACCCCTGCTACAAACTGCTACTTTTGGCTATGAAGTGAACTAGAAAACGTCTAAATCAACTAAAAGCTTCCAAAGTGCATCAAACAAGTTCCATTGATCAAGATTGATCAATAGAAACACAAAGTAACAATAGGAGTAGGATGATGCAAAATTGAGATGTGAAATTGAGTGAAATGAAAGTGGAGGTTTATTGATGGTGTAAAGTTTGTTACAATTTGTTACAAGTACACTAATTAACTCTCAGGTGGTTGTCAATCACTTGAGAGTAGTGTCTAACTAACTTGCTTACCTAGAAATTGAGAGAAATTTAGAAGTGTGTGAAAATTACATATACTAAGTACAATTCAGAAATGAAGAACACTATGGGATATTTATAGAGTTGGGTTGAAGTTTGTTGGAGGTAGGTGACGTGTTGGAGCGAATAGTAAGCTTCCACGTGGCCTTGATTGATCAATTGATTATAGCCGTTGATGAACTAAATTGGGGCCTTTCATTTGAGTAGGTTTCAGCTTAATTGAATGGTTGGGGTGTGATCCTCATGTGATTTAGAGCAAGTTTCATGTATAACACTTTAGCTGGAATGCATTCCTTCTCCTTCTTCTATATGGGCTCGTTTTGAATATGAATGTGCCACATGTCTTTTTGTTATTGGATGAGAGAGAGTGTTACGGATCGTTATCTAATTACTGATTTTCTATTGGTGGAAAATCAGTTAGTGGATGGAACTGTTGAAATTCTGTATATTAATTAGTGGCGGCTGAGTGGGGTGATGTGTCACTTAGGTGGCAATCCGTGACCTATATTTGAAGGCCTCTCATTGGCTGAAACGGTTTAACTCGGATTAAGTAGCAAAGTTGTATGAAAACTGACATATTTAGTCCCTTGACTTGGCATAATGTTAATTTGAGCTCCAAACTTCATTTCTTTGTCATTTTTAGTCCTTCTAGCTTTAAACTTGCACAATATTGATCCTTTGACTTGTTTGACTTGAGAGTTGACCAAATTTGACTTTGTTCTTGAATTTCTCATAATTGCAACTTTAGTCCTTCATCTTTGAAAGTTGTCAAGAAAGGTCCTTTGTCTTTGCAAGGCTTGTCACTTTTCATCCTCCTTTTGTATTTTCTTCATTAATAAGGCTTTAATTCACTTGTTTGCTCCAAAATTGTATCTTTTTACCTACACAAGCACAAACAACAAAACATACCCATAATAATGCTTTTATGAATCAAAATTAGGTATTTTGCTTTGTGTTTTAGGGTGATGTGTGATCTAATTGATACGAGATTTCACTCATATCAAATCCCCTACACTTGATCATTGCCATGACCTCATGCAATGCCACATTTTAAAGAACCAATTTACACTTTTCACATAATTAATCCATCTTGGCCAATATGAAATGCATTTACACTACACTACACTATATGATGCATGATTTTGATTTTTACAATGTAATGCAAAGAAAGAAATCTTATTTATATATTTTTGGATTTTATTGAAATGGTGTTGATGGAAATAACTCATAAAGAAATCAAAGACTTTAGTTAGGGCTTTGAGTACCATGAACACTTATCATTCTCAAGTTTTACTTTCCCAATACCAAGCTTAAAAACAAGATTATTGTTATCCAAAAGTAAAAGTGGGTCAACTCATTCATATAGATTAATTTTGTTCCATTATACCCCCACTTATTATGCCTCTAAGACTGGTTATTATTAGAGCAAACTGCTTGAGGGAAAATTTTTCATTATTTAAAAAGTGAAATATAAGAAATGTAAAATCTCAAAATAAGGAAGCACATTTTTAATCCTAATTAATCATCTTATCCATTACTCAAAAAACCGGCCACAATCAATATAAGTCCGACTAAAGAGTAATAAGTCATTCGCCTTATGAATAAGATCCTTATGTCATGCATTAATAAGTAGCTACACACTCGCTAAGGAAAGAAAAATAAAACTCACGCAATAATTTATATCCGCCGCCTTTTTGAGACATTGGATCTTCAATCCCGCAACCCGTCAAGGTAATATTGGATTGGAGTAACTATTAAATCCCCGCAACCCTTGTGAGAGTAATATTGGAATTCAATAGCTACTATAATTAACACTTCACTACCCCTCTTGGGAGTCTTGTATTATTATTTTTTTCTTTCTTTTTCTTTTTCTCTGTTTTTTCTAGCCACTCATTTTTTTCGTAAGCCGATCTTATTTTCCTTTATTACTCACAAAGAAATTTGAAAAGAATAAAAGGAAAAACACCTGCTAAGTATTAAGCATGACATAAGTTTAGTACACATAACACGTTCTAACTTAGAATCTTAAGACGTACTTATACCAACCACGAATGATTAGTCAAAAATGCATAAGAGACTACAAATCAATTAAAACCGTTCTTGATTATTTATTAAAATATATACTGATGGTTGTAATTTTACACTTGTTTAGGAAAACAAGGTAATTAAGGTAAGTACGATCTTTCGAAATAAGGTTCCCGGTTGGCTTTGTATGAAGAATCCTATCTTTCTAGCCCTAAGTGAGCCATAGATTGTGAGTGAGCTTTCTTCCAAGTTGGATCAAAAGATATCCCTTGGTACAACGGAATATCCCTGACCCGCGGTACATACCGCAACATTAGATCCTTCAGACACCGTTTCATGTCCGAGACCACCTCTGTCACGGCTTCGATATCATCAACAGGGGTTAGGAAAATCGTGCACAAATGACCCTTGTTGTGAGTTCATTCTAAAGGAGGCTTGTGTGTTAAGTGTTAAGACTTGATTAAATGTTTGTGATTAATATTAAGAAAGAAAGAAAAGAGAAATGATGACGGTTACGAATTAAAATTAAACTAAGACGAATGACGTAAACGTAAAACCGTAAAAAGTGACGAAATTTAAAAATTACTCTAAAAAGTCCTAGAAAATCACAATAAATCCTAAAAAATGCAATTAGAGTTTACAAAAAAATCAAAATTTAGTCAAACCTTTTATTTAATTAAATAATAATTTTTTAAGGCTAATTAAAGCCCAAAAAATAAAATTAATTAATAAAAAGCCCAAAATAAGATTTTTCAATTTGTAAACCTCCAAAATAACTTAATTAAACTTAAAACTATTTTTAAAAAATTTAAAGCTAAATAAAACTATTTAAAAATGATTAAAAACTATTAAAATATTAAAATAATCCTAAAAATTAATTAAATTCTGAGAAAATTAATTTAAAAATCCCAACTTAAAGTATTTAACCGAAGAAAAATGAAAAAGTTTCAAAAATATTAATTTAATCTAAAAACAATTTTTAATAATAAAATAATAATAAAAAATTAGGAAATTCTAAAAAATTCTAAAAACTTGCAAACTAGTTTATTTTAACTTAAGTAAACAAAAAACGAAAGTGAAATGACCAAATTACCCCTAATGGGCCTCCGAATGGGCCAAAACTCCAAACATATTACTAAATGGGTTTATTAAGGCCCAATAAGAAAAAATGTTGTCCAAATAAGCCCAAAACTTCTAGTCTAGCTTAAAATTTGATCTTAAACACAAAACTCAAAAGGTCCAAAAGCTGAATCAGTGCTTTTCACAGCTTAATGAAATTCAGCTTATTCTTAATGGGCTTGTTGGCCCATTAAGCCATAAGCTAATGCCATAAGCTGAGATTTGACACACATCCTTCTAATGAGATTATAAAACTGTTTGTAAAAAGATATTTGAAAAAGCTCAATAAATAAGCCTGAAATAAGCAAAAGCTCTCTACACAAAACGACAAAATAGTCGTTTTCGAGTTCTAGGCTGATTCAAGAGCTGATTCTTTTTGCAAAATGTTTTAAATCACTTAATTAAGCTTAATAATAAAAAAGATTTCAAATAAGCACACTGGATAAGCTGGAAAAAGCAATAAGCTATTTGGTAAAAAGTCAACTAGTTTGTTTTCTAGTCAAACCTAAAAGTCAAAGTCTCAAATGCTCCAGATTAGTCAAATGGGTCAAATAAGGAAGATTGATTATCAAAACAAAGTTGTTGCACGTTTAAATAAGCTAATATGGCTTATAAATAAACTGAACACTAATTAACACTAGTAGTGGCTAGTAGCAGTGGGAAAGGGTTCCCACTGCTTTGACTTTTTGACCTATTGATTTAGAGAGATTTACATGGATTCAATGGACAAACAAGTAACCCTTACAACCAGTGGGTTGTAAGGAGTCACAAACAAGCAACAAATCACAAGATCACCAAGCCAAATTGTACAGTTTAATCAAACAGTCATCAGATATTATACAGACATGAACAATAAGCAGTTTATGATGAAATAAGCAGATTAAGCAAGATTAAGCCAACCAGAATCCACCAAAAACATACAAAAGCTGAAATAAGTTTAAGTGAACACAAATCAACTCATATCATTCACTGGTTTCAAGATTAGAACTAGATTCAAGCTTATGTTACTAAACAGACTTTACTGATGAACACAAAAATCTCTTTACTGATATACTTAACCAATTCTTGAATTTTAAACACTCAAATCCACAAATCAGGTTATGCCAACTATGTTTTATCACTTGTTTACCCTAGATAAGCATATAATCTAAGTGTGCACAAGATTTTAGTCCAAAATGACCTAAAAAACTAGATAGACCAATGATTAGGTTTTGATGTTACAAAGAACAAGTCTTGCAAATTTCAACATACAAACACCTCAATGACAGGTATAAACTCAAACAAACTCCTAACACCTACTCAACTTCAACCAAGTTGTATGATTCAGTAAACCCAAACAACCCTTTCACTTTTTTAAAATTTTTTTAACAAACCAAATGTGTTTTCAAGACTAAATCAAGCACAAACATGCATCATAACAACATCAATAAGCAATAAGGACAAGATTCAAGCCACAAGAACACCACATACAACAGCAGAATCACAAAATCACTTAGAACCAATTTTGACAGATTTTTCAAGAAAAGAGGACAAACCTCATGAATGCACATCCACACTCACGAATTTTATAGCTTATGTGCCTAGATAAACAAGGAACAAGCTTCCAGTAACACCTGCTAAGAACAACAAAGTCAAAGCAACAATTTATGAAAGAAAAAATGAAAATGAACTGAATCTTTCCAAGCTTGTTCCCCACTCCTTGATCCTTCCCAAACCTAGATCTCACTACACCCAGATAATATTCTTATCAGGCTGCTATGATCAATCCAAGGCCCAAAAAGTTCAAGTGTTTGAACTAAGAACTTGAAAAATTCAGGTTTTGGAAAAACATTGAAAGACTTGCATAAAATTCAAACCAACTTTTAAAACTTCCAAATCATAAACTTATAACAATAAAAACAAGATATAAACAGTGGCACTTGGATTTCGTCAACAAATTCAAACACTATTTCATTCACATGAACATAGGATTTATAGAAAAGTGACCAAATAAAAACCAAGAGCAAGCTAAAAGTAATGACCTAATGCCTTTATATATGCTACATGGAGTCCTAAATTGCTGAAAATAAAGAAGAAACCATAGTGATGGTCTTCCAAAATTGCCCTTGTAGTTTGAAAATTTCTTGAACATGTGTGAACATTTGGCTGTTTGTGGAGCTATAAAGTGGACATGAATTGATCCAATGGGTCCAAATAAGATTAGGATTGAAGCAGGATTGTGGTTCGTTGATTCCATTGGCTATCTTTGTCTTCTTCTTCCAAAGTGAAGCAGGGCAAATATCATGTGACTTTGTGAGTGGTGAGGTGGCCGGTTTAGGAGTAGGGTTATGATTAATGAATCCTTAATCATAATTCTAGAGAAGATTAATCATTAATTATTAGGGATTAACAAAAACCCAATTTGGATTATGAACATGAAGAACAAAAGTTTGATCTGATTTTAGGATTAAGTGTGGTGTTTAGCGCGTGCTTATTATTTAATTAACTTTTGAAAAGTTAGTTAATAATAAACGGGTGAGTGGATGCTGATGTGGCAGCTTGGAGTGTTTTGATTGGATGGTGGGATTTAGTGGGGCACGTGGCACACAGGTAGTGGTCTAGGTAACTTTGTTGTCGTCCATATTTAACCCTCAAATTCTTCTTTGTGTGTCATTTGGTGTTGAAACTTTCATAATCCGATTTCCCTTTATAAAACAAGTTTCAGTTTTTAGACTTTGGCCACAAATAGTTTTCTAAAGTGTAATCAAAGAATTGTTTTGTTATTCATGATATTTGAAGGGCTATTTTAGGCATATCTTCAATCTCCAAGGTCTCCACTTGTATTTTTGTCTTCATGGAGGACTAAAAGTGACAAGTCTTAAAATTTAAGGGACCATTCTTGCCAATTTTTCAAAGTTGAGGGTCCTTTTTGTAACTTTGACAAACATTAGTGACCAAACTTATAATTATGAATATACAAGGGTTCAATGTGTCAATTCTTCAATAATGAAGGACCCTTCTTGTAAAATCTTCAATTCTTCAAGGACTTTTCTTGGAAAATCAACTCTAGGGTCCGGTTTATTGTGCGGCTTCGTTTCCCGTGTTCGTTTTTGATTGACTCTTATGATCTTTTGTCATTTTCTCAATATCCGTACCTAAAATACACATTGAACAAACAAAAGCATATATTTGGCACTTTTTATGATATTTTCATTGTTTTAAGCCTATTTTGGACGATGAGACTATGTATAAAAGCAGTCTCATCACTCCCCCATACTAAACCATTGACGTGCCCTCACGCAATGCTAGAATAAAGTATCGTGGTACCTCCAAAATTCATTTTTATGCACTTTTATTCAATCCTAAACTTACGACACTACTACTATTACTGCTACTTGCGTTTTAGACATAATGTAGGATTTTCATCACAAAATGGGACGTTTAGGTTCATAGAACAAGAACACCTGAATGCTTCGTTAGAAATAATTTCATCGTCCTCGATTTTCACCCAATTCCATGCCAAGCGTGTAACGAGATCATTTTCATTATAAGTTAGTAATGCTAACACTACTCATATGCCCTAATCACGTACTTAGACTCCCATTATCCTAAGTGGTATCTCTTATATTTTATTTTTGTCTTGAATGTTCACGAGGATACATTTTTTACTTATGCGATGATAGAGATTTAGGTCTAAAAATAGAGTCTTAACGGTGTAACCAAGACCCTCGAATTAATAATCCCTCCTAATACACAACAATGTCAATAAATTAAGTCAACAAGAAGAATCGATAAACACGGTTTTATAACAGTTTTGAACATGAGACTTATTACCAAGACTTTTATACGCCCCCTAACGGATGGGCCTTATTATCATAGGTTTACCCCCATCTTTTATTCAACTCCGCCATGGAGCTTTTATTATGACTTTGGTCTTGCCTTGCCTTTCATTTAACCTCTCCATGAGGTGTTTATTATGGACAAAGACGTATATTCTCACGCTAAAGCGAATTTTGGATCTTTAAAATGTTGATCCCAAACTTAGATCGATTAGCTTTGTGTATACGAGATTAGATCAAGTATAACACGTAGAGAAACCTTTGTTGTATGCTTTGTGAATCTAAGTATTATGCGGAATTTAATACTTAAACAAGAACACAAGATGTAAACAATACTTTCACTTTGATTATCAATGTTGAACTTGCTTACAATGAAAGATGTTTACGAATGAAAAACTTAATGAAAACTTGATATTAAACATTAACCTAAAGGCCTTCTTTTATAGACTAAGAAGCCTTGTACAATAAGCTACGTATCAACTATTCTAGGTAAAGATAAACATAGAAAATACATTGTCGTTTCTATCCTTACTAGAAGTATTCTAGAACATGATAAACGTGTAGCTCACATCTTCCATCAGTGCTTGTCTTCAATCTGTCAACGCTTGACTTTAACTTGTCAACGCTTAAGCTGTCAGCGCTCACTTTGCTCTTGTCAACGCTTGAGTTGTTCTTGTCAGCGTTCAATTGATCTGGCCTTAATTTATTCCCAACAATCCTCCCCTAAACTTGATATCCACTCTTATGATCAAGTTTCTGAATAAACATTAAGAACTTGGAGGAGTCTGACAAACCTTATCATATTGGTAATAAATAAATTTGATCAAATTCTTTGCCACGTCACTTGTATAGTCTATCTCCAACTGGGTGTCCTTCATCTTTTCTAAAACAGCCTTGGATATGAAATACTGAGCATCTACAAGTAAATACTCAGCAAACTTTGTAGAACTCAAAAGGTATACACCTGCAGCTGAATATAACCTCCATTGAAGACCACTGAGGTCATCTTCAAGATCCTTCCATATTTCAGGATCTTCCTCTTTTGTCCCACACATTCTTTTGAATGTGGTCCAAAGTTTTATTCCATTAGCTGAAGTTGGTGCTTCAGCCTCATACTTGGTCTCTAGCAACCTCCAAAGGTCCACCAAGTCTTCTCTATCACAACTTGCAAATAAAGATATGAGAGTGGTAAAAGTGTGTACCTCCTTGCCAAATCTTCCAATCTTCCAGAATCCACATTCATTTTCATCATAACTCACAATTGGATTCCTGGAATCTAGTGGTAACACATGCACCATATCTGAAGCTTCTAATGGGGAGAGCTTGAGGCTCTTTCTAATAACTGCTTCACTTGGATATAGCTGATTCATATCTTTTGGAAACTCAAGTGTAAATCCCTTCTTTACTGGTCTGGGAACTATCATAGCTTTCTTGATTGCCATCTCTTCTGCAAGTTGCTCCTTTCTTTCATCTGAAAGAAGTCTGAAAATGTTTTCTTCTTGCACTTTCACCCAAATAGGATAAGCCCTATGTTCCAACTCATCAAATGTCAAAGCCTTCAGCTTCTGATGTGTCCATCCAACTCCATGACATTTGAGCAACATAAAGTAGAGCTTCCTTCTATCCCTTTTCAACTCTGAAAGAATGTTGCTTGCCTTGTGCTTCAAAATCACCTTACAATCCTTCTGAACTCTAAGAAGAATCTCCAAACCCCATATCTGATCTGAAATGGTCAAGTCTGGATTATCCATACAGCTTTCTTCCCAAGAATTGTACATCTGAACCACCTCTGGCATATCAAAATCAATCTGCAACTTTAAATCTCTCAGCTTTTCCCTAGCAAGCTCATCACCATACTCAAGTCTTTCTGGTTCAATAATCATCACACTTGAATCTGAGCTAGCCCCATCACTTTCTTCTTCAGAAGTCACAACAAATGGTGACTTTTCCTTTTCACCTTGTTCCATCATTTGCTCAGCCAATCTTCTATCAAATTCAACCTGAGCTGCATTCTTTGGAACAATTTCTTCTACCAACTTACCCTTACCCTTATCTGATGGTGCAATTGTTGGTAAGGTAGATGGTAATACCTGAGTAGAAACATCCTTGATGATAGATGATGACTGGAATACATCACCTCCATATGCAGATCTGTCAACGCCCAAATTTCCTCTATCAGCGCCCAAAATACTTCTATCAGCGTACAAACTTGTCTTGTCAACGCTCAAATATTTTCCCTCAGCGCCTTGTGTAACCTCTCTCAACATATCTGTAAATGATAAATTTAAATTGGTTGGAGAGATCAAGGACGTATCAAAACCTGTTTGTTCCTTCAAAGTAGTAAGAGCTTCAGCAACATCCAATGATTGACCATCTTGACTGCTCTTATCACTCAGATTTATTTGATCTTCCTCCCCTTTGGAAGACTCCTCCATACCTCCCTTTGCATGAGCACTCTCCAAAACAACAATCCTCTCCCTCATTTCCTTGAGTTCAAGGCCTTGGTTGCTGACAATTTGTACTAAGTCCGCATTCTGCTTTTGCAAGCTAATGCATACAGCCGTCAATTCCAAAAGAGTCATTGGTTCCAGTCTGCCCTCTTCTGAAATTGGGATTTGACCTCCCAAGTCAGGTTCATTGGGCATGGATGAGGACTTAATTATGGTGGGACTGCCTTGGCCAGCTTCTAAGCCAGAACCAATAGTCCCAGCCTCATCCAGGTCACCAGCCACACTTGTGGTGGTGGTTCTCTCTGCTTCATGGCTAGGACCACCAGAGGAGAACACTCCAGCAGTCCTTTGGCGTTTAATCAACCTATATTCAGGTGGTGTGGAAGATGGTGTGGAAGAAGGAGTAGATGTGGGTTGGTTAAGGGGTGTTTGGGATTGTGATGGTTGGGTGTCAGCGTTAGAAATACGCACATCAACGCCCATATTAGATGTGTCAGCGTCAAAGGGATCTTGGTCTATTTGCATTTGGTCAGGTGAGGGTAAAGATTCAGGGATAGGTTCAAGTTGTGGGTGAGGGTCAATATGAGGTTGGGGGTCTGGTTGGGGTTGTGCGGCTGCAATAACAGCAAGCATGGCTGGGGTTAAAGGTAGGTCTCTATGAGGTGGTGAATTCATCTTGGTAAAAATAGCTTTCTTTTGTTCAGGGATTTTATAAAAATCATTGTGATCCCTTGAACAATATCTTTGATAATCAAAAATCATTTGCAGAAAACGGGGATAAGCTAAAGTCATTTTGGTCCCCTTGTTTTTACACATTCCTTCAAAAATCATTTTAGACCAGTTATATTTTTGCCCTGTTGCAATACACACAATAGCAGTTGCAATGGATCTATTGATCTCATTGTGTGCAGTACATTTGGGACTCAAACATTGAAGGAGAATGTGAATGAGGTACTTCCAGGCTGGGGGAAATTCCTGCTTATGGTATTTATTAAGAGTACCTTCATCAGGAATAGGGTATTCCAAAGCCCTAAGCCCTTGTTCTATTTCAGTTATGGGAAGAATGGTTATACCATCAGCATCATCAAGATGCAAGGCCTGGCGTACCAAGGCCTCAGTAACCACCCAAGATCTCCCATGAACAATAGAAGTTAATGTGGTCACTCCATTAACTGTTGAGGAACTTACAGTGTTCCAAAACTGTTTAATGTGTGTGACTGGAATGAGTGGTGCATGAGAAAGAGCATACCTTAATGGGGATGCGTTCAAATACGCCACCATTTGTGTGTATTGAGGGAACAAAGTATTATCAGCAACAAGATAAGCAATCATGTTGTGTTGAGACTTGAACCCCAAATCCAATTCTGCTGAGTTAAATCTTGGTGCCATTGATGAAAGCTGTTAATTTGAAGTATAGAAGATGAAGGTTGATAAGAGAAAAAGTGTTAGACAAGAATTATAGATACCCTGTTTAAAAATAGGAGCCAAATTTATAGGAGTGGATGAATGCATGTGATTGGCCCAAAAATAGGCAAAGATTTTCAAAAACTAATCATGAAAATATTGAAAAAGTTATAAGTTATCTCATGCATTTAATGAAAGTAACAACTCCTAAAATTACGGCTTGAAAATATGTCAAAAAGTAACAACTGGGTAGGTCCCATTGAGTGTCAACGGTCAAATATAACCCATCAACGCCCAACGGCTATAATCTTGTCAACGTTCGCCTAAAGCCATGTCAGCGTTCAATTTGGTCACAACAACGCTTGGAAAAATCTTGTCAGCGTCCAAAAATAAAATTGTTTTAAAAAGTGAAAAATGACCTTAACAAGTAATTTATCCTAGAGAAGATAACCAAAAGCTGATAATTATCATAGGGCGGCAAGCACTGTCCAGTTATGCACACTTGCATAAGCAAGATAGACATAACAGTCCTCTAGTGTCCCTTGCTAACCAAAATTCTTAACAACCAAGTTACCTTATAAAATCCTTGTTACTCCCAGGTAAAACCCATAACAAAGTGATTCCCAAGTCTCCCATCAGACCACAACCAATTCTAGGCCAAAAATGTCTTGGCAGCATGCAAAGTTGATATACTATGCATGCTACAGTGCCTCATGGTTTAGTAAAACTAACCCATACTCACCTGTGGACACAATCTAGAATTGTGATAAGAGTATCATATGGATACCCAAAAATCCTAAAGGTTCCTAAAACCTCCCCTTAAACAAAGATACAAAGAGTTTGCCAAAAATATGCATGAACATAAAAAATTTATGTCAAGATAGGAATGAAACATTCCAACCATCATCCATAAACAAAAACATGTCCAAATGCTTCTCCTTTGATCCATAAGCAACTCTGTATCCAATGGTATACTGCTAACACCATCTGCACATTTAGATTAAAAACCACAAAACTAACATTGTTGCTGACAACGCCCCGATAACACATAACAGCGTTGAAGGAGGCTTTGTCAGCGTTAGACAATTATATTGCTGACAACGTTGCAAAAACACTTATCAGTGTTCAAACAACCTTTGTCAGTGTTAGAAAAATATAGTGGAAAATCTAAATTATCAATAAGACCAATAATAATAATGCATCATCTTGTACATACTTTTACAAAAAGAATCCAAAGCACATACTTAAGTGAGATTAACCATTCCAATACTTGTTACCAAGTACTGAAATCTTCCAGTATCAAAAGGTTTAGTTAATAAATCTGACACATTTTCCTTAGTGTCAACCCTATCTGGTTGTATTAAACCTTTCTCAAAGCAATCTCTTATAAAATGGTGTCTAATTTCTATGTGTTTAGTTTTAGAATGATGCACAAGATTCTTAATGATGCATAAAGTACTATTATTGTCAACAAATATCTTAGTATGCATGAAGTTATACCCATAATCCAACAGCTGGTTCTGAATCCACAACACTTGACCACAACATGCTGCTGCAGCCACATATTCTGCTTCAGTTGTAGAGTTAGCCACCACTGTTTGTTTCTTGCATTGCCAAGATATTAATCTGCTCCCAAGAAATTGACATCCACCAGTTGTGGATTTCCTATCAAACTTGTCACCACCATAATCACTATCTGAATATGCAATCAGGTCCAATGGTGAATCCTTTGGGTACCACAAACCAAGAGTAGGAAAACATCTTAGGTACCTAAAGATCCTCTTCACAGCATAAAGGTGACATTCTTTGGGAGTCACTTGATGGTGTGCACATGCACACACAGCAAACATGATATCAGGTCTGGAAGCAGTAAGATACATCAAGGATCCAATCATGGATCTATAATGCCTGACATCAACATCTTTCCTATCTCCACTCTTTCCCCAAGGGTGTTCTCTATCCATAGGAGTAGAAGCCCTCTTTTCATGTGGAGAAAAGCCAAACTTCTTCAAGATTTCAGCAACATATTTGTCTTGGGAGATGAAGATACCCTCTTCTTTCTGCTGAACTTGTAAACCAAGAAAGAAGTTCATCTCCCCCATAGCACTCATCTTGAATTTGTCTGTCATGAGCTTGGAGATATCCTCACTCATCTTTGGATCAGTACACCCAAAAATGATATCATCAACATAGACCTGCATAAGCAACACATCTTTGCCTTTCTTCTTTGTAAATAGTGTCTGATCTATGGTGCCCCTTTTGAATCCATTGTCCACCAAATAGGTAGACAAAGTACCATACCATGCTCTAGGGGCTTGATGAAGGCCATACATAGCCTTTTTGACTCTATACACTTTGTCTGGATGTTCAGGATCCTCAAAACCAGGAGGTTGCATGACATAAACTTCTTCAACAATGGTGCCATACAAGAATGCACTCTTTACATCCATTTGATAGACTGTAAAGCCCATGCAAGATGCATAGGCTAGAAAAATCCTAATAGCTTCAATCCTTGCAACTGGTGCAAAGACTTCTTCATAGTCTATCCCCTCCTCTTGTGTATAACCTTGAGCCACTAACCTTGCCTTGTTTCTGACCACAATACCTCTTTCATCTCTTTTGTTCCTGAGAACCCATCTTGTCCCAATTGGTCTGACATATCTAGGACAATCAACCAGCTCCCAAACATCCTGAATAGCAAATTGGTGAAGCTCATCCTGCATTGCTTCCACCCAACTTGGTTCTTTGAGAGCATCAAATATCTTCTTGGGTTCTTCTTGTGACAGAAAACATGCAAACAAACATGCTTGTACAAGAGGGGTATCAACCTTCTTGTGTATATTGGCAATAAATCCACCAAGACTTTGATGGGATCTTCTTGTCTGAACTGGAGTCATAACATCACCAATGATCTGAGATGGGGGGTGATTCTTCATTGTGGAAGTGAGAACTCCTCCTTCAAAAAGTCTGGTGTCCTCAACTTCACGCTCCATGTTGCCAATATCTTCTTCATCAGACTCTCTTTGATCAACAGGGATCTCTTCATGGACATTGGAAGGTCCACCTTGTTCAAAATTGGAAGAGAAAAGATGTGCAAAGGTGTTGTCAACGTCTGAACCTTGTTTGTCAGCGCTTGGGCTAACAACGCTTGAACTGTTATTGTCAACGTCTGAGCCATCAACGTCTGAATTACTCTTGTCAGCGCTTGATTTGCCTTTGTCAGCGCCTGAAGAACCATGCATGTTTGTATCTGGTGGTATTTGGAAACCACCATTATCTTGTCCAGCAACAGCAGCAGCAGCAAAAGCATTAGTCCAAATGGGAATTGTGACATATTCAAATGTAGGAGATGCCTTTTCTGCTTGTGATCCAACCCTTTCATCAACCTGTGTACCTGAAACATGAACAACTTGTTCCTCCACAACATTTGAAGTTACCTTCATAATCTCTGGATTAGTGACAGGCATATAATTTAAAGTTCTAGATAAGGGTTCCAAATCAAACAACCAATTAGGACCACTTTCAGGATCACTAGGTTTATTCTCTAAGAACCTAACATGTACTCTTTCAACAATACGTTTGTCCTCCTTAAGATAAACCCTATAACCCTTGCTCTGCACTGAATACCCCATGAAGTAACCTTCATCACCTTTTGCACTAAATTTCCATAAGGCATCACTAGTGTCTAAGACTACTACATGACATCCAAAAGGTCTGAGAAAACCAATATTAGGTTTTCTTCCCCAAAGTAACTCATAAGGTGTCTTGTTCTGAATTTTGTTAACCAATGCTCTATTTTGCACATAACATGCTGTATTAACAGCCTCAGCCCAAAAGGCTATGGGAAAGTGAGCATCAGCCAACATTGTTCTGGCTGCTTCAATTAGGGTTCTATTCTTCCTTTCAGCAACCCCATTTTGTTGTGGGGTTCTAGCAATACTAAACTGCCTAGTAATTCCCTTCCTGGCACAAAAATCATCTAGCTTCTTGTTCCTAAATTCTCCACCATTATCACTCCTAAGCATCTTAACCTCATTGCCAGACCTTTTCTCAATTTGAGTGATAAATTCAATAAGAACATCAGCTGTGTCACTCTTCATAGCTAGAAAGAATGTCCAAGAAAACCTAGAAAAGTCATCAGTGACAACAAAACAATATGACTTGCCATTCAAACTTTCTATATTAGTTGGACCAAAGAGGTCCATGTGAAGCATATGAAGAGGTCTGGAACTAGTATGCACCTGCTTGGACTTGAATGAGACCTTGTGCTTCTTGCCTTTAAGACATGCAACACAAGAGTGGTCATTGTGGAAGGCCTTCTCAGGCAAACCATCAACTAAACCAAGCCTCACAAGTCTATTTATATTTTTAAAGTTTATGTGCCCTAGTCTCCTGTGCCACAAATTACTTTCATCTACTGAGGCCTTAGCATAAAAACAAGACATATTAGCATTCACTTTAATCCCATTTAAATTCACATTGTATATGTCCTTATGCCTAGGTGTTCTATACTCAATATACTTCTCATCAGGGATCTTAAAATCCTTGCTTAACACCAAACACTCAGTATCAGTGAAAAGAACCTTATTTTTGTTATCACACACTTGTGATACACTAAACAGATTATAGTCCAGTTCTTTTACCAGGAAGACATTCTCAAAACGTAGATTATTGGTGAGAAGGGTTCCTTTGCCTGTGATGGTGTCGTAGCCCCCTCCAAAGTATACCTTATCACCATCTTGAATAGGAGTGAAGTTTGTCAGATAGTCTTCCTTTCCTGTCATGTGCCTTGAGCATCCACTATCCCAATATCCATAGTCATTGATCTGCTTTTGAATGCCCTGCACATAAAGAAAACAAATTAGTTTTCTTTGGGAACCCAAGTCTCAGAAGACTTGGATTCATCTGGTTGTTCAATAAGAACAGACTTAGTTCTTACAACAACCCCATTCTCATCCCTTTTAGGATGAAATACCCAGTTAACCCCAATTGGTTTTGTAATGACTTTTGAAATATAGTTAAACCTGTTGCAAGTCATTGAAATTCCATTATTATTAGGGTTTTGATCTTTCTTGGGTCTCCATGTTAAGCTTGAAGAAGCTTTAGACCCCTTACCTTGTGGCTGCAAATACTTAGGTCTGGTCACGTTTCTGTCAGCGTTGGATTTTGTCCTGTCAACGCTGAATTTACCCTTATCAGCGTTGAACCTAGGGTTTGCTACAGGAACCCATTGCCTATTTGACCAGGTATTTGTCTTTTGAAAAGGTCTTTGTCCATGAGTGTTAGACCTTCTAGTAAAGAATGGGGCTGGTCTAATCACTTGTGGACTTTGCTGCACACCAGGTCTGGGTCTGACAATGTTTGACTTCCTAACAACGTTGACTTTCTTCCTATCAGCGCTGAAATTGTTCCTATCAGTGCTGACTTTGGGAGCGTTGACACATTTGTATGCCAAATGTGAAAAGCTACCACAAGTATAACAGGCTCTCTTAGACACATTCTTAGGTCTAGAAGCAAAGAAAACTGTTCCATGATTGTTAACTTGGCTCTTGGGTGACCTATTATTTCTATACATCTCTGCATATTTAATGGTAGGTCTTCTAACAGTGTTGGAGCCTAGGTCAACAGCTTTACCAGTAATTGGGTGAGTAACCTTAATGGGTGGGGATTCAATGGGACTTTCACACAACAAACCTCCCTTAACAAATAAAGTAGGGTTAGCTTTCTTCCACTCATTTAGGTCAGTCAGTTTTTGTTGATACTCTTCTACTGGGGTGACAACTCTTGGTGGAGGAATAAATTCCTCTTCTTGGCATTCTGGAATACCAGTCCAAGATAAATCCTTTCTAAGGACACCATAGAAGTCACCAGCTGGTGGTGGAACCAGAGTAATCATTCTCATTCATCCCAAGCCCAGTCATATCCTTAGGATCTCTTTGTTTAGCTACACAGTCTCCTAGGGCTTGGGTGGCTCTATCAAATCTTTGAATCTTGAGGTCAACATTATCTTTATTCTTAATGGCCTCATCTAACTTAGCCTGTAGGTCTTTATTGACTTTTGACATGATATTTCTAACATCCATACTACCCTCTAGCTCATGTTTTAAGATATTTATCTTATCTTTTAAATCAAATTCCATTTTCTTGTATTCAGAAACGGTTTTCTCAGTTTCAGTAAGAGCTAGTTGGTAATTGGATAATTTACACCTTTCAGTGCTCATATCCTCTTTTAGTTTTAACACTTCTTTGTTAAGTCTGTCAGTGTTTAACCTACAACCTTTGCTACAAAAAGCATCATCATATACCTCATTATCAGATGAAGAGGAGGAGTGTGCCATGAGAGCATATTAAACATGCTCTTCTTCTTCAATGTTAGCAATCAAAGCTTTGTCCTCTTCAGCATCCTTGGCCAGATAGCTCCAATCCCATCCAGTACCATCAATTCCTTGAACTGCAACCATGGCTTTGGAGTCTTGAGCTTTAACAACCTGACTTGAGGGTTTACCAGCATCAGATCTTCTAGGAGATCTGCATTCCCTCATGAAGTGCCCCATGCGATGACAGTTGTAGCACTCAACTTTGGATTTATCAAATCCAGCAGTGTCTTTAGCATTGAAGGTCATCTTCTTCTTGAACCTCCTATTCCACCTATTTGCTCTTATACTAGCAAGAGCCATTTACCACTTGATGTCCATCTCTTCCAAGTGTTCATCACTTATCTGCTCAAGGTCCTCATATGTAATCACTGAACCATTGGGCAAAGAAGCAATATAAGCACAAACAGTATCCAAATCCAAACCAGCAGGTTTAACTCTTGGTGAGTCATTCATGAATGTGTCAGCGTCTGAAAAGGAGACGTTGACAGGACTTGTTCCAGCGCTGACAAATGGTGATCCAGTAACTGGATGCATAAAAGAGTCATGCTGATTGAATTGACCTTCACTATGAGAAAAGAAGGCCATGTTGCTGGTGCTATCTTTGCTTGAAAGAGTTTCATCTTCCAACAATCTTAGTTTGTTGTAGATGTCATCAAACGAAGAGCTATTGTGAGTATTATTGGCAAGAATAGATCTTGCCTCAATCTTCCATGTCTCACCAAGACTTTTCAGAAAGGTAGCATTGATGTCAATATCACCAACTTGTGTCCCCATGAAGGACAATTTGCTTGTGATGTCAAGCAATCTGCTTCTCACACTGCTCAGTTTCTCATTGGGCTGAGCTTTGAAGACAACATAATCATGCAGAAGTTGCTTTTTCTTTTCTTCCTTAGTTTCTGCATTACCACCATATGCAACTTCAATTGCTTCCCAAAGATCCTTAGCAGATTCATAGCTTCTATATTTGTGCTGATTTTCTTGTCCCAGAGACACTTTCAGAATATTTAGGGCTTTCATGTCAGCCCTTTTCTTTGCAATATCTTCAGCACTTACAGCTCTTCCATCTCCAGGTTTTTCTTTCTTATCTTCATCAGGACATCCTTCAACAGCTGTTCTTGTCGCAATGGCATTCAGAATCTTTTGAGCTTTATTGAATGAGTTTCCATATTCAATAATGTCCCAGAGTGTGTAGTCAAAGATCCCCAGATATTGTTCAAAGTTGAACCTCCATAAGTCAAAGTTGGTTGCATCAAGCATGGGAATATTGATGTTTGGTAAGGATGAAGAGGAGGACATGATGTTTGCTTCAGACATAGGGTTTTGAGAAAATTAGGGTTTTGGTGTTCGTATATCGTTCTGGTGTTCTTCAAAGATCAAAAGTTCCTCAACAAGCTCTGATACCACTTGTTGATCCCAAACTTAGATCGATTAGCTTTGTGTATACGAGATTAGATCAAGTATAACACGTAGAGAAACCTTTGTTGTATGCTTTGTGAATCTAAGTATTATGCGGAATTTAATACTTAAACAAGAACACAAGATGTAAACAATACTTTCACTTTGATTATCAATGTCGAACTTGCTTACAATGAAAGATGTTTACGAATGAAAAACTTAATGAAAACTTGATATTAAACATTAACCTAAAGGCCTTCTTTTATAGACTAAGAAGCCTTGTACAATAAGCTACGTATCAACTATTCTAGGTAAAGATAAACATAGAAAATACATTGTCGTTTCTATCCTTACTAGAAGTATTCTAGAACATGATAAACGTGTAGCTCACATCTTCCATCAGTGCTTGTCTTCAATCTGTCAACGCTTGACTTTAACTTGTCAACGCTTAAGCTGTCAGCGCTCACTTTGCTCTTGTCAACGCTTGAGTTGTTCTTGTCAGCGTTCAAGTGATCTGGCCTTAATTTATTCCCAACATAAAACATCAAAGATTAAGGCTTGATTCACTTTTAATTTGGGCATAGATTTTTCGGCCTTGTGAGCTTCGAATTTTTGCTTAATTTAGGTGAGCACTTAAAATCTTATTATTGGGTGAAGCTTTCGATTATTCGGGTTGCCAATACTTCAAAACTGTGACGCTGGAGATACCTTAATATATTCCCAATTTAATTACATGGAAGCTACTAGAAAAGACTAGAAACCAACAATCAAGACTAAACTGCTAAGCCACTACTTATTAGCAAAATATATATACAAGCGAAAGGGAGAATAAGCAAACAATTAGGACACATGAGTTTTTGAAAGAATACGAGTACTTTACGTTTAGCATAGTAACTTATAATTAACTCTATCATTTCTCTTCCTCATATAAGAGACTTAGCCTAATATGAGAAAAAATTTAAAATTTCGCCAAGTACTCAAAGCTAAGTTCTCAACACGTACGGTCAAGTCAAAAATAACTCTTATTCTCGCCATCAGAAAATCTACATTCGTGTCTTTAAACACTTATGAAATATGAGAAAAAATTTAAAATTTCGCCATTTTTAGCCTTATTTTGCAATAAAACGATAAACAAAAAGATAAACTTTGGAAAGCATGAAGGTTTGGCAAGGCAAGTATCTATTCACCCCCCATATTAAAGTTAAACATTATCCTAAATGTTTTGAGTCTAATGGTAAGATACCTCCATACTAGAGACGAAGTCGAATGCCTAATCTAGCATGGAAAGGGTGTAACCATTAAATTAATAGCCGTTTATGAAGTGTGCTAAAAACCTAAGGTTAGAACATCAAAGTATATATCATATGGATATCGATAAATTCTTCAAAGCAAACGATCGCGTGCTCACGTAAAACGAACACGAGGGGCTCCAATCATGAAGATAATGATCATCTAAAAACCACAATGCACAAACAACCATGAAACAAAAGTTGGAAGGGCACAAGTCCCCTCACATAAGCTACATTAGAAAGCGATAATATATACATGGATAAGCATGGGAACTCCCCTACGAGGCACCTCTTTTTTGATCGACGAGTCATGAGCTCGACTCGATCCCCTCAATACTAATTATCATTGGGGAAGGTGACTTGGTTGAGGTAGTTCAAAGAAGGAACTTCCCCACCAAAGTAGTGCTTCAACCTATGGCCATCCACCTTGAAATTAGGACTATAATTTTGAGCTAGCTCGATGGTCCCATAAGGAAACACTTGGGTAATGGTGAATGGTCTGGACCAACGGGATTTAAACTTGCCGGAAAATATTTTCATTCGTGAGTTAAAAAGCAACACTTGATCTCCAATGTTAAAAACCCGATTTTTAATTTTAGAATCATGAAACGTTTTTGTTTTCTCTTTATAAATCAATGAATTTTTATAAGCAATATCCCTTAATTCATCCAATTCATTTAATTGCATTTTCCGGTGCTTTCCCGCGGTCTCAATGTCATCATTACAATGCTTTAGGGTCCAATAAGCTTTGTGTTAGAGTTTAATTGGTAAGTGGAAATTCTTCCCATACACAAGCTTGTATGGAGTGCACCCAATGGACGTTTTATGAGCGGTAAAAGAGGCCCATAAAGCATCGTCTAACTTGTCCGACCATGATTGTCGGTTTTCTCCTATCGATCTCTCCAAGAACCTCTTCAACGCTCGGTTTGAAACCTCGACTTGCCCACTCGTTTGTGGGTGGTAAGCCGTAGAAAGCCGATATGTAACCCCATATTTCTTTAAAACTCTTTCGAATTGGTCATTACAAAAATAGGTTCCACGATCGCTTATGATAGCACGAGGGGTTCCAAACCGAGAAAACAATTGCTTCAAAAACTTGATTACCACACGAGCATCATCCGTGGGCAAAGCCTTAGCTTCCACCCACTTGGATAGGTAGTCAACAACGACAAGGATGTACTTATTACCACAAGATGATGGGAACGGCCCCATAAAATCAATTCCCCAAACGTCAAAGATCTCACACACTTGTATGATATTTTGTGGCATTTCATCATTTTGTGAGGCTTTTCCTTGTCGTTGGCATGAGTCACATGACTTGACAAGTGCATGTGCATCTCAGTAAATAGTAGGCCAAAAGAATCTGGCATCAAAGACCTTCTTCGCCGTGAGATTAGGACCATGGTGACCACCCGTTGGTCCCTCGTGACAAGCTCTAAGGATATTAGATGCTTCGGTGACAAAAACACAATGTCGAATAATTTGATCCGCACAAGTCCGAAATAGGTAAGGGTCGTTCCAAAAGTGCAACTTGACGCCACGAAAGAATTTCTGTTTTTGTTGAGTCGTCATACTCTTAATGATGAAGTTTTCGGCATGGTAATTTGTTATGTCCGCAAACCATGGGGTGGATCAGTCTTTCTTAGAATTCACTACACTAAGTTTCTCGAGAGGAAATGTTTCGGTGATTTCCTTGTTATCGTACACATTTTGGTGAGGATATTCCAATCAAGAAAGATGATCGGCCGGTAGATTCTCGGATCCTTTTTTTTCAAGTATTGTGACATCAAATTCTTATAGGAGGAGAATCCAACAAAGCAATCTCGACTTTGCATCTTGCTTAGCCAAGAGGTACTTGATTGCTGAATGATCCGTATACACTATGCATTTAGTCAAGACGAGGTAAGGTTGGAATTTCTCAAATGCATACACCACGGCAAGGAATTACTTTTCCGTTGTGGTATACTTATATTGAGCCTCGGTCATCGTCTTGCTAGCTTAGTGGATAGGCAAGAAATCATTTTCATGTCGTTGCCCCAAAACGGCCCCTATGGCGTCATGACTTGCATCACACATGAGCTCGAAGGGGAGGTTCCAATTGGGAGCAAAAAGAATGGGAGCTTCAATAATTTTCTTCTTAAGGGTTTCAAAGGCTCGTAAACAATCTTCGTTAAAGACAAAAGGAACATCTTTTTCGAGGAGGTGTGTAATGGGTCGAGATATCTTTAAAAAATCCTTGATGAATCGATGATAAAATCCCGCGTGGCCTAGGAAACTCCTAACTCCCTTAACGGTTTTGGGATGAGGTAATTTGGCGATGACGTCAATTTTAGATTTGTCTACCTTAATCCTCGCTTTCGAGACCTTGTGCCCTAAGACGATTCCTTCTTTAACCATAAAATGACATTTTTCCCAATTGAGCACAAGGTTGGTTTCCTCACAACGTTTGAACATATGTTTCAAATTTCCTAGACACGAAGTGAACGAACTACCAAACACGGAAAAGTCATCCATAAAGACTTCCATCGTCTTCTCGATCATGTCATGAAAAATAGCCATCATACACCGTTGAAAAGTTCTCGGTGCATTACAAAGTCCGAATGGCATTCTACGATAGGCAAACGTTCCATATGGACACGTAAACGTAGTTTTTTCTTGATCATGAGGACCGATGGGGATTTGGAAGTAACCGGAAAAACCATCTAAGAAGCAATAGAAATCGTTTCCCGCAAGAAGCTCCAACATTTGATCCATGAAGGGAAAGGGAAAATGGTCTTTACGAGTGGCGTCATTTAACTTACGATAGTCGATGCACACCCTCTAACCGGTTACGAGTCGAGTTGGAATTAACTCTTTGTCATAGTTTGGCACAACGGTCATTCCTCTCTTTTTAGGGGCACAATGAATGGGATTCACCCAAGGGCTATAAGAAATAGGGTAAATCATTCCCGCGTCAAGCAGTTTAAGGACCTCCTTTTTTATGATGTTGTGAAGTTTGGGGTTCACCCTCCTTTGACATTGGATTGCGGGCTTGTAGTCTTCCCCTATTAAGATTTTGTGGGTACAAAATTTAGGATCGAATCCTTTAATGTCGGATAATTTCCACGCAACTGCCCCTTTGTGGTCCTTTAAGGCATCGGTAAGTGCGTTTTTTCATCATCCAAAAGATCTTTCGCAATAATAACCAGCAACTTATCGTCTCCTTCCAAGAATACGTATTCAAGTTGAGGAGGAAGATCTTTCAACTGGAGGATTGGCGGTTCCTCGATTGAAAATTTGTGTTCGATACTCATAACCTCCACCGGCGGAGGAAATGGGAAATCGGTAAGAATATCCTTGATAATCGAAATGTCCTCATAATTGTCGAGGTCTTCGTTACAAGTTCGAGGAACGTCAAATTCTTCCAACGTGAAACCACCTCCTTCAAATGGAGTGAAGGATGGTGTCGAGTTATCAAGAACACGATCGAGCATAGTGGGATTGCCACTATTTTCTTCATCACCAAAACCTAAAAATTCTTGTTAAAATTCCTCTCAAACGACATCGATCATATCAACATGGTTTATAGTCGCGAAGGAATAAACATGAGAAAGTTGAGAGTTTTGTGTTGCGTTTATAACAAGTTCCTCGTCACTGAAACGTAAGGTGATTTTCCTAGCATGCACATCAATCAACGCCATTGACGTATCCAAAAACGAACGACCTAAAATAATAGGAACTTGAGGATCCATGGGAATATGGACTACGATAAAGTCTACCGGATAATAGAACTTTCCGACTTTAACAAAAAGGTCTTCGGCCAATCCACATGCGAAAATCGTTACGGAAAAAGCATCATCTTAATTGAGTCGTTCGAGACGTCCTTACACTTGCATGTGGCGGTAAGACGATTGAATTGGCGGATGTGGTTATGAGGGTTGTCCTTTTCGTCACCACGAAACTTGTTGTTTTGAACCATGGACAACAACCCGTCTTAACTTCAAAATTCTCCGCAAGGATAGCGGGAATCACAATAGCCTCTCCATAACCCTCGGAGGGTGCTTGAAGCAACTCCATCATAGTACGATTAGCCATGGTTGCTTCTTGTTCTACGATGGGTTTGTCAATAGGATATTCTTCACTAGAAAGGTTTTCCTTTCGGTTTCTACGTTTACGTGCATGTCTTGCTTGATTACGAGTTTGCATAAACGTCACGTACAACGTGGGTATGAGCAAAGAAGATTCTTTTGGGTGTTTTTACTTTTTCAATTTCTTTTTTGGTTTTTGATTGTTTTTTACATTGTTGGATTTTTGGATGAATTACGTAGACACAAATCTACAAATCTCTCCTATCAAATCAAATCTCTCGATTAAAAGAGCCTCAAGGAATTAAAACGATCACGTGAAGTGAACGCCTTCGACGACTTTAAAACGTTGGTGGAACACCAAAACGTTCAAGAGGGTTTAATCTTTGAAACCAATAAAATATATAGATACGTAGATAATACTTTGGTTGGCAAAACCTCGATTAGCCCTTTTTCTCTTAACACACACAAGCAAGCGGGGGAAACGAGGCGACGCTAAGCACTTAAGAGCCTTTTTCCCTTAGGTCGTGAAATACGACTGCCTTATACCCACCTTATAGTTTGTGTTAATTAAAATCATGCTTCACGAAAGTAATTATCTATTTTGCCTTTTTTTCTTTGTTTGAGATTCGAAAACAATGATTGAGTGATGAAATCCCAATCAAGGTTGTGTTTTCACACTTTTGGAGTACTTGTGAATTTATTGTGATACGTATACAATATAATAATAATATTCACACAAAAAACGAAAACCAATAATACGTGTGATTAGAGTGCTAATCACACAATTACTATTTATGGTTAATATAAAAACAAAATTTGTTCAAATCAAAACACAACACGCCTCCCCGGAAGCGGCGCCAAAATGATGGTTGTAATTTTACACTTGTTTAGGAAAACAAGGTAATTAGGGTAAGTACGACGGTTTAGGAAAACCGTGCACAAATGACCCTTGTTGTGAGTACGTTCTCAAGGAGGCTTTTGTGTTAAGTGTTAAGACTTGATTAAATGTTTGTGGTTAATATTAAGAAAGAAAGAAAAGAGAAATCATGACGATTACGAATTAAAATTAAACTAAGACGAATGACGTAAACGTAAAACCGTAAAAAGTGACGAAATTTAAAAATTACCCTAAAAATTCCTAGAATATCACAATAAATCCTTAAAATGCATTTAGAGTTTATAAAAAATCAAAATTTACTCAAACCTTTTATTTAATTAAATAATATTTTTTAATGCTAATTAAAGCCCAAAAAATCAAATTAATTAATAAAAACCTCAAAATAAGATTTCTCAATTTGTAAACCTCTAAAATAACTCAATTAAACTAAAAACTATTTTTGAAAAAAATTAAAACTAAATAAAACTATTTAAAAATGATTAGATACTATTAAAATATTAAAATAATCCTAGACATTAATTAAATAGTGTGAAAAATAATTTAGAAGTTTTAAAAATCCTAACTTAATGTATTTAACCTAAGAAAAATGAAAAATTTCAAATATATTGATTTAATCTAAAAACAATTATTAATAATAAAATAATAATAAAAAATTCAAAAAATATAAAACATTCTAAAAACTTGCAAACTAGTTTATTTTAACATAAATAAACAGAAAATGAAAGTGAAATGACCAAATTACCCCTAATAGGCCTTCAAATGGGCTAAAAGTCCAAACAGATTACTAAATGGGCTTATTAAGGCCCAATAAGAAAAATGTTGTCCAAATAAGCCCAAAACTTCCAGTCTAGCTTAAAATTTGATTTTAAACACAAAACTCAAAAGGCCCAAAAGCTGATCAGTGCTTATCACAGCTTAATGAAATTCAGCTTATTCTTAATGGGCTTTTTGGCCCATTAAGCCATAAGCTAATGCCATAAGCTGAAATTTGAAACAGATCCTTATAATGAGATTATAAAGCTGTTTGTAAAAAGAAATTTTGAAAAAGCTCAATAAATAAGCCTGAAATAAGCAAAAGATTTTGAAAAAGAAATTCAAGAGCTGATTCTTTTTGAAAAATGTTTAAAATCACTTAATTAAGCTTAATAATTAAAAAGATTTCAAATAAGCACACTAAATAAGATGGAAAAAGCAATAAGCTGTTTGGTAAAAAGTCAACTAGTTTGTTTTTTGTCAAACCTAAAAGTCAAAGTCTCAAATGCTCCAGATTAGTCAAACAGTTCAAATAAAGAAGATTGATTATCAAAACAAAGTTGTTGCACGTTTAAATAAGCTAATATGGCATATAAATAAGCTGAACACTAATTAACACTAGCAGTGGCTAGCTACAGTGGGAAAGGGTTCCCACTGCTTTGACTTTTTGACCTGTTGATTTAGAGAGATTTAATTGGATTCAATGGACAAACAAGGAACCCTTACAACCAGTGGGTTGTAAGGAGTCACAAACAAGCAACAAATCACAAAATCACCAAGCCAAATTGTACAGTCTAATCAAACAGTCACCAGATATTATACAGACATGAACAATAAGCAGTTTATGATGAAATAAGCAGATTAAACAAGATTAAGCCAACCACAATAGACAAAAAACATACAAAAGCTTAAATAAACTTAAGTGAACAAAAATAAACTCATATCATTCAATGGTTTCAAGATTAGAACTAGATTCAAGCTTATGTTACAAAACAGACTTTACTGATGAACACAAAAATCCCTTTACTGATATACCTGACCAATTCTTGAATTTTAAACACTCAAATCCACAAATCAGGTTATGCCAACTATGTTTTATCACTTGTTTACGCTAGATAAGCATATAATCTAAGTGTGCACAAGATTTTAGTCCAAAATGACCTAAAACAAACTAGATAGACCAATGATTAGGTTTTGATGTTACAAAGCACAAGTCTTGCAAATTTCAGCATACAAACACCTCAATGACAAATATAAACTCAAACAAACTCCTAACACCTACTCAATTTCAACCAAGTTGTATGATTTAGTAAACCTAAACACCCTTTCACTTTTAAAAAAAATATTTAACAAACCAAATGTGTTTTCAAAACTGAATCAAGCTCAAACATGCATCATAACAACATCAATAAGCAATAAGAACAAGATTCAAGCCACAAGAACACCACATACAACAACAGAATCACAAAATCACTTAGAACCACTTTTTGAAAGATTTTTCAAGAAAAGAGGACAAACCTCATGAATTTACATCCACACTCACGAACTTTATAGCTTATGTGTCTAAGTAAACAAGGCACAAGCTTCGAGTAACACCTGCTAACAACAACAAAGTCAAAGCAAAAATTTATGAAAGAAAAAATGAAAATAAACTGAATCTTTCCAAGCTTGTTCCCCACTCCTTGATCATTCCCAAACCTAGATCTCACTACACCTTGATAATATTCTTATCAGGGTGTTATGATCAATCCCAGGCCCAAAAACTTCAAGTGTTTGAACTAAGAACATGAAAAATTTAGGTTTTGGAAAAATTTTGAAACACTTGCATAAACTTCAAACCAACTTTTAAAAATTCCAAATCATAAAATTATAACAATAACAACAAGATATAAAGAGTGGCACTTGGATTTCGTCAACAAATTCAAACACTATTTCATTCACTTGAACATAGGATTTACAGAATAGTGACTATTGATACAAAAGTTGGGTGATCCTTGCTAGACCCGAATTAGGCTTAATTCGGGTTGGCTGGACTCCGGCTCCTGCACCAAGTGAAATAATGGTTGGGATCCTGCACACTAAAACAACACGCGTTAGGCTTACCGTGGGAATGTATCCCACGATTAAACTCCGACGTGAGAGTAAGTAATCGGTTAGGGTTATGGAATCGGATGAGTTGAAGAATGTAATACCTTTGTGGAACCCTTGGGGGTTCCTTATATAGGCAGTGAAACCCTAATGGGCTGTCACTGATGATTCGGCCCCAAGGAAAGGCTAAGTACCAGAATTAGATTGATTGTTATCTTCTAATTATGGTGAGTGAATATCCTCTTCTTTGGGGTAAATCCTAATCCTAGTAAAAGTATGATTATGTCTAACCCTGTACCGGCCATGCCGGGCCATGGGCCGCACACGTGTGTGCGGTTACTGTTCATCTAAGCCCATTAGCTTAAATGACATAAATCCCACCCATCAGTGATGGGCCGGATGCGGGTAGTACCCCTGGGCCGGGTTCATGACCCAGCTGGGGACTATACGTCATCATGTCCCCCAGTCTAGTTGTTACAGCCGTAGGCGTAACCTCTAGACTATACAATGTCACGTCGACCTGTTTGTTGTAATTACGGCCGCACTCCAAAATAAGCCGACCAGGACAACTTTAATGAATGAATTAATGGTAGTCAATAGTCAGACGCACGCCTGCAAAAGTGCACCAGAAAGGCCCACCCTTGAGCCACGTAAAACTGTCAATAAGTGACCCATGGGTCCCTTCTGACGTTTCAGAAGTGTCAGAAATCCCATCCGTTGGATGGGCGTAGTGGTTTACACGTGGCGAACATCCATGCTACCTCGGAAATCGAGTCAACCCTATATAAGAGTTGGTGTGTGCTACTGTTTACACACAAATTTATATTTCATTCTGCCATTGTTATTCCCAAGCTCATTCCTTCATATCTTCGCTTCTTATTCCACGGATTTTCTCCATTGCAGGTTAGATCATCACGCCTCTCAAATCCTTTTATAAACCATGGTGAAGGACAATCCTCTTATTACGGATGTCCTTAACGTGATGTCTGCGGAGAAATACATAGACTTTTTGTCAAAGTATTATATTCCTGAAAGCGTACATCCGACCTATCCAGGTGATGGTGTAGCGATTACGGATGCTCCAAAGGGAAAGATAGGTGTGTACACGCGCCAATTTGATTCGGCTAACTACCGCATCCCCTTATCCATGTTTTTGGTAGATCTTCTTCTATATTATGACTTCCACATAACCCAACTACACTGCATAGGGGCATGTAAAATCAATCAGTTTGAGATTACCTGCCATACGTGCGAGGTAACCTCGACCGTGAATATACTTAGGGTATTTTACTCCCCCCAACTAGTGAATGTGTGGCTTTCATTCAAAAAACGATCCGCGAACGCCCCCATGACTTATAGGAAACACTTAGATTCCCTCAAGAATTGGTACGACCATTACTTTTTCGTGGATGAGAAAGTATTCCCCACCCCATTCGTCCTCAAAACCAGAGTACCCAAAGACTATCCTCCCAAATCCAAAGACTATAGTAGTAAGGATTTGAAAATTTTAGATACCCACCGCACAGAATTCCATAGGGGTTCGCCGGAGCACTTCCTGTGCCTAGTAGGAATCAGCCGCTACTACTATGGGAGGAGGATAGATATCCGTGCTTTTCTGACCGAACGTAGGCAGGGTAGGTCTTCTTATATTTTTAGATGTAAAAGTGCCTCATTATACTTTGTGAACTTACTAATCCTTCTATATGCACATGTCCGCAGAGATGAAGCTACATGCATTATTGCGCCAAGGCGATCCAAGCAAAGTTCTTGAAGGATTCCAATCACTGAAAGAAAATGAATTCCCCCTACTGGAAGCCATCGTAGACAAAACCATCCCGCTGGAAGAAACCACTGAGCAGCGATCAGATGAGGGAGACCCCGTGATTGAGAAGTCCCCTCTTGACTTCCATAATGAAGATGGTGGAGAACTGCTGCTGGAGAACACCGTGCCGCACCAGGATGAAGAAGAAGAAGAGGAAGAATTCGCCAACCCTGCTGACAATCGCACCGGTGATGATGCAGAAACAATACAAGCTTCTTGGTTCCCGCAGTCATCAAAGCCCAAATCTAGGAAACGGAAGACTACCAGGAAGGTAGCAAAAAATCTAGGGGATGGGGCGGGGGTACATATTGCTCCCCCAAAGAAGCTAAGGAAAGACCATCAGTAGTTCGAGGAAGGGAGCAGCGCCGCTACGGCCCAGGTCGACCCCTCGCTGCGCGCGGATGAGCAAGTCTGGCTGGCCACCCCTGTGAATGCCGTAGCTCCTACCATCACGAAACCCGTAACTGGCACTATGTAAGTACCCATTTAATATTCCAAAGGATATAAATCCATAAACAGAACTAACAAGTATGTTAATAACAGGGCGGACCCATCGACAGTAGCCTAAGAGAAGGAGGTGGAAAGGGAACCTTCACCCATGACATCAGTGAGACCTTCATCCCCTCCCGTAAATCATGTCGAGGAGCCACGTCTTGAGGGACCCGACACTAGCCTTTGCGTAGCATGGAATTTGTCCATCTTAACAAGGTTGGAGGCGGAGTCTGAGTGCACTGAATTCATTGAACACATCACTCCCCCAGCGCTGGCGCAAGATTTGGACGAACTAGAGCATGAGACGTTGCTGGAGCAGTTTGATGTATCCTCCACACACCAGGTGACAGTTGGTACGGCCCTAAGACGCCGTCTGATCAAGGCCTTGGCTAACGTGAGCCGTGCTGATAGAAAGATAGCTCGCCGTGAAGAACTGGTGGATAAGCACGAGAAAACTATCACATCCTTGCAGGCAGCATTGGTCGTGGCAGAGTCAACCGTCAAGAAGAAATCCCATCACGCCAACGCTCGTGAGGAACGTATTGCCGAGCTGGAGGCCCTTTTAGCTGCATCCAATGAGAAGGTATACTCTTACATTAACACTTATTTGTGCACGCAAAAAACCACATTGTCTTTGTAGTAACTCCAAGTGTCATGTATAGGTATCCGCATCCGAAGCTGCTACAAAAGCCGTAACCGTACAAGCCTTCACTATTGCTCAAGAGCACGACACGCTGAAGGACGAACTAACCCAGGCGCGGACTACCTTGGAAGAGCAAGTTGCAGTAGCTGGGGGTGAACTAAGCAAGATGGCAACGGACTGTGCCGAAATGATGTGTCCTCCTTTGCTCACAACCATAGCTGGGCGTAGATGGATGGTTGGCCAGGGAATGCGGCTTTCCGTGAGCAAGGTAATGGAGGATCCTTACATGTTACAGGCCTTTGCTGACATTGTATCAGACGGTATTGACCGTGGTAGGCAAAAGGGGCTGGTCAAAGCTGCGGAGCTAATAGGCATGAATGAAGATATTACCCAACATGCCTACCACAACCCTCTAGCCAAAGACAAGATGACCGCATCAATGGCCGCCCTTTCTGAAATCCAACACCCCTTCCGAGACGAGCTAGAGTCGCTAAAGGATGCTCCCAATGGGGTAATAATGTCGAAGCTCACCGCCGATCCCATCCAACTGACCCTGCCCACCTACGACTCTGTGTCGAAGGTGATGAAAGGTGAAAAGCTGATGGCCGAGGCGCTGGATGCAAACATGATCAGGGCACAAGATGGAAAGAATGCTCGCGGGGAGGTCCTCCACACCTTGATTGAAGAAGGGAAGAAAGAGATATGGGAGTTCCTACCTCCTTTGTAATTTACACTGTAAACATTTGTACCATTTTATTCGTCCGTGTGTGTATACGGCTAGAACTGATGTTATGTTGATAACTTGTTATACTTATGCAAGCAAGTCCGTGATGACCACGGCTATTTTGGTGTTTTGAATTTGAAACTTGTGTATTTTTGTTTTTTTAGATATCACATATTTGTGTTGCATGACATGTCACGTCTTACTCAAAAATACAATCAAGTCTACATTTTACTAGACGTGCGGCGTGCGTCTTTACCATGCAAAGCACTACGTGAGCGCGACATATAGAAACTTATCACAACGTCTTGTGAGTAAGGTGTCTAGTAAGGATACATTATCCGCGTCACTGGGGTTGCATCCCTCTTATGCGACAAGTTGAATTATTAGGTTCACTTAATCCTCTTACCCCGCTTGGAGGCGCATAGTACATATACGGTATTGAATGAATGCATATGAATAAGAGATATCACATTATAGTAATAAGAACTAAATCTATACGACAACAATTTGTTCATAGAATTGATGAGACTGCTTTTATACATAGTCTCATCATCCAAAAAGGGCTTTAAATGCATAAAATATCATGAAATTGACCAAATATATGCTTGTGTTTTTGCTAGTGTATTTTAGGTACGGATATTAAGAAAATGACAAAAGATCACAAGAATCATGTAAAAACGAACACGGGAAACGAAGTCGCACATTGAACCAAGCCCTAATGAAGAATTTCCCAAGACAAACCCTTGAAGATTTGAATATTTATGAAGAAGGGTCCTCCAATATTGAAGAATTGACACTTTATACCCTTGTATCTTCATAATTACAAGATTGGTCCCTAAAGTTTGTCAATATTGCAAAAAGGGCCCTCCACTTTGAAGAATTGGCAATTTTAGTCCCTCAACAAAGCTAAAATGTCAATATTAATCCTCCTCAAAGTCAAACATATCATGAATTACTTCAAAGTACAAGAAACAACAAGTTTGGTCCTTGAAATATGATAAATTACCAAAAGGACCCTTAACTATGAAGAATTGGCAAAAATGGTCCCTCATTAATCATGACTTGGCAAATTCAGTCCTCCAAAATGTCAACCATACAAGTCAAGACCATTATTATTGAAGAAAATACCAAAACAGCCCTTCAAGAATCATAAAATGGCAAGAAATACCCCTAAAAATACTTTGGAAAAGTATTTGGGGCAAAAGTGTGAAGTTAGAAACTTCACTTACAAAGGAAAACGGATTCTTTCTAGTTTATTTGCAAATGACAAGAAAGGGAAAGATTGGGGGTTTATTGTGGCCGACACTCAAATAAACCTAGACTAATCCCCTGCTGCCACCTGTCCCACTCACCAAAACCCACCAATCAGCTCACTTCCTTCTTCCACCTCACCAATCCACTCACCCTCATTAAACTAATCACAACTGATTAGTTAAAAATGGCACCTAACACTTGTTTAAAAAACAAAATGGATTAATCATGTGTTCTTCATGTTCATAACAAAATTGGGTATTTGTTAATTACCAACAATTAGCCTCTAATCTTTTCCAGAATAGTGATTAGGGTAACACTAAACACATCCCAACTCTTAAACCCTATGCCACATCACCTCATGAGTCACATGATAAACCCCCCCTCACACGGTTTTGGGGAAAAATCCAAAAGTTGCCAGAAAATCAACAACCCATATTCCAGCTTACTCCTTAAGCTTGTTTTGGTCCCTTGTATGAAGTTCAAACATGCCAGCAACCACAAAATGCCAATTCTTAGTCACATGTTCAAGATTCTTCAAGCTACTCAAAGGGCAAACTGGGGACTTCATTAGCTAGGGTTTCACGTTTTTCAGCTTACCTAGTTCACTTGTATGCCTATATAAAGGCCTTAGGATACTTCATTTTTTCTTTGCTCTTGAATTTTCCATTGTTTAAAAATCTGTAAATCATATATTCAGTTAATGAAATGTGTTTGAATTTGGTGAAGAAAAGTCAAGTGCCAACCTTATTATCTGTTTATTATTGTTTGATGTTAACTGTTCTTGAATCCTAAAACTTGTTTTCAAAGGAGTGTGCAAAAGTTTGCATATTTTCCTATAATCTTGATATTTTGCTAAGTCTAGTTCAAACCTTGGAAATCTTGGGCTATAAAGCTGATCATAGCATCCTGATATTGTGTTATCAAGGTGTGGTGATGCCTATAACTTGGGGATAATTAAGTGTGTGGAACTAAGGTTGCATTAATCAAGGATTTTCATTTTTCTGTTTTTGATATTTGTGCTCTTAACCTTGTTCAATCTTAGCAGGCTTTATTGTGGAAGCTTGTGCTTGTTCTTGCTAGCACATAAGCTCAACATTCGTGGGTGTGGATGTACATCCATGAGGTTTGCACCCTTAATCTCAAAATCTGATAAAAAGTTGGATATTTGTGATATTTGTGTGTTGCTTGTGTTCTTGTGAAATTTGTGGCTTAATCTTGCTAAATTCTGCATATTACATCTGTTATTGTGTTGATTTGGGCTTGGGTAACCTTGGAATACACTTTCGATTTGAAAATTTTTATTTGAAAATTTAAAAGGGTGTTTGGGATTACCTGTTTTGAATCATAGTGTGTTAGTTTGTGGTTGGAAGTTTGTGTTTGTGCTTTGTATCTGCTAAATACTTGTTTGTGTGCCATTTGCTGCAAGTTTTGAACCTTGAAACACTAAATCAAAGATTGTGCTATAATTTGCTTGTTTTGACTGATTTTGACCTAAGACTTTGGGAAGACCTAGAGTGTATGCATGCTTAGGGCTAAAAGGTGTTTAAACATAGTTATACCTGTTAACAAGATTTGGGGGTTTAAATTTGTCTTGGTGGTCAAATACATCAGCAAGTGTTCCTAACTGCTTGAGTTAGTGTTCATCAGTAACTTATTGTGCTTGAATCTTGACCTATACTTTGTACCATTGCATCAAACCTGTTTAGACTTGTTCGTTTAAGTTTATTATTGCTTGTGTATGTATTTGGTGAAGTTTGGCTTGCTGAATTGTGCTATAAGTGCTTATTGAACCATAACTGCTTATTTGTTCATGTCTGGGCTATATCTGGTGCTTAATTGAATTAACTGTACAAATTGGCTGATTGTGATTGTGATTTCTTTGTTGTTATTGACTCCTTACGATCCACTGATCATTTGGGTGCCTTTGTGTAACTTGAATCCACAAAAAAGTCACTAAAGACAAATAGTCAAACAAGTCAAGTAGTGGAAAAAGTTTCCACTGCTCAGACACCAAAACTAGCCCCTGCTAGTGTTAATTTTCAGTTAGCTTATTAATAAGCCATATTGGCTTATCCAGACCTGCAACAACTTACTTTGTGTGATCAATCTTCATCATTTGACCCATTTGTTTGAATTGGAGCTTATCAGACTTTGACTTTGACTTTTTGCTAGAAAACTCATAAAGTTGACTTTTAAAGAAGTGCTTATTTGCTTATTTAAGCTTATTGAGTGAACTTATTTGAAAACGTTTTGTTGATTAAGCTTAGTTAAGTCATTTAAAAGCTTTAGAAACTTGAATCAGCTCTTGGGGTGGCCTAGAACTCAAAAACGACTATTTTATCGTTTTGTGAAGATAACTTATTTCTTTTTCAGGCTTATTCCTTGTGCTTATTTCAAATTTCTTTTACAGAAGTCTTAAGTAACTCAAAAGAAGCTTATGTGTTTAATTTTAGCTTATGGTATCAGCTTATAGCTTAATGGGCCAAAAAGCCCATTAAGAATAAGTTGTGGTAAAATAAGCTAACTTAAGGGCATTTTCAGCTTATGGGTCTTTGAAAAATTGTGTTCAGAATCAAATTTTAGGTCAAATAGGAGCTTTTGGGCCATTTTTATAAACATTTTTCTTATTGGGCTTATTTTGGCCCAATAAGGGTCTGTTTTGGACTTTGGCCCATTTGAAGGCCCATTAGGGGTATTTTCTAATTTCAACTTCATTTATGTGTTTATTAGGTTAAATTAATCTAGTTTGCAACGTTTTAGAATTTTTTATAAATTTTGGATTTTTAATATTATTTTATTATTATTTTATTATTAAAAATTAAAATTTAGATTTTTCATGTTTTTATATTTCTTAGGTTAAATACATTAAGTTATGAATTTTAAAATTTTTAGAATAATTTTATTGTCCTTATATTACTTTTTATAATTATTTTAAGTTTAATTAGTTTTTAATTGTTTGAAAATAGTTTTTATTAGTTTTAAAATTTTCAAAAATAGTTTTAAATTAAGTTAAATCATTTTGGAGGTTTTCAATTGAAAAAATCTCATTTTGGGCTTTTTGTTAATTAAATTGATTTTTAGGGCTTTAATTAGCATTAAAAAATTATTATTTAATTAAATAAAAGGTTTGAGTGATTTCTGATTTTTTGTAAACTCTAATTACATTATTTAGGATTTATATCAATTTTCTAAGAAATTTTAGGTTAAATTTTTAATTTTGCTACTTTTTACGGTTTTACGTGTACGACTTTTTCGTCTTAGTTTAATTCGTCATCGTAATAGTCATTCTCTTCTAATCTCATTTCTCTTTTCTTTTCTCATAATCATAATCACATCATTAATCATCTCTTACCACACACACCAAGCCTCCTTGAGAACGATCCCCACTTTGGGTCATAACTTGTGGTTTTCCTAAATCACTTGTGTACTTACCCTTATTACCCTTTTGTTTTTCTTAAAGCAAAGGTGTGTAAAAACTCCAATACCAATTTTGGCGCTGCTGTCGGGGAGGCGTGTTATGTTTTGATTTGGCAATTGTTGTTTTTATATAGCCATAATATCTATTTGTATTAGTAGCACTCTACTAATACGTATTATCGGTTTTTCGTTTTTTGTGTGAATATTATTAATATATTGTATATGTAGAACAATAAATTCACAAGTATTCCAAAAGTGTGAAAGCACAAACTTGACTTGGGAGGTAATTACCCAATCATTGTATTCGAATATCAAACCAAAAGAAAAAGGCAAAAATAGATAAATACATTCGTGAAGCTCGATTTTGAAAAATACAAACTATAAGGTGGGTATAAGGCGGGTATTAAAAAATATACCCTAAGGAAAAAGGCTCTTAAGTGCTTCTCGCCGCCTCGTTTCCCCGCATGCTTGTGAGTATTTTGAGATTGAAAGCTAATTGAGGGTTTTGCCGCCCAAAGTATTATTAAGTATCATATATATACTTTCTTAGTTTCATTGATTAAACCCTCTTGAACGTTTTGGTGTTCCACCAACGTTCTAAAGTCATCGAAGGCGTTCACTTCACGTGATCGTTTTCATTCCTTGAGGCTTCTTTAATCAATAGATTTGATTAAGGAGGAGATTTGTAGATTTTGGTCTACTTAATACAATCACAAAAATCCAAAAAAAGTAAAAACAATCAAAAACCACAAAAAATTGGAAAAATACAAAACACCAAAAAGAATCTTTGCTCATCCCCTCGTTGTACGTGACGTTTATGCAAACTCGCAAAAGACGTGCACGTAAACGAAGAAACCGAAAGGAGTCAACACCTACTCCGAATCTTTTTAGTGAGGAGTCTCCTATTGACGAACCCATTGTAAGAGAGGAACCAACCATGGAGAATCGAACTATGATGGAGTTACTTCAAGCACCCACCGAGGGTTATGGAGAGGCTATTGTAATTCCCGCTATCCTTGCGGAGAATTTTGAAGTGAAAACGGGTTTGTTGTCGATGATCCAAAACAAAAAATTCCGTGGTGATGAAAAGGACAACCCGCACAACCATATCCGCCAATTCAATCGTCTTACCACGACTTGCAAATTTAAGGATGTTGCTAATGACTCGATTAAGATGATGCTTTTTCCGTATTCCTTAGCGGGGCCCGCTAAAATTTGGTTAGAGAAAGAGCCACCCAATTCTATATTGACGTGGAAGGATCTCGTTTCAAAATTTGTGAACCAATTTTTCCCGCTCTCTAAGACTACGCATTTGAAAAACAAGATTTCAAAATTTTCACAAGAATTTAATGAGAGTTTTTCAACGGCTTGGAATAGGTTTAAGGAAATATTACATGAGTGTCCTCATCACGGTTTTTCCGACTTGCATCAAATTGACACGTTTTACAATGGACTTAATGATCATGAAAGGGATTATCTAAATGCCGCCGCCGGTGGTAATTTTTTGTGTAAAACGGTTGAGGAAGCTTTGGAGATAATTGAGAATAGATCTAAGGTGTATAGTCCTCGTAGCACGTCGAGTGTTCGAAAGGCTTCGTCTTCGGTTTCACCTTATTTGTCTAATACCATCGATGCTTCATGTATGTATTGTGGTGGAGGTTAATACATGGTATACATGGTATTTTCCTTGTATCAATATTCGTAGTTCCGAATCTCTTCGAATTGACTATTGGTAGAAAGTGCGACTCAATTGTTCTTGGTGGAATGATAAATGGATTGGTTGATTATCTAAAACTAATAGCAAATAAGTAAGTGTCGTTGAGTAAAAAGAGTTTTAAAGATTAAACTAAAAATAACGAGTTAAAAATAAATGTTTGAAAACTTAAAGAAAAAGATTAGAAAAATACTTGAAAACTTAATGAAACTAACACTTGAAAACTTTGCAAAAACAAGAAATTAAGTCCGTCGGAATCCCTGGTCAGAATCCCGTCGGAATGTGCTGATCGGAATAGGCTGGTCGGAATAACAAACAACCCTCTGGTCAGAATACTGCAATCGGAATATGGGACAAAGAAGCTAATCGGAATGTGGTAAAATTACCCAATCGGAATGATAAGAAATTAAGGCTAATCGGAATACTAGAACTTGAGTCAAATCGGAATGTTTAGCAAAACATCCAATCGGAATGTAAACAAAGCTCCACAGTCGGAATATGAAACCCTAATCCGATCAAGGTGATCGGAATAAGGGGGTGGTCGGAATGCTTGATCGGAAAGGGGTTTACCCTTTCCGATTACCCTTTTTTGCATTCTTGATCTTTTGACTTCGTCTTTTCCCGTTTTCTTCGATAAAAGCCCGTGAAAGCCCGTGTTTCATTCCTTTTTCATCTTTTGGTCCTAAAACACAATAAAAGCACAAACCACGCATAATTTCGACTTTTACGACATAAATTACACGTTTTGGTCTTGTTATTATTGGAAATAAGTGGTAAAAGAATAAGTGTTTTCACACTTATTAAATCCCCTACACTTGACCATTGCAATGCCCTCATGCAATGCATTAATTTTAAAGCACGGTTTACATTTTCCATCATAAATAACCCACCTTGGCCTTTATTAAATACTAAACATTTAGGGAAGATAAAAAGATAAAAATAAGTAAAGAAATCAAAGACTTACATTGGGTTTTGGCTGCCATGAACGTTTATCATCCTCAAGTTTCACGTTCCCCATACCAAGCTTAAAAACGAGATCATTGTTATTATAAGTTAGCAAACTGACACGAATTCATGTGGGCCAATTATTCACTTAGACTCCCTTACTCCTAGGTATATCTCTTATATTTTATTTTTGTATTCAATGATCACGAGGATGCATTGTTTGACTTATTTCGATAGTTATTTAGTCCTAAAATAAAGCGAACGATTTGATCAATAGTTAGCTAAAGGACAAAATCTTTTAAAACTGCTTCTCGGGACCTCATAAAGTTCATATCTTGGCATAACTCGCTTCACGATTTGAGACCTTTCTCGGACCGATATTTGGCAGCGACTTCATACTTCAAATCTTTGAGAGACGTTCTTGAAATTATGGTCTTCTCTTCATAATAGGAATTTCTTCATTTGAAGTTTTGAGAGATTTTTCATCTTTGGACCACGACTTCTTCATTTTTCTCCAATCTTTAATTTGGATTTTGATATACAACGATCCGCCTCCTTTTAGGACGTGGATCTATTTATCCTCATACCTTGTTAGGGCCTTTTTGGATAGACTTCTCCATGATCTTTTGGGGAGTATTTGCTTTTCGTCGTGTGTCTCGATCCTTCATATTGATTTTTGATAAATGATTCTTCACATCACTTTTGGATCTTTAGCAACAAAATGTAGCCCTTATGCCTTGTTAGGGCCTTTTCGGACTCGCCAATCTTCGCATCCCGCTTCAATAAGTTATGCCTTGGCTATGAACTCTAATTAATACCGAGCAACTTTTAAACGATCTTGGGCTAGAAGCTAAGTAACTTTTCAAATCGTACAACCTTATTTATTGCAGATAAATTTATTAATAAGCGATGGGAGAATAGGCTCATAATTAACTCACATAAATTCACGAAAGAATACCAAACTTATAATTGACTCTATCATCTCTCGTCCTCCACAGTTTAAAATCTCAAGGAATGAGACTCGTGGATGCTTAGCCTATTAAATCAAAGTTTTGGGTTTTCGAGTCATCTATAGGATCTTGCAATCTCTTAGACTTTTTCAAGTTTAGAAATCGCATTTTAAAGTTCCCTTGATAAACAACTCTCTAGGATCAATTATAGGAACTTGCGAAAAGTTCTTGTTCTTAACCCGCGAGAGTTAAGACTTTCGCGTTTTATAGCTCCCTATATAATAGCCTAGCAAAACTTGACTTAAACACGTTAAGGACACTAGCTAGAGTAAACTTAGATAAGTAAACTCGAGTTGAGTCAAAATGTTCATGACTAAGAAAAATTTAAAACCACTTTATTGAAATTTTATTCTAGCAAGGAAAGAGAATAAACATAACAAAGGAAAATACAACTATACAACTAGGCCAAAATAGATTAAAAATTTTGAAAAATGTCGAAAAAATCAAATTTTCAGGTTAAAATGAGGGCAAATTCATGGAAAAGACCACTTACTTCGATAGAAGTCCCCCCTACACTTGAGATAAACATTGTCGTCAATGTTTAAGTATGTGGGAGTAAACTCCCCTACACTTATGACATTGTGCACATTGTTTAAATCTTGCTAAGGAAAGGACAACTAAAATGATTTCACTGTGAACATATAAGATATGAAATATTGAATCACGACAGTTTAGGATAGAACCGGGAAGATGGAAACACGGGATCACGGTTCGTCAAAAGTCATCGAGGTGGTCTTTGAAGCTTGAATCCCTGTAGAGAATAAGAAACAAGACAACAAACACATACGGGGCTCCCCCTACACTTATTATGAAAGCAGTAAAGGATAGATCACAGGTTGCCTCCCGAGAAGCGCTTGTTTTTGTTCACCGAGTCACGAGCCTGACTCGACCCAAATTTATTTTATGGGAAACGTGGTGAGGGATGGAATCATCTCATGAGAGATGTCCTCACCAAAGTACAGCTTCAAACGCTGGTCATTCACCTTGAAATTGGGCACATTTGGCTGAGAAAGCTCAATGGTCCCATATGGAAAGACTTTGGCGACGGTGAATGGACCAGACAAGCGGCTCTTCAACTTGCCAGAGAAGATCTTCAACTGAGAGTTAAAAAGTAAGACTTGATCACCAATGTGGAACTCTCGGTTCTTAATTCTAGCATCGTGGATGATCTTGGTCTTCTCCTTGTAGATCAGTGAGTTCTCGTAAGCTTCATTCCTCAGTTCGTTGAGCTCGTTGAGTTGAATCTTGCGAAGATCACCGTCTTTGTTGATGTCAAAGTTAGCCCACTTCAAGGCCCAGTACGCCTTGTGTTCCAGCTCGATAGGGAGGTGGCATGCTTTCCCGTACATAAGACGATAAGGTGTACAACCGATCGGGGTCTTATAAGCGGTACAGAAAGCCCAAAGAGCATCATCTAACTTGTCGGCTCACGTGGCACAATGCTCTCCCACAGTACGCTCCAAAATTCTCTTCAATCCACGGTTGGAAATCTAGGCTTGCCCATTGGTTTGGGGATGATAGGCGGTGGAAAGACGATGATTAACACCATACTTAGCCATGACTCTTGCGAATTGATCATTGCAAAAATGAGTCCCGCGGTCAATGATAATAGCACGAGGAACGCCGAATCAAGTGAAAAGCTGCTTCAAAAAGTTCACAACCACCCTCGCATCGTTCGTAGGGAGAGCCTTAGCTTCAACCCATTTAGAAACGTAGTCAACGGCTACGAGGATGTACTTGTTCCCTTTAGATGATGGAAATGGCCCCATAAAGTCGATGCCCCATACATCAAAGATTTCATATTATTGTATGAAATTTTGAGGCATATCATCTTTATGTGTGATCTTGCCTTGTCTTTGGCAAGCATCACAATGTTTAACCATGTCGTGAGCGTCACGATAAATGGTGGGCCAATAGAATCTAGAGTCGAATACTTTATTCGCGGAGTAATTGGGACCAAAGTGACCACCGGTGGGTCCTTTATGGCAAGCGTCAAGGATTTGTATCGCTGACGGCCCGTAAACACATCGACGAATAATCAGATCCGCACATTGTTTGAAAAGGTAAGGGTCGTCCCAGAAATAATGTTCAATATCTTTAAAGAACTTTTTCTTTTGTTGGGACGTGAGCCCTTCCTTGAGAATCCCACCCGCTAAGTAATTTGCAATGTCCGCAAACCACGGGGTGTCATCGAGATTAGTATTGATAGACATTAAGGCCTCAAGGGGAAAAGATTCATTGATCTCTTTGTTCGGATGATCCCCTTGATAAGGATCCTCAAGTCTACTCAGATGATCCGCGGCTAGGTTTTCAGCTCCCTTTTTGTCACGAATTTCAATGTTGAATTCTTGAAGGAGCAAAACCCAACGAAGAAGTCTTGGCTTAGAATCTTGCTTAGTCATCAAGTACTTCAACGCGGAATGATCGGTATACACGATGGTGGTAGAAAGGACAAGATAGGGGCGGAATTTTTCAAAAGCATACACTACAGCTAAAAGCTCTTTTTTAGTAGTGGTATAATGCAATTGAGCCCCCATCATTGTCTTGCTAGCATAATGGATTGGTTGGAAGGGTTTGTTCACTCTTTGGCCCAAAACCGCTCCAATAGCAAAGTCGCTAGCATCACACATCAACTCAAAAGGTAGCTCCCAATTAGGGGTAACCAAGACCGGTGCCTTAGTTAGCTTATCCTTAAGAAGATTGAAGGATTCAAGACACTCTTTGGAAAATATGAAAGGAGTATCTTTTTCCAAGAGGTGGGTCATCGGGCGAGCGATTTTAGAGAAATCTTGGATGAAATGACGATAGAAGCCCGCATGACCGAGGAAACTTCTCACACCCTTCACAGTTGAAGGTGGAGGCAATTTAGCAATAAAATCGACTTTAGCACGATCCACTTCAAGACCGGCTTTGGAGATTTTGTGTCCTAGCACGATGCCCTCTTTTACCATGAAATGGCATTTTTCCTAATTTAGAACAAGGCGAGTGTCTTCACACCGCTTAAGCATACGTTCTAAATTGGCAAGGCAAGCAGAGAAAGAATCACCATAAACCGAGAAATCATCCATGAAGACTTCCATAGTTTCTTCAACCATGTCATGGAAGATAGCCATCATACACCTTTGAAATGTCCCAAGAGCATTGCATAAGCCAAAAGGCATTCTTTTGTAGGCAAATGTTCCATAAGGACAAGTGAATGTGGTTTTCTCTTGGTCTTTGGGATTGATGGGAATTTGAAAATACCCAGAGAAACCGTCTAAAAAACAGTAATAGTCATTACCCGCTAGACGTTAAAGCATTTGGTCCATGAAAGGAAGGGGAAAATGATCCTTTCTCGTAGCATCATTGAGTTTGCTGTAGTCTATACAAACTCTCCACCCTGTAACGAGACGAGTAGGAATCAACTCGTTGTTTTCATTGGGAACAACGGTGATTCCACCTTTCTTAGGCACACAATGGACGTGACTAACCCACGGTGAATCCGAGATAGGATAGATCATTCCCGCATCAAGAAGTTTGATAACCTCTTTTTTGGTTACGTCATGGATCTTAGGATTCACCCTTCTTTGGCTTTGAATAGTGGGTTTAAAGTCGTCCTCCATGAGAATTTTGTGTGTGCAGAAGTGAGGATCAATTCCACGAATATCAGAGATCTTCCAAGCAATCGCTTTCTTGTGATTCTTCAGCACGACGATAAGTCAGGATTTTTCTTCTTCTTTCAAGTCCTTAGCGATGATGACCGGTAACGTCTTGTTGTCTTCAAGGAAAACGTACTCGAGATGAGACGGAAGATCTTTAAGCTCTAAATCTGGAGGATTTTCGATGGACGGCGTAGTCAACTTCGGATCATCGGTAGAGATATCCTTAGGAGATGGTGGAGGAGTTTGGTCCTCATTGAGAAGTTTCTCAATGGTACGAATGTCTTCATCCCAATCGGTGGGGGAATTATCATACTTAAGATCGAGAGGACCCAAGCTAGCTTCAAAATCATCTAAGTCACTTTCTCCAAAAGGAGTCAATGACGGAGCAATTGAGGCAACGGTCTCAACAATGGGTAGAGAAGAAGAACCACTTTTACAAGCGTCTTTGAAATGTTCTTCACAAGCCTCATCAAGAACATCAATGAAATTAACACTCTCGTTTTCCGAAGGCTTCTTAGAAAGTTTACCCATGTTGAAGACGATTTTATCGTCACCAACTCTCATGATTAATTCGCCAGCGGCTACATCAATGAGAGTGCGACCGGTCCTCAGGAACGGAAGTCCAACGATTAATGGAACACGGGGATCCATCTCGTAGTCAACGACAACAAAATCCGCCGGGAAGGTGAATTTGTCAACATCGATGAAGACGTCTTCGTCTATCCCCACTGGATAAGAAACCGTACGGTTAGCTAATTCCAAAGTCATTCGTGTGGGGACAATCTCGGGGAGAGATAATTGCTTCCACACACTTAATGGCATTAAGTTAATACTAGCACCTAGATCGGCTAGGGCCATGCAATTCTCTACTCCCGGGAAGTTGCATGGAATCAAGAAACGACCCGGATCACCATGTTTTGTTGGCAAATTCCTTAAGAGCACTGCGGAGCAATTCTCATTAAGTTGGGTCTGAGAAATATTGAGAAGTTTCTCCTTATCACTGAGAAGATCTTTAAACATTTTAGCATATTTGGGCATGTGAGCGAGAGCCTCAGCAAAGGAGATATTGAAATTCAGTTGTTTGAACATTTTAAGAAAGTTCGAAACCTGAATATCATCCTTGTTCTTCAATTTCTCTTTCCTCAACCTCGAAGGATAAGGTATATTGGGTTGAGATGAAGGATTTGGGATAGAATTTGCACTCACATCCGTGGGTGGTGGAGGGGTAGAAGTAGAAGGTGGTGGAATTGGAGAAGTAGAAGTTGGAGGAATAGAAGATGGAGGATTCGGAGAAGGAGACTCGTTTTCCTTTGTCACAATCACCGGTGTAGGTGTAGGAAGCTCGGGTTCCTTTAAACCTTTTCCACTGCGAGTGGTGATTGCTTTCATCTCCCCTCTTGGATTAGCAAGGTGTTACTCGGAAGAGAACCCGATCCAGAGGCTTGATTACTAGGGAAGAAACTAGCCATCATGTTCCTCAAGTCATTCGTTTGACTTGCCAAAGTGTTTCGCATATCAGCTCGTAGATCATTCCCTTGCTTCACCTATATGCTTTCATGTTGGCCATTTCCTGCTGAAGATTTTGCACGATCACATCGTTCGTCCTCATGTAGGTTTCAACATCTTGGTGTAAGGCTGTGGGTTGGTTGAGAGGAGGAGCATGGTAGGCGGGTGGTTGATAAGCAGGTTGTTGATAAACTTGGTTGTTTCTTTGAGGTGGATATGGGTTTCTTTGGTTTGGATATTCATTTGGAGCACGAGGTTGAGTTTGATTGTTACGATTAAGGTTGTTTGGGTTTTCTGGTGGAAAACCAGGTGGTGCAAGAAAGTTGTTTGAGCGATAGCTAAGCAAGTTGCGGTCACCTTGAGGACGTGCTTGATAGCCTCCCGTAGCATAGGTACCGTTGGCGGCATACACATTTTCCAGATTGTCGTGAGTCGAAGGACAATCGGTGTATGAGTGAGATCCCCCGCATATATCACATGATTGGCTCAAAACATTAGCTTGGGCATTGAATTGTTTGGCATTGTTGGCAGTTTGTAAAGCAAGAGATTCCACAAGCGAAGTAAGCTTATCAATTCTTTTGTCGGCATCACTAGTACTAGCACTTGCTACATTAGTTCTAACACTCTTGGTTTGTACTCTAGATTTGTTCTCAATAATATCCCAAGTAGCATTAGAAGACTTAACCAAAATATTACCCCCCGAGGCACTGTTTAGTGAATCTTGGTCATTCATGCTTAAACCATTGTAAAAAGTATTGATCTGATGTACTTTTGTTAAACCATATTGTGGACACTTTCTTAAAAGTTCCTTAAAACGTTCCCAAGATTCACTAAAAGACTCACCGTACTTTTGTTCAAAGGTAATAATTTCATTCCGCAAAGAGGTAGCACGTGAGGGTGGGAAAAAGTAGTTGATAAACTTGGTCTCTAAATCCGTCCACGTAAGAATACTTTGTGGCGGTTCCTTATCAAGCCAATTACGGGCTTGTCCCACTAAAGAGAAAGGAAAAAGTTGCAAGCGAATCACTTCTTGTGACACCCCATTGTACTTAACCATATTGGTAAGCTGAAGAAACCTTTTAATGTGGTCATGAGGATCATGAAGTGAGCGGCCCAAGAAGGGTTGAGCAGAGACCATTTGTATAAAGCCAGATTTGAGTTCAAAGTTGTTGGCTCCAATCTCAGGTATGACAATTGCATCGGTGTTGCCTTCTACGTGCGATTGCAAAAGCTCGATCATTGGTTGATTGTCCATGTTGACAATTGGTTGAGTAATGACTTCGGCTTGAGCTACTCTCTTCTTACGAGCACGAGTACGCATGTACACATACAAAAGGATTAGAAAAATAGAAAAGAAATATTTTTGGTTTTTATGGTTTTCAATTTTTTTTGTATTTTTGAAGATTTTATATTTTTTAGGATTTTTGAAAATTTTAAAGCAAGGAAAATAACGTTCAAAGATGAACGGATCCCAAAATACAATGCGTCTCTCACTTAAAACCTTTAATCTTAACGAAAAGAGCCGGCGGCGGCGCCATTTTATACATGGTATACATGGTATTTTCCTTGTATCAAAATTCGTAGTTCCGAATCTCTTCGAATTGACTATTGGTAGAAAGTGCGACTCAATTGTTCTTGGTGGAATGATAAATGGATTGGTTGATTATCTAAAACTAATAGCAAATAAGTAAGTGTCGTTGAGTAAAAAGAGTTTTAAAGATTAAACCAAAAATAACGAGTTAAAAATAATTGTTTGAAAACTTAAAGAAAAGATTAGAAAAATACTTGAAAACTTAATGAAACTAACACTTGAAAACTTTGCAAAAACAAGAAATTAAGTTCGTCGGATTCCCTGGTCGGAATCCCGTCAGAATGTGTTGATCGGAATAGGCTTGTCGGAATAACAAACAACCCTCTGGTCGGAATACTGCAATCGGAATATGGGACAAAGAAGCTAATCGGAATGTGGTAAAATTACCCAATCGGAATGATAAGAAATTAAGGCTAATCGGAATACTAGAACTTGAGTCAAATCGGAATGTTTAGCAAAACATCAAATCGGAATGTAAACAAAGCTCCACAGTCGGAATATGAAACCCTAATCCGATCAAGGTGATCGAAATAAGGGGGTGGTCGGAATGCTTGATCGGAAAGGGGTTTACCCTTTCCGATTACCCTTTTGATCCGAAAAATAAGCAAAGGTGATAAGCTAATTTGATAAGCTAACACCCAAAACTTGAACGAATCTATAATAAAATGGACTAAATAAGCACAAATAACAACTTATCCAAACTTAAAATAAGCAAACTTTTAAATCAAACCATAAAAAGATGAACTTTTTAAGAAAACCTTTAAAAAGTAAATAAGCTAAACATATAAATAAGCCAATAAGCACAAAGATCTTAAAGCTTATTCATATGAAAACTTAAATAGGAATAAAAAGATTAACTTTTAAGCACGAAAACATTAAGAACAACACGGATCAAATGTAATTCGCACCAAAAGTAAACTAAAATTTAAGAAAGGTAGAAAGAGATGAAAGATTAAAAGCTTAACTTGAACTTGATTAATGAAATCAACAATACACAAAAGTTTAATCTTGAAAGATTAAAAGAAAGAAAAGATGTAAACTTAGTGAGAGAAAGTTAAGAACTTTCTCTCTCTAAAACTAGAAAGAAAAGTGAAAAATAAAAACTAACTGCTAAAAACTAACCCCCCTCCTAATGTGTATTAGGAGGGTATTTATAGGGAAAAATGGGAAGGAGTGCATGTGTTGCCTCTTCTTTCTTTCTTACTTCACGTCTTCTCGACTTGATTTAATTCTTTGTCTTTTCTCGACGTTGTCTCGGGATTTGAACTTGTTTTGATAATTTTCGTCTTCTATTAGACTTGAGTTCTTCGACTTCATTAAACTTCCGTCTTTAGACTTTTTCTTCGATAAATCTTCAGAATATGCCTTGGACTTCCGTTCTTTTTGCATTCTTGATCTTTTGACTTCGTCTTTTCCCGTTTTCTTTGATAAAAGCCCGTGAAAGCCCGTGTTTTCTTCCTTTTTCATCTTTTGGTCCTAAAACACAATAAAAACACAAACCACGCATAATTCCGACTTTTACGACATAAATTACACGTTTTGGTCTTGTTATTATTGGAAATAAGTGGTAAAAGGATAAGTGTTTTCACACTTATTAGAGGTCATGATTTCTCCGAGTGCATTACCAAAGGTGGTAACACTTCGAGTGCCTACGCGGCCACGGGAACTTACAACCAAAACGGTCAAGTTACCCGCTCTAATCAATTGACTCCACTGGGTTTTGCTTCAAATCAAAATGCTAACAACAACTATCGAAACAATCAAGTTGGTTTCAAAAACAATTACAAAGGAAACTATGGTAATCAAGGGGCTAATAATCAAGTTTCAAACAAAAATCAAAGTGATTTTCAAAACCACAACAAGAGTTTGCAAACTTTGAAAGATCTTCCAAATGAATTTGTTGAATACGCTAATGGAAACAATGCTAGGTTTGACAAAATTCAAAGAGGAATCATTAGCCTAAGATCCGAGTTTAAGAACGACTTGAAGAAAGAGTTGAAAATGAGTTAGCAAATGAGCTTAAAATCCATACAAACAAAATGGAAGGGACTGTAACTAGGTTACAACAAAACCAACAAAAATGGAACAAGGGAAACATGAAATAAATCTAGAAATGATTAAGGCCGAGAAGAGGCAATCCATGTTTGAGGACAAAATTTCATCTATGTTTGAGACAATTATGTGGAAACCGTCTTCGAGTAGTCTTCCTAGCAACACCATATCGAACCCTAAGGGAGAGATGAAAGTGATTACCACACCCTAAGGGAGAGATTCCAAAGGCTATGCCTATGCCTCAACCCACACCACCTTTTCCCTATCCATCGAGACTTAGAAAGTAGGAACGTCAAGAGTGCGATAATTCCCAATTTGAGCTTTTTATGAAAATGTTTCGTGATTTGCACTTTAATGTGAGTTTTGCCAATGCTTTGGTCATGATGCCTCGATTTGCCGCTAACTTTAAGAGTATGTTGAACAACAAGGATAAATTGCATCAATTGTCTAGTTGTTCATCGGTTTATCTTAACCGCATACCTCAAAAAGTCGGTGATCCCGGTAAATTCTTGATCCCTTGTGCAATCCAAGATATGGAAGAATGTTATGCCTTGGCCGATCTTGGTGCTAGCATTAACTTGATGCCACTTGCAATATTCAAGTCGCTCAATCTTCCTAATCTTACTCCTTCAGTAATGTCTATTGAGTTGGCCGACCATTCCACGATTCCCGTATGTGGATTGGCGGAAGACGTTTTTGTGAAAGTGGGAAAGTTCTAATATCCGGTAGACTTTATCGTTGTCGATTGATAGGTGTGTAAACACCCATCCTTTTTACCACTAAATTACAATAATAACCGGGCCAAAACGTGTATTTTATGTTATTTATGTCGGAATTATGAGTGGTTTGTGTTTTTGTTGTGATTTAGGACGAAATTGTGAAAAGGGGAGAAAACACGGGCATTTACGGGCTTTTATTGAAGAAAAAGATGAAAGACGAAGTCAAGAAGTCAAGAGTGTAAAAAGAACGGAAGTCCAAGACCAATTCTGAAGATTTATCGAAGAAAAAGTCAAATGACGGAAGTTTACTAAAAGCCGAAGAACTCGAGTCTTATTTATTGAAGAGTTAAAAGACGAGGTTTAAGAAATCCCGAGCCATAAGTCATTAAAATCCAAGATTAACAAAATATTAAGAAGGGAAGGACTTAATGGTGAAATTAAGAAGAAATGAAGGAGGGGAGGAAGCTTCCTAATCCTCCCCTATATATAGTCATTAGGATAATCATTTTTACTCTTGTTGGCTAGAGTGACACTAGTTCTTCCACCTGTTAATTACTTGCTCTTTAAATACATGTCAATTTAAATACTTGTCTTGCACTTTTAATACCTTTTAATTCCAAGTAAGTGTTCTTTAAGTTTCTTGTTTTTAATCTCTCATTCTACCTTTCTTTCTTTGCTTGATCTTGTTGATTACATGCTTATTGTCTTGCTTATTTAACTAAAGGTTATATTTTTATGCTTTTGATTGTTTTGGATCATTGATTTTTATAGCTTATTTGTGTTTATCTTAAAGTCTCTTAAGTTTTTATAAAAGTTATTTTTATATAAAAGTTGTTTTCGTAAACTTTGTTTCATTTCGTGTTTTTAAAAGTCTTTAAATTTAAGTTTAGTAGCTTTTTCTTATACGGGTTACGTTAGGATTTTAGGTGTGTGCTTATTTGATTTATAGCTTATTTGTTTAGCTTATTTTCGGTTCCTTTTACTGTATTCCGACCATACAGGTCGGAAAAGGGTTTTGGTTTTCCGATTGGCATTCCGATCTGAGCCCACTACACATTCCGATTAGGGGTTCCGATCAACATTCCGATCTGGGGCTTTTGTTTGGTTATTCCGATCAGAAAAAGGTGACAGCATTCCGATTGGGGTTTCCGATCAATATTCCGACCAGAAGGGTAAGTGTATTCCGATTGGACCTCATTCCGATTGGGAGGATTGTATACATTCCGATGGTAAGTCTGATCGGAATATATTCCAATTAGGATTGTTTTTTATATACTTTGTCTTGTTTAATTTTCAATTTCTCATTTTAATACTTTGTCAAATTTTAATTTTTGTCACGCTTAAATTTTTGTCATCTAATTAATTTACTTTTCAAAGTTTTAAATATTGCACCCTTTCTTTTAACTAGACTTAGATTTATTATAACGCCCATTTATTTTAACGTCATTTTACATTTAAGTCTTTGCTTTTTATTATACTACAACGACACAACTTTTGTTTTCACCAAAGAACAACTGAGTCACATAGGACCTAGATCAATTCAATTAGACATACTTAAACGAACTAACTTTTATAAGGGGTGTCAAAAGCCTTGTATTAAATGGCACCACTGCCGGCTCTTTTCGTAAAGATTAACGGTTTTCTGTGAAAGACGCGTTGCTTTTTGGGATCCGTTCACTTGTGAGCGTTATTTTTCATGCATAAAAATTTCAAAAAAAAACCATAAAAATTAAAAAACTGTTAAAAATCCATAAAAATAAAAATTTTCAAAAATCCAAAAAGATTTTATCTTTATTGTGTATATATATTGTCTTTGTGTTTGGTTTCTTTTTCTTTTGCATTTTCAGGTGTATGCGTACTAGATCTTCTAATTATCAAGAGGCCGAGACTCAAGAAGATTTAAGTATGTCCGGTGTTAACAACAATAATAATCCACCGCACCTCAACAATAACAACAATGTTCTTCCACAGCCCGATCTTCGGACCATGGAGGAACTTTGTCAACCTACCATGTTTGGACGAGGCGGACCGATTGCGCCGATGCAAATCACGGCTCCGGAGTTTTCGTTGAAGCACCAGATGATTCAGCAAGTGCAAACTAACCCATTCCGTGGATTGCCTGATGATGATGCCAACAAACACCTCGACAAGTTCATTACAATCACTCAAAGCATGAAGTTGCCCGGTGCCACAATGGATGTTCAACGCCTTCAACTCTTTCCACATACTTTATCCCATCATGCCGAGAAATGGTTTGATCGTCTCCCGAAGAATTCGATTCATAATTGGGATGACATGACTCAACGCTTTTTGTCGCGCTACTTTCCACCATCCATGGTCACGAGCCTTCGCAATCAAATCAGCGTTTTCATGCAAGAACCCGATGAATCTCTTTTTGATGCTTGGGAAAGATATAATGTCTTGATTGATCATTTTCCAAACCACAACATGCTTCCGGTCACATTAATTGATACTTTCTACAATGGTTTGACTTTTCGAGATCGTGATACGATTAATGCAGCCGCCGGTGGCACATTTATGAAAAGGAGACCCGAGGAGTGTAGAGAGCTTATTGAGAACATGACTACTCACCACAAAAACTGGGATTCCTCTGCTTCTTCAAGGAACAACCCGAGAGTCAATGTCTCTTCTACTTCAGCAAACCCTGATATGATCGAACTCACCCACATGATGACTGAAATGAGCAAAAGTATATTGCTTCTCGCTTCAAACCAACAACAACAAGTTAAAGCGGTTGCACCTTCTTGTGAAACATGTGGCGGTCCTCACTCATACACCGATTGTCCTTCAACTCAAGGAAATCCGGAAAATGTGTATGCAGCTTATGGTAATTATTCACCGGAAAATTACCAAGCTCGACCTCAAGGGGATAGAAATTTGCTGAGTTACCGATCAAACAACTACCTTGCACCCGGTTTTTCTCCTCAAAACCAAAACCCCGCCAACAACTACAATAGAATCAACCAAATCCCACCAAGAGCTTCTAATCCTTATCACCCACCCGCTCAACAAACCCCATCCATTAACCCGGATGTTGAAGCCATCTTGAGAACCCAAGGTGAGCAAATCAAGAATCTGCATAGCCAAATTATCAATCTTAAAGGAGATATCACAAAGCAAGGGAATGAGATAAGATCCGAGCTTCGAGATAATATTCAATCCTCCTTCAGCAATCAAACGAATGACTTAAAGAATATGCTTGCTAGTTTCTTGCCCGCTGCTCAACCTTCTTCTTCGAGTTCTCTACCTTCAAACACCGTCACCAATCCGCGAGCAAATGTGAGTGCTATTACTACCCATAGTGGAATTACCATTGTCGATCCATCGATCCCACCCCCATCATCTATACCTCCTCCACCACCATTTATCCCTACTCCTCCTACACCTAGTATTAGTACACCATTACCGTCTCCGCCTCGTCATGACGATGTATCTAGGAAGGACCCTTCAACATCTCAACCTTTACCTACACCTTCACCTTCACCACCCAAACCCAATATCCCATATCCTTCTCGCTTAGGCAAAACCAACGAGCTAACCAAGAATGACTGTCAAGTGTCGAGCTATATGAAGATGCTCTCTCAAGTGAACATCAACATTAGCCTTGTTGAAGCACTTGTCCACATGCCGAAATTTGTCAAAGTATTTAAGGAATTGCTTAACAAGAAGGAGAAGCTTATTGAGCTCGCCAACACACGCTTAAATGAAAACTGCTCTGTAGTTATTCTTAAAGAACTTCCGGAATAACTTGGAGATCCTGGTCGTTTTGTGTTACCGTGCATCTTTAACAAAACTGAAGAATTTACTGCCCTTGCTGATCTCGGGGCCAGTATCAATCTTATGCCTTTGAGTGTTTGGAAAACACTATCATTGCCTGACCTCACACCAACAAAGATGACTCTTGAACTTGCTAATCGCACTCTCGCTTACCCTGTTGGTATTGCCGAAGATGTGTTCATTAAAGTTGGCACATTTACTTTCCCGGTCGACTTTGTCGTTGTTGATTATGAAATGGACCCTCGTATTCCTTTAATACTTGGTCGGCCATTCTTGAGAACCGGACGAGCTCTAGTTGATGTTGCCGAAGGTGAGTTAATCTTAAGAGTCGGGAATGATTCACAAGTTTTTAAAATGGGGAAGCTTACAAGCAAATCCTTTGGTCGAGAATCTGCGAATATGATTAATGTGCTTGATGATTTTGTCGTCTACAACAATCCGCTATTCGATTCGTGCATTGATAATCCACTTTTTCATGATGATGTGAATGATTCTCTCTCCAATTTGGAACCTTCTCCCATTTATGATTCTCCACCGATCTTTGATGCTTATGATGATGATTCTAGCTCAGATTCAGATGATTATGATGACCTTACTTCCGATTATCCCGACCTGCCCACATACGATGATTTTGATGAGGCCGATACTTTTTCGAGCGATTCTTCCCATGATGAAGATCCTCCGCCGTCACTCGATCCTACTTTAGACGATTACTCATTTGAGGAAGATTTCTCTGCTTTTCTTAATACTTACTTCCCTCATGAGAGTGATGCCCCTCCTTTGGAATTTGAAGATTATCGTCTTGATCCTACTTTGGATTTGAAGAACATTCTTTCAAAGGAGAAGAAACTGGTCGACACCAATATCCGCAACACATATGATTTAACACCTCTTTGTCCCCCTTCTGAGGACGAGGTTGTGCATCTTCTTCACGGATCTTCTTCACACTCTGGTGAGCCTGAGTGCTATTTTCCCTTAAAGGAAAAGGTGTTCGACCCCGGTATTGAAATCTTTAAGCCATCTCAGTATCCACCTGATGAAATAAAAGGAAAAATCTTTGGAACTATTGAAGACATGCTTGCACCTCACCATACTTGCTCCCACCATAATCCATCGTTGCTTAAGGGAACCTTGCCTATTCTTCTTTGGCTTTCCTTGTTCGCCTTAAGCTTGTGCTATTTGATGGACGAAAACTATGTCTTTGATCCTGGTGGATATGTTTCATGCTTCTTCCTATGATGATCAAGGTCGAGTCAGGCTCACGACTCGGTAATCAAGAATCAAGCGCTTCTTGGGAGGAAACCCATGCATCTATCTTTTAGCTTTCTTTATCCTAAGTGTAGGGGATACCCATTGGTGTTTGCTATTTCCTCTCCTCTCTTAATCCGGGATTCGAGCTCAATGATCCACTCTTGACGATTCTTGACGACCTGTTATTCCATGTTCCATCTTCCCGGTTCTATCCTAAACTCTTTTCGATTCACTATTTTATATATTTTCTCAATATTAAAATAGGAATCTATTTAGTTGTCTCTTCCTTAGCGAGATTTAAACAAAGTGCACAATGTCCTAAGTGTAGGGGAGTTTACTCCCACATGCTTAAACATTGAGGACAATGTTTATCTTAAGTGTAGGGGGACTTCTGTCGAAGTTAAGTGGCCTTTTCCTTGTATTTGTCCTCATTTTAACTGGAAAATCAATTTTTCGACATTTTTCAAAATTTTTGATCTATTTTGGCCTATTAGTTTTTCCCTTTGTAGAGTTATTTTCTTTCCTTGTTAGAATAAATCTTTAATAAAGTGGTTCTAATTTTCAAACATTGTGAATCTTTTGACTCAACCCGAGTTTACTTATCTAAGTTACTCTAGCTAGTATCCTTAACGTGTTTAAGTCAAGTTTTGCTAGGCTTTTATATAGGGAGCTATAAAACGCGAAAGCGTTAACTCTCACGGGTTAAGAACAAGAACTTTTCGCAAGTTCCTATAATTGATCCTAGAGAGTCGTTTATCAAGGGAACTTTAAAATGCGATTTCTAAACTTGAAAAAGTCTAAGAATTTGCAAGATCCTATAGGCGACTCGAAAACCCAAACCTTTGATTTAATAGGCTAAGCATCCACGAGTCTCATTCCTTGAGATTTTAAACTGTGGAGAACGAGAGATGATAGAGTCAATTATAAGTTTGGTATTCTTTCGGGAATTTATGTGAGTTAATTATGAGGCGATTCTCCCATCGCTTGTTAATAAATTTATCTGCAATAAATAAGGTTGTACGATTTGAAAAGTTACTTAGCTTCTAGCCCAAGATAGTTTAAAAGTTGCTCGGTATGGATTAGAGTTCATAGCCAAGGCATAACTTATTGAAGCGGGATGCAAAGATTGGCGAGTCCAAAAAGGTCCTAACAAGACATGAGGGCTACATTTTGTTGCTCAAGATCCCAAGTGATGTGAAGAATCATTTATCGAAAACGAATATGAAGGATCGAGACACACGACGAAAAGCAAATACTCCCCAAAAGTCATGGAGAAGTGTATCCGAAAAGACCCTAGCAAGGTATGAGGATAAATAGATCCAAGTCATAAAAGGAGGCGGATCGTTGTATATCAAAGTCCAAAATAAAGATTGGAGAAAAATGAAGAAGTCATGGTCCAAGTATGAATCTCTCAAAACTTAAAGTGAAGAAATTACTATATGAAGAGAAGGCCATTATTTCATGAACGTCTCTCAAGGTTTGAAGTATGAAGTTGCTGCCAAATATCGGTCCGAGAAAGGTCTCAAATCGCGAAGCGAGTTATGCCAAGATATGAACTTTATGAGGTCCCGAGAAGCAGTTTTAAAAGATTTTGTCCTTTAGCTAACTATTGATTAAATCGTTCACTTTATTTTCGGCATAATAAACTATCGAAATAAGTCAAAACTGGATCCTCGTGATCATTCAAGACAACAATAAAATATAAGAGATACCCCTAGGAATAAGGGAGTCTAAGTGATTAATTGACCCACATGAGTTCGTGTTAGTTTACTCACTTATAATAACAATGATCTCGTTTTTAAGCTTGGTTTGGAGAAAGTGAAAACTTGAGGATGATGATCATTCATGACATTTCCAAAACCCAAGGTATGCTTTTGATTTCTTTACTTTGAATGTTTATAGTTTTCTATCTCTTTAATAAAGGCCAACGTGGATTGATTATGATGAAAAATGTAAACGTGCTTTGTAACTAATGCATTGCATGAGGACATTGCAATGGTCAAGTGTAGGGGATTTGATAGGTGTGTAAACACCCATCCTTTTTACCACTTAATTACAATAATAACCGGGCCAAAACAAGTATTTTATGTCATTTATGTCGGAATTATGCGTGGTTTGTGTTTTTGTTGTGACTTAGGACGAAATTGTGAAAAGGGGAGAAAACACGGGCATTTACGGGCTTTTATTGAAGAAAAAGATGAAAGACGAAGTCAAGAAGTTAAGAGTGTAAAAAGAACGGAAGTCCAAGACCAATTCTGAAGATTTATCGAAGAAAAGGTCAAAAGACGGAAGTTTACTAACAGCCGAAGAACTCGAGTCTTATTTATTGAAGAGTTAAAAGACGAGTTTAAATAAATCCCGAGCCATAAGTCATTAAAATCCAAGATTAACAAAAGATTAAGAAGGGAAGGACTTAATGGTGCAATTAAGAAGAAATGAAGGAGGGGAGGAAGCTTCCTAATCCTCCCCTATATATAGTCATTAGGATAATCATTTTTACTCTTGTTGGCTAGAGTGACACTAGTTCTTCCACCTTTTAATTACTTGCTCTTTAAATACATGTAAATTTAAATACTTGTCTTGCACTTTTAATACCTTTTAATTCCAAGTAAGTGTTCTTTAAGTTTCTTGTTTTTAATCTCTCATTCTACCTTTCTTTCTTTGCTTGATCTTGTTGATTACATGCTTATTGTCTTGCTTATTTAACTAAAGGTTATATTTTTATGCTTTTGATTGTTTTGGATCATTGATTTTTATAGCTTATTTGTGTTTATCTTAAAGTCTCTTAAGTTTTTATAAAAGTTATTTTTATATAAAAGTTGTTTTCGTAAACTTTGTTTCATTTCGTGTTTTTAAAAGTCTTTAAATTTCAGTTTAGTAGCTTTTTCTTATACGGGTTACATTAGGATTTTAGGTGTGTGCTTATTTGATTTATAGCTTATTTATTTAGCTTATTTTCGGTTCCTTTTACTGTATTCCGACCATACAGGTCGGAAAAGGGTTTTGATTTTCCGATTGGCATTCCGATCTGAGCCCACTCCACATTCCGATTAGGGGTTTCGATCAACATTCCGATCTGGGGCTTTAGTTTGGTTATTCCGATCAGAAAAAGGTGACAGCATTCCGATTGGGGTTTCCGATCAATATTCCGACCAGAAGGGTAAGTGTATTCCGATTGGGATGATTGTATACATTCCGATGGTAAGTCTGATCGGAATATATTCCGATTAGGATTTTTTTTTATATAATTTGTCTTGTTTAATTTTCAATTTCTCATTTTAATACTTTGTCAAATTTTAATTTTCGTCACGCTTAAATTTTTGTCATCTAATTAATTACTTTTCAAAGTTTTAAATATTGCACCCTTTCTTTTAATTAGACTTAGATTTATTATAACTCCCATTTATTTTAACGTCATTTTACATTTAAGTCTTTGCTTTTTATTATACTACAACGACACAACTTTTGTTTTCACCAAAGAACAACTGAGTCACATAGGACCTAGATCAATTCGATGATACATACTTAAACGAACTAACTTTTATACGGGGTGTCAAAAGCATTGTATTATCGATATTCCCACGGATCCTCAAGTTCCTGTCATTTTAGGTCATTCGTTTTTAGATACGTCTATGGCTTTGATTGATGTTCATGCTAGAAAGATCACCTTACGTTTCAACGACGAGGATCTTGTTATAAACGCAACTCAAAACTCTCAAATTTCTCATGTTTATTCCATTGCAACCATAAACCTCGTTGATATGATTGACGTTGTTTGCAAGGAATTTTCACAAGAAGTTCTAGGTTTTGGTGATGATGAAAATAGTGGCAATCCCACTATGTTAGATCCCATTCTTGATAACTCGACACCAACCTTCACTCCATTTGAAGGTGGTGGTTTTACGTTGGAAGAATTCGATGTTCCACGTACTTGTAACGAAGACCTCGACAATGATGAGGACTTCTCGATTATCAAGGATTTTCTTAACGATTTCCCATTTCCTCCACCCGAGGAGGTTATGAGTATCGAGCCAAAATCTTCAATTGAGGAACCACCTATCCTCGAGTTGAAAGATTTACCTCCTCATCTCAAATATGTATTTTTGGAGGAGGGCGAAAAGTAGCCGGTTATTATTGCGAAAGAACTCTCGGATGATGAAAAAACCGCACTTTTCGATGTTCTAAAGGATCACAAAGGGGCAATTTCGTGGAAGTTATCCGACATTAAGGGGATCGATCCCAAATTTTGTACCCACAAAATCTTAATGGAGGAGGATTACAAGCCCGCAATCTAATGTCAAAGGAGGGTGAACCCCAAAATTCACGACGTCATCAAAAAGGAAGTCCTAAAACTCCTTGACGCGGGAATGATTTACCCTATTTCCGATAGCCCTTGGGTGAGTCGTATTCATTGTGTCCCTAACAAGGAAGGGATGACCGTTGTGCCAAACGATGCCAACGAGTTAATTCCCACTAGACTCGTGACCGGATAGAGAGTGTGCATTGACTATCCTAAGTTGAATGACGCCACTCGAAAAGACCATTTTCCCTTGCCCTTCACGGACCAAATGTTGGAGCGTCTTGCGGGAAACGATTTCTATTGCTTTTTAGATGGTTTATTTCGGTTACTTCAAAATCCCCACCGATCCTCGTGATCAAGAAAAACTACGTTTACGTGTCCATATGGAACGTTTGCCTATCGTAGAGTGCCATTCTGACTTTGCAATCTTGATAGAATGTTGAAGCGTTGTGAGGAAACCAACCTTGTTTGGTAGTTCGTTCACTTCGTGTTTGTCGAATCTTGATAGAATGTTGAAGCGTTGTGAGGAAACCAACCTTGTGCTTAGTTGGGAAAAATGTCATTTTACGGCTAAAAGTGGAATCGTCTTAGGGCACAAGGTTTCAAAAGCGGGGATTGAGGTAGATCAAGCTAAGGTAGACGTCATCGCCAACTTACCTCATCCCAAAACCATTAAGGGAGTTAGGAGTTTCCTAGGCCACGCGGTCTTTTATCGTCGATTCATCAAGGATTTTTCAAAGATCTCTCGACCTATTACACATCTCCTTGAAAAAAATGCACGTTTTGTCTTTGACGAAGATTGTGTACGAGCCTTAAAATCCTTAAGAGGAAACTTACCGAACCTCCCATTCTTGCTGCTCCCAATTGGAACCTCCCCTTTGAGCTCATGTGTGATGCTATTGACTATGCTATTGGGGCTGTATTGGGGAAACGTCATGAAAAGCACTTCTTGCCTATTCACTATGCTAGCAAGACGATGACCGAGGCTCAACTAATATACAATACAACGGAGAAGGAATTCCTTGTCGTGGTGTATGCATTTGAGAAATTCCGACCTTATCTCGTCTTGACAAAATGCATAGTGTATACGGATCATTCGGCTATCAAGTATCTTATGGCTAAACAAGATGTAAAGCCGAGATTACTTCGTTGGATTCTCCTCCTTCAAGAATTTTATCACAAAATTGTTGACAAAAAAGGAGCCGAGAATCTAGCGGCCGATCATCTTTCTCGTTTGGAAGATCCTCACCAAAGTGTCTACGAGCCCAAGGAAATCACCGAAACATTTCCGCTCGAGACACTTGGTGTAGTGAATTCTAAGCTTGATTCTTCCACCCCATGGTTTGCGGACATCGCAAATTACCATGCGGGCAACTTCATCATCAAGGGTATGACGACTCAAGAAAAACGAAAATTCTTTCGTGACGTCAAGTTCTACTTTTGGAACGACCCTTACTTGTTTCGAACTTGTGCGGATCAAATCATCCGCCGTTTTGTATTTGGCACCGAAGATTCTAACATCCTTAGAGCATGTCACGAGGGTCCCACGGGTGGTCACCACGGTGCTAATCTCACGGCTAAGAAGGTCTTTGATGCCGGTTTCTTTTGGACTACTATTTACCGAGATGAACATGAGCTTGTGAAGTCGTGTGACTCATAACAACGACAAGGAAAAGCCTCACAAAAAGATGAAATACACAAAATATCATCCAAGTGCGTGAGATCTTTGACGTTTGGGGCATTGACTTTATGGGGCCGTTCCCATCATCTCGTGGTAATAAGTACATCCTTGTCACCATTGACTACCTATCTAAGTGGGTGGAAGCTAAGGCTTTACCCACCAATGATGCTCGTGTGGTAGTCAAGTTTTAGAAAAGCTTGTTTTCTCGGTTTGGAACCCTCTCGTGCGATTATAAGCGATCGTGGAACCCATTTTTGTAACGACCAATTCGAAAGGGTCCTAAGGAAATATGGGGTTACACATCGGCTTTCTACGGCTTATCACCCACAAACGAGTGGGCAAGTCGAGGTTTCAAACCGAGCGTTGAAAAGGATCTTGGAGAGATCCGTTGGGGAAGACAGACAATCTTGGTTGGATAAGTTGGACGATGCTTTATGGTCTTTTAGGACCGCTCATAAGACGCCCATCGGGTGCACTCCTTATAAGCTAGTGTATGGGAAGAATTGTCACATTCCAATTGAACTCGAACACAAAGCTTATTGGGCCCTAAAGCATTGTAATGATGACATTGACCCCGCGGGAAAACACCGGAAAATGCAATTAAATGAATTGGATGAATTAAGGGATATTGCTTATGAAAATTCATTGATTTATAAAGAAAAGACTAAAAAGTTGCACGATTCAAAAATTAAAAACCGGGTTTTTAACATTGGGGATCAAGTTTTGCTTTTTAATTCTCGTTTGAAAATCTTTTCCGGTAAGTTGAAATCCTGTTGGTCCGGTCCATTCATCGTGACTCAAGTTTTTCCATATGGGACCATCGAGCAGCTCAAAATGATGGCCCCAATTTCAAGGTGAATGGACACATGTTGAAGCACTACTTTGGCGGGGAAGTTCCATCCTTGAACTACCTCGACCAAATCACCTTCCCCAATGATAAATAGTATTGAGGGGATCGAGTCGAGCTCATGACTCGGTAATAAAAAATGAGGTGCCTCGTGGGGGAGTCCCATGCTTATCCTATGTACATATTATCGCTTTCTAATGTAGTAACGTGTGGGGATTTGTGCCCTTCCAACCTTTGTTCCGTGGTTGTTTATGAATTGTGGATTTTAGATGATCATTATCTTCACGATTGGAGCCTCTCGTGTTCGTTTTATAGGAGCACTCGATCGTTTGCTTTGAAGACTTTCTCTGTATCCATGATATATCCTTTGATGTACTAACCTTAGGTTTTTAGCACACTTCATAAACGGCTTTAAATTTAACGGTTACACCCTTTCCATGCTAGATTAGGCATTCGACTACGTCTCTAGTATGGGGGTGTTTGCACCCCTACACTCGAAACATTAAGGACGATGTTTAACTTTAGTATGGGGTGAATAGATACTTGTCTTGCCAAACCTTCACGCTTTCCAAAGTTTATCTTTTTGTTATCGTTTTGTTGCAAAATAAGGCTAAAAATGGCCAAATTTTAATTTTTTCTCATGTTTTATAAGTGTTTTAAGACACGAATGTAGGTTTTCCGATGGTGAGAATAAGAGTAATTTTTGACTCGACCGTGCGTGTTGAGCACTTAGCTTTGATTCCTTAACTTCACATTAGGCTAAGTCTCTTAAATGAGGACGAGAAATGATAAAGTTAATTATAAGTTACTATGCTAAACGTAGAGTACTCGTATTCTTTCAAAACTCATGTGTTCTCGTTGTTTGCTTATTCTCCCTTCGCTTGTAAATATTTTTTGCTTAATAAATATTGACTTAACGGCTTAGTCTTGATTGTTTGGTTTCTAGTGTTTTCTAGTAGCTTCCGTCTAATTAAATTGGGAAGACATTAAGGTATCGCCAGCGTCACGGTTTTGAAGTATTGGCACCCGAATAATCGAAAGCTTCACCCAGTAATAAGATTTCAAGTGCTCACCTAAATCAAGCAAACCATTTGAAGCTCACAAGGCCGAAAAATCTATGCAAAATTAAAAGTGAATCAAGCCTTAATCTTTGAAGCTTTAAAGATCCAAAATTCTCCTTAGCGTGCGGATATACGTCTTTGGCTAATAAAACCACCGATGAGGTGGATAATAAAAGGCAAGGCAAGACCGAAGTCATAATAAAAGCTTCATGGAGAAGTTGAACAAAAGATGGAGGTAAACCTATGATAATAAGGCCCTTTCGTTAGGGGGCCGTATAAAAGTCTTGGTAATAAGTGTCATGTTCAAAACCGTCATAAAACCGTGTTTATCGATCCTTCTTGTTGACTTAATTTTTTTGACATCGTTTTCTATTAGGAGGGGTTATTAATTTGATGGTCTTGGTTACACCATTAGGACTATATTTTTAGACCTAAATCTCTATTATCGCATAAGTCAAACAATGTATCATCGTGAAACATTCAAGACGAAATAAAATATAAGAGATACAACTTAGGAAAATGGGAGGATAAGTACGTGATTAGGGCATATGAGTAGTGTTAGCATTACTAACTTATAATGACAATGATCTCGTTGCACGCTTGGCATGGAATTAGGGTGAAAATCGAGGACGATGAAATTATTTCTAACGAAGCATTCACGTGTTCTTATTCTATGAACCTAAACGTCCCATTTTGCGATGAAAATCATACATTATGTGTAAGACGCAAGTAGTAGTAGTAATAGTAGTAGTGTAGCTAGTTTATCATTCAATAAAAGTGAATAAAAATGAATTTTGGAGATGCTACGATACTTTATTCTAGCATTGCGTGAGGGCACGACAATGGTTTAGTATGGGGGAGTGATGAGACTACTTTTATACATAGTCTCATCGTCCAAAAAGGGCTTTAAATGCATAAAATATCATGAAATTGGGCAAATATATGCTTGTGTTTGTTGCTTGTGTATTTTAGGTACGAATAGTGAGAAAATGACAAAAGAGAAAAAGAATCATGCAAAAACGAACACGGGAAATGAAGCCGCACATTGAACCAAGCCCTAATGAAGAATTTCCCAAGACAAACCCTTGAAGATTTGAAGATTTATGAATAAGGGTCCTCCAATATTGACGAATTGCCACTTTATACCCTTGTATCTTCATAATTACAAGATTGGTGCCTAAAGTTTGTCAATATTGCAAAAAAGGCCCTCCACTTTGAAGAATTGGCAATTTTAGTCCCTCAACAAAACTAAAATGTCAATATTAATCCTCCTCAAAGTCAAACATATCATGAAGTCCTTCAAAGTACAAGAAAGAACAAGTTTGGTCCTTGAAATATGATAAATTACCAAAAGGACCCTTAACTATGAAGAATTGGCAAAAATGGTCCCTCATTAATCATGACTTGGCAAATTCAGTCCTCCAAAATGTCAACCATACAAGTCAAGACCATTATCATTGAATAAAATACCAAAACAGCCCTTCAAGAATCATAAAATGGCAAGACATACCCCTGAAAATACTTTGGAAAAGTATTTGGGGCAAAAGTGTGAAGTTGGTAACTTCACTTACAAAGGAAAACGGATTCTTTCTAGTTTATTTGCAAATGAAAAGAAAGGGAAAGATGGGGGGCTTATTGTGGACGACACTGAAACAAACCTAGACTAATCCCCTGCTGCCACCTGTCCCACTCACCAATACCCACCAATCAGCTCACTCCCTGCTTCCACCTCACCAATCCACTCACCCTCATTAAACTAATCACAACTGATTAGTTAAAAATGGCGCCTAACACTTGTTTTAAAAAACAAAATGGATTAAACCTGTGTTCTTCATGTTCATAACACAAATTGGGTATTTGTTAATTACCAACAATTAGCCTCTAATATTTTCCAGAATAGTGATTAGGGTGACACTAAACACATCCCAACTCTTAAACCCTATGCCACATCACCACATGAGTCACATGATAAACCCCCCTCACACGGTTTTGGGGAAAAATCCAAAAGTTGCCAAAACATCAACAACCCATATTCCAACTTACTCCTTAAGCTTGTTTTGGTCCCTTGGATGAAGTTGAAACATGTCAGAAAACACAAAACGCCAATTCTCAGTCACATGTTCAAGATTCTTCAAGCTACTCAAAGAGCAAATTGGGGACTTCATTAGCTAGGGTTTCACGTTTTTCAGCTTTCCTAGTTCACTTGTATGCCTATATAAAGGCCTTAGGATACTTTATTTTTTCTTTGCTCTTGAATTTTCCATTGTTCACAAATCTGTAAATCATATATTCAGTTAATGAAACGTGATTGAATTTGGTGAATAAAAATAAAGTGTCAACCTTATTATATGTTTATTATTGTTTAATGTTAACTGTTCTTGAATCCTAAAACTTGTTTTCAAAGGAGTGTGCAAAAGTTTGCATATTTTCCTATAATCTTGCTATTTTGCTAAGTCTAGTTCAAACCTTGGAATTCTTGGGCTATAAAGCTAATCATAGCATCCTGATATTGTGTTATCAAGGTGTGGTTAAGCCTATAACTTGGGGATAATCAAGTGTGGGGAACTAAGGTTGCATTAATCAAGGATTTTCACTTTTCTGTTTTTGATATTTGTGCTCTTAACCTTGTTCAATCTTAGCAGGCTTTATTGTGGAAGCTTGTGCTTGTTCTTGCTAGCACATAAGCTCAAAATTCGTGGGTGTGGATGTACATCCATGAGGTTTGCACCCTTAATCTCAAAATCTGATAAAAAGTTGGATATTTGTGATATTTGTGTGTTGCTTGTGTTCTTGTGAAATTTGTGGCTTAATCTTGCTTAAATCTGCATATTACATCTGTTATTGTGTTGATTTGGGCTTGGGTAACCTTGGAATACACTTTTAATTTGAAATTTTTGATTTGAAAATTTAAAAGGGTGTTTGGGATTACCTGTTTTGAATCATAGTGTGTTATTTTGTGGTTGGAAGTTTGTGTTTGTGCTTTGTATCTGCTAAATACTTGTTTGTGTGCCATTTGCTGCAAGTTTTCAACCTTGAAACACAAAATCAAAGATTGTGCTATAATTTGCTTGTTTTGACTGATTTTTACCTAAGACTTTGGGAACACCTAGAGTGTATGCATGCTTAGGGCTAAAAAGTGTTTAAACATAGTTAATATAACCTGTTAACAAGATTTAGGGGTTTGAATTTGGCTTGGTGGTCAAATACATCAGCAAGTGTTCATAACTGCTTGTGTTTGTGTTCATCCGTAACTTATTGTGCTTGAATCTTGACCTATACTTTGTACCATTGCATGAAACCTGTTTAGACTTGTTCATTTACGTTTATTATTGCTTGTGTATGCATTTGGTGAAGTTTGGCTGGATGAATTGTGATATAAGTGCTTATTGAACCATAACTGCTTATTTGTTCATCTTTGGGCTATATCTAGTGCTTAATTGAATTAACTGTACAAATTGGCTGATTGTGATTGAAATTCTTTCTTGTTATTGACTCCTTATGATCCACTGATCATTTGGGTTCCTTTGTGTAACTTGAATCCACAAAAAAGTCACTAAAGACAAATAGTCAAACAAGTCAAGTAGTGGAAAAAGTTTCCACTGCTGCGACACCAAAACTAGCCCCTGCTAGTGTTAATTTTCACTTAGCTTATTAATAAGCCATATTGTCTTATCCAGACCTGCAACAACTTACTTTGTGTGATCAATCTTCATCATTTGACCCATTTGTTTGAACTGGAGCTTATCAGACTTTGACTTTGACTTTTTGCTAGAAAACTCATAAAGTTGACTTTGAAAGAAGTGCTTATTTGCTTATTTCAGCTTATTGAGTGAACTTATTTGAAAACGTTTTTTTGATTAAGCTTAGTTAAGTCATTTAAAAGCTTTAGAAACTTGAATCAGCTCTTGGGGTGGCCTAGAACTCGGAAACGACTATTTTGTCGTTTTGTAAAGATAGCTTATTGCTTTTTTAGGCTTATTCCTTATGCTTATTTAAAATTTCTTTTTACAGAAGTCTTAAGTAACTCAAAAGAAGCTTGTGTGTTTAATTTTAGCTTATGGCATCAGCTTATAGCTTAATGGGCCAAAAAGCCCATTAAGAATAAGCTGTGGTGAAATAAGCTAACTTATGGGCATTTTCAGCTTTTGGACCTTTGAAAAATTATGTTCAGAATCAAATTTTAGGTCAGATAGGAGCTTTTGGGCCATTTTTATAAACATTTTTTTTGTTGGGCTTATTTTGGCCCAATAAGGGTCTGTTTTGGACTTTGGCCCATTTGAAGGCCCATTAGGGGTATTTTTGTAATTTCAACTTCATTTTTGTGTTTATTAGGTTAAATTAAACTAGTTTGCAACTTTTTAGAATTTTTCATAAATTTTGGATTTTTAATATTATTTTATTATTATTTTATTATTAAAAATTAAAATTTAGATTTTTCAAGTTTTTATATTTTTCATAGATTAAATTCATTAAGTTAGGAATTTTACAATTTTTAGAATATTTTTATTGTCCTTAGATTACTTTTTATAATTATTTTAAGTTTAATTAGTTTTTAATTGTTTTAAAATAGTTTTTATTAGTTTTAAAATTTTCAAAAAATAGTTTTAAATTAAGTTAAGTCATTTTAGAGGTTTACAATTTAAAAAATCTCATTTAGGGCTTTTTGTTAATTATTATTTAATTAAATAAAAGGTTTGAGTAATTTTTGATCTTTTGTAAACTCTAATTACATTATTTAGGATTTACTTCAATTTTCTAGGAATTTTTAGGGTAAATTTTTTATTTTGCTACTTTTTACGGTTTTACGTGTACGACTTTTTCGTCTTAGTTTAATTCGTCATCGTAACCGTCATTCTATTCTAATCTCATTTCTCTTTTCTTTTCTCATAATCATAATCACATTATTAATCATCTCGTAACACACACACCAAGCCTCCTTGAGAACGACCCCACTTTGGGTCATAACTTGTGGTTTTCCTAAATCAATTGTGTACTTACCCTAATTACCCTTTTGTTTTTCCTAAAGCAAAGGTGTGTAAAATACTTCAATATCAAGAATCTAAAAAATAAGACAATAATTTGCACAAGAACGAGCCGTGGAGCTAGCTAGGCACCACGACATTTTATTAGAACGTTTACGTTTTTTGTTTTGACAAGAATGGGAAATCCTAAAAACAAAGGGAACCTAGAAAGCATAAAAAAACAAAAAAGAGAACACACGGATCTTCATTGAAGCCAGATATAGCGAAGTGTCCATGCGGAAGCCGTAGCTTTTCAAAGATAGCACCTTTTGAGATTGCAGATATTCCATGTGTGTTCCAGGTCGCGGCCATCCATGTCACGTAACTTGTACGCGCCCCGTCCTAAGGCTTCTGTAACCTCATACGGTCCTTCCCACTTAGGGCCCAGCTTTTCTGTATTCTCCGCTCGACTTGCCTCGTTGGCACGATAAACAAAATCTCCCGGTCGAAAAGAAACACCTTTAACCTTGGCGTCATAATAAGCCTTCATCCGTGCCTTGGACTTGGCCTCATTGACAGCCGTTATTTCTCTTTTTTCCTCCAACAAGTCCATATTAATCCGGAGCTTCTCGTCGTTTGTGACGACATTAACCTCCGCTGTACGGATGGTTGGCATTCCGATTTCTGCTGGTATAACAGCTTCAGTGTCGTAGGCCAGTGCAAATGGAGTGTCCCCATTGGCTGTTTTAATCATAGTCTTATGTGCCGATAGAACATGTGGCAGTTCATCCACCCATTTGGCACTTCATTCATCCAAGCGTGCCTTGATTCCTTCACCCAAGCTTCTATTTGCTCATTCCACAAGACCATTTATCTACGGATGTTTAACAGATGCGAAGCGCCGCGTGATATTCAATGCTGCGCACCAGTCCTTGAATGGATTATCCGCGAACTGCTTCCCGTTGTCCGAGATGATTTCTCCTAGTAAGCCGAAACGGCACACGATGTTCTCCCAAACAAACTTTTTAACTTGTTTTCCTGTGATGGATTTAACTGCCTTAACCTCTATCGAGCGTGTAAAGTAGTCCATTGCGACAATCAAGAACTTAACTCCCCCTGCAGCTACGGGGAAAGGTCCTGCAATGTCAATCCCCCACTTATAGAATAGCCATGGGGATGTAATGGGTGTCAGTTCCTGCTGTGGATGTCGTGGTACTGGTCTGTGCACTTGGCAATCACTGCATTTGCGAATCATGTCACGTGCATCCCTATGCATAGTTGGCCAATAATATCCTGTGCGTAGAGCCCGAGCTACTACAGATCGGGGGCCCGCGTGCATGCCGCATAACCCTTCATGTATCTCACTGATCACATAAGTAGCTTGGCGTGGCCCAACACACCGCAACCACGGATGTAAGAAAGAGCGCTTGTAAAGAATACCTTCTCGAAGCTCGAAGTGCAGCGACTTCCTTTTGATACGACGTGCCGCCTATTCCTCGTCCGGAAGGGTTTCATTAGTCAAATAGTTGATGATCGGGGTCATCCATGTAGGTCCACCTTCCTCAAATATAGCTGCGACTTCCCTTTTGTTATAGACTTTTCCTTTAGTATTTCTACCAAGACTTGCTTAGATAAGTGGGCGAAACTTGTAGACGTGATCTTGCTAAGAGCGTCCGTCTTCTTGTTTTCACCTCTTGGTACCTGCTTGATAGAAAACTTGCTGAAAGCAGCGATGAGTGACTTGACTTTCTCCAAGTATCGAACCATGTTATCCTCCTTGGCTACGTAACCCCCTAGAATGTGGTTTGCGACAAGCCGTGAGTCCACGTAGGCCTCAAGGTTGCGGACTCCCATTCTAGCGTCGATTTTTAAACCCGCAATCAACGCTTCATATTCTGCCTCGTTATTGGTGGCTGTGAACTCAAAGCGCAGGGCGTATGTAAACTCCATTCCTTCCGGATTCGTAAGGATGAGACCAGCTCCTGATCCATCCGTGCGACAATCAAGAACTTAACTCCCCCTGCAGCTACGGGGAAAGGTACTGCAATTTCAATCCCCCACTTATAGAATGGCCATGGGGATGTAATGGGTGTCAGTTCCTGCTGCGGATGTCGTGGTACTGGTCTGTGCACTTGTCAATCACTGCATTTGCGAATCATGTCGCGTGCATCCCTATGCATAGTAGGCCGATAATATCCTGTGCGTAGAGCCCGAGCTACTACAGATCAGGGCCCGCGTGCATGCCGCATAACCCTTCATGTATCTCACTGATCACATAAGTAGCTTGGCGTGACCCAACACACCGCAACCACGACTATAAGAAAGAGCGCTTGTAAAGAATACCTTCTCGAAGCTCGAAGTGCTGCGACTTCCTTTTGATACGCCGTGCCACCTTTTCCTCGTCCGGAAGGGTTTCATTAGTCAAATAGTTGATGATCGGGGTCATCCATGTAGGTCCACCTTCCTCAATATAGCCGCGACTTCCCCTTCTGTTATAGACTTTCCTTTAGTATTTCTACCAAGACTTGCTTGGATAAGTGGGCGAAACTTGTCGACACGATCTTGCTAAGAGCGTCCGCCTTCTTGTTTTCACCTCTTGGTACCTGCTTGATAGAAATCTTGCTGAAAGCAGAGATGAGTGACTTGACTTTCTCCAAGTATCGAACCATGTTATCCTCCTTGGCTACGTAACCCCCTAGAATGTGGTTCGCGACAAGCCGTGAGTCCACGTAGACATCAAGGTTGCGGACTCCCATTCTAGCGGCGATTTTTAAACCCGCAATCAATGCTTCATATTCTGCCTCGTTATTGGTGGCTGTGAACTCAAAGCGCAGGGCGTATGTAAACTCCATTCCTTCCGGATTCGTAAGGATGAGACCAGCTCCTGATCCATCCGTGCACGAGGATCCGTCCGTAAATAATACCCATGGTTCTGCTGGAGTTTCCTCTCGTTGTACGGCCTGTCCATCCTCGTCCGACTTCTCTATCAAGAAATCTGCCAAGATTTGGCCTTTAACAGCTGTCCGTGGTCTATAAGAGATGTTATGCTCTCCCAACAGAATAATCCACTTCTGTAGCCTACCGGACACGTCTGGTCTGGAGATGACTTGTTTTATTGGTTGATCAGTAATGACCACAATTGGGTGCGCCTGAAACTACCGGCGTAACCATTTTGTGGCAAACACTAATGCCAAAACCAGTTTCTCCATAGAAGAATAATTCAACTCTGGCCCTTGCAGTGTTCTACTTATGAAGTAAACCGGAGTTTGGACTGTGTCCCTATCCGTCATGAGTACCGCACTTATTGCTCCATGTGTGGCCGACAGATACATGATGAGCTCCTCCATGCGAGGTGTTGCTTGAGCTGACCAAAAGCTTCCTCCACTTCCTCTGTCCACCGGAAATCTCCCTTCTTGATGCATGATAGGTGTGTAAACACCCATCCTTTTTACCACTTAATTACAATCATAACCGAGCCAAAACGTGTATTTTATGTCGTAAATGTCGGAATTATGCGTGGTTTGTGTTTTTGTTGTGATTTAGGACGAAAATGTGAAAAGGGGAGAAAACACGGGCATTCACGGGCTTTTATCGAAGAAAAAGACGAAAGAGGAAGTCAAGAAATCAAGAGTGGAAAAAGAACGGAAGTCCAAGACCAATTCTGAAGATTTATCGAAGAAAAAGTCAAAAGATGGAAGTTTACTAAAAGCCGAAGAACTCAAGTCTAATTTATTGAAGATTACAAGACGAGTTTATTAATCCCGAGGCAAAAGTCGAAGAATTAAGAAGATTAATGACTAATCAAGCAATTAAAGAAAGAAGAATGAGGGGAGGAAGCTTCCTTCCACTAACCACCTCCTCCCCTATAAATAGATGATTAGTGTTTTCATTTGTTGTGTTGGGTAGCTTAACAAACTACCTCTTCTACCATTTTCATACTTTGCACCTTAAATTCTTGCACTTTAATTACTTGTATCGCACCTTTTAATTCCTTTTAATTCCAAGTAAGTTTTATTTTAATTGTTGTTGAATCTTTACTTTTCTTGTTTAATCTCTCATCTACCTTTCTTATTTGTGTTTAATCTTTGTGTTCATGTTCTTGAGTGTTATGGTTTTCAATGAAGTGGGTTTTGATTGATTTGGCTTTATTGTTAGTTTTATTGATTTGGTTTGTTTGATTATCATTAGTTGATCATTTGTAGTTAATCTTGTTTAATCTTTTGTGTTGATTTAATTAGTTTTGATTAAGATTCTTGTTCCCTTTCTTTCCCCTGTTCTTCGTTCCTGCTTACTGTTGATGCCCAGTTTATTCCGAACCAGCAATTTGTTCCGAATGAAGGGATTTTTAGTATTATTCCGGATCAGTTGTTCATTCAGAATATATTCAGGATCAAGGAAATGTTCCGAATGAATAATTAATGTTCCGAATCAGCATTTTGTTCCGAATGAGCTTATCTTTTTAAATATTCCGAACCAAGACCTTTTATCTATTTTATTCCGGATCAGTGAATTCATTCGGAATAATCAATATTCCGGATGAAGCATAAACATTCTGAATCAATCTTTCTTGTTTATTATTCCGAATGAGCAATTTTCACTTTTTATTCCGAATGAAGGTTTTAGCTTAGTTATTCCGGATGAGTCTAACATTCCGAATGAGCTAGTTTTATTCCGGATGAACCAACATTCCGGATCAAGCAATATATTCTGGATGAAGCATTTATTCCGAATGAGTGATTAATCCGGATGAACCCTTTATTCTGGATGAGCAATTATTCCGAATAAAGGGGATATTCCGGATGAAGCAAATGTTCCGAATGAATGACTTATTCCGGATGAAGCTGTTTGGTTCCGAATGAGGGATTTATTCCGGATGAACTTGTTTATTCCTAATGAAGGACTTATTCCGAATGAGTGTTTCCAGTTTTCTTTTTCCCGCCTTTTTACTTAGTCGCACTTTTAATTTACTTGCCTTTATTTTAAGTTTGTGTTATTTACTTTCAAGTTTGCCTTTTTATTTCATGTCACGTTTTTAATTTCTCGTCATTAATTTTCCGTCAAAGTTTTTATCTTTCAGTATTTCTTTTTACCGTCTTTACTTTATTTTTATTGTTTCAAGTCTTTATTTTAATTAGTGTAGGCATCGACAACAATTCTATTTCTTTTCCACCAAGAACAACTAAGACACACTTTGAACCGGAAATCAATTCGAGAAGATACCGAGAAACGAACTTTTCAACCTTGCAAAATCATTTTATTAAAATGGCGCCGTTGCCGGCTCTTTTCGTGAAGATTAACGGTTTTTTGTGAGAGACGCGTTGGATTTTGGGATCCGTTCACTCGTGAACGTTATTTTTCGTGTCAAAAATTTTCAAAAAATCCAAAAACATTTGAAAAATCATAAAAAAGTATCTCTTTTTCAAAGTTTTGCACCAAAAATATTCTTCTTGCTTATCTATTTTTCTTTATGGATTCTTATGTCCATTGCGTCGGGTGTGGGAGACAATTATACGGGAACAAATCATTTCAATGGTGTACATGTGAGCAGTGCGGAAACGATATTGACTATACCCAATTCGGATTTTGTCCATTGTGCACCTCGACTAATTCGTCCTTTTCTAATCCACCTCCTATTCCCCCTTGCATCTATTGTGGAAGCGATTATCATTGGCATGTTTCGTGTCTGGATCGATACCCGTATGATTACGGGCAAGAACCAGGATACAATTATTACAATGGAAATAGCTATCCACAAAACTCACCAGATTTTTCTCCATACCCGTGGTGCTATATTTGTGGGGGCCCTCACGATGCTTCTTCTTGTGATCCGTCGCAGTTCTTTGAGAAAGTTCCGTGCTATCATCCCAGTGTGTATAACTTTGAGCCCCCACATCACACCCTCAATCATCAATCCTCTCAGCAAATTAGTCTTGACCAACAACTCACTTCTTTGAACCATGTTCTAGAAAGTTTAGCTCAAATCCGAGCTGACTTGCATCAGGAAAGGCAACCTTTGCTTGATGTGGACGAAACCTTGAAAACCACCAACACCATTTTGAGCCAATTTGGTCGTTTTCCCTTTTTTCTACACCAAAATGTTTAATTACAGCGTGGGATAGAATTGGTTTAATTGAACATACTCGGGGAGATGAACAACAAAAATTGCTTCATGAGCTTCTTAAAGATGTGGAGGTTATCAAGGAAGAGTTAGCCGACTATGTCACTCCTAATTGGAATGGTCCCGTCTATTATGATGATGATGACGACGATGATGTCTACGCTCTCGACCCATCTTCTGAAGTTGCTACTCCTACTCTCGATATTCCTAATGCGTCTAATGATGTTGATTCATTGAGTGAGCTTAGTGATTTTGGCCTCGACAAATTCTTTGATGATGAGGTGTGTGACATACCGACTGCTATGGAGTCTGAGGACGACGTTGCTCTTACGGAAGAGGTCGATCCTAATGATGACGATTTTTCTCCTCGCTATGAGAAATTCACTTTTGAAATTTCTCAATCTCCACCGGGAGATGCGGGCGATGACGATTTATTCTCTCCGGCTTATGAGAAGTTCACCGATGAACTTGCTCTTAAAGATGAGGTGGAAGACGTGATTCTCCGCGATAGATTACGGAAAGTGCATCTTCTTATTGCTCAAATCGAAGAGTTGACTTCTCCTCCTCTTTCCGAGTCTTTACCTCCATCTATTCCTCCCGTTGAAGATAATGACCCATTGCTGGATGAAATCGACATTCACTCAATACCTTCGGGTATTGATGATGATGACATGGAGGGGGATAATATTTTTGATAATTTGCTGCAGGAAGGTATTAATTGTGGTAAATTATGACCTTTAGGAAAAGGTGCGTAAAAGCGGTAAGTATTAAGTGATGATTTGGAAAATCAAGCACTAATGACCCAATGAAGTTCGTTTCCCAAGGAGGTATATGTGTGTGACTAAGATGTAAATGATTTGAGATTAATATTGGTTTAGAATGGGATGAGAAAAGAAGATGACGAAGACGTGAAATTAATACTACGACGACAAAACGTAAAACCGTAAAAACTACAAAAATAAAAATTAATTCTAAAAATTACCAAAAATCAAAATAAATAAACTAAGAGTTTACCAATGATCAAAACTTTTTCAAACCTTTTAAATAATTAAATATTCGATTTTTAAATGCTAATTAAAGCCCTAAAAATCAAATAAATTATCAAAAAGCCCAAATAAAGATTTCTCAATTGTTAAACCTCTAAAATGACCTAAAAAGATTAAAAACTATTTTTAGAAATTTTTAAACTAATAAAAACTATTTAAAATGATTTAAAAACTATTAAAACTTAAAATAATTATAAAAATTAATGTATTTAAGCTAAGAAAAATGTAAAAAGTTGAAAAATGTGAAATTTGAAAAATAATAATAAAATAGTATTAAAATAATATAAAAAATCCAAAAATTCTAAAAAATTCTAAAAACTTGTAAACTAGTTTATTTTAACCTAAATAAACAGAAAATCAAAGTGAAATGACCAGAATACCCCTATTAGGCCCTCAAATGGGCGAAAACCAAATTCAGTCAACACAAATGGGCTTTTTAGCCCAAAAAAGTCAAACCTTGCCCGATTAGCTTGGAAAAGCCCAATCTGACTCAAAATTTGATTCTAAACACAAAACTCTAAAGGCCCAAAAGCTGAGAGTGAGCTTATCACAACTTATTATGCAATCAGCTTATCCTTATTGGGCTTTTTAGCCCATTAAGCAATAAGCTAATGCCATAAGCTCTAATTTGACACACAACCTTCTTTTGGGATGCTTAAGAAATTTGTAAAAAGAAATTTTAAAAAAGCACACTCAATAAGCCTGAAATAAGCAAAGTAATATTTCACTAAAAGACAAAATAGTCGTTTTTGAGAAATAAGGCACCTCAGGACTTGATCAACAAAATTCCAATAAGCGAAACCAATAAGCCAGAATAAGCCAATAAGCCCTTATGAAAAAGTCAATTAAGTTGGTTTTCTAGTCAAACCCTAAAGTCAACCTACCAAATGCTCCAGTATGAACAAATGGGTCAAATAATGAGCACCTATTACAAAATCCAAGTTGTTGCTGGTTAAAATAAGCTATTATAGTTTATTGATAAGCTGAAACCCAATTAACACTAGCAGTGGCAACTTTCAGTAGGAACTGGTTCCCACTGCTTTGACTATTTGACCAAGCTTTTTAGAGAGATTTAGTTGGATTCAATTGGAAACAAGGGCACCCTTGTGATCAGTGAATCACAAGGAGTCAATAGCAACAAGAAAATCCAAATATGGTTCACACATTAAGCTAGAATCAATCAAACAGTCACCAGATATTGCCCAGACATGTGAAATAAGCAATTATGCACAAATAAGCATATTTAGCCTGAATAAGCAAACCAAACTCAACAGGATGCATACACAAGCTATATAAACTATGAATAAGCACAAATAAACTAATATCAAACATTGAATCGAAGTAAATAAGCAGAATCAAGCACAAGCAGTTACTGATAAGAACATGAACAATAAGCAGACAGTTTTGCTGATCTATTTGAACAAAGATCCAAATTCAGGCACTCAAACCTCTTTCCCTGGTGTAGTTAACCTAGATTTCACACTTGTTAACCCTAGTCTATGATTAGATCTAGGTGTCCTCAAAATCCTAGCCAATTTTACCAAGTAACAAAGATTTTATACCCTTTTTATGAATCAAGGTGTTTCAAACCACAAATATTGCAGATAAGTGACCAAGTATACCAGTAAAGCATGTACCAACAGATAATAACACAAATCCAACACTTAACAAACCACAAATCTAAATTATGTAGTTGACCCAAACTCCCCTTAAAAACCTATTTTCACAATATTTCAAAGGATTATCCAGATTCAAACCACAAATCAAACCACAAACACTTCAATAACATCAAACAACACCAGATTAACAATATTCAACCACAAAATCACAGATTCACCAATAATCGTCCAATATTCACAAAATTCAGAAAAATAAATAGGGAATGAAAAGGGAAGAAGGTGCAAACCTCCAAGACCTACATCCAGGCCCTGGATTGTTTGAGCTTAGGTACTAGCAGAACAAGTACCAGCTTCCAATGCTGCTAAGATGAACAAACACTAAGGTGAAATCAAATAAACAACCACTTTTTGATTTTTGATGCACAAGCTTTATCACTTAAAAACTTGCCTCAAAAACCTTCAATCAAGATTATGGAACTCAGATTTTAGCTTATCAGACACCAAACTTTTATAAATAATAGACAAGAATTCAAAATTTTCAAAAATTCAAACTTTATTTCATAAAAAGGAATTACAAAGATTTAAAAGCTAAAATCTGGAACAAAAGCTCTCTCACAGGTTGAGGAGTCTTTTTATAGGCAAATGCCAAGCTAGCACTATTCACAAACCCTAGAAGTGAATTTCCTATTCTATCATTGAGTCTTCTAGACGGTTTCTTGGTGTGAGTTGTCCAAAGTGATCCTGTATGTTCATTTTAGCTTTGGAATGAAGCAATGAGTGTCGGCTGTTGATCTTAACACGTGGCTAAGCTTGGAGAATAAGTTGTCATGTGATTGGTTAAACGGGAATTGGGGGTGGGGTCCATAGTGAGTGGGATTAAGGGTTTTTGGTGTGTGATGTGTTTCTGCACATGTGAATCAAGCATGGGAGTAGGTAATTGCTTTTTACCCTTTGTTTAAGTGATGTAAAATCTGGGGGTGAAGAAGGGTAAACAGTGGTGATTTTGATCCAATTTTGGGGGAAGTTAAGTGTTTGGCGCGTGTTATGGGTTTAAAAGTTTCACTTGCTCACTTTTAGTCCTTGTTCTTTGGGAAAATAGGTATAAAACGTTTTCAGCCAACAAAACTTCATTCCCTTTGTTAATAACTTTGAGAACTTTACACTTTTGGCACCAAACTTTGGAAAAAGGGTTACAAGGGTTGTTTTTGCCATTTTTGGATAATTCAAGGACTCATCTTGGACATTGTTGATCTTCAAAGGTCTTCAATATAACTTTGACTTCATGAGGGACCATAATTGGCAATTTAGAATTGTTGAGGGACTAAACTTGCCATTTCTTCAAAGTTGAAGGACCATTTGTGTAATTTTGACAAACTTAAGGGACCAAACTTGTAATTATGAATATACAAGGGTTTTAAGTGTCATTTCTTCATTCATTGAGGATAAATCTTGCATGTCTTCAAGTCTTCAAGGGTATTTGTTGGATAAATCATGATCTAGGAACCTGGTTCTTTGTACGGCTTCGTTTCTCGTGTCCGTTTTTCCTTGTTTCTTGTGATCTTTTGTCTTTTTCACGATATCCATACCTAAAATACACAAGTAAACAAACACAAGCATATATATGGTATTTTATGACATTTTTATGCATTTAAAGCCCGAAAAGAACGATGAGATCATGTATAAATGCCATCTCATCACTCCCCCATACTAAGCCATTGTCGTGCCCTCACGCAATGCTAGAATAAAGTATCTAAGAATCACCAAAGTTCAATTTTATTAACCTTTATTGAAGAGTAAAAGACTTGCAACATACTACGAAGATGTGTAAACACATAATGTATGATTTTCATCACGAATGTGCCTTTTAGGGTCAAAGAATAGAAACAAGTAAATGCCCCTTAGAGTAAACTTCGTCATCCTTGATTGTCATACATTCCATGCTAAGTGCAAAAACGAGATCATTGTTGGTACAAGTCACAATGCTAACACTACTCATACGTCCAAATTGTGTAATACTTTTTCTCCCCGCAATCCTAGTTATTATAAAAGGAAATGGGTTACTAGCATTTTTTAACTATTTGTCATGGATCACAAGTGATTCATATTGACTTATTTGTGTAGTTATTAGTCCGAAAGCAAAGTAGCACGATTTAATCGATAGTTAGCCGAAGGACAAAATCTTTTAAAACGGCTTCTCGTGTATCTCCTTAAGTTCATATCTTGGCATAACTCGTTTCAAGATTTGAGACCTTTCTCGGACTGATATTTGGCATGTACTTCATACTTTAAATCTTGGGAAGACGTTCTTGAAATTATGGTCTTCTCTTCATATATTTGGAATTTCTTCACTTGGCGTTTTTGAGAGATTATTCATATTTGGACCACGACTTCATCATTTTTCTTCAATCTTTACTTTGGATTTTGATATACAACGATCCGCCTCCTTTTTGGACTTGGATATATTTATCCTCATACCTTGTAAGGGTCTTTTCAGATAGACTTTCTCCATGATCTTTAGGGGAGTAATTGCTTTTCGTCGTGTGTCTCGATCCTTCATATTGATTTAGAAATAATGATAATTCACATCATCTTTGGATCTTTAGCAAAAATAGAGCTCCTCATGCCTTGTTAGGGCCTTTTTAGATGATCGCGAATCTTCGCGTCCCGCTTCAATAAGTTATGCCTTGGCTATTAATGAATGAATTTTACTAGTTGAAAAAGTTGGTTTCTCGGTATCTTCTCGAATTGATCACGGTTCAAAGTGCGACTCAGTCGTTCTTGGTGAAACAAATATTTTTGATTGTTTTTAAAATAAATGTGCAAGACTTTAAAATAAATGACGGGTAACTAAAATTAAAACTAGTTGAAACGTAAATGGTGCAATATTTAAAACATAGAAAATAAATGACGAGAAATTAAATGACGTAAAATTAAAACTTAACGAAAAGTAAATTAACGATCAAATAAAAATGCAAACATAATTAAAATAGACTAAAATCAAGAAGAGAAAAACTGTCACTTTTTCTCTAAAAATAAATACTAGAAAAACAAAACTTGACCCAATCGGAAAGTCCAATCGGAATCCCGTCGGAATCCCCACCAGAAAGATGCTAATCGGAATGTCTTAAAAACAAGTCCAATCGGAATGTTAGAAAGGTACTAATCGGAATATGCAAACAACACCCGTCGGAATACTGATTGCGGTAAAATTTAGATAACTTGCTTTAGGAAAAACAAGCAACTAAATATGAGCGGTAAGTATCGAGTGATGATTTTAGGAAAAATCAACACTAATGACCCAATCACTTAAAAGAGATGAAAGATTCGTTTCCCAAGGAGGTATATGTGTTGTGAATTAACTTGTATTTATTTGAGATTAATATTAAGAAGAATGGGGGTGAGAAGAAGAAAAGACGGATACGTGAAAATTAAACTACGACGAAAACGTAAGACCGTAGAAAAACCACAAAAATTAAAAATTATTAAAACCAAAAACAAAATATCAATAATAAAAAGACTAAAAAGAAGTCTAAAATAATATAAATAAAGATAAAAATCCAACAAAGATATTTTAAAACCTTTTATTAATTAAATAATTAATTTTAAATGCTAATTAAAGCCCTAAAATTAAATTTAACAAATTCAAATGTCTAAAATATGATTTTATTGAACTAATACTTAGCTTATATTATTATAAGACTAAAAAGTAATTTTCTAAAAATTAAAACCTATTAAAACTATTTTTAAAACTCTAAAAATGATTAAAAATAATTAAAACCCAATTAAACTTAAAATAATTATAAAAATAAATCTAAAAGCTAGAAAATTATTCTAAAAATGGAAATAGTCCTAATTTATGATAAAGAACCTAGGAAAAATGAAAAAGAAAGAAAAATAAAATTTTGAAAATTAAATAATAAAATAATATTAAAATATTACTAAAAAATAAAAGTTTCTAAAATTTAAAATAAAAAATTTCTAAAAATCCTAAATAATATAACTAAGAGAAAAACACAAATCTAAGCTTCTAAACCTTTTTTAATAATTTTATAAAAATCTTTAAAGTTTATTAAAAAACCTTAAAATATTATAAAATTAAAAATAAATGTTTTTGAAACCAAAATAAGATGTAAACCTCAAAAATATATTTTAAAACCTAAAAAGTATTTTTCCTAAAAATAAAAACTATTTTTGGTATTTTCTATGGCTTTTATAAAAAACGTCTATTAATTAAATTCTAAAAAATAAACTAATAAAGTGAAAAATATGAAACCAATTTTAAAAAATCGACAAACCTATTACTTACCTAGGAAAAATAAGAAAAGTGAAATAAGCTAGAAAGATAAGCAGGAAATAAGCTTAAATGCTACAGCTTATTAATAAGCAAAACAATGAAAAACGTGTTAACTAGAATTCAAAACCAAAAGTATCAGTCAAAGTCCCCAGGGCGCGTTTGGTTAACACGTTGGGTTGTTGAACGGTTGGTCACGGGTTCGAGTCTAGATAACCCCCTTTTTTTTCACTTTTTATTCCTTAGTTGCGCCGCAACGCTTGTGTCTTGCGCCGCAACTAGTGAAACGGGAGTACCAAGATCTGCAGCTCCTTCAGTTGCGCCGCTGCAGGTAGGTCTTGCGGCGCAACTTATATATCGTGCCTGGTTTTTGCTTGTGGACTGATGATCACAAAAGTGTGAGTGCACACTTTTTAGCCAAGAGGACTAGGCTGTGGGGCTTATTTGATGGTTATTTTGGGACAATGGGGGCACCCTTGAGCTTGTTTAAGCTCAAGGAGTCAAGCACACACAAGAAATAGCACTTAAGCACACAACAAAAAGCAAATCAAGGCACACTTAGCACACAAGAGCCTATAGCTAGTTTCTGTGAATAAGCATACAGGTCTGGTGGGTGATTTGTATTTAGCTAGAAACCTAGTGATCCTCAGTAGCTCATATTAAGCACACACCTTCACCAATTAACACACAAGCAATAACAAGAACAAAATTCACCTATTACTCACAAATTTTCAAAGATTAAAGCTCAAAAACTCATGAAAATACAAGCAGGAAGTGAAAACGGATTTATAGCTAGCTTTTCTCTTTTAAACACACCAAATTCACTCCAAACTTATTCAATTTTACTTACCAATTAATAACAAACCTATTTCAACTTAAACCTTTACCTCTAACACCTTTTAAATCCACTTAATCTAAGACTTTACCCTGCTAAACAGTGTTGCCAAACACCACTTAAACTTTTTGAAAAACGTTTTAACACACCAATATGCTAACAAAAGCTACCAGTTTGGTTCTCAATCTCTCAAACATGCATATGAACACATGTAACACTCAAATCAAACAACTTAAACTCACAATAGCACAGAATCAAATGAAATCACATGAGCTTGCTATTTTATGAACTTACAAGGGTAAAAGGTGATTTACCTTAGGGTCTTAACCTCCAAGACCCTAGAGGGTGTATAACCCTCCTCCTTACCAGCCCGGGCTGGTGCTGAACCAAATCAACAAGCCTCCAACCTGTTGCAATCACAAAACAAGAAAACAACAAAATAATATAACAATATATATATTTATGTTTCCTTTTACTTCTTTCCAAAATTCTCCAAACCTTTTCCAACTTAGAAAACACGTTTTCTATAACCTAATACCACTAATAACATGAACCATAAACACCAAATCCTTATAACAAATTCTCCCAAAAATCCTTTTCAGAAATTTTGAAAATATTTTGAAACCTCAAATTCACTTAACCAAATAACAATATGGAACTCAGAATCAAGTTTTCACACAATACTCAACTTTTAAAAACAATAAAAAGGAATTATACTTGAATAAATCAAAAACCAAACTTTTATTTTTCTAAAAAGGAATTACAAGTGAGAAAAACTTGAAACTGGAACAAAGGGCTTCACACAACCTGTGAGCTCCTTTTATAGAGTCCTAAGAACAATCTAGAATAGAAAAAAAAACTAAACCCTAATCATAAGAAAATCCCAAATGTGCCCTTGAACGTTTTTGGTGCATATGAGCTGTCCATTTGATCTTGGCCTTTAAATTTTGCTTTGTGAGCAAGCATAGCATCTTGGACGTCCATTTTGCCACGTCACATAACTTGGGGACAAAGGAATGAGGTGATTGGTGGATTGGAGAATTGGGGGTTTGGACCATGTGAGTGGGATGCAGGTTTTTAGGAGTGGGTTGAGTTTTGGCATGTGTGAATTAAGTGTGTGAGAGTTTAATTGAGTTTTACCCAAGTAAAGGTGAGGGTAAAATCTGGGGTGGTAAGAAAGATGTACAGTACCCCATTTGATCCGAAAATGGGGGAAAAAAAGGTGTTAGGCGCCCTTTTCTTTTAAATGTTTCACAGTTGTCACTTTTGGTCCTTGGTTTTTGGTTTTTTTGGCTTTTAAAGATTTCCAGCCCTAAAACTTGCATCCCTTTGATAATAACTTTCACATTTTTGCAATTTTGGCACAATACTTTTTGGAAAAAGGTTTCAAGGATGATTTTTTGCCATTTGGTGATTTTTCAAGGACTAATCTTGGACAATGTTGATCTTTAAAGGTCTTCAATGAGTCTTCCACTTTATGAGGGACCATAATTGGCAATTTGAAATTGTTGAAGGACTATTCTTGCCATTTCTTCAAAGTTGAAGGACCTTTTTGCAATTTTGACAAACTTAAGGGACCAAACTTGTAATTATTACTATACAAGGGTTTTAAGTTGTCATTTCTTCAAAGAATGAGGATCAATCTTGCTTGTCTTCAAGTCTTCAAGGGTATTTGATGAAAATTCCATGATTAGGGCCCGGTTCTTTGTACGGCTTCGTTTCTCGTGTTCGTTTTTCCTTGATTCTTGTGATCTTTTGTCTTTTTCACGATATCCATACCTAAAACACACAAGTAAACAAACACAAGCATATATATGGTATTTTATGACATTTTAATGCATTTAAAGCCCGAAAAGAACGATGAGATCATGTATAAATGCCATCTCATCACTCCCCCATACTAAGCCATTGCCGTGCCCTCACGCAATGCTAGAATAAAGTATCTAAGCATCACCAAAGTTCAATTTTATTAACCTTTATTGAAGAGTAAAAGACTTGAAACATACTACGAGATTGTGTAAAGACATAATGTATGATTTTCATCACCAAAAGGTGACTTTTAGGGTCAAAGAATAGAAACAAGTTAATGTCCCTTAGAGTGAACTTCGTCATCCTTGATTGTCATACATTCCATGCCAAGTGCAAAAACAAGATCATTGTTTGTACAAGTCACAATGCTAACACTACTCATACGTCCAAATTGTGTAATACTTTTTCTCCCCGCAATCCTAGTTATTATAAAAGGAAATGGGTTACTAGCATTTTTTATCTAATTGTCATGGATCACAAGTGATTCATATTGACTTATTTGAGTAGTTATTAGTCCGAAAGCAAAGTAGCACGATTTGATCAATAGTTAGCCGAAGGACAAAATCTTTTAAAACGGCTTCTCGTGTATCTCCTTAAGTTCATATCTTGGCATAACTCGTTTCACGATTTGAGACCTTTCTCGGACCGATATTTGGCATGTACTTCATACTTCAAATCTTGGGAAGACGTTCTTGAAATTATGGTCTTCTCTTCACTTGACGTTTTTGAGAGATTCTTCATATAGGACCACGACTTCATCATTTTTCTTCAATCTTTACTTTGGATTTTGATATACAACGATCCGCCTCCTTTTCGGACTTGGATATATTTATCCTCATACCTTGTTAGGGTCTTTTTGGATAGACTTTCTCCATTCTTTAGGGGAGTAATAGCTTCTCGTCGTGTGTCTCGATCCTTCATATTGATTTTGGAATAATGATACTTCACATCATCTTTGGATCCTTAGCAAAAATAGAGCTCCTCATGCCTTGTTAGGGCCTTTTTGGATGATCGCCAATCTTCGCGTCCTGCTTCAATAAGTTATGCCTTGGCTATGAACTCTATTCAACCCCGAGCAACTTTTAAACGATCTTGCGCTAGAGGCTAAGTAACCTTTCAAATCGTATGACCTTACTTATTGCAATTATGTTTTATTCCTAATGCATTGATCTTATGGGAAGAAAAAGCCACAATTAAAAACATATGAGTTTTTGAAAGAACACTTTCATGTTCTACGTTTAGCATGATCACTTGTCTAACTCTATCATTTCTTGTTCTTCACTATTTAAAGACCTCTAATTAAAGAGACTCGTGAATACTTAGCCATGCAAGTCAAAATTAAGCCAAATTTGGATTAGCTTTCATTAAGACTATATCAAATCAAAGTTTTGGGTTTTCAAGCCACCTATAGGATCTTGCACTTTTCTTGGACTTTTTCAAGTTTATAGAATGCGTTTTAAAGTTCCCTTGATAAGTGACTTTCTAGAATCAATTATAGGAACTTGCGAAAAGTTCTTGTTCTTAACCCGAATGAATTAAGACTTTCGCGTTTTAAAGCTCCCTATATAAAAGTCTAGCAAAACTTGAATTGAGCGGGTTAAGGAATGTAAATGGCTCCAAATGCCCATCAAGTCAAAAATTAACTCTTATTCTACCCATCGGAAAATATACATTCGTGTCTTAAAAACACTTATGAAAACTAAGAAAAATTTTAAAATTTGGCCATTTTAGCCTTATTAGCAAAACAAAACATTGAAAGTTGGAAAACGTGAGGGCGTAGCAAAGCAAGTACCTATTCACCCCCCATACTAAAAGTAAACATTGTCCTCAATGTTTCGAGTCTAAAGGTGGAGCACCCCCATACTAGAGACGAAGAATCGAATGCTTAGGATCTAGCATGGAAAGGGTGATCAACAATATATCTAAAGCCGTTTATTAATTACGCTAAAAGATAATTGTTAGAACAATAAAGGATATGTCATGGATTCGTGAAAAACTTCTTCAAACGAACGATGGAGGCTCACGTAAACGAACACGAGAGTCTTCAATCGTAGATGATGATGATGATCTAGATAACACAATCACAAACAACCACGAGACAACGAGTTGGAAGGGTACAAGTCCCCTTATTAGTGAACATAAAGCATAAAGATAAGCATGGGATCTCCCCCACGAGGCACCTCGTTTTTGATTACCGAGTCATGAGCTCGACTCGATCCCCTCAAAATGTGAACATTTAGGGAAAATCATGGTGTGGTCAAAGGGGCTTACATGATAAACAAGGCCCAAAAAGCAACCGGTAAAAAAGGACTAAGTCCTTAAATGATGCAAAATACCGGGGTCGAAGATGGCGTTCTCGTTTTCATGGAAAAAACAATTCAACGCCACTTCAACATGTGCCATAAACTCAAAGAGTTTGAAGAAAATAGTTGAGAAGTAGAAGGGTGAGACAATTGGTAAGACAAACGTTTGAGCTACTCGAGGTAGACTCGCACCAAGCAAATAGATATAGTTTCCATTTATTGCATCGGTGGAAGACCGAGATTTCCCTTTACATGAAATTCCGGGATCGAATATCTCGTCCTCGGTGGACAAGGATGAGGGAACATAAGGGGTTTCCCCCATACTAGAACCACACAAAACATCGTCAAAAGGAGTAGACGAGTTTGTAGCACTCAAAACACGGTGTGATGACGGAGTTAGATTTGTAGAAAAATCAATTAAATCACATTTAAGATCTTTTCCTTTGTTATCTTTTAAACTCTCCTTATGAAAACCCTTTTTAATTATGTCGAAAATATTCGGTGTTTCTAAGATGATGTTAGTCACACTAAAAATTCTCACATTTTGAAACCGTTTTGGTTTTGGTGGTGGCAAGTTCTCAAAACGTTTATCGACGAAGAAAACCTCCCCATCGGGGTCCATATATTCATCATCCGAAAGATCTTCCGTAGAAACCGGCAATTTATCAACACTTTTCAAGAATGAATGTTCGAGATGAGGCGAAGAATTTTTCGATTCAAGTATTGATGGTTTCTTCTTTGTAGGTTTTGCACTCATAACCTCCATCGGCGGAGGAAATGGTAAATTGTTTTTGGAGACATTCCCTAAAACTCTTGGCGAAAATTCTTTGCAAATGACATTGGTCGAGTCACCATGGTTTAAAGTTGCAATAGAATATACATGAGAAAGATTGGAGTTTTGCGTTGCATTGATGACAAGTTCTTCTTCATTGAAACGAAGGGTGATTTTTCGAGCATGAACATCGATAAGTGCTCGTGATGTATCCAAAAATGAACGACCCAAAATGAGAGGAACTTTTCGATCGATGGGAATGTCTACAACGATAAAGTCAACGGGATAGTAAAACTTTCCGACTTTAACGAAAACGTCCTCGGCTACTCCACATGCCATGATTGTAGAATGATCGGCCATCTCGATGGACATGTTCGAAGGAGTAAGAGCCGGTAGCGAAAGCGATTTGAAAATCTCGAGAGGCATTAAATTAATACTAGCGCCAAGATCGGCCAAGGCGTAGCATTCCTCCATATCTTGAATTGCACACGGAATCAAAAATTTACCGGGATCACCGACTTTTTGTGGTATGCGGCTTAGAAAAACCGATGAACAACTAGACGATTGTTGTAACTTCTCTTTGTTGTTAAGCATACTTTTGAAGTTTGCGGCGAATCGAGGCATCATGATTAAAGCATCGACAAAACTTATGTTAAAGTGCAAATCACGAAACATTTTCATAAATAGCTCAAATTGATAATTGTTCCTTTCTTGTGCTTTCTCTTTGTTTCGTCTCGAAGGGTAAGGTAAAGGTGGTGTGGGTAGGTCATTAGGCAACGGCCTTGGAATCTCGGGTTCCACAATTGGTATTGGTGTAACCGTAGGTGTGGTTTGAGCGGTACTTCGTGGGATTGTAATGTGCTCCTTTTTGACCATCACCTCGGGTTCTTTCTCGATTTCCTTCTCCGTAGAAGTACTTGGTCGAGAGATTGGTTCCTTGAAAGTTTTACCACTTCGTGTAGTAATAACCTTCATTTCTCCCTTCGGGTTTGCAATGGTATCACTAGGAAGACCACCCGAAGAAGAGGGCTTACACATGATAGCTTCAAACATTTTAGCCATTCGGTCCTCAAATTTTGATTGCCTAGCATCCGCTTTCAATAACTCTTGCTTAATCTCATGTTGTCCTAATTCCATCTTTTGTTGGTTTTGTTGAAGACGTTGGACATTTCCTTCCATTTTATTTGCATGAGTTTTAAGTTCATTAGCAAGTTCATTTTTAAGCTCGTTTTTCAACTCGGACCTTAAGCTAATCATCTCACGTTGCATATTATCAAATTTAGCATCATTTGCTTTAGCATAATCTAAAAATTCTCCTTGCAAATTTTTCGTGTGAGCATTTTGAAAACCTTGTGTGGTGTTTTGAAAATCACGGTTTTGGTTTTGATTAGAGATTTGTCCATTCCCACTTTGATAATTCCCTTTGTTGTAGTTGCGTGTGTTGCCTTGGTAATTACCTTGGTTGTTGTTTCGATAATTGTTAACATTTTGATTTGGTGGAGCTTGATTTTGGCGGGAACCTTGGCCGTTTTGGTTGTAAGTTCCCGTTGCTACATAAGCACTCGAAGTGTTACCATCCGCGGTAATGCACTCGGATAAATCATGAGCTCCTCCACACGATAAACAACTCTTAGCAACCGCTTTAACCGAAGCGGAATTGGAAGCTTCTTGAGCCTTCCAATGGGACATTAGATTAGCAAATCTATCAAAAAACCGATTTTCCTCATTAGCTTCATCATGTAAGGCATTAATACCACGAGACGATTGTGATGACGATGACGAACCCATATTGGCAACACTCGGTGTGTTACGAGGGCTATAAACCTTAGATCGATTTTCAATGATTTGTAAAGCCTCATTTGTCGTCTTGCACAAAAAATTACCACCCGCGGCGGCATTTAAATAATCTCGTTCATGATCATTAAGCCCATTATAAAAGGTATCAATTTGATGCAATTCCGAAAAATCATGGTGAGGACATTCATGTAACATCTCCTTAAATCGTTCCCATGCCATAGAAAAACTTTCATTGTTACGTTGCACAAATCGTGAAATCTCATTCTTCAAATGTGTTGTTTTCGATGGTGGAAAAAACTTGTTCACAAACTTAGAAACGAGATCGGCCCATGTCAAAATCGAATTTGGCGGTTCTTTCTCGAGCCAAATTTTTGCGGGACCATCCAACGAATATGGAAACAACATCATCTTAATGGCGTCATGCGGAACATCTTTGAATTTGCTAGTGGCGGTGAGACGGTTGAAATTCCTAATGTGGTAATGCGGGTTGTCTTTCTCGTGACCTCGAAACTTGTTTGCTTGCAACATCGACATTAAACCCGTCTTAATCTCGAAATTCTCCGCAAGGATGGCGGGAATAACAATGGCCTCTCCAAAACCCTCGGTGGGTGCTTGTAGCAACTCCATCATAGTACGATTAGCCATTACGACTTCTTGTTCTATAATAGGTTCAACAATTGGAGGTTCTTCAACAATCAACGATCCTTGATTTGCTTGCTTTTGAAGACGTTTACGAGCTCGTTTAGCTTGGTTACGAGTGATCATAAACTTCACGAAGAATGGGAGGTGAGCAAAGAAGATTCTTTTTGGTTGTTTTGTGGATTTTCAATTTTTTTGTGTTTTTGATGATATTTAATTTTTTTTGGATTTTGGTGTATCTTCGTAGACAACAATCTACAAAATCTCTCCTCGAATCAAACTCTTGATTAAAGAAGCCTCAAAGGAATGAAAACGATCACGTGGAGTGAACGCCTTCGAATGACTTTAGAACTTTGGTGAAAACCAAATTGTTCACGAGGGTTTAATCACAAAGAAACCAAGCAAATATAGTATACGTAATAATACTTTGGGCGGCAAAACCCTCGATTAGCTTTCAATCTCAAAATACTCACAAGCAAGCGGGGAAACGAGGCGGCGCGAAGCACTTAAGAGCCTTTTTCCTTAGGGTATATTTTATAATACCCGCCTTATACCCACCTTATAGTTCGTATCTTTCAAAATCGAGCTTCTCGAAAGTATTTATCTATTTTTGCCTTTTCTTTTTGTTTGAGATTCGAATACAATGATCGAGTGATGAAATCCCGAATCAAGGTTGTGTTTTCACACTTTTGGAGATATTGTATTTTGGTTGTGATACTTAATACAATATATTAATAATATTCACAAAGAAAAACCGAGAAAACCGATAATACGTGTTAAGGGAGTTCCACTTAACACAAATACTATTTATGGATAATATCAAAAACAAAATTTTCCAAATTAAGACACGACACACCTCCCCGGCAGCGGCGCCAAAATGATTGCGGTAAAATTTAGATAACTTGCTTTAGGAAAAACAAGCAACTAAATATGAGCGGTAAGTATCGAGTGATGATTTTAGGAAAAATCAACACTAATGACCCAATCACTTAAAAGAGATGAAAGATTCGTTTCCCAAGGAGGTATATGTGTTGTGAATTAACTTGTATTTATTTGAGATTAATATTAAGAAGAATGGGGGTGAGAAGAAGAAAAGACGGATACGTGAAAATTAAACTACGACGAAAACGTAAGACCGTAGAAAAACCACAAAAATTAAAAATTATTAAAACCAAAAACAAAATATCAAAAATAAAAAGACTAAAAAGAAGTCTAAAATAATATAAATAAAGATAAAAATCCAACAAAGATATTTTAAAACCTTTTATTAATTAAATAATTAATTTTAAATGCTAATTAAAGCCCTAAAATTAAATTTAACTAATTCAAATGTCTAAAATATGATTTTATTGAACTAATACTTAGCTTATATTATTATAAGACTAAAAAGTAATTTTCTAAAAATTAAAACCTATTAAAACTATTTTTAAAACTCTAAAAATGATTAAAAATAATTAAAACCCAATTAAACTTAAAATAATTATAAAAATAAATCTAAAAGCTAGAAAATTATTCTAAAAATGGAAATAGTCCTAATTTATGATAAAGAACCTAGGAAAAATGAAAAAGAAAGAAAAATAAAATTTTGAAAATTAAATAATAAAATAATATTAAAATATTACTAAAAAATAAAAGTTTCTAAAATTTAAAATAAAAAATTTCTAAAAATCCTAAATAATATAACTAAGAGAAAAACACAAATCTAAGCTTCTAAACCTTTTTTAATAATTTTATAAAAATCTTTAAAGTTTATTAAAAAACCTTAAAATATTATAAAATTAAAAATAAATGTTTTTGAAACCAAAATAAGATGTAAACCTCAAAAATATATTTTAAAACCTAAAAAGTATTTTTCCTAAAAATAAAAACTATTTTTGGTATTTTTTATGGCTTTTATAAAAAACGTCTATTAATTAAATTCTAAAAAATAAACTAATAAAGTGAAAAATATGAAACCAATTTTAAAAAATCGACAAACCTATTACTTACCTAGGAAAAATAAGAAAAGTGAAATACGCTAGAAAGATAAGCAGGAAATAAGCTTAAATGCTACAGCTTATTAATAAGCAAAACAATGAAAAACGTGTTAACTAGAATTCAAAACCAAAAGTATCAGTCAAAGTCCCCAGGGCGCGTTTGGTTAACACGTTGGGTTGTTGAACGGTTGGTCACGGGTTCGAGTCTAGATAACCCCCTTTTTTTTCACTTTTTATTCCTTAGTTGCGCCGCAACGCTTGTGTCTTGCGCCGCAACTAGTGAAACGGGAGTACCAAGATCTGCAGCTCCTTCAGTTGCGCCGCTGCAGGTAGGTCTTGCGGCGCAACTTATATATCGTGCCTGGTTTTTGCTTGTGGACTGATGATCACAAAAGTGTGAGTGCACACTTTTTAGCCAAGAGGACTAGGCTGTGGGGCTTATTTGATGGTTATTTTGGGACAATGGGGGCACCCTTGAGCTTGTTTAAGCTCAAGGAGTCAAGCACACACAAGAAATAGCACTTAAGCACACAACAAAAAGCAAATCAAGGCACACTTAGCATACAAGAGCCTATAGCTAGTTTCTGTGAATAAGCATACAGGTCTGGTGGGTGATTTGTATTTAGCTAGAAACCTAGTGATCCTCAGTAGCTCATATTAAGCACACACCTTCACCAATTAACACACAAGCAATAACAAGAACAAAATTCACCTATTACTCACAAATTTTCAAAGATTAAAGCTCAAAAACTCATGAAAATACAAGCAGGAAGTGAAAACGGATTTATAGCTAGCTTTTCTCTTTTAAACACACCAAATTCACTCCAAACTTATTCAATTTTACTTACCAATTAATAACAAACCTATTTCAACTTAAACCTTTACCTCTAACACCTTTTAAATCCACTTAATCTAAGACTTTACCCTGCTAAACAGTGTTGCCAAACACCACTTAAACTTTTTGAAAAACGTTTTAACACACCAATATGCTAACAAAAGCTACCAGTTTGGTTCTCAATCTCTCAAACATGCATATGAACACATGTAACACTCAAATCAAACAACTTAAACTCACAATAGCACAGAATCAAATGAAATCACATGAGCTTGCTATTTTATGAACTTACAAGGGTAAAAAGTGATTTACCTTAGGGTCTTAACCTCCAAGACCCTAGAGGGTGTATAACCCTCCTCCTTACCAGCCCGGGCTGGTGCTGAACCAAATCAACAAGCCTCCAACCTGTTGCAATCACAAAACAAGAAAACAACAAAATAATATAACAATATATATATTTATGTTTCCTTTTTCTTCTTTCCAAAATTCTCCAAACCTTTTCCAACTTAGAAAACACGTTTTCTATAACCTAATACCACTAATAACATGAACCATAAACACCAAATCCTTATAACAAATTCTCCCAAAAATCCTTTGATTTTCAGAAATTTTGAAAATATTTTGAAACCTCAAATTCACTTAACCAAATAACAATATGGAACTCAGAATCAAGTTTTCACACAATACTCAACTTTTAAAAACAATAAAAAGGAATTATACTTGAATAAATCAAAAACCAAACTTTTATTTTTCTAAAAAGGAATTACAAGTGAGAAAAACTTGAAACTGGAACAAAGGGCTTCACACAACCTGTGAGCTCCTTTTATAGAGTCCTAAGAACAATCTAGAATAGAAAAAAAAACTAAACCCTAATCATAAGAAAATCCCAAATGTGCCCTTGAACGTTTTTGGTGCATATGAGCTGTCCATTTGATCTTGGCCTTTAAATTTTGCTTTGTGAGCAAGCATAGCATCTTGGACGTCCATTTTGCCACGTCACATAACTTGGGGACAAAGGAATGAGGTGATTGGTGGATTGGAGAATTGGGGGTTTGGACCATTTGAGTGGGATGCAGGTTTTTAGGAGTGGGTTGAGTTTTGGCATGTGTGAATTAAGTGTGTGAGAGTTTAATTGAGTTGTACCCAAGTAAAGGTGAGGGTAAAATCTGGGGTGGTAAGAAAGATGTACAGTACCCCATTTGATCCGAAAATGGGGGAAAAAAAGGTGTTAGGCGCCCTTTTCTTTTAAATGTTTCACAGTTGTCACTTTTGGTCCTTGGTTTTTGGTTTTTTTTGGCTTTTAAAGATTTCCAGCCCTAAAACTTGCATCCCTTTGATAATAACTTTCACATTTTTGCAATTTTGGCACAATACTTTTTGGAAAAAGGTTTCAAGGATGATTTTTTGCCATTTGGTGATTTTTCAAGGACTAATCTTGGACAATGTTGATCTTCAAAGGTCTTCAATGAGTCTTCCACTTTATGAGGGACCATAATTGGCAATTTGAAATTGTTGAAGGACTATTCTTGCCATTTCTTCAAAGTTGAAGGACCTTTTTGCAATTTTGACAAACTTAAGGGACCAAACTTGTAATTATTACTATACAAGGGTTTTAAGTTGTCATTTCTTCAAAGAATGAGGATCAATCTTGCTTGTCTTCAAGTCTTCAAGGGTATTTGATGAAAATTCCATGATTAGGGCCCGGTTCTTTGTACGGCTTCGTTTCTCGTGTTCGTTTTTCCTTGATTCTTGTGATCTTTTGTCTTTTTCACGATATCCATACCTAAAACACACAAGTAAACAAACACAAGCATATATATGGTATTTTATGACATTTTAATGCATTTAAAGCCCGAAAAGAACGATGAGATCATGTATAAATGCCATCTCATCAAATACTGAAGCCCACAATCGGAATATTGATAATAACCTCAGATCGGAATATGGAAAAAATCTTATAATCGGAATATACCAAAAATTGAGCTAGATCGGAGTGGGATAAAACCATCTCAATCGGAATACACTAAAACCCTTTTCTGATCAACATATCGGAATAAGGAGGGGGAGCACTAATCGGAATAACCCAATCGGAAAAGGGTTTATATCTTTTTCGATTACCTATTGATTCGAAAATTAAGCAAGGCTATAAGCTATATTGATAAGCAAACACCTAAAACTTGAACGAATCATAAAGTAAAATGGACTCAATAAGCATGAATAACAACTTATCAAACTTAAAATAAACAAACTTTTAAATCAAACTATAAAAAATGAAACTTTTTAAGAAAACTTTTAAAAAGTAAATGAGCTAAACACAAATTAAGCCAATAAGCATGTCAAGCTCAAAGCTTAATCCATTTAAAAACTCATGGATGAATAAAAAGATGAACTCTTTAAGCACAAAAACATCAAGATCAACACGGATCAAATATATTTCGCACCAAAAGTAAACTAAAATCAAGAAAGGAAGACGAGAGATTAAACAAGAAAAGTAAAGATTCAAGAACAATAAAATGAAAACTTACTTGAAAATTAAATGAATTAAAGGTGCATAACAAGTAATTAAAGTGCAAGAAATTAAATAACAAGGTATGAAAATGGTGGAAGTGTGGTTTGTCAAGCCACCAACAACTTGAAAAATGAATACATGATTATCTATATATAGGGAGATTAGGGAGGAGCTTAGGAAGCTTCCTCCCTCTTTCTTCTTTTCCTTAATTGCAAGCTTAGGTCCTTGATCTTCTTAATCCTTTGTTGATCTTCTTAATACTTGGACTTAAATGACTTTGCCTCGGGATTTCTTTGAACTCGTCTCGACATTTCTTCATAAATAAGACTTGAGTTCTTCGGCTTTTAGTAAACTTCCGTCTTTTGACTTTTTCCTCGATAAATCTTCAGAATTGGTCTTGGACTTCCGTTCTTTTTGCACTCTTGACTTCTTGACTTCGTTTTTCGTTTTTTTCTTCGATAAAAGCCCGTGAAATTCCGTGCTTTTTCCACTTTTCACCTTTTCGTCGTAAATCACAACAAAAACACAAACCACGCATAATTCCGACATAAAAGACATAAAATACACGTTTTGGCCCGGTTAATATTGTAATTAAGTGATAAAAAGGATGGGTGTTCACACACCTATCAGCTATGAACTCTATTCAACCCCGAGCAACTTTTAAATGATCTTGCGCTAGAGGCTAAGTAACATTTCAAATCGTACGACCTTACTTATTGCAATTAATTTTGTTCCTAATGCATTGATCTTATGGGAAGAAAAAGCCACAATTAAAAACATATGAGTTTTGAAAGAACATTTTCATGTTCTACGTTTAGCATGATCACTTGTCTAACTCTATCATTTCTCGTTCTTCACTATATAAAGACCTCTAATTAAAGAGACTCGTGAATACTTAGCCATGCAAGTCAAAAGTAAGCCAAATTTGGTTTAGCTTTCATTAAGACTATCAAATCAAAGTTTTGGGTTTTCAAGCCACCTATAGGATCTTGCACTTTCTTGGACTTTTTCAAGCTTAGAGAATGCATTTTATAGTTCCCTTGATAAGTGACTTTCTAGGATCAATTATAGGAACTTGCAAAAAGTTCTTGTTCTTAACCCGAATGAATTAAGACTTTCGCGTTTTAAAGTTCCCTATATAAATGTCTAGCAAAACTTGAATTGAGCGGGTTAAGGAATGTAAATGGCTCCAAATGCCCATCAAGTCAAAAAGTAGCTCTTATTCTACCCATCGGAAAATATACATTCGTGTCTCAAAAACACTTATGAAAACTAAAAAAAATTAAAAATTTGGCCATTTTTAGCCTTATTAGCAATAAAATAAAACATTGAAAGTTGGAAAGCGTGAGGGCGTTGCAAAGCAAGTACCTATTCACCCCCCCATACTAAAAGTAAACATTGTCCTCAATGTTTCGAGTCTAAAGGTGGAGCACCCCCATACTAGAGACGAAGAATCGAATGCTTAGGATCTAGCATGGAAAGGCTGATCAACAATTTATCTAAAGCCGTTTATTAAGTATGCTAAAAGAAAGTTGTTAGAAAAATAAAGGATATGTCAATGGATTCGTGAAAAACTTCTTCAAGCAAACGATGGAGGCTCACGTAAACGAACACGAGAGTCTTCAATCGTAGATGATGATGATGATCTAGATAACACAATCACAAACAACCACGAGACAACGAGTTGGAAGGGTACAAGTCCCCTTATTAGTGAATAGTAAGCATAAAAGGATAAGCATGGGATCTTCCCCACGAGGCACCTCGTTTTTGATTACCAAGTCATGAGCTCGACTTGATCCCCTCAATGCTAATTATCATTGGGGAAGGTGACTTGGTCGAGGGCAACCATTGAAGGAATTTCCCCACCAAAGTAGTGCTTAAGCCTATGTCCATTCACCTTGAAGTTAGGACCATCATCTTGAGCTAGCTCGATGGTCCCATAAGGAAACACTTGTGTAATGGTGAACGGACCCGACCAACGAGATTTCAATTTCCCGGAAAATATCTTATGTCGAGAGTTAAAAAGTAACACTTGATCACCAACGTTAAAAACCCGGTATTTTAATCTTTGAATCATGAAACTTTTTAGTCTTTTCTTTGAAAATCAATGAATTTTCATAAGCATTATCTCTTAATTCATCCAATTCATTCAATTGTATTTTCGGGTGATCTCCTGCGGTCTTCAAGTCAAAGTTTGCATGCTTAAGGGCCCAATATGCCTTGTGCTCCAATTCAATGGGCAAATGATAATTCTTCCCATAGACTAACTTATAAGGAGTGCAACCGATAGGTGTCTTATAAGCGGTCCTAAAGGCCCATAAAGCGTCATCGAGTTTGTCGGACCATGAAGAACGGTTTTCTCCAATTGACCTTTCTAAAATCCTCTTCAAAGCTCGGTTCGAAACCACGACTTGCCCACTCGTTTGCGGGTGATTAGCCGTAGAAAGACGATGAGTAAATCCATATTTCTTTAAGACCTTCTCGAATTGGTCATTACAAAAATGGGTTCCACGATCGCTTATAATAGCACGAGGGGTTCCGAACCGAGAAAATAGTTTCTTCAAAAACTTCACTACCACACGAGCATCATTAGTAGGCAAAGCCTTAGGTTCCACCCACTTAGAAAGGTAGTCCACTGCGACGAGGATATATTTGTTGCCATGAGACGATGGGAACGACCCCATAAAGTCTATTCCCCATATGTCGAAAATCTCACACACTTGAATTATGTTTTGCGGCATTTCATCACGTTGAGACGATTTTCCTTGACGTTGGCACGAATCACACGACTTCACAAGTGCGTGTGCATCACGATAGTTAGAAGGCCAAAAGAAGCCGGCATCGAACACTTTCTTAGCCGTGAGATTAGCACCGTGGTGACCTCCCGTGGGTCCCTCGTGACAAGCTCTAAGGATATTAGAAGCTTCGGCACCAAAAACACAACGTCGAACGAGTTGATCCGCACAAACCCGAAAGAGATAAGGGTCGTCCCAAAAATAGAACTTGACGTCACGAAAGAATTTTCGCTTTTGTTGTGTCGTCATACCCTTGATTATGAAATTGCCCGCATGGTAATTTGCAATGTCGGCAAACCATGGGGTGGTGTCTTTAGAATTCACTACACCGAGAGTCTCAAGAGGAAATGTTTCGGTGATTTCGTTGTTCTCGAAAACATCTTTGTGAGGATCTTCAAGACGAGAGAGATGATCGGCCGCTAGATTCTCGGCTCCTTTTTTGTCAAGCACAGTGACATCAAATTCTTGGAGGAGGAGCATCCAACGAAGCAATCTTGGCTTAGCATCTTGCTTAGCTAAGAGATACTTGATAGCCGAATGGTCGGTATACACGATGCTTTTAGTTAGGGCTAGATAAGGTCGGAATTTCTCAAAAGCATAGACCACGACAAGGAATTCCTTTTCCGTTGTGGTGTACTTTAATTGAGCCTCGTTAATTGTCTTACTAGCATAATGGATAGGACGGAAATGCTTGTCATAATGTTGCCCTAAGACGGCCCCTATAACATAATCACTTGCATCGCACATGATTTCAAAGGGTAATTCCCAATTAGGAGCAACAAGGATGGGAGCTTCGGTAAGTTTCCTTTTGAGAGTTTCGAAAGCTCTAACACAATCCTCATTGAAATTAAAAGGAGCATCCTTCTCGAGAAGGTGTGTCATAGGTCGAGAGATTTTCGAAAAGTCTTTGATGAAACGTCGATAAAATCCCGCGTGGCCTAGGAAACTCCTAACTCCCTTAACGGTTTTGGGATGAGGTAACTTGGCGATGACGTCTACCTTAGCTTTATCGACCTTAATCCCCGCTTTCGACACCTTATGTCCTAAGACGATTCCTTGTTTACACATAAAATGACATTTTTCCCAATTAAGCACAAGATTGGTTTCTTCACAATGTTTTAACATTTGCTCGAGATTAGATAAACACGACGTGAACGAATTGCCAAACACCGAGAAGTCATCCATAAACACTTCCATCGACTTCTCGATCATATCGTGAAAAATCGCTATCATACACCGTTGAAACGTACCCGGTGCTTTACAAAGTCCGAAAGGCATCCTACGATAAGCAAACATTCCATAAGGACACGTAAACGTAGTCTTCTCTTGATCACGAGGGTCGATAGGGATTTGAAAGTAACCGGAAAAACCATCTAAAAAGCAATAGAATTCATTTCCCGCGAGTCGCTCCAACATTTGATCCATGAAGGGCAAAGGAAAGTGGTCTTTACGAGTGGCGTCATTTAACTTTCGATAGTCAATACACACCCTCCAACCGGTCACAACACGAGTGGGAATTAACTCGTTGTTTTCATTGGGCACAACGGTCATTCCTCCCTTTTTAGGGACACAATGGATTGGGCTCACCCATGGGCTATTGGAGATAGGATAAATCATTCCCGCGTCAAGGAGTTTCAACACTTCCTTTTTAATGACATCGTGAATTTTGGGATTCACCCTTCTTTGACTTTGAATTGCGGGTTTGTATTCCTCCTCCATTAAAATCTTGTGAGTTTAAAATTTTGGGTCAATACCCTTAATGTCGGAAATTTTCCACGCAATTGCCCCTTTATGAGCTTTAAGAACTTTCAAGAGCTCGGTTTTTTCATCATTAGCAAGACCTTTTGAAATAATAACCGGCAACTTGTCATCACCTTCCAAGAATGCGTATTCAAGGTGAGAAGGAAGATCTTTCAATTCAAAGTTAAGTGGTTCCTCGATTGAAGATTTTGGTTCAACACTCATAACTTCCATCGGCGGAAGAAATGGTGGAATAGAAGTATCATCACTAATCAACACCTCATCTTCATTGTCGATTTCATTTGAAGTGAAATCGCCTCCTTGGAATGGAGTGAGATTGGGTGTAGAATTAGCAAGAATCGGATCCAAAATAGTGGGATTGTGACTTGACGAGCTATCGGAAAAACCTAACACTTCTTGTGAAAACTCATCGCAAACCACATCAACGATGTCAATGTGATTGATGGTAGCGATTGCATAAACATGAGAAGGTTTCGAGTTTTGAGTAGCGTTTATAACAAGTTCCTCTTCGTTGAATCTCAAAGTGATAGTTCTTGCATGAACGTCGATAAGCGATCTCGAGGTGTCTAAAAATGAACGACCTAAAATTAGAGGAACTTGAGGATCCGCGGGGATGTCAACTACTATAAAATCAACGGGATAGTAGAACTTCCCCACTTTCACGAAAACATCTTCGGCTACTCCACATGCTAGAATCGTAGAATGATCGGCCATCTCGATAGACATGTTCGAAGGAATAAGAGCCAGAAGCGAAAGCGATTTCCAAATGGAAAATGGCATCAAATTAATGCTCGCACCAAGATCGGCCAAGGCGAGGCATTCTTTCATATCTTGTATTTCACAAGGAATGAGAAACTTTCCGTGGTCACCAACTTTTTCCGGTATGCGGTTAAGATAAACCGAAGAACAATTAGCAAGCTTTGAAAGCTTTTCCTTATCGCTCATCATACTTTTAAAAGTGGAAGCGAGACGAGGCATATACAACAACGCGTCGGCTAAACTCACATCAAAATGCACTTGTTGAAAGATTTTTATAATAAGCTCGATTTGTTGTTTGTTACGTTCTTGCAATTTATCTTTGTTTCGTCTCGAAGGGTAAGTTAAGGGTGGTGTGGGTTGGACATTAGGCAACGGCCTTGGAATCTCGGGTTCCACAATTGGTATTGGTTCAACCGTAGGTGTGGTTTGAGCGGTACTTCATGGGATTGTAATGTGCTCCTTTTCGACCATCACCTCGGGTTCTTTCTCGATTTCCTTCTCCGTCGAAGTACTTGGACGAGAGATTGGTTCCTTGAAAGTTTTACCACATCGTGTAGTAATAACCTTCATTTCTCCCTTCGGGTTTGCAATGGTATCACTAGGAAGACCACCCAAGGAAGAGGGTTTACACATGATTGCTTCAAACATTTTAGCCATTCGGTCCTCAAATTTTGATTGCCTAGCATCCGCTTTTAACAATTCTTGCTTAATATCATGTTGTCCTTGTTCCATCTTTTGTTGATTTTGTTGAAGACGTTGAACATTTCCTTCCATTTTATTTGCATGAGTTTTAAGTTCATTAGCAAGTTCGTTTTTAAGCTCGTTTTTCAACTCAGATCTTAAGCTAATCGTCTCACGTTGCATGTTATCAAATTTAGCATCATTTGCCTTAGCATAATCCAAAAATTCTCCTTGAAGATTTTTAGTGTGAGCATTTTGAAAACCTTGTGTAGTGTTTTGAAAATCACAGTTTTGGTTTTGATTAGTGACTTGTCCATTCCCACTTTGATAATTCCCCTTGTTGTAGTTACGTGAATTGCCTTGGTAATTACCACCTTGGTTGTTGTTTCGATAGTTATTAGCATTTTGATTTGGTGGAGCTTGATTTGGACGGGAACCTTGACCGTTTTGGTTGTAAGTTCCCGTTGCTACATAAGCACTCGAAGTGTTACCATCCGTGGTAATGCACTCGGAAAATCATGAGCTCCACCACAAGACAAACAACTCTTAGCAACCGCTTTAACCGTAGCGTAATGTGAAGCTTCTTGAGCTTTCCAATGGGACATAAGATTAGCAAATCTATCAAAAAACCGATTTTCCTCATTAGCTTCATCATTTAAGGCATTAATGATACGAGACGATGACGACGACGACGAACCCAAATTGAACACTCGGTGTGTTACGAGGGCTATAAACCTTAGATCCATTCTCGATAATCTTTAAAGCTTCATCGGTCGTTTTGCACAAAAAATTACCACCCGCGGTGGCATTCAAGTAATCTCGTTCATGATCATTAAGCCCATTATAAAAAGTATCAATTTCATGCAATTCCGAAAAATCATGGTGTGGACATTCATGTAACATTTCTTTAATGCGTTCCCATGCCATTCAAAAACATTCATTGTTTCTTTGAACAAATCGTGAAATCTCATTTTTCAAATGTGTTGTTTTAGATGGTGGAAAAAACTTGTTCACAAACTTAGAAACGAGATCACCCCATGTCAAAATCGAATTTGGCGGTTCTTTCTCAAGCCAAATTTTTGCGGGTCCATCTCACGAGTATGGAAACAACATCATCTTAATGGCGTCTTGTGGAACATCCATAAACTTGCTAGTAGCGGTGAGACTATTAAAGTTCCTAATGTGATAGTGCGGGTTGTCTTTTTCGTGACCTCTAAACTTATTTGCTTGCAACATCGACATTAAACCCGTCTTAATCTCGAAAGTATCCGCAAGGATAGCGGGAATCACAATGGACTCTCCAAAACCCTCGGTGGGTGCTTGTAGCAACTCCATCATAGTACGAATAGCCATGACGACTTCTTGTTCTACAATAGGTTCAACAATTGGAGTTTGTTCTTCAATCAACGTCTCTTGATTTGCTTGCTTTTGAAGTCGTTTACGAGCTCGTTTTGCTTGATTACGAGTGATCATAAACTTCACGAAGAATGGGAGGTGAGCAAAGAAGATTATTTTTGGGTGTTTTGTGAATTTTTAATTTTTTTTTGTGTGTTTTTGATTGTTTTTAATTTTTTCGATTTTGGTGTATCTTCGTAGACAACAATCTACCAAATCTATCCTCGAATCAAACTCTTGATTAAAGAAGCCTCAAAGGAATGAAAACGATCACGTGGAGTGAACACCTTCGAATGACTTTAGAACTTTGGTGAAAACCAAATTGTTCAAGAGGGTTTAATCACAAAGAAAACCAAGCAAATATATTATACGTAATAATACTTTGGGCGGCAAAACCCTCGATTAGCCTTCAATCTCAAAATACTCACAAGCAAGCGGGGAAACGAGGCGGCGCGAAGCACTTAAGAGCCTTTTTCCTTAGGGTATATTTTATAATACCCGCCTTATACCCACCTTATAGTTTGTATTTTCAAACTCGAGCTTCACGAAAGTATTTATCTATTTTTGCTTTTTTCTTTTTGTTTGAGATTCGAATACAATAATTAGGAGATCAAATCCCAATTAAGGTTGTGTTTTCACACTTTTGGAGATATTGTGTATTGATTGTGATACTTAATACAATATAGTAATAATAATTTCACAAGAAAAACCAATGAAACCGATAATACGTATTAGTAGATTCCTACTAATAAAAATACTATATATGGTTAATATTAAAAACAACAATGCAAATTAATCACGACACACCTCCCCGGCAGCGACGCCAAAATGATTGTGGTAAATTACGACCTTTAGGAAAAGGTGCGTAAAAGCGGTAAGTATTAAGTGATGATTTGAGGAAAATCAAGCACTAATGACCCAATGAAGTTCGTTTCCCAAGGAGGTATATGTGTGTGACTAAGATGTAAATGATTTGAGATTAATATTGGTTTAGAAGGGGATGAGAAAAGAAGATGACGAAGACGTGAAACTAATACTACGACGACAAAACGTAAAACCGTAAAAACTACAAAAATAAAAATTAATTCTAAAAATTACCAAAAATTTACCAAAAATCAAAATAAATAAACTAAGAGTTTACCAATGATCAAAACTTTTACAAACCTTTTAAATAATTAAATATTCAATTTTTAAATGCTAATTAAAGCCCTAAAAATCAAATAATTTATCAAAAAGCCCAAATAAAGATTTCTCAATTGGTAAACCTCTAAAATGACCTAAAAATTAAAAACTATTTTTAGAAATTTTTAAACTAAGAAAAACTATTTAAAATGATTTAAAAACTATTAAAATTTAAAATAATTATAAAAAATAATCTAAAAGTGATAAAATTATTCTAAGAGTTGCAAAAATCCTATTTTAATGTATTTAAGCTAAGAAAAATGTAAAAAGTTGAAAAATGTGAAATTTGAAAAATAATAATAAAATAATATTAAAAATCCAAAAATTATAAAAAATTCTAAAAACTTGCAAACTAGTTTATTAACCTAAGTAAACAGAAAATCAAAGTGAAATGACCAGAATACCCCTATTGGGCCCTCAAATGGGCCAAAACCAAATTCAGTCAACACAAATGGGCTTTTTAGCCCAAAAAAGTCAAACCTGGCCCAATTAGCTTGGAAAAGCCCAATCTGACTCAAAATTTGATTCTAAACACAAAACTCCAAAGGCCCAAAAGCTGAAAGTGAGCTTATCATAGCTTATTATGCAAACAGCTTATCCTTATTGGGTTTTTTTAGCACATTAAGCAATAAGCGAATGCCATAAGCTCTAATTTGACACACAACCTTCTTTTAGGATGCTTAAGAGATCTGTAAAAAGAAATTTTTAAAAAGCACACTCAATAAGCCAGAAATAAGCAAAGTAATATTTCACTAAAAGACAAAATAGTCGTTTTTAAGAAATAAGGCACCTCAGGACTTGATTCAACTTGCAAAATGTCACAAATGAACTCAATAAGCCAAAAAAATCAACAAAATTCCAATAAGAAAAACCAATAAGCCAGATTAAGCCAATAAGCACTTATGAAAAAGTCAATTAAGTTGGTTTTCTAGTCAAACCCTAAAGTCAACCTACCAAATGCTCCAGTATGAACAAATGGGTCAAATAATGAGCACCTATTACAAAATCCAAGTTGTTGCTGGTTAAAATAAGCTATTATAGTTTATTGATAAGCTGAAACCCAATTAACACTAGCAGTGACAACTTTCAGTAGGAACTGGTTCCCACTGCTTTGACTATTTGACCAAGCTTTTTAGAGAGATTTAGTTGGATTCAATTGGAAACAAGGGCACCCTTGTGATCAGTGAATCACAAGGAGTCAATAGCAACAAGAAAATCCAAATATGGTTCACACAATAAACCAGAATCAATCAAACAGTCACCAGATATTGCCCAGACATGTGAAATAAGCAGTTATGCACAAATAAGCAGATTTAGCCTGAATAAGCAAACCAAACTGAACAGGATGCATACACAAGCTATATAAACTATGAATAAGCACAAATAAACTTATATCAAACACTGAATCAAAGTAAATAAGCAGAATCAAGCACAAGCAGTTACTGATAAGAACATGAACAATAAGCTGACAGTTTTGCTGAACTATTTGACCAAAGATCCAAATTTAGGCACTCAAACCTCTTTCACTGGTGTAGTTAACCTATATTTCACACTTGTTAACCCTAGTCTATGATTAGATCTAGGTGTCCTCAAAATCCTAGCCAATGTTACCAAGTAACAAAGATTTTATACCCTTTTTATGAATCAAGGTGTTTCAAACCACAAATATTGCAGATAAGTGACCAAGTATACCAGTAAAGCACGTACCAACAGATAATAACACAAACCCAACACTTAACAAACCACAAATCCAAAATATGCAGTTGACCCAAACACCCCTTAAAAACCTGTTTTCACAATTTTTCAAAGGATTATCCAGATTCAACCACAAATCAAACCACAAACACTTCAATAACATCAAATAACACTAGATTAACAATATTCAACCACAAAATCACAGATTCACCAATAATCATGCAATAATCACAAAATTCAGAAAAATAAAGAGGGAATGAAAAGGGAAGAAGGTGTAAACCTCCAAGACCTACATCCAGGCCCTGGATTGTTTGAGCTTAGGTACTAGCAGAACAAGTACCAGCTTCCAATGCTGCTAAGATGAACAAACAATAAGGTGAGATCAAATAAACAACCACTTTCTGATTTTTAAAGCACAAGCTTTAACACTTAATACCTTGCCTCAAAAACTTTCAATCAAGATTATGGAACTCAGATTTTAGCTTATCAGACACCAAACTTTTATAAATAACAGACAAGAATTCAAAATTTTCAGAAATTCAAACTTTATTTCATAAAAAGGAATTACAAAGATTTAAAAGCTAAAATCTGGAACAAAAGCTCTCTCACAGGTTGAGGAGTCTTTTTATAGGAAAATGCCAAGCTAGCACTATTCACAAACCCTAAAAGTGAATTTCCTATTCTATCCTTGAGTCTTCTAGACGTTTTCTTGGTGTGAGCTGTCCAAAGTGATCCTGGATGTTCATTTTAGGTTTTGAATGAAGCAATGAGTGTTAGCTGTTGATCTTGACACGTGGCTAAGCTTGGAGAATAAGTTGTCATTGATTGGTTAAACCGGAATTGGGGGTGGGGTCCATAGTGAGTGGGATTAAGGGTTTTTTGTGTGGGATGTGTTTCTGGACATGTGAATCAAGCGTGGGAGTGGGTAATTGCTTTTTACCCTTTGTTTAAGTGATGTAAAATCTGGGGGTGAAGAAGGGTAATTAGTGGTGATTTTGATCTGATTTTGGGGGAAGTTAAGTGTTTGGTGCGTGTTATGGGTTTGAAAGTTTCACTTGCTCACTTTAAGTCCTTGTTCTTTGGGAAAATAGGTATAAAATGTTTTCAGCCAACAAAACTTCATTCCCTTTGTTAATAACTTTGAGAACTTTACACTTTTGGCACCAAACTTTGGAAAAAGGGTTACAAGGGTTGTTTTTGCCATTTTTAGATAATTCAAGGACTGATCTTTGACATTGTTGATCTTCAAAGGTCTTCAATATAACTTTGACTTCATGAGGGACCATAATTGGAAATTTAGAATTGTTCAGGGACTAAACTTGCCATTTCTTCAAAGTTGAAGGACCATTTGTGTAATTTTGGCAAACGTAAGGGACCAAACTTGTAATTATGATTATACAAGGGTTTTAAGTGTCATTTCTTCATTCATTGAGGATCAATCTTGCATGTCTTCAAGTCTTCAAGGGTATTTGTTGGATAAATCATGATCTAGGGCCCTGGTTCTTTGTATGGCTTCGTTTCTCGTGTCTGTTTTTCCTTGTTTCTTGTGATCTTTTGTCTTTTTCACGATATCCATACCTAAAATACACAAGTAAACAAACACAAGCATATATATGGTAGTTTATGACATTTTTATGCATTTAAAGGCCGAAAAGAACGACGAGATCATGTATAAATGCCATCTCATCAGGTATTGTCCCAAGTCCCCCTCCCGAGCACCTTTCATCCTCCCTTTAGCCACTACTACGGAGGATTAGTGCTTTGACCCGGGAGGTGACATTGATTATATTATGATTGATAACATTACGGCTTTTCCGAGTGCTCAACATCCATTGTCTTTGGGGGATGACAATGTGCTTACTTTACCCACCCCACCTCCCGTGGATCTTGATTTCACATACTTTTCGTATGTTGAAAGAACCTTTCTCCCATTGAAGACTTATCCCCCCGCCTCTCCTTTGTTGATGTCAGCCGGGAACGAGGACAAGGTCTTTGATCCCGGTATTACATTAGAGGCTTCCCCATGGACCATTTAATTCGGGGACGAGTCAGGCTCGTGACTCGGTTAACAAAAACAAGCGCTCTTCGGGAGGCAACCCGATTATCTATCTTTACTTGTTTTCACCATAAGTGTAGGGGGGAACCCCGTTGGTGTTTCTTGCTTTCTTTCTTATCATGTGCAGGGATAAGAGCTTCAAAGACACACTCTTGATGACTTTTGGCGACCCGTGATTCCGTGTTCCCGTCTTCCCGGTTCTATCCTAAACTCTTTTCGATTCACTATTTTATATTTCTCAATATTAAAATAGGAACCTCTTTAGTTGTCTCTTCCTTAGCGAGATTTAAACAACGTTCACAATGTCCTAAGTGTAGGGGAGTTTACTCCCACATGCTTAAACATTGAGGAAAATGTTTATATTAAGTGTAGGGGGGACTTCTATCGAAGTTAAGTGGTCTTTTCCTTGTATTTGTCCTCATTTTAACAGGAAAATCAATTTTTCGACATTTTTCAAAATTTTTGATCTATTTTGGCCTATTAGTTTTACCTTTGTATAGTTATTTTCTTTCTTTACTAGAATAAATTTTAATAAAGTAGTTTTAGTTTTCAAACGTCGTGAATCTTTTGACTCAACCCGAGTTTACTTATCTAAGTTTACTCTAGCTAGTATCCTTAACGTGTTTAAGTCAAGTTTTGCTAGGCTTTTATATACGGAGCTATAAAACGCGAAAGTCTTAACTCTCACGGGTTAAGAACAAGAACTTTTCGCAAGTTCCTATAATTTATCCTAGAGAGTCGTTTATCAAGGGAACTTTAAAATGCGATTTCTAAACTTGAAAGAGTCTAAGAATTTGTAAGATCCTATAGGCGACTCGAAAACCCAAAACTTTGATTTAATAGGCTAAGCATCCACAAGTCTCATTCTTTGAGATTTTAAACTGTGGAGAACGAGAGATGATAGAGTCAATTATAAGTTTGTTATTCTTTCGTGTTTTTTTGTGAGTTAATTATAAGCCTATTCTCCCATCGCCTGCTGATAAATTTATCTGCAATAAATAAGGTTGTACGATTGAAAAGTTACTTAGCTTCTAGCCCAAGATCGTTTAAAAGTTGCTCGGTAATGATTAGAGTTCATAGCCAAGGCATAACTTATTGAAGCGGGATGCGAAGATTGGCGAGTCCAAAAAGGCCCTAGGGCTATATTTTGTTGCTAAAGATCCAAAGTGATGTGAAGAATCATTTATCAAAGATCAATATGAAGGATCGAGACACACGACGAAAAGCAAGTACTCCCCAAAAGATCATGGAGAAGTCTATCCGAAAAGACCCTAGCAAGGTATGAGGATAAATAGATCCATGTCCAAAAAGGAGGCGGATCGTTGTATATCAAAGTCCAAAATAATGATTGGAGAAAAATGAAGAAGTCGTGGTCCAAGTATGAAGAATCTCTCAAAACTTCAAGTGAAGAAATTCCTATTATGAAGAGAAGACCATTATTTCATGAACGTCCCTCAAGATTTGAAGTATGAAGTTGCTGCCAAATATCGGTCCGAGAAAGGTCTCAAATCGCGAAGCGAGTTATGACAAGATATGAACTTATGAGGCCCCGAGAAGCAGTTTTAAAAGGTTTTGTCCTTTAGCTAACTATTGATTAAATCGTCCCACTTTATTTTTAGCCTAATAAACTATCAAAATAAGTAAACAATGCATCCTCGTGATCATTCAAGACAACAATAACATATAAGAGATACACCTAGGAATAAGGGAGTCTAAGTGAATAATTGGCCCACATGAGTTCGTGCGAGTGTGCTAACTTATAATAACAATGATCTCGTTTTTAAGCTTGGTTTGGAGAAAGTGAAAACTTGAGGATGATGATCATTCATGACATTTCCAAAACCCGAAGGTATGTTTTTGATTTCTTTACTTTTAATGTTTATAATTTTCTGTCTCTTTAATAGAGGCCAATGTGGATTGATTATAATGGAAAATGTAAAACATGCTTTGTAACTAATGCATTGCATGAGGACATTGCAATGGTCGAGTGTAGGGGATTTGATAGGTGTGTAAACACCCATCCTTTTTACCACTTAATTACAATAATAACCGAGCCAAAACGTGTATTTTATGTTGTAAATGTCGGAATTATGCGTGGTTTGTGTTTTTGTTGTGATTTAGGATGAAAATGTGAAAAGGGGAGAAAACACGGGCATTCACGGGCTTTTATCGAAGAAAAAGACGAAAGACGAAGTCAAGAAATCAAGAATGGAAAAAGAACGGAAGTCCAAGACCAATTCTGAATATTTATCGAAGAAAAAGTCAAAAGACGGAAGTTTACTAATCAAGCAATTTATTGAAGATTACAAGACGAGTTTATTAATCCCGAGGCAAAAGTCGAAGAATTAAGAAGATTAAGGACTAATCAAGCAATTAAAGAAAGAAGAAAGAGGGGAGGAAGCTTCCTTCCACTAACCACCTCCTCCCCTATAAATAGATGATTAGTGTTTTCATTTGTTTTGTTGGGTAGCTTGACAAACTACCTCTTCCACCATTTTCATACTTTGCACCTTAAATTCTTGCACTTTAATTACTTGTATCGCACCTTTTAATTCCAAGTAAGTTTTATTTTAATTGTTGTTGAATCTTTACTTTTCTTGTTTAATCTCTCATCTACCTTTCTTATTTGTGTTTAATCTTTGTGTTCATGTTCTTGAGTGTTATGGTTTTCAATCAAGTGGGTTTTGATTGATTTGGCTTTATTGTTAGTTTTATTGATTTGGTTTGTTTGATTATCATTAGTTGATCATTTGTAGTTAATCTTGTTTAATCTTTTGTGTTTATTTAATTAGTTTTGAGTAAGATTCGTGTTCCCTTTCTTACCCCTGTTCTTCGTTCCTGCTTACTGTTGTTGCCCAGTTTATTCCGAACCAACCATTTGTTCCGAATGAACGGATTTTTAGTATTATTCCGGATCAGTTGTTCATTCGAAATATATTCCGGATCAAGGAAATGTTTCGAATGAATCATTAATGTTCCGAATCAGCATTTTGTTCCGAATGAGCTTATCTTTTTAATTATTCCGAACCAAGACCTTTTATCTATTTTATTCTGGATCAGTGAATTCATTCGGAATAATCAATATTCCGGATGAAGCATAAACATTCCAAATCAATCTTTCTTGTTTATTATTTCGAATGAGCAATTTTCACTTTTTATTCCGAATGAAGGTTTTAGCTTAATTATTCCGGATGAGTCTAACATTCCGAATGAGCTAGTTTTATTCCGGATGAACCAACATTCCGGATCAAGCAATATATTCCGGATGAAGCATTTATTCCGAATGAGTGATTATTCCGGATGAACCCTTTATTCCGGATGAGCAATTATTCCGAATAAAGGGGGATATTCCGGATGAAGGAAATGTTCCGAATGAATGACTTATTCCGGATGAAGCTGTTTCGTTCCAAATGAGGGATTTATTCCGGATGAACTTGTTTATTCCGAATGAAGGACTTATTCCGAATGAGTGTTTTCAGTTTTCTTTTTCCCGCCTTTTTACTTAGTCGCACTTTTAATTTACTTGCCTTTATTTTAAGTTTGTGTTATTTACTTTCAAGCTTGCCTTTTTATTTCATGTCACGTTTTTAATTTATCGTCATTAATTTTCCGTCAAAGTTTTTATCTTTCAGTATTTCTTTTTACAGTCTTTACTTTATTTTTATTGTTTCAAGTCTTTATTTTAATTAGTGTAGACATCGACAACAATTCTATTTCTTTTCCACCAAGAACAACTAAGTCACACTTTGAACCGGACATCAATTCGAGAAGATACCGAGAAACGAACTTTTCAACCTTGCAAAATCATTTTATTAATGCACTTCTTGAGTGTTTTGAATAGGGGGAGTGACTTCTTCGCGGACTTCGACAAGAACCTGCTTAGCCCGGCCAACTTCCCATTTAATGATTGTACCTCTTTTCACGTCTACGAAGGTGGTAACTGTATTACCGCGTTCGTCTTTTCCGGGCAAGGCTTGGTGCTATTTGGATCAATAATAAATCCAAGGAACATCCCTTCAGTTGCCCCAAACGTGCATTTCTTTGGATTCAGTTTCATATTAATCCTCCTTAATGTGTTAAACGTCTCTTGGACGTCACTGGAGAAGTGCATCCTCTGTATGACTTTTGATGACTAAATCATCAACATAGACCTCAAGATTGCGGCCTATCTGTGAGTCGAAGGCTTTGTCAACAAGCCGCTGATATGTTGCCCCGACGTTCTTTAGTCCGAATGGCATTTTTGTATAACAGTATACGCCTTGACTAGTATGGAACGCCGTCTTCTCTGTATCCTCTTCCGCCATCTGGATCTGGTGGTATCCTTTGTATGCGTCCAAGAAGCACTTAAAGGGATATCCACATAGGGATTCCACCTTCCAATCAATCTCCGGTAACGGATAGCAGTCCTGCGGACAGGCTTTGTTTAGATCTGTGAAGTCCACGCACATGCGCCAGCTCCCATCATGCTTCTTGACCATGACCGGGTTTGATAACCACTCGTGGTAGTATACCTCGCGCATAATACCTACATCCACCAATTTCCGTACATCATCCAATATTACTTGGCTGCATTCTGGTGCCTGGCCGCGCTTCTTTTGCTTAACGGGAGGATATCCTTGGCAGATTTGGAGCTTATGTTCTGTTATCGCACACGGTACGCCCGTCATGTGCTTGGGCTCCCATGCGAATACATCTAAGTTTGCTTTTAGGAGAGAGCACATGGCCCTCTTGCCGCTATCCGAGAGTGTTCCCCCTATGGATACCTCTTGTTCTGGATAATCCGGATGGATTGCCACCTTCCAATTAGGGGTGGTGATCCATCCTTGGGGGGAACAGGTGGAACTGGTGCTGTCACGGCATGACATTCGGATGCTGGTATGATTGTGTTATAGATAGTGACAATTCCTCCTTCCACAAAGAATTTAATCATTCCGTGAGTTGTGGAGGGTACTGTTCGTATGGCCAGGATACCTGGTCTGCCTATGATCCCATTGTATGGAGAGTGTGAGCGTATCACCATAAAGTTCATCCACGCCTTGGTGGAATGCTCTTCATTCCCAATGGTTACAAGCAGACACAGCTGTCCTGTTGGCCAGATGGTATCTCCACTAAAGCCGATGAGTGGCAACGTGGCCGGTACTAATTGGCTTCTTATTTCTAGTCGTAACTGTATGAAACAGTGTTCGTATAGTACTTCTGTTGATGACCCTCCATCCACATACATACGGCGGACATTGTGTGTTCCAATGCTTATCTCGATCGTGAGAGGTGCATCGGCTACGTCACTTGCCATGATGGGAGGGAATGAGATTTCTCTGTCGCGTGAAATTTTTTGGCTAATTTTCTGCCTTTTGCGGCGCTGCCTGGATTGGATAATGTATATAGTCGAAGGTTTGTCCTTTTGGGGATCCTTCTTGTCATACTTCTTGTTATCCTTTCCGTCCTTCCAATCCTTGACCAAATGTTTGAGTTTGCCTGACTTGATCAGTGACTCAATGTGGTTCTTGAGCTGGATACATTCCTCTGTGCCGTGGCCCTTGTCGTTGTGGAATTCGCAAAAGAGATTTCCTTGACGACGGTCCACCGGAGTCGTCATTGGGGGAGGTCTCGGGAAGTTGTCCCCTTCTGTCAGCAAGATCTCCCGGTAAGACATCTTTAGAGGGGTAAATTTTCCTCCGACCTCCCTCCTTTGTTTTGGCTCTTGTAGTCTGAGTTCCTCCAACTGCCCCTGGTTGCTTTGACCACCCGATTGTCTCCTGGATTGGTCGTTCGATCGATAGTTGTTTCCTTTTGAAGGGTAGGCCGCGGCTACCGCGGTTTCTCCCTCTATGAAGTTCCTGACCCTTTCCATAAGGTCGTCATACTTCTCCGGTCGCTTGTCATTGAGACGTCTGATTAATTCCCTGTCCGTTATGGCGTGTATATAATCGGAAATTTTTAGAAGTTTCGGCATTGTCTTTGTGCGTGTGCACTCGTCATTGAAGCATTCGGTGAAGGCCTCCGTAGATTCCCCAGGCCGTTGCTTGACAGTTTCCAATGAGACCGGGTCCCTATTATACTTCTTTCGCTGAGTATAATTGTTCTTGAACGCAGTACGCAGTTCAGTGAAGCTATCAATGCTTCGGGGAGGAAGTCCCTCAAACCAATCACGAGCATTGCCGATCAAGGTTGAATTGAACATTTGGCACCATATAAGCATGGGCCATCTTTAAATTTTCGCCTGCGTTTCAAATTTCTTTAGGTGATCGTCCGGATCACCAGTCCCATCATACGTCTTGACGCACGCCGACATGCGACGCTTTGTAACCTCGGAGTAATTCCGTATGCGGAGGGTAAAAGGATCTTCCATATGATCCACCCATGGACGGGTGAGATTAGGATCACACCATGGGCGGGAAAGATATTCTGCTTCCGCCTCGCGATAATAGGGGCCGCCGTAGTACTCTTCATTGTCTGGTGGCGGTGGAGGACCGGGAGAAGGGGCGGTGCCCCATTCTTTGGCTGAGGATAGATCTTGTGAGAAGAGCTAGGAGCCTTCTTCCCGGTATTCATCCTGTCCCACACGCTTGTGCGGCGATTAGTTCTGGTTAGCTCCAGATCAAGGTCGTTCGGGTGAATCGTCGGACCTCTCTCCCTCCTCACCGGATTGTAGTAGTTCCTGCATAATACGATCCCCTACGCGTTCGAACACATTCCTAGGTTGGGGAGTTTTCTCAAAGAGGTTCCGCTCCTGGGGTCGTGTCCTTCGCTTCCTTTGAATTTGAGGAGAGGTTCCCGGTCCGGTACTACCAAAGTTCAGCCTAGATTGGAGGTCCCTCCCTAGGTTCAACCTGGATGCGATTCCTGGGACGATCCTCTCGAAGTTCTACTTGAGAACTCGAGTGAGATCTTCCTCACTAAGTGGTTCGACCTCCACTTCTTCCTCAGTCGATGGTCTGCGCAGCTCCTTGTTAGGAGGGTTAGGCGCACTCCCTGGATCAGGGTTGTCCAAGGTCGAAGTAGGTGGTGGGGTGATAGCGAACGTGTTTGTCACACCCGTGGACTGAAGAACACTTCGGTTATTCGGTCCGCCTGTTTGGTTACTAGGGAATCGATTGGGAATGAGTATCCCGTCCCCTGTGGGCTTCCGGTTCGCCGGATTCGTGTTCCTGGGGTTTCCTTGCTGGTGTCCTTTCGTCATTAAAAGAGATTGAGATGAGGTTTTCTCTAGCTTAGCTTCTGGGTCCCACGGATGGCGCCAACTTGTTGATACAAAAGTTTGGTGATCCTTGCTAGACCTGAATTAGGCTTAATTCGGGTTGGCTGGACTCCGGGTCCTGCACCAAGTGAAATATCTGGTTGGGATCCTGCACACTAAAACAACACGCGTTAGGCTTACCGTGGGAATGTATCCCACGATTAAACTCCGGCGTGAGAGTAAGTAATCGGTTAAGGTTATGGAATCGGATGAGTTGAAGAATGTAATACCTTTGTGGAACCCTTGGGGGTTCCTTATATAGGCAGTGAAACCCTAATGGATTGTCACTGATGCTTCGGCCCCAAGGAAAGGATGAGTACCAGAATTACATTGATTATTATCTTCTAATTATGGTGAGTGAATATCCTCTTCTTTGGGGTAAATCCTAATCCTAGTAAGAGTATGATTATGTCTAACCTTGTACCGGCCATGCCGGGCCGTGGGCTGCACACGTGTGTGCGGTTACTGTTCATCTAAGCTCATTAGCTTAAATGACATTAATCCCACCCATCAGTGATGGCCCGGATGCGGGTAGTACCCGTGGGTCGGGTTCATGACCCGGCTGGGGACTCTACGTCATCAGTGACCAAAGAAAAACCAAGAGCAAGCTAAAATGTAATGACCTAATGCCTTTATATAGGCTACATGGAGTCCTAAAATGCTGAAAATAATGTAGAAACCCTAGTGATGGTCTTCCAAAATTACTTGTAGTTTGAAAATTTCTTGAACATGTGTGAACATTTGGCTGTTTGTGGAGCTGTAAATAGACATGAATTGATCCAGTGGGTCCAAATAAGCTTAGGATTGAAGCAGGATTCTGGTTCGTTGATTCCACTGGCTATCTTTGTCTTCTTCTTCAAAAGTTAAGAAGGGCAAGTATTATGTGACTTGGTGAGTGGTGAGGTGGCAGGTTTAGGAGTTGGGTTATGATTAATGAACCCTTAATCATACTTCTAGAGAAGATTAACCTTTAATTGTTAGGGATTAAGAAAAACCCAAATTGGATTATGAACATGAAGAACACAGGTTTGATCTGATTTTGGGTTTAAGTTCGGTGTTTAGCGCGTGTTTATTATTTAATTAACTTTTAAAAGGTTAGTTAATAATAAATGGGTGAGTGGATGGTGATATGGCAGCTTGGAGTGTTTTGATTGGATGGTGGGATTTAGTGGGGCACGTGGCACACAGGTAGTGGTCTAGGTAACTGCGTTGTCATCCATATTTAACCCTCCAATTCTTCTTTGTGTGTCATTTGGTGTTGAAACAAGCATAATCCGAATTCCCTTTATAAAACAAGTTTCAGTTTTTAGACTTCGGCCACAAAAAGTTTTCGAAAGTGTAATCAAGGACTTGTTTTGAAATTCATGATATTTGAAGGGCTGTGTTAGGCATATTTTCAATCTTCAAGGTCTTTACTTGTATTCTTGTCTCCATGGTGGACTAAAAGTGACAACTCTTCAAATTTGAGGGACCATTCTTGCCAATTCTTCAAAGTTGAGGTTCCTTTTTGTAACTTTGACAAACTTTAGGGACCAAACTTGTAATTATGAATATACAAGGGTTTAAAGTGTCAACTCTTCAATAATGAAGGACCCTTCTTGTACAATCTTTAATTCTTCAAGGACTTTTCTTGGAAAATCAACTCTAGGCTCCGGTTCATTCTGCGGCTTCGTTTCCCGTGTTCGTTTTTGATTGAGTCTTGTGCTCTTTTGTCATTTTCTCAATATCCATACCTAAAATACACATTGAACAAACACAAGCATACATTTGGCACTTTTTATGATATTTTCATCGTTGTAAGCCTGTTTTGGATGATGAGACTATGTATAAAAGCAGTCTCATCATATACATGCGTTGACAAGAAAGTAAAGGTTACGAAAGGGGATATAAAAGCCACAATTAATGAATATGAGGTTTATCTATCCCTTTACACTTACTTCAAACTCTATCATTTCTTGTTCTCCACAGTTTAAAATCTCAAATAATGAGACTAGTGGATGCTTAGCCTAATAAACCAATAAAGGTCTACCTGGTTAAGGCTATTAGCTAGAGAGTGCTTAGATAAGCAAACTCGGGTTGAGTCAAATTATCCATAGCGGGCCTAATATGTCAAATAAGTCTAAATTTGTTAAACCATATCCTTTATTCTATTTTTTTTTCTTTTTTATATGTTTTGATGAAACATAAAAGAAGAAATATATACAATGCAAATGTGTTACGCAAATGAAAAATGATTAATGCAAAACTTATGAATGCATATTTTTGGTGGCCAAAGAGTTGAAAAATGTTTGAAAAATTAATTTCCAAGTTATCATGAAGTCAATGACAAATTTCTAGGTAAGGACACTTCGATAGAAGACTGTGATAACCCAAACCCGTGGTCATTATTTAATTATATTCTTACGTATATTTTTGAAATTTTTGACGAGATTGAATTTTATAATGTTTGGTGATTTGAATTGAACGAATGTTGAAAGTTATATTTTTACGTTTTGACGAGTTGCAACGATTATTAGTGATCACGATATCAATTGATGCCCAAAATTTTACGAGTTATTTTTAGTCATGTCGATGTTTAGTATTTTGACGTTTTTATTTTAATTTCGTATTAAGTCATGCCAGGAATATATAATATTATATTTTTTGTGCGTTTTAAGTTTTGAGAAGTATTTTTATGAAACCCGAGACCCGTTAATATTTTCAAAATTGACTAATAGTCATTTCCTGCTTTTTAAACAAGTATTTGCAATTTAGTCCACAAGAATCACAATTAGCAAAAACTACCCTAAACTTTCCCCATATAAAAGAAAATTTTATACACATAAACACACAACTCCACTAACTACAAAATTCAACTCCCATCTCTCTCTCACCCTAACCCTTGCTGTCACCCTACACCACCACAAAACAACCATCATCTAAATTTCAAGCTTGAATCTATAAAAACTAATTAAAGTCTCATTCTAGTTTCTTGATTCTCCATCTTTTGGTATAATTATAGTGGTAAAAATGAGGTTATAATGGGTGAAAAATAGGATTTTGAGTGATTTTTAAGTATGTATTTTTAATCAGCAGCTAAATGGAAACTTTTGGGAAACTTAAGTTTGTGTATGATATGATTTGATAATATATTGTTGTAGAAAATTTCATAAGCTTCGATTTGTGATTGTGGTAAAATTATGTCTTTTAGGAAAAAGAGCGTAAATGTGGTAAGTATTAAGTGATGATTTAGGAAAATCAAGCACTAATGACCCAATGAAGTTCGTTTCCCAAGGAGGTATATGTGTGTGAGTAATTCGTAATTGGTTTGAGATTAATATTGGTTAGAAGGGGATGAGAAAAGAGGATGACGAAGACGTGAAATTAATTACTACGACGATTAAACGTAAAACCGTAAAATGAGCAAAAATAAAAATTAATTCGAAAAATTACCAAAAATTCACCAAAAATCAAAATAAATAAACTAAGAGTTTACCAAATGTCAAAACTTTTTCAAACCTTTTAATTAATTAAATATTCAATTTTTAAATGCTAATTAAAGCCCTAAAAATCAAATTAATTATCAAAAAGCCCAAATAAAGATTTTTCAATTGGTAAACCTTTAAAATGACCTAAAAAGATTCAAAAACTATTTTTAGAAATTTTTAAACTAATAAAGACTATTTAAAATGATTTAAAAACTATTAAAACTTAAAATAATTATAAAAATTAATCTAAAAGTGATAAAATTAATCTAAGAGTTGCAAAAATCCTATTTTAATGTATTTAAGCAATGAAAATGTAAAAAGTTGAAAAATGTGAAATTTGAAAAATAATAATAAAATAATATTAAAATAATATTAAAAATCCAAAAATTATAAAAAATTCTAAAAACTTGCAAACTAGTTTATTTTAACCTAAATAAACAGAAAATTAAAGTGAAATTAACAGAATACCCGTATTGGGCCCTAAAATGGACCAAAACCAAAAACAGTCAACACAAATGGGCTTTTTAGCCCAAAAAGTCAAACTTGGCCCAATTGACTTGGAAAAGCCCAATCTGACTCAAAATTTAACTCTAAACACAAAACTCTAAAGGCCCAAAAGCTGAAAATGACCTTATCACAGCTTATTAAGCAAACAGCTTATCCTTATTGGGCTTTTCAGCCCATTAAGCAATAAGCTAATGCCATAAGCTCTAATTTAACACACAACCTTCTCTTGGGATACTAAAGAGATCTGTAAAAAGAAATTTTGAAAAAGCACACTCAATAAGCCAGAAATAAGCAAAGTACAATTTCACTAAAAGACAAAATAGTCGAGTTTGAGATATAGGGCACCTCATAACTTGATTCAACTTGCAAAATGTCACAAATGAACCCAATAAGCCAAATCAATCAATAAAAGTCCAATAAGCAACACCAATAAGCTAGAATGAACCAATAAGCACTTATGAAAAAGTCAATTAAGTTGGTTTTCTAGTCAAACCTAAAAGTCAACACACCAAATGCTCCAGTATGAACAAATGGGTCAAATGATGAGCACCTATTACAAAATCCAAGTTGTTGCTGGTTAGAATAAGCTATTATAGCTTATTGATAAGCTGAAACCCAAAATACACTAGTAGTGGCTAGCAGCAGGGGAAAGGAGTTCCCACTGCTTTGACTATTTGACCAAGCTTTTTAAAGAGATTTAGTTGGATTCAATTGGAAACAAGGTCACCCTTGTGATCAGTGAATCACAAGGAGTCAATATCAACAAGAAAATCACAATTTGGTTCACACAATAAGCCCATATTAATCAAACAGTCACCAGATATAGCACAAATATGGAAAATAAGCAGTTATGCACAAATAAGCAGATATAGCATGAATAAGCCAGCCAAATTCAACCAGATGCATACACAAGCTATATAAACCATGAATAAGCACAAACAAACTCAATTCAATCACTGAATCAAAGATTAAGAGCAGATATAAGCATATGCATGTTACTGATGAACACATGCAGGCAATTGATGAACACTAACTCTTTTTGCTGATCTATTTGACCTCAAACCCAATTTCAAGCCTAAAATCCTACTTCCCTAGTTATGTTAACTTATATTTAACACTTGTTAACCCTAGTCTATGATTAGATCTAGGTGTCCTCTAAATTTCAGCCAAATTAACCAAGTAAAACTGATTTTATAGCTATATGTCGGATTTAAGTGTTTCAAACCACAAAACTTGCAGATATATGACCAAGTAAACCAGGTAAGAAGATACCAACAGATAACAACACAAAACCAACACTCAACAAACCACAAATCCTGCTTATGCGGTTAACCCAAACACCCCTTAATAATCTGTTTTGACAAATTTTCAAAGGATTATCCCGATTTAACCCACAAATCAAGTTAATAACCACTCAATAACATCAAACAAGAACAGATAAACAATATCCAACCATAAAAACACAAATTCAAGAACAATCATGCAATATCACAAATATTCAGAAATTAAAAGAGAAAATGAAAAAGGAGAAGATGCAAACCTCCAAGACCTACATCCAGGCCTTGGATTGTTTGAGCTGAGGTACTAGCAAAACAAGTACCAGCTTCCAATGTACCTGCTAAGAAGAACAAACAAAAGTGATGAACAATAAACAAGATCTTTCTGATTTTTGAAACACAAGTCTTATCAATTAAAACCTTGCCTCAAAAACCTTCAAACATGAAAGTGGAACTCAGAATTAGGCTATTCTAACACCAAATTTTAATAAACAAGAACAAGATTTCACAAATTTCAGAAAATCAAATTTATTAACTTAAAAAAGGATTACAAAGATTGATAGCCTAAAACTGGAACAAAGGGACTCTCACAGGTTGAGGTCTCCTTTTATAGGAAAATGCCATGCTAATACTATTCACAAACCCTAGAAGTGAATTTCCCCATTTGTCCTTGCAGAATCGTCTAGGCGTGTTGCCAGCTGGTTTGGGTGAATCAGGGACGTTTGTTTAGTGCTTGGTGACAAAGGAAAAGTTTTGGTTCGTTGATCCTGCCATGTCATGATCAAATGCCAGGTGTCGTCATGTGAGTGGGAGTGGGGGTATCATTCTGGTAGTGGGGATTGAGGTTTTTGGTGTGGGATGTGATTGACATGATGTGAATTACACGTGGGAACAACCAATTTCACTTTCCCCTTTGTTTTCTTCTTTTTAATCCTGGGTAAAAAGGGGTGTTCTGCATGGTAAAATCCAAACAGTAAGTGTTACCCGCGTTTATAGGAATTCAAACTTTCAGCTTGGCAGTTTTGGTCCTTTGTTTTTGGGAAAAGTTGTATAGCAAGTATTTCAGCCCAAATAAACGCATCCCTTTGTTATAGAAGTTTCCCTTTTTACAATTTTGGCACAAAACTTTTCCAAAAAGGTTTAAAGGGTTGTTTTTGCCATTTTTCCATATTTGAGGGACTGATCTTGGACATTCTTGATCTTCAATGGTCTTCAATGTAACTTTGACTTCATGAGGGACCATTGTTGACAAATTAGATTTGATGAGGGACTAATTTTGCCATTTCTTCAAAGTTGAAGGACCTTTTGTGTAATTTTGACAAACTTAAGGGACCAAACTTGTAATTATGATTTCACACGGGTTTTAAGTGTCATTTCTTCATTTATTGAGGATCAATCTTGCATATCTTCAAGTCTTCAAGGGTAAATGTTGGATAAATCATGAACTAGGGCCCGGTTCTTTGTACGGCTTCGTTTCTCGTGTCTGTTTTTCCTTGTTTCTTGTGATCTTTTGTCTTTTTCACGATATCCATACCTAAAATACACAAGTAAAAAAACACAAGCATATATATGATATTTTATGACATTTTTATACATTTAAAGCCCGAAAAGAACGATGAGATCATGTATAAATGCCATCTCATCACTCCCCCATACTAAGCCATTGTCGTGCCCTCACGCAATGCTAGAATAAAGTATCTAAGCATCACCAAAGTTCAATTTTATTTACCTTTATTGAAAAATAAAAGACTAGCAACAATACTACGAAGATGTGTAAAGACATAATGTATGATTTTCATCACGAAAGTGACTTTTAGGGTCAAATAATAGAAACAAGTAAATGTCCTTTAGAGTAAACTTCGTCATCCTTGATTGTCATACATTCCATGCTAAGTGCAAAAACGAGATCATTGTTGGTACAAGTCACAATGCTAACACTACTCATACGTCCAAATTGTGTAATACTTTTTCTCCCCGCAATCCTAGTTATTATAAAAGGAAATGGGTTACTAGCATTTTTTTAACTATTTGTCATGGATCAAAAGTGATTTATATTGACTTATTTGAGTAGTTATTAGTCCAAAAGCAAAGTAGCACGATTTAATTGATAGTTAGCCGAAGGACAAAATCTTTTAAAACGGCTTCTCGTGTATCTCCTTAAGTTCATATCTTGGCATAACTCGTTTCACGATTTGAGACCTTTCTCGGACCGATATTTGGCATGTACTTCATACTTCAAATCTTGGGAAGACGTTCTTGAAATTAAGGTCTTCTCTTCATATATTTGGAATTTCTTCACTTGACGTTTTTGAGAGATTCTTCATATTTGGACCACGACTTCATCATTTTTCTTCAATCATTATTTTGGATTTTGATATAGAACGATCCGCCTCCTTTTCGGACATGGATATATTTATCCTCATACCTTGTAAGGGTCTTTTTGGATAGACTTTCTCCATGATCTTTAGGGGAGTAACTGCTTTTCGTCGTGTGCCTCGATCCTTCATATTGAATTAGGAATAATGATACTTCACAACATCTTGGATCTTTAGCAACAAAATAGAGCTCCTCATGCCTTGTTAGGGCCTTTTTTGGATAATCACCAATCTTCGCGTCCCGCTTCAATAAGTTATGCCTTGGCTATGAACTCTATTCAACCCCGAGAAACTTTTAAACGATCTTGCGCTAGAGGCTAAGTAACCTTTCAAATCGTACGACCTTACTTATTGCAATTATTTTTAATCCTAATGCATTGATCTTATGGGAAGAAAAAGCCACAATTAAAGACATATGAGTTTTTGAAAGAACATTTTCATGTTCTACGTTTAGCATGATCACTTGTCTAACTCTATCATCTCTCGTTCTTCACTATATAAAGACCTCTAATTAAAGAGACTCGTGAATACTTAGCCATGCAAGTCAAAATTAAGCCAAATTTGGATTAGCTTTCATTAAGACTATATCAAATCAAAGTTTTGGGTTTTCAAGCCACCTATAGGATCTTGCACTTTCTTGGACTTTTTCAAGTTTAGAGAATGCATTTTATAGTTCCCTTGATAAGTGACTTTCTAGGATCAATTATAGGAACTTGCGAAAAGTTCTTGTTCTTAACCCGAATGAGCTAAGACTTTCGCATTTTAAAGTTCCCTATATAAAAGTCTAGCAAAACTTGAATTGAGCGGGTTAAGGAATGTCAATGGCTCCAAATGCCCATCAAGTCAAAAATTAGCTCTTATTCTACCCATCGGAAAATATACATTCGTGTCTTAAAAACACTTATGAAAACTAAGTAAAATTTTATAATTGGGAAATTTTTAGCCTTATTAGCAACAAAAACAAAACATTGAAAGTTGGAAAGCGTCAGGGCGTAGCAGAGCAAGTATCTATTCACCCCCCATACTAAAAGTAAACATTGTCCTCAATGTTTCGAGTCTAAAGGTGGAGCACCCCCATACTAGAGACGAAGAATCGAATGCTTAGGATCTAGCATGGAAAGGGTGATAAACAATATATCTAAAGCCGTTTATTAAGTATGCTAAAAGATAATTGTTAGAACAATAAAGGATATGTTCATGGATTCGTGAAAAACTTCTTCAAGCAAACGATGGAGGCTCACGTAAAAGAACACGAGAGTCTTCAATCGTAGATGATGATGATCTACATAACACAATCACAAACAACCACGAGACAACGAGTTTGAAGGGTACAAGTCCCCTTAATAGTGATTAGTAAGCATAAAAGGATAAGCATGGGATCTCCCCCACGAGGCACCTTGTTTTTGATTACCGAGTCATGAGATCGACTCGATCCCCTCAATGGTAATTATCATTGGGGAAGGTGACTTGGTCGAGGTCAACCATTGAAGGAATTTCCCCACCAAAGTAGTACTTAAGCCTATGTCCATTCACCTTGAAGTTAGGACCATCATCTTGAGCTAGCTCGATGGTCCCATAAGGAAACACTTGTGTAACGGTGAAAGGACCCGACCAACGAGATTTCAATTTACCGGAAAATATCTTAAGTCTAGAGTTAAAAAGCAACACTTGATCACCAACGTTAAAAACCCGGTTTTTAATCTTTGCATCATGAAACTTTTTAGTCTTTTCTTTGAAAATCAATGAATTTTCATAAGCATTATCTCTTAATTCATTTAATTCATTTAATTGAATTTTCCGGTGATCTCCCGCGGTCTTCAAGTCAAAGTTTGCATGCTTAAGGGACCAATATGCCTTGTGCTCCAATTCAATGGGCAAATGACAATTCTTCCCATAGACTAACTTATAAGGAGTGCAACCGATAGGTGTCTTATAAGCGGTCCTAAAAGCCCATAAAGTGTCATCGAGTTTTTCGGACCATGAAGCACGGTTTTCTCCAATTGACCTTTCTAAAATCCTCTTCAAAGCTCGGTTTGAAACCTCGACTTGCCCACTCCTTTGCGGGTGATAAGCCGTAGAAAGACGATGAGTAACTCCATATTTCTTTAAGACCTTCTCGAATTGGTCATTACAAAAATGGGTTCCACGATCGCTTATAATTGCACGAGGGGTTCCGAACCGAGAGAATAGTTGCTTAAAAAACATCACTACCACACGAGCATCATTAGTAGGTAAAGCCTTAGCTTCCACCCACTTAGAAAGGTAGTCCACCGCGACGAGGATATACTTGTTACCATGAGACGATGGGAACGGCCCCATAAAGTCTATGCCCCATATGTCGAAAATCTCACACACTTGAATTATGTTTTGTTGCATTTCATCACGTTGAGACGATTTTCCTTGACGTTGGCACGAATCACACGACTTCACAACTGCGTGTGCATCACGATAGATAGAAGGCCAAAAGAAGCCGGCATCGAACACTTTCTTAGCCGTGAGATTAGCACCGTGGTGACCACCCGTGGGTCCCTCCTGACAAGCTCTAAGGATATTAGAAGCTTCGGCACAAAAAACACAACGTCGAACGAGTTGATCCGCACAAACCCGAAAAAGATAAGGGTCGTCCCAAAAATAGAACTTGACGTCACGAAAGAATTTTCGCTTTTGTTGTGTCGTCATACCCTTGATTATGAAATTGCCCGCATGGTAATTTGCAATGTCGGCAAACAATGGGGTGGTGTCTTTAGAATTCACTACACTGAGAGTCTCGAGAGGAAATGTTTCGGTGATTTCCATGTTCTCGAAAACATCTTTGTGAGGATCTTCTAGACGAGAGAGATGATCGGCCGCTAGATTCTCGGCTCCTTTTTTGTCAAGCACGGTGACATCAAATTCTTGGAGGAGGAGCATCCAACGAAGCAATCTCGGCTTAGCATCTTTCTTAGCTAAGAGATACTTGATAGCCGAATGGTCGGTATACACGATGCTTTTAGTTAAGACGAGATAAGGTCGGAATTTCTCAAAAGCATAGACCACGGCAAGGAATTCCTTTTCCGTTGCGGTGTACTTTAATTGAGCCTCGATCATCGTCTTACTAGCATAATGGATAGGATGGAAATGCTTTTCATAACGTTGCCCTAAGACGGCCCGTATAGCATAATCACTTGCATCGCACATGATTTCAAAGGGTAATTCCCAATTAGGAGCAACAAGAATGGGAGCTTCGGTAAGTTTCCTTTTGAGAGTTTCGAAAGCTCTAACACAATCCTCATTGAAATTAAAAGGATCATCCTTCTCGAGAAGGTGTGTCATAGGTCGAGAGATTTTCGAAAAGTCCTTGATGAAACGACGATAAAATCCCGCGTGGCCTAGGAAACTCCTAACTCCCTTAACGGTTTTGGGATGAGGTAACTTGGCGATGACGTCTACCTTAGCTTTATCGACCTCAATCCTCGCTTTCGACACCTTATGTCCTAAGACTATTCCTTGTTTACACATGAAATGACATTTTTCCCAATTAAGCACAAGACTGGTTTCTTCACAACGTTTTAACATTTGCTCGAGATTAGATAAACACGACGTGAACGAATTGCCAAATACCGAAAAGTCATCCATAAACACTTCCATCGACTTCTCGATCATATCGTGAAAAATCGCCATCGTACCCGGTGCATTACAAAGTCCGAAAGGCATCTTACGATAAGCAAACGTTCCATAAGGACACGTAAACGTAGTCTTCTCTTGATCACAAGGGTCGATGGAAATCCTTGGTAGAGCTTATTTATGATTTCGTGCTGAACCTGGTAAACGAACAAATAGGGGGTCTTTCCGGATGATAAGTCCACTCGATAAGATCAAACTTGCGGGGCCTTATGGGGGAGTACCAACCTTGGTTTTTGCTACTGATGACGGGTGATATGAGCTTAAACTCATATCCTTTTATCAACAAATAACCCTAAAACATGAAGCAAAATACCCATTTATCTTGTAAAAAGCAGTATTATGTGGTATGTTGTGTTTGTGTGATCTTATGTAGGTAAAAGGATACAATTTCAAGCAAACAAGGAAAAATCAAGCTCAAATGGATGAAAAAAGACAAAAGAGGATCAAAAGTGACAAGACTTTGAAGTTCAAGGACCTATCTTGACAAGTGATGAAAGTTGGAGGACTTAAAGTGCAAATAATTAAAAGTCAAGATTCAAGTCAAACCTGGTCAAACTATCAAGTCAACTCAGTCAAAGGGCCATTTTGTACAAATTATGAAAGTTAAAGGACCAAAAATGACAAAGGAATGAAGATCCTAGCTTGAAATGGGAATCTGCCAAGTACAAGGGCTTGTTTTGCCAACATTGGAAAGTTATGCAAGTTTAATCCAAGTGAAAAGATTTCAGCCAATGGGAAAAGAGAATACATCTCACACGGATTGCCACTTCAAGCATTAAATACCCACTAACTGCCGCCACATTTATTACAAGATCCAAACAGTGTAATCCGTGTGCAACATTTTAAACCAACCAGAAAACGCCACGTGTCCATCTTCTTTAACAAAAATATTTCCAGGATCGGGTTTTTGATAGAGGCCGTTTCATGAGAAGATCAAAACACCAATATTGCTTGTTTTGAAGAGAGGAATTCAATGGTGCAATCCAATTAACAAATTATCCATTCAATCAAAAACCCCCAATTCAGTGTTCATCACCTTCAAAGAGCAAATGCAGAATTCTTCCACGTGGCAAGTTATGATTGGATCTGCCACGTCACAAACCTCAACAGAATCTCCTCTCATGCCTATAAATAGCTAGGATGTACCTCATTTCTCATTGTAGCTTAATTTTGTAAAAACACATAGTTAAATTTCCCTTTCCCTTTTTCCCTACTTTTCACCTAACTACTCAAGAGTCTGACAAACTCTTGAGTCAGTTAGTTAGTTAGTAGCTTGTAACAAACATTTGTAACTGAATTCATGCAATAAAATTCAAACTTCATTTTCCCGCCAAATTCTGTTCTTCTCAATTCTGTTACTACTTGCTGTTATTGGATCATCCTGTTGTTGATTTGTGCTTGTTATGATCAATCATTGATCATAATTGTCATTGGAGGAGTTTTGTAGCTGTTTGTTCAGAATTCAAGTCAATCTTTTGTTCCTTTGAAGATTAGTAGCAGAATGATGAATGTAGATGATTGTAGCTGATTAGATTGATGATTTTAGTTGAATACTAGTGATAGGTGGTGGTATCACTAGTGCAAGAGAGCTCAGCGCTCCTCTTCTTCCCAAAGGACTTCTACAATAGGTTTCATTGCTCTTGTTTTATGTTCCTCTAAACAGTCAATTGCATGCTTAATTTTCCTAGTTAATCTTGATGGCTGCCTGTTTTACTTGATGAGTAGTTGATATTTGATTGATTCTAGTGTTTAGTAGTTCAGTTCTTGCATTCTTGTGATCTGATTTGTAGTTTCTGCATACATTCAGTTACTTGTTAGCATCATAGCTTACTTTCAGTTCTAGCATTGATTGTTGTTTGTTTACAGCTTTTAAACACTTCATTTTGTCCATTGAAACTAGTCCGCTATAGCTTTTGTATCAGCTTAATCCAGAACTTAAAAAGCTTTTGTAAAATCTTGATCAAAACAGATAAAGGAGTGTTTGGTAGTAGCTTTTAAGTGGTTTTCAAGTGTTGATAATTGGTGTTTAAGAGTTCATTTCTAGTCATTAGGTGTTAACAAGTAGTTTTCAGTTTTTTACAAGTCATAAAAATAGTCAAAAAGGCAATTGGTATAAAAATTGTTTGGGTTAGCCTTATTTCAGCTTTGATAGCCAAAACTTGTCAATTTCATTTGCCTAGTTCTCCTTTAATCTTTGATGAAATTTCCTCAAACTTGTTTCTAGTTCTAGCTTACATCATAAAGTTTCAGTCTCTAAGAGGAAAATCTACAGTTTTAGGAATTAAGCTAGAAAATAGCTTATTGGTCAACGACTGAGCAAATGTCATTCTCTGATGTAAAGAGCTTACTGATTTACTAGTTCTCTTAATCCACTTCACAAAAGTCTTGATTTTCTTTCACAAATCCATTTAGAAAGTGTTGAATATCAAATTTTGAAATTTTGAGCTTTTTCATAAAAATTGGTCAAACTTGGTCAACATAAGCTCAAAAGAGCTTATTTCAGATTTCTTCTTCATTACTGGATGAAAATGGTTCTAGTTTGATTTCCCCTTCTTTAAATCAAGTGCTTAATCAGTTTCTTTACAAAAATCAAGTTGTGATTGTTTGGAATAAGCTGTAGCTTATTTTGTGCTTATCAATAAGCACTCTTTTGCTTATTTTGGACTTTTAGCTTAATTCCTCAGACACACATAGCTTAATTTGGATTTTAAGAGTTTTGCAAGTTGTTTCAGCTTAATTGGTTGAGTAATAAGCTCAAACGAGCTTAATCTTGTTTGTGTCCCGTTTTTAGTTAAAAGTTTGTAAAAATTGCACTTTAGTCCCTAGAAGTTTAATCAGTTCTAAAACCTAGCTAAACTTCCTATTTTTTTGGTATTTTCAAGTTCTAGTCCTTTACTTTTAAATTTGTTACATTTCAGTTGTTAAGTTTGTTAGTTTGTTACTATTTGGTTAGTTAGTTTTCAGTTTTACAAGTTTGGTCCTTTTAGTTAACTGTTTTGCATTAGTAGTCCTTATAACTTTTAGAATTTACATTTCAAGCATTTAATTTTCCTAGAATTTACATTTTCAGTCCTCTTAGTTTTATATTTTGCAATTTTAATTTTGTTTGAATAAAAATTTGGTATTTGCAACTTGTTTTACGTATAAGTAGGTTTATATTTTTCATTTTTAGATAGTATTGTTTGAATTAGCAATAGATTACCAAGCAAGCTTGAACAACCAAGAACAATAATAAATCTGATATTGGTTGGACTTTCTATTAGTTAAGAACTGAGAAAACAAACTTGCATTATACACATTTCAAATGGCGCCGCTGCCGGTTCTTTGACTACGCGAGAGACTATCGATTGACGGTTTTCATTGGCTTTTGGGATCCGTTCATTTGGTGAACGTTATTTTTACGTATCATAAATCAAAAACAAATAAAAAATCAAAAATATAAAAATATATAAAAACTAAAAAATTAACAAAACAATTCTTTTCCTAAAGAATTGACCAAAAAAATTAAAAAATCCAAAAAGTAATCTTTTTCCTAAGAGATTGCACCCAAAAATATATATTATTGGATTCTCTCGGTTTTTATGTACATATAGTATTTTCCTTTAAAAAACTCATAAATACAAAAATATTTTCTATATATTATTATAAGTAAATACGTATACGTATAAGAACAATCAATCTACATATCTTCCATAAGTATTGCCGAGGCAATACACCGTGTTGAGGGGCGTTCCGGTCCTTGACACGCGTATCGATCAAACAAAATAAAGCAAGAATAGATAAATACTCTCAATAAGCAATAATTCGAGGAATACGAACATTTAAGTGAATAGAAAGGCGATGTGCTATAAAATGCCATCTAAGGGTCAATAGGTACTTAAGTGCTTCGCGCCACCTAACCCCCCGTTCACTTGGGAGTATTCTAAGAAGGAAAGCTTCATTGAGGGTCTTGCACCCAAAGTAGTAATACATATATTGTTATTTTCTTGTGGATATTTAATATTGAAACTCGAAGAGGATAATCTATTTCTCTTCAAAGTCACACGAGAGCTTTTCTCTCATTCCTCGTATTGAGTTGCATGCTCACTCGCGGGCGTGCACAAATACCGATTGGTGTACAACCTCTTCCTCCGAAAAGGAAGAAAAAGAGAAGGAGTAAGACCACCACCGTCCACCAAGCCGATCACGAGAATCGTGCTTTGTCACCACCACAAGAAGCCATGGCTATTGATAATCGTACTTTGTATGAACGTATGCAATCCAACATTCATGGATATGCTAGTGCCATTAAGATTCCCGATTATCCCGCTAACACATTTGAGCTACATACATCTATGATCAATATGGTTGCTGCATCACCTTTCTTTGGAAAACAAAATGAGGATCCCCATGCTCACCTTAAGAGATTCCTTTCACTTTGTAACACCATTAAGCATAATGGGGTTCCACATGAGGTCATTAGATTGATGTTAGTGTCATTTTCCTTAGATGGGAGTGCTAAGCATTGGTTAGACACCCAACCACCCGATAGTATCACCACATGGGATGATTTTACCACTAAGTTTTTGAACAAATTCTTTCCTCCACATAAGACTATGGCTTTGAGGAATTTGATTATGGGCTTTACACAAAAACCTAGTCAATCCTTTGGTGATGCTTGGGAAGAGTATAGTGAGTTGTTGAGGCGATGCCCTAACCATGGAATGGATGATCTAGGCCAAATCAATACCTTCTATAATGGCCTTAAACCTCACCACCAAGATTCACTAAATGCTTCCGCGGGAGGGAGTATTCTTTTCAAGACATACCATGAGGCTTTGAACATTATTGAGACTAAGGCATTGGTTCAAACAAACGATCCATTTGAAGAAAGAGTTCATGTTATCCAAAACACTTCTCAAACACCTTGTGATAACCAATTCCTTAAATATCACCAAGAGATCCTTCAACAAGTCAAACAAGGACAACAAGAAATGACTCAAGAGATAGTTCAAGCCTTTAAGAGCATGACATTGAACAATTCTTCAAATAATGTGAATGCTATCACCATTTCTTGTGTTACTTGTGGAGGCCCCCACTCTTATGAACAATGTGATAAGGTGCAAGGGTATCAAGGGGAATGCTATGCTTACCAAGAGGAACACCGTGAACACTTCAAGCCTAACATCAATCCAAATAACCTTTCTTACAAATCCCAAAATTACCTTACTCCACCCGGCTTCCCACCCCAACCACCCACCCAAATTCCACAAAATCCTCCTCAAATTTTAGCAAGGAATCAAGGGCAAAAACAACCATACCAAGGAAATAACTACAAGGCACCCAATCAATTTCAACCTCAAGCAAATTCCTTTTATCCACCAAATCAAGGATTTAACTCCCAACCTTTACCTTTCCAACCTCAAGGTTTTCAAGGTTATGTGCCACAAGAGTTTAACACAATGGATCTTTTGCAAAAGATGAATCAAGAGAATGAAAGGAAATTCCAAGCTATAGACAAGAAAATGAATGACCAATTCAATAAGCTTTTGATGGCATTAAATCAAAGACCACAAGGGGCTTTACCTTCCAACACACAAACAAACCCTAGGGCCAATGTTAATGCTATTACAACAAGGAGTGGTACAACAACAAAGAATCCTTCACCTCCTAAACCTACTATTGTTCAACCCACTTGTGCTCCTACTTGTGACAAGCCCTCTACTTCTACTTCACCACCTCAAAATGCTCCCATTCCTCCAATTTCAAAGCCCATTCATGAAACACTCAATAACGAAAATCCTTCATCCACACCTCAACCACAACCAAAACCAAGTCTTACTTATCCCTCAAGATTGAGAAAAGAAAAGCTTAAGAACAAGGATGATATCCAAGTTTCTAACTTTTTGAGGATGTTCAAGCAACTTAACATCAATATCTCCTTTGCGGAAGCCTTAGCCAATATGCCTAAGTTTGCTAAGATGATTAAGGATTTGCTTTCTAACAAGGAAAGATTGGTGGATTTGCCTAATGCTTCTTTGAATGAAAATTGTTCCGCGGTGTTGCTTAAGAAGTTGCCTACTAAGCTTGGAGATCCGGGGCGGTTTTTGATTCCTTGCAATTTCCCGGGGGTGGAAAATTGTATGGCTTTAGCGGATTTAGGGGCAAGCATAAATCTTATGCCCTTATCGGTTTGGAAGAGACTTCCACTTCCCGAGCTTACTCCTACGAAGATGACTCTTGAGTTGGCTAACCGTACTATAGCTTATCCGGTGGGAATTGCGGAGGATGTTTTTGTTGGGGTTGATAGATTTACATTTCCCGCGGATTTTGTGGTGGTTGATTATGATGTGGATCCTAGAGTGCCTTTGATTGTTGGTAGGCCATTTTTGAGGACGGGTCGTACTTTAATCGATGTGGCGGAAGGAGAACTTACAATGCGGGTAGGAGACGAGAGATTTGTGTTTAACATGGGGAAGTTGTCCAAAAAGTCTAATGAGCCCGAAGCGGTAAAACATATTGATGTTGTACATGAGGAGGAAACACAAGATGATCTTCTTGATGAAGTTTGTGATGAGTACTTTTATGAAGCTTGCTCAAGTGGAGACTTTGATTACCATCATATTGAGACCATTGCTTCCATTACTTCCTCCTTGGATTTTCATGAACCTCAAGAGCTCAACTTTCGTGAAATTCCATATGACACCCCATTTTTCCACCATACTAATCACTTTGAGGACTTAAGTACTGAGGGATCTTTTCTTTGTGATTCACCAACATATGATGACTATAGTGATGATGAGCTTTCTACTTGTGACTCTCCATTTGTTGATGATCATACTTCCTTTGGTTTTGAGGGATCACCCATCTTTGATAGACCAATTTATGATGTTTATGGTGATGAGGAGGATTCTATCATTGATGAGAGTGATGAGTTTTTATTGGAGGATATATCTTTTGAGTATACTTTTGGTTACCTTGATGAGGAGGGGGACATACTCTATCTAGAATCTTTATTGCTTGAGGATCCTTTACCTTCTTTGGCCACCCAAACCTTTTTACAACCAATCACTTTACAACCTTTCTCTCACCATGTGAACTACAAAGGAGAGTCTTTTAAGGCAATCAACACTTGTTGTTTTCCCATCAAGGAACGGATTTTTGATCCTGGCATAGAGCTTGCTAAACCATCTCAGTATCCACCTGATGCAACAAAAGGAAACCTTGTGCAAGATTTGAGAGCTTTACACCATCACCTTGGGAAGAACATATGGGAAACCATTTTAGAGAACTACACCTCATTCTTTTCACCATTGATTGGGAAGCTAGTTGTTGGCTTGTGTTATAAGTGGGAGGGTAATTATGTATTTGATCCTGGTGGATATTTATGGAGTTTTGATAAATGAACACTTGTTTTACCTCATCATGGAGATTTTTCTTAACAAAGGCAAACATTTTCTTCTCCATGATAGGTTTTAGACACTTTTAAGTGTGGGACGAGTCGAGCTAGAGACTCATTAACTCAAGCATCGTATAACTAGGTTTAGAGTGTTGTAGGTTAGCAATAAAGGCATAGATTTGGAGATAAGTGTAGGGGAGACCTTCTTTTGTCTTCTTGCTTGTAGGGTTGCTCACTCATATTGTGCTTTGGAGCTTATGGAGGAGGCCCTTGTATCCGGTTCACTTCGTTACTTTAGTGAATTTTCATTGACACCTTGTGCTTAAACATGATTTCACTAATAGTAGTCCTTTCCTTAACTTGGGTTAAGCAAAGTCTATTCATTGTCATAAGTGTAGGGGAAGTTTTTATACTTCCATGCTCTTTAACATTGAGGACAATGTTTCGCTTAAGTGTAGGGGGGTCTTCTATCGAAGTGACCTTACCTAGAACTTGTCATTGTCTTGCATGATAACATGAAAATTGAATTTTCAACGTTTTTCAAATTTTTGATCTACTTTGGCCAACAAAAATATGCATTCATGATTTTTGCATCAATCATTTTTCATTAGCATAACACATTTGCATTGTATATATTTCTTCTTTTATTTTTCATCAAAAATATATAAAAAGGAAAAATATAATAAAACATGGTTTTAACAAATTTAGACTTCTTTGACATATTAGGCCCACCATGGATATTTTGACTCAACCCGAGTTTGCTTATTTTAGCACTCTCTAGCTAGTATCCTTAACCATGTAGTCCTTCATTGGTCTATTAGGCTAAGCTTCCACCAATTTCATTCTTTGAAATTTTAAATTTGTGGAGAATGGGAAATGATAGAGTTGAAGCAAGTGTAAAAGGGCTAGATAGACTTCATGGCAATTACTTGTGGTTTAACACTTCTCTTCTTGACCTCTATTTTCTTCGCTTGTATATAATTGTTAATAAATAATCAAGTACGGTTTTAATTGGTTTGTAATCTCTTATGCATTTTTGGCTAATCATTTATGGTTGATATGAGTACGTCTTAAGATTCTAAGTTAGCACGTTTTATGTGTACTAGTCTTATGTCATGCTCCATATTTAGCGGGTGTTTTTCCTTTTCTTCTTTTCAAATTTCTTTGTGAGGAATAAAGGAAAATAAGAGCGGCTTATGAAAAAATGAGTGGCTAGAAAAAAAAAAGAAAAAGAAAAAAAAAATAATAATGCAAGACTCCCAAGAGGGGCAGTGTGGTGTTAATTATAGTGACTATTGAGTTCCAATATTACCTTGACGGGTTGCGGGGATTCAATAGATTGCACCAATCCAATATTACCTTGACGGGTTGCGGGGTTGAAGATCCAAAATCTCAAAAAGATGCGGATATAAATTATTGCGTGAGTTTTATTTTTCTTTCCTTAGCGAGTGTGTAGCTACTTATGAAAGCATGACATGAGGATTTTACACATAAGGCGAATGACTTATTACTCTTAATACGGACTTGTATTAATTGTGAGCGGTTTTTCAAGTAATGGATGAGAAGATTACTTAGGATTAAAACCGTGCTTCCTTATTTTTGGATTTTACATTTCTTATATTTCACACTTGAATAATGACAAATTTGCCCACAAGCAATTTGCTCAATTAATAACCGGTTCCACATTTAATTGTCATGAATAAGTTGATGCACTTTTTACTTGTGAATGCAATGATCCCATTTACTAGCTTGGTATGGGGAAAGTGAAACTTGAGGGTGATAAGTGTCCATGGTACCCAAGCCCTAATCCAAGTCATTGAATTCTTTATGAGTTATTTCCATCAAAACCATTTCAAGAAAAATAAAAAAGATATAGATAGAATTGTATTTTGATTCATTGCATTATTAAAAGTCAAAATCATGCATCATCTAGTTTAGAGTAGTGTAGATGCATCTCATATGGCCAAGGTGGATTAATTATGAGGGAAATGTAAATTTTTAAGCCTTGAAATTAATATTGCATGAGGGCATGGCAATGCTCAAGTGTAGGGGAATTTGATATGAGCTTAAACTCATATCCTTTTATCAACAAATAACCCTAAAACATGAAGCAAAATACCCATTTATCTTGTAAAAAGCAGTATTATGTGGTATGTTGTGTTTGTGTGATCTTATGTAGGTAAAAGGATACAATTTCAAGCAAACAAGGAAAAATCAAGCTCAAATGGATGAAAAAAGACAAAAGAGGATCAAAAGTGACAAGACTTTGAAGTTCAAGGACCTATCTTGACAAGTGATGAAAGTTGGAGGACTTAAAGTGCAAATAATTAAAAGTCAAGATTCAAGTCAAACCTGGTCAAACTATCAAGTCAACTCTGTCAAAGGGCCATTTTGTACAAATTATGAAAGTTAAAGGACCAAAAATGACAAAGGAATGAAGATCCTAGCTTGAAATGGGAATCTACCAAGTACAATGGCTTGTTTTGCCAACATTGGAAAGTTATGCAAGTTTAATCCAAGTGAAAAGATTTCAGCCAATGGGAAAAGAGAATACATCTCACACGGATTGCCACTTCAAGCATTAAATACCACTAACTGCCGCCACATTTATTACAAGATCCAAACAGTGTAATCCGTGTGCAACATTTTAAACCAACCAGAAAACGCCACGTGTCCATCTTCTTTAACAAAAATATTTCCAGGATCGGGTTTTTGATAGAGGCCGTTTCATGAGAAGATCAAAACACCAATATTGCTCGTTTTGAAGAGAGGAATTCAATGGTGCAATCCAATTAACAAATTATCCATTCAATCAAAAACCCCCAATTCAGTGTTCATCACCTTCAAAGAGCAAATGCAGAATTCTTCCACGTGGCAAGTTATGATTGGATCTGCCACGTCACAAACCCCAACAGAATCTCCTCTCATGCCTATAAATAGCTAGGATGTACCTCATTTCTCATTGTAGCTTAATTTTGTAAAAACACATAGTTAAATTTCCCTTTCCCTTTTTCCCTACTTTTCACCTAACTACTCAAGAGTCTGACAAACTCTTGAGTCAGTTAGTTAGTTAGTAGCTTGTAACAAACATTTGTAACTGAATTCATGCAATAAAATTCAAACTTCATTTTCCCGCCAAATTCTGTTCTTCTCAATTCTGTTACTACTTGCTGTTATTGGATCATCCTGTTGTTGATTTGTGCTTGTTATGATCAATCATTGATCATAATTGTCATTGGAGGAGTTTTGTAGCTGTTTGTTCAGAATTCAAGTCAATCTTTTGTTCCTTTGAAGATTAGTAGCAGAATGATGAATGTAGATGATTGTAGCTGATTAGATTGATGATTTTAGTTGAATACTAGTGATAGGTGGTGGTATCACTAGTGCAAGAGAGCTCAGCGCTCCTCTTCTTCCCAAAGGACTTCTACAATAGGTTTCATTGCTCTTGTTTTATGTTCCTCTAAACAGTCAATTGCATGCTTAATTTTCCTAGTTAATCTTGATGGCTGCCTGTTTTACTTGATGAGTAGTTGATATTTGATTGATTCTAGTGTTTAGTAGTTCAGTTCTTGCATTCTTGTGATCTGATTTGTAGTTTATGCATACATTCAGTTACTTGTTAGCATCATAGCTTACTTTCAGTTCTAGCATTGATTGTTGTTTGTTTACAGCTTTTAAACACTTCATTTTGTCCATTGAAACTAGTCTGCTATAGCTTTTGTATCAGCTTAATCCAGAACTTAAAAAGCTTTTGTAAAATCTTGATCAAAACAGATAAAGGAGTGTTTGGTAGTAGCTTTTAAGTGGTTTTCAAGTGTTGATAATTGGTGTTTAAGAGTTCATTTCTAGTCATTAGGTGTTAACAAGTAGTTTTTAGTTTTTTACAAGTCATAAAAATAGTCAAAAAGGCAATTGGTATAAAAATTGTTTGGGTTAGCCTTATTTCAGCTTTGATAGCCAAAACTTGTCAATTTCATTTGCCTAGTTCTCCTTTAATCTTTGATGAAATTTCCTCAAACTTGTTTCTAGTTCTAGCTTACATCATAAAGTTTCAGTCTCTAAGAGGAAAATCTACAGTTTTAGGAATTAAGCTAGAAAATAGCTTATTGGTCAATGACTGAGCAAATGTCATTCTCTGATGTAAAGAGCTTACTGATTTACTAGTTCTCTTAATCCACTTCACAAAAGTCTTGATTTTCTTTCACAAATCCATTTAGAAAGTGTTGAATATCAAATTTTGAAATTTTGAGCTTTTTCATAAAAATTGGTCAAACTTGGTCAACATAAGCTCAAAAGAGCTTATTTCAGATTTCTTCTTCATTACTGGATGAAAATGGTTCTAGTTTGATTTCCCCTTCTTTAAATCAAGTGCTTAATCAGTTTCTTTACAAAAATCAAGTTGTGATTGTTTGGAATAAGCTGTAGCTTATTTTGTGCTTATCAATAAGCACTCTTTTGCTTATTTTGGACTTTTAGCTTAATTCCTCAGACACACATAGCTTAATTTGGATTTTAAGAGTTTTGCAAGTTGTTTCAGCTTAATTGGTTGAGTAATAAGCTCAAACGAGCTTAATCTTGTTTGTGTCCCGTTTTTAGTTAAAAGTTTGTAAAAATTGCACTTTAGTCCCTAGAAGTTTAATCAGTTCTAAAACCTAGCTAAACTTCCTATTTTTTGGTATTTGCAAGTTCTAGTCCTTTACTTTTAAATTTGTTACATTTCAGTTGTTAAGTTTGTTAGTTTGTTACTATTTGGTTAGTTAGTTTTCAGTTTTACAAGTTTGGTCCTTTTAGTTAACTATTTTGCATTAGTAGTCCTTATAACTTTTAGAATTTACATTTCAAGCATTTAATTTTCCTAGAATTTACATTTTCAGTCCTCTTAGTTTTATATTTTGCAATTTTAATTTTGTTTGAATAAAAATTTGGTATTTGCAACTTGTTTTACGTATAAGTAGGTTTATATTTTTCATTTTTAGATAGTATTGTTTGAATTAGCAATAGATTACCAAGCAAGCTTGAACAACCAAGAACAATAATAAATCTGATATTGGTTGGACTTTCTATTAGTTAAGAACTGAGAAAACGAACTTGCATTATACACATTTCAACGGGGCTGCATCGGGGACCGGAACAGGGACACGAAGCTGCTCTGTCATATTGCAGATGAGTTGAAAGACTATGATCCCCTCCCTTGACATCCACTCGCCCTAATGCATAAGCAGGAGAAAACCCGCATTTATCCGTACCATGGCCTGCCAAAAGTGGAATCGGGGGAGGCTTTGGAAGCCCCGGCCCACAAGCACAAATCCTCGGCGCGGAATATAATCCCAAAGTACTTCAAAGACTCAAATATAGTATATAAAGAAGGTGGTAAGACCCTTGCAGAGTTCCCCAACAGCATAGAGCTTGAAAAGTAAGGAAGTGGATAAACCTTATAACCCTGTAGGAGTAGGAGCCAGTTAATCCCACTATCAGTCTAACCCCGCGAGCAAGGCGAAGAGTGCCCTAGGGTTCGTCCCGAGATGCTCACTATGACCTGCTGATACTTCCCCGCAGTACTGGTAATAGACTTTCTTACAGGTCTCATATCCGAAGCTTGAGTAAAAGTGGGAGGAATTGCTTTCGAAGTTCTTCTAGTTCGACGAGAGCCAGATATTTGTTATATCCATGTTTATCTTACTGTACTACGTTATATTAGATATTCAAAGATGGTCACTCTATTCTTTTAGCTATTCACTCACTGCACACTAATAGAATCTAAACACTGACGTGCCAGCGCTACTAATTGAGTGCCAGCACGTAGTTGTGCTGTCAGTAAGAAGGTAGCCGGCGCCTTTCGAAGCCTAAGCCCTTTCTTTTCTAGTGTGCGCTTTAGTTTGATTGCAGCTAGCGCGTCGCAACCACTACTTTACTTTGACTCCTTTTATGCAATTATGAACTTCACGTAACTTTCTTGATTCCAAGGCAACTTATCCTTAAAGGAAGTGCTTATAAAGCTCCTATCAGATCCTGAGTCAAACAACACACTAGCATAACGATGGCTGAGTAAGAACATACCCGTCACCACATTTGGACCTTGTGCCTGATTAGCATCCTTAACAACATAAACTGCCCCAGCAGCTTCGCATGCTTTCTTGTTCTTCAACTTCGGGCATTTGGGACGAACATGATCACGTTCTCCACATTCAAAACAAGTCTTGATCGGAAGAGCATTTGCTCCAGTGGCAGGAATCCATGGTTTGCATTTCTCCACAGCATGCCCAACCTTTCCACATTTAGTGCATATTGGTGGACAATCACCAAGGTGACAAGCACCACAGCTTTTACATTTCTGGGCTGGTCCCCCATGGTCAGCATAGTGATTCTTGTTAGTTGCAGCTCTAGCCCCAGCATTTCTCTTCTAATTGTACTTCTTATGGCGGTTACTACCCTGATTAATACTCTGCGAATTTTCCCATTTCCTTTTACTACCCTCAGCAGCTCTCTCAGCCCTATCCTGAACCTTCTGCCCCATAAGCGTATGAGCCATTCTTACAGTTTCAACAAAGTTCTTGGGTCGAGATGAAGTTGTCTCACCTTTAATGTACCCAGGCAGTCCTCTGATGTATTGATCCATCTTTTTCTTCTCAGTAGCAAAAGCATCTGGACACAACAAAACCAACTCATTGAATCGGTTAGTGTATGCAGCAATGTTATTATCCTTCAGCTTTAGGTGCCTCAACTCATCCTCTGGACAGAACTCTTCTTTCAGCAACCTTTTAATTTCATCCCAAGGTTTCCTGTTTGCGGATTCTAAACCAACTGTAGCAACTTGAGTCTTCCACCAGCTTAAAGCTCGATCCTTGAAAGTAGCAACTGCGAACTTAACCTTGTTCCTTTTTGAGCAATCACTAATCTCAAATTTTGTTTCTGTTTTCTCAATCCACATGAATAATTCCAGTGCTCCACCAGTTCCTTGAAATGTAGTAGGTCCAAACTTCATGTACCCAGCAAAAGTACACTCTTTAACTGTAGCAGCAGCCTAAGCAACCTCATCTGCAGGATTCTCAGCTACACCTGCTCCTGCAACAACTTCTGGTCCAACAGGTTCACCTTCACCTTCAGCACCCGCACCTCCAGAGCCACCTGCTCCTTCAGTGTTAACATGTGCAGCTCTATCCGCAGCTAATGCTTTCGCAACCTCTTCAGCAACTATCCTTGCAATGGCATCATTTGTCATTCTCCTAGGTGGCATGATTCTGTCATATCACAGAGAGAGAAGATAAAATGAATGAGTTAATTGTAATCATTGTATAGTCATATCATGTACAAAATCAATCATCAAATATATACACATTCTCGATACAAGAATTCACAATCATTATAAGAATCAAAGGAAACTATTATCATAGATCAACAAGGAATGATCTTAAAGACAAATAGAGTACAATGACACAAAATAATAGACACTAGTCACGTGGGGATCCACATGGCTTAGTTGACTGTGACTCGCTTGCAGCAGTGGAACCTGCTTCCTCCTCATCGAAGACGTAATTTGACGGTGGTAAATTCACAAAATAGGTATAAGGTCATAACAAAATAAAATAGAATAATCTCCAAAAATTTAAATAAATATAGGAAATCCTTCAAAATAAGTAGAGGAAAATTTCAGAAGTTTATTCAAATAAATCATTAATAAATGATAACTTTTATCGAAAAGTTTAATGATATCAATATATATCGATAAAGGATTATAGTATTTATTTAGAAATACTTAGCAATAAGGCATACATAATAATGTATACTAAAGTTGTAATCCCAGAAGTAGCTTGAACCTGAAGTCACGCGAAATCATGTGCACCGACTCTTTGAAAAATAAAAACCGACAGTTATAATTTAGGTTTTTAGAAAAAGACCTAGTTCTCTATAACTCATGGCTCTGGTACCAATCTCTAACAGCCCCAAATTTACACGCAGCGTAATACATCTTTGGGTGCTAAACAATGATACAACAACACATAATTTATAAAGAACGACTCGAAAAGAGACGTTTCAAATTTATCGTTCCTAAAACATTTGTCAGAGTAGCTTAGTCCCAAGACATCGTAACCAAAGTACAACCAAAACAAAAGATTTAAATTGTTTTGAACAAAAGGAACGACAAACATTCAAAGAGTTTATATTACAAAAGTAGTGCACAACATCACTCCCGTGGCTTCCAAGCTTCATCCTTCTTGATTACCTGAAATACATGTGAGAAAATCATCAGCAAAAATGTCGAGTGAATCTATTGGTTTATATAATCATTTTGAACACAAGCAAAGATTATAAGTTTGTGGCATACTTGAAGGCAACATGCATCAAATAATAATTTGCATCAACACATATAATTGTATATAGCATAAATTGCAATAAGCTCATGGAACCAATCCCTTAGACACTCCCATATCAGTCTAATAAGACGAGAGATTTATTAATTTTCGGTTACCTCCAGATTATTAGTACATTGCCGTATACCTGACTTCTCAATACAATATGCTCAAACAGTGTGGAGGTCGGGCCTAAGCTTCTATGAAAAGTCCACACAAACTGAACCGGGGCGGCTTCCCCCATAGATCTATTAATTTTACTAGCGGCTAACCCATCATAAGCTAGTTAATGGTCCATAATTGGGCTTTAACAAACGCAATCACTTAATACAAATTAAAGGCAACCACGGGTCCATTCATAGAAGGACAAGCATACCATAAAAATCTTATGTTCTAAGTTCATAAAACATGTATTCCCCCTCGCGGGTTTTTAAAATCATATAATTGAGCAAACGAGGCTATAGACTCACCTTAAATAGTAGAAGTAGTTGAATACGATCGCCGACGATAGTAGATGCCTGATAAACACGACAACCGCAACCTAGCAAATAAGGTGCGTACATTAATAATAGACTCGAGAAATAAATGATACATAATAAAATCAAACTCAAGTATAAAATCATGACAAATCGAGAGAAAACGATACAAGTGGTTCTATTATACTCTCCTATATATCCATTCTATGCCTTTAATAAAAATCTGCCGGAACATACCGAATGTCCAAGCCGTTTTCCCATACTTAAACATATCAAATTTTTATGATACTACTCAGAGAAATTAATTACTATATATAGAAAGTCCTCCCAAGAGCCCATTAAAAGATTTTACTTTTAAAGTCCTTTTCCCGACTCATTTTCAAACTACAAAATCCGGACAGATTTACGTTAATTTTGCATACAACCGTTTTAACTTATTTAAACGACTCCGTTTACAAAACCGACACTCGGGTTTTAAAGTAAAGTAAACCTATAAGGTAAACACCTCATTATCAGTAGGTTAAATATTTCAAAACTTCCATTTAGAGTCCCCAAGATTCGATCCAAATATCGACAACAACTATTTGTAGTGTCGATACTCGTCTCACAGTACACGATCATTCAAAACATCATAACTTCGCGCTCGTTTGGAGCTAGAAGCTCTACCTTATATCAAATCGAATCTAATAAAATTATCTACAACCCTAGGCTATAAGTTAAACCATTTTAAAAACATAAAAATTCGGATTTTACACTTTACTTACTGTTATAAAATGACTACCAAAATCTTGTACAAAATCAACTTTTTGATCAAAACCAACCATAGAAATGATCATTACTATACCCTAATATCAACATATATGAACCATAACATCTAATCATTATCAAAATTAAAACATTTGAATCAAAATGAAGTTTTTAACAAGATTCTTGCAACAATCACCATTAATCATGGCAAGAACACCATGCATGATCATGGTTTCTACCTACCAACATCAAAAAAATAAAAAATGACTTGCATGTGTAAAATTCTTACACCAATGTGATCCTTGATCAATTCTAAGAGTGGGTCTAGCTTTGGTTTAGCTCAAATCATCCTCAAACTTGAGTAAAAATTGAAAATGTATGGATTTGTGATGGTGGTGGGTGTTTCGGAAATTAGAGAGAGAGAAGAGAGATAGGTGAAATTTTTGAGTGGAGAAAATGAGTAGTGTGTGTTTATTTAGGCTTTATATATAGTGGTGGAGGGACCTTGGTTGCAATTTGGCAATAGTTGTGGCTAAAAATGGAAATAGTTAGCTAAAAAGCGGGAAATAAGTATTAGTAAATTTTCAAAATATTTACGGGACTCGGGTTTCTTAAAAATACTTAAAAGTTTAAAAGCACACGCAAAATAATAATATAACGACTCGATACGTAATTAAAACGATATCGTCGAAAATATTAAATATCGAAACGATCGATAATAAAAAATAAAATTGTGGGCATCCATCGGTATCGCGATCACTAGTAGTCCTTGTTGCTCGTCAAAATATTAAAATATAATATTAATTATCGGTTTCAACTTAAACCGTTAAACATAATAATATTTAACGTCATAAAAACTTCAAAAATATTTGAAAAGTAAGATTAAGTAATGACATTATTTTGCGGGTTTTACAAACGAGGACGGTGGTGAATGAATTTTTTAGATCAAAGAGAATTCAGTTATTCTAAGAGTGTTGAGAGTGCTATGTGTAGTATTAGAGGAATTTCACAAGTTAAGTATTGGTATATTCTGGTTGGGATGAGATGTATTATTTAATCAGGAAAATGTATTAATGGTCAGATTTAAGTATATGAGACTAATGGAGTTATCTAAACAATATATGATATAAGAAAGATGTAATGATGTAATATGAATGGTACAGTGGTTCAGTGTAGTGATTGTTAGATTGAATGAAAGTGGAAGATGAGCATAGGAAATTATATAGGTGACTGTTACGAGATGTAATCTGTAAATGAGAAGGAAAGAAATCACTAGGAATATAGTGATGAAATTGTCAATAACCCCGGACCGTAGTGTCAGTATTTTTGAATCTTTGGAGATCGATGTAAGAAGAAATGAGAATAGGATAAAGTTTGAATATAATATATGTAACCCAGAGACTGAAGTTAACTTTTAAGTGTTTGAGGTGTTTTACAGAAAGTGGGAAGAATTGAGTCAAGAAGAAATATTGCGTATTTTTGGAAATCAACGGACATAGTGAGAGGATAATTTGAACAATAGAAATTGGACTTGTGTTGATGTGATTGAAACCTGGGATGATGATATCTTTAAATACTTTTCTATGAGGTTAAATGAAATCAATTAATGATGGAATCTTTATGCGATGATAGTCGTCATATCAGTAATTAGGAGGTGCAACTTGAGATTCTACATGGTCGTAAGTTAGGTTATCAGGGTATTGAAGTAGGAAATGGAACTAAGGAAGTGATGCAGAAATATTATGAATGATGAAAGATTAGGAGAATTAGAAGGTGAAATTTGGAAGTTGAAGTATAGTAAGTATTCTTTGGTATGGTGATATTATAGGAAATGAGTTGAACTGGTGTAAAGGATGTGAGTATCTCTTAAGGAAAAGAGGCCACATTGGTTTTAGAGGTGAGAAATTGCGAGTGTGAGGCGGGTCTAGCGCCGGAACGTCGCTCTCTTTTAGGAGGGTAGGATGTGATAACCCGAACCCATGGTCATTATTTAATTACATTCTTCCGTATATTTTTGAAAATTTTTACGATATTGAATGTTATGATGTTTGGTTATTTGAATTGAACGAATGTTGAAAGTTATATTTTTACGTTTTGACGAGTTGAGAGGATTATTAGTGATCACGATATCAACGGATGCCCGATATTTCACTTTTTATTTTTAGTCATGTCGATGTTTAATATTTTGACGTTTTTATTTTAATTTCGTATTAAGTCGTGCCAGGACTATATAATATCATATTTTGTGTGCGTTTTATGTTTTGAGAAGTATTTTTATGAAACCCGAGACCCATAAATATTTTCAAAATTGACTAATAGTCATTTCTCGCTTTTTAAACAAGTATTTGCAATTTATTCCACAAGAATCACAATTGGCAAAAACTACCCTAAACTTTCCCCATATAAAAGGAAAATTTATACACATAAACACACATCTCCACTAACTACAAATTCAACTCTCATTGCTCTCACTCTCACCCTCGCCTTCACCCTACACCACCACAAAACCACCATCATCTAAATTTCAAGCTTGAGTCTATAAAAACCAATCGAAGTCTCATTCTAGTTTCTTGATTCTCCATCTTTTGGTATAAAATTTACCTACATGCAAGCACTTTTAATAAAAACCCATTTTGATGAAAAACTATGGTTTTTTTTCTTGTTTATGTGTTCTATGTAGGTGTTTGTGATGATATATATAATTTTTACTTGTTGCATGTTGAAATTTTGAGTTTGGTTTTATTTGATTTGATCATCTAGGGTGATATAAGATGTTAGGATTGAAAGTAGTAATATTAATATGATTATAGTGGTAAAAATAAGGTTAAAATGGGTGACAAATATGATTTTGAGTGATTTTTAAGTATATATTTTTAATCAGCAGTTAAAAGGTAATTTTTGGAAAACTTAAGTTTGTGTATGATATGCTTTGATTAGATATTATTGTAGAGAATTTCATAAGCTTCTATTTGGTATAAAGAAGAGCTTCTAGCTCCAAACGAGCGAAAAGTTATGATAGTTTGATTATTCGTGTACCATGAGACGAGTATCGGCACAATATATAGTTGTTGTCGATATTTGGATCGAATCTCGGGGACTATAGGAAGGATTTTGAAATAAGTCAAGGATTGATGTAAAATGGTAAACATTAGGATGTTCAATCTATTTTCAAACATGAGTGAAGGTTTTGCAATTGGAGTCGTTTATAGAGGTTAAAAAGACTATATGAGTTAATAACGTAAAACTGTCCGGTTTTTGTAGTTCGAAGATGTGTCGGTCAGGGAACCTTAAAAGTAAAATCTTTTAACCAACTTTTGAGAGTACTTTCTATATATAGTAAGTGAAGTTTCTGATTAGTATCGTAAATATTTGACGTGTCTATGTAGGGAAAACAGTTTGAACAATTAGTATATATATTGACAGATTTTTAATAAAGGAAATAAATAAAATAAAAAGTATAATAGGTGTACATATGTAGGAATTATTTAAATGAGAATGGTGTGAGTTTTATTTTGACTTTTAGTTATTTATTTATCTTATTAAGTATGAGATACTACTTGAATATGTTATTAAAGGTGCGTGTTTTATTTTGATAGATTTTGAATTTCGTGTTTGTCGGGCATCGTCAATCGTTGAAAGTCGTCTTACTGTAGCTATTACTGAAGGTGAGTCTATAGCCTCACTTTATACTTGTTTTAATGATTTTAAAACCCGCGAGGGGGATACATGCTATTTGAAATAAAATGAACACATGACATGAGTAATTGTTGTACCCGAATGTTGCCTTTGATGCCTTTTGTTGCCTTGAATTGTATAAGTACCTAAGTTGCAAAAGAACCTAATTTCATGAACCGTTAACTATGTTCTTGCTCTTTGTTGTGAGTTGGGAATAGCCGCTAATTCAAGTGATAGTACTATTGGGGAGACAACCCTATCTGAGACCAAGGCTTTACGCTGAGTAACCTCTGGGAAGGATAATTTACAAGAATGAGAGTGTGGTATACTTGCAACTGATATCCTAGTAGGGGCAATGGAATTCATATAGTCATGCTGGCATTTGGTGTGGGTGACTAAGTTAAGGGGTGGGTGTCATGAGCTTAATACAATTCATTTGTTATTGCTATAAGATGAGATGCCTGATTAATAGATTGAATGGCCACAATGCTATTAAACGATTATTATTGATTTTATGATGTGTTAAAATGTGTTTTGTTAAACCTATGGACTCGCTCAACATTATTGTTGATGTGTTTAAGCATGTATTTCAGGTAATCTGATGAGTTGATCAAGGAGCTTGCTGGGGAAGGTTGCGGTGTCCCTTTTATAGTTGTTCAATCTGAAAATGTTTTCTTTCCCTGTCATTATTAAATATTATATTTTATCTACAGGAAATTATAAAAATCATTTTTATGAGTATTATATAGTGGATAAAAGGTTTGTATTTTTGGGATGGTATTTTGAAGGGACCGAAGCGCTACTCTGATATTTATAAAGGTTCTTTATTGGGATTGAAAACTTTAGACTAAAAGACAGTATTATTTTATTTTATCTTTTAAATGTTTCATGTTGAGATCATATAAGGTGTTTTGATGACGAGGTTTGATTTTAGCACCCAAATGTGTATTTCCGCTGCGCAATGTAATTTGGGCGTGTTAAAAAGACCCCCTACACTTAAGATAAACATTGTCCTCAATGTTTAAGATTATTGGAGTAAACTCCCCTACACTTATGACATTGATAACTTTGCTTAACCCAAGCTAAGGAAAGTTCTACTATAATAAATTCATTTTAAGCACAATGTGGTTTGAAAATCACAATCGTAACGAAGTGAACCCGATACAAGGGCCTCCTCCATAAGCTCCAATGCATGCGACCAGAGAGCAACCCTACAAGCATCAAGAAGACAAAACAGAGGCATCCCCCTACACTTCTTCTCAACTATATACCCTTATTTCTATCCTACCACACTCTAGTCTAAAAATTCTAAGACTGGTTATTCAATCTTGGTTTATGGAGTCTCTAGCTCGACTCTTCCCACAATGAATTAATTCATGGGGAAATGGGGATCTCTTGAACCATTTCTGCAGAAATATCCTCCCCAAAGTAATGCTTAACACGGTGACCATTCACTTTGAAATTTGGGCCATTTGGTTGTGACAACTCAATAGTCCCATATGGAAATACTTGAGCAAATGGTGAATGGACCGGACCATCTTGACTTAAGCTTGCCCGCAAAGAGTTTTAACCTTGAGGTAAAGAGGAGAACCGGCTCTTCAACTTTGAACTCACGGTTCTTGATCTTAGCATCATGCAATTGCTTAGTCTTTTCCTTGTAAAGAAACGAGTTTTCATAAGCATTGGCTCTCAATTCATCCATCTCATTGAGTTGGTCTTTTCTATGTGAACTGGCTTGGTTTAAATCAAAGTTAGCCCATTTAAGAGCCCATGAAGCCTTATGCTCTAACTCGAATGGGAGATGGCATGCTTTTCCATAGACAAGCCTATATGGAGTACAACCAATTGGTGTCTTAAAAGCCGTCCTAAATGCCCACAAAGCATCATCAAGCTTATCCAACAAAGAAGCTCGATGCTCTCCCACCGTTCTTTCTAAAATCCTCTTTAAACCACGATTTGTGACCTCAGTTTGCCCATTGGTTTTAGGGTGATATGCGGTAGAAAGTCTATGGTTAACACCATACTTCTTCATGACTCTCGTAAATTGATCATTACAAAAATGAGTCCCACGATCACTTATGATAGCCCGAGGTACACCAAATCTAGCAAATAATTGCTTCAAGAACTTCACTACAACTCTAGCATCATTAGTAGGTAAGGCTTTAGCCTCAACCCACTTTGAAACATAGTCCACGTCTAGGAGTATGTACATATTGCCCTTTGATGATGGAAAAGGTCCCATGAAGTCTATACCCCATATATCAAAAATTTCACACTCTTGTATGAAATTTTGTGGCATCTCATCTCTTTGATTAATCTTTCCTTGTCTTTGACAAACATCACAAATTTCACCATCTCTTGGACTTCTTTGTATATTGAAGGCCAATAGTAACCCGGATCAAAGACTTTCTTGGTCATGTAGTTGGGCCCAAAATGCCCCCCCCCCCCCCCCCCGTAGGTCCTTTATGACAAGCTTCAAGATCTTAAATGCTTCGGGTCCATCTACACACCGTCTTATGATTTGGTCCGCACATTGCCTAAAGAGGTAAGGGTCATCCCAAAAGTGTTGTTTTGCTTCCTAAAGAAACTTTTTCATTTGTTGGGAAGTAAGACCCGATATAAGCACATCCCCCACAAGATAGTTTTCAATATCCGCAAACCAAGGGGTGGCATCCTCTTGTGAAAAGATAGACATGAGCTCCTCTAGTGGAAAGGATTCATTGATTTCCTTATGAGGTAATTCACCTTTAAAAGGATGCTCAAGTCTACTCAAGTGATCGACCGCTAAATTCTCGGCTCCTTTCTTATCATTTGGATCTCTATGGAAAACTCTTGTAGCAACAAAACCTATCTCAAAAGCCTAGGTGTTGGGTCAAAAAGTTGATGTGGCAGAAACTCAAAAACGAATTGTCTAAGCATTGACAAGTGTAATCCAAGCATTGTCAAGAGTAATTCAAGCATTGAGATAAGTCAACAACCAAGCATTGTCAAGTGTAATCCAAGCATTGACAGAAGTCATCGACAAGTGTTGTTGGAAGCTTCTATTTAGATAAGTATGCTGAATATTATTCTGTATTAATTATTTAATTAGAAGATTTACATGTTTATTCATAATTATCTATTGTAAACCCTATTCCTTACACTATAAAAGGAACCAAGGGTATTAGGTTTTATTCATAAATTTCATATACAATGTAAACCTAAAGCGTGTGTCGACTAGGTGTGGGATTCAATGTATACACACCTAGTGATTGTTTGTTATTAATATAATGAGCAATCCGTTTGTTTTAATTCATGTGTCTTGTTCCCCAAACACCTTGTTTAATGGTTGTTGTTCTATTCTGCTATGATTGTATGATCACATGAACAATGATCATTCCTAGTAGCTAAAAGATCGAGGAAACCAAGGTTTCCACAGTTGGTATCAGAGCCTCGTATCTCGTGATGCTAGGATCAACAAGGTGTTCGTAATGATGAGAAGAAGAAAAATCCGTCTAGGGTTTTTCTGGACGTTTTTGTGTGCGCAGCAGTATTCAGAAGGCCATAACTTTTTAATGAACTGTTGGATTGCCACGAAATTTTTTTTGTATGTTCTACACACATATATCTAGATATGCACCGGACGGATTGTCGAGATCTATCCCCAAGAAAGAGTTATTAAGCGTCAAAGTCAGCAGTGAGTATATGCAGTTTTTTATGGACAACCATGTTCAAAACACGTTTTCTCCTTCGTTAACCGTTGGATCTTTGTGATTTTTGAACTGTAGATTCTTGACACTTGTGTCTAGAATCTCACTGAAGGGATCTTCGATCTGAGCTCTAAAAAAGAAGTTATTCAAGGTTGAAGTTCGCTGATTATGGTATTAATGTGTTTGCTCTTTACATAAAATCATGAACTAGGGTTCCTCAAACCCTAGATCGACATAAAAAGTAGAAGGTTATGAAGTGTGTGGCTATTAAAACATATGATTGTTGTTGCTGTTCTTGATCAAGGTCTGGATCGGTTAAGGTTTGATAGCAGTAACATAATAAAGAATTAGGGTTTCATTCAAAATCCTAGAACTGCAGCAAGATGTTTTATGATGGATTGATCGTATGATGTTTAAAGGCTGAAGGTCTCAGGTACGATTTATGTTAAGGTCTTGTATGTTGACGATCCATGGTAAGAGGATTATTATTTGTTTGGATCGTGGTTGGCAGCTGTGTAATGTATTTATATTAGCGAACATACAATAAAATACGTGAGAAGAACTTTGTACTTCAAACAGTTCGTGTACATTGTTTTGCCAAAAGATGCAGCTCTTGTGACAATCCGTCAGTTTACGATTGATATTTTATTCTCAATATTATTTGAAAACAATTTACAATATGAACTCACATATTTTTGGGAAGAAATTTGGATTTACGTCTTGAAGTAGCGTCGACTACGTTTAAACCGGAGGATTCAACGTTACGTGCTTACGTTTACATACACCGTCTTTGGTGACAGTCCGACAATTCAGAAAATAAATTTATCCGTAAATATTATTTTGGAGTTTTAAATTTGTGTTGGTTCATAAACTCACAAATTTACGAGAAGAAACTAGGACTTACGATTTTATTTTAACGTCCTTTACGACTAAACCGGAAACCTTAGGATTACGTATTTACGTTTTCGAACTCCGTTTTTGATGAGACAATTTTTATTGGATTCGTTTTATGACGTCGATTCATAATTTATAAAAACGTTTTTCGTAAAACGACCCGAGGGCACGCAAATCGAGGAAACTAGAATCGAGGAGTACCCGTAAATTAGTGGGATGAGACAAGATAAAACTTGCCCCACCCCACTCTATATGGACGGCCAAACCATGTGCTCAACACATTTGATGTGTCAAGTTTTAAACAAAAAGCATACACTTGTCCTAAGCTTATGAACTAAGCTACCACTCAAACAAAACCACTCACCATTTCCACTAGCTCTCATTTCTCACCATGCAAACCACTTCAAACACACACATCTCTCTCTCTAGCTCATCTTGCCGTCCCTTCCTCAACCAAAAACACCATCCTTGATCAAAGTTTAACCATAAACATATGTTATAATTAACATATGTTAATCTCCATCCAAAAAGATGAAGATTGGTGTAAGTTATAACATCAAAGGAGAAGTTTTCATGGAGTTAGAGGGCTGATTTTCCACAAGTTTTCTAGGAAGAATGGTGGTCATGAAGGTGGTCTTGGTGCATCATAAGTTTCTCCATCCAAAACCATGCCAAACTCATAACCTACATCAAGTTGGTGGTATAAAGATTGTCCTCCTCAACTTCTTGTTATTTTGATTATGTAAACATGTATTTTATTTCCTATTGTATATATTTATGATGATTATATGATGATAAAAATGTTATGTGGGGATTTGTTGTTGATAATCATGGATAAAAAAGGTGAAAAACCATATGAAACAAGGTTAAAATCTTGATTAATTTGCATGGCTGTATAAAACAGTAAAGAACCAAGTGGTAAACTGATAATATGATGAAGTAGAACCCATTTACAGTAAGCTATGGGTCTTGTACACATGTGAGAGTTGGCCATGCAATGGAATCAAAGTAATGAGTGAGATATGATCAAAACAAGTTTAGGGTATAAATCTGAAGTTACTGTTTTGGACGATTTTTAGAAAATACTTAAAAGATGATTCAACAGTAGCTATAGAAGAGTTAAATGTAGCACATATCATGTAGTTTATGTGATAAAAATTTGAGCTTCTATCTCCATGTAGAACTCAAGATATGGCATTTTTGGTGAAGATGAAGTTAAAAATCAGATTTTTGGAAATTAAAGAATAATACTATTATATAAGCACTCACATTTTAATATATAAAATGTAAATAAAAACCCACTAACTTATAAAACTTATTTATATAAATATATAAAAGGTGTAATAAGTGTATAAATGATGAAAATGGAAACTTGTTAAGTTTTATAAGTTATAAAACTATAAACATGATTTTTACTACTTTTTCGGCTATTGCCGTAAAATTAACGTTTTTATTAAATAAAACTTAGATGGTTGGACCCGTCTAATGAAAACTTTATAAAACTTATATACTGATATATAGACATTTATAACAAGTAAAAACCGATAAAACCCGAACTATAGGGCATACGGACATTAACAAGTTAAATAAACCTATTGGACTAATAAATGGACTAAATAGGATAAAAACTTGTAAAAAGAATCTATTGGGCTAAATCCATTTAGGCCCAACTTGAAAGTATATGTACTGATAATAAAAGTACAAAATGGATTAAAATAAGTTAAATAACTTATAATAAGCTTGTTTGACCTAAAACACGTTAAGACGAGAAAACTAGTATAAAAGTTATCAACATATAACACTAAAATGAGTAAACGAGAATATGTAAACCCACTTGATCATCATATATATATAAATAATCATCATATGTATACATAATTGATATTTTTATGAAGTCATTGGACAAACGTCTAAGACCGATTATTATTTGTCTAGGTTTCCGTGATTGAAGCACGTACCGTACGTCCGAATTGCCGATAACCCGCCTTCCCACCTCAACGTGAGTTCATAGCCTCGCACTCTTTTAAATGTTTTATAAATGCTTTATAAACCCGCGAGGGAGATAACATGTTAGTTTTTATAAAAGTTTGGACACCATTTGTCCCGATTGTTTGTTTGTTGATTTTGGACCCGAATGATTGAATGACCCGATTGTATGACCCGATAAATGATTAATGGACCCGATAGATGAAATCAAATGGATTATTAAAGTTAGGTTATGTCACTAAAAGTCCCATTAGCATGAATTGTGAACTACCGGGAGTTGGTAGACGCTTATGCATTTAATAGTACTATTTGGGGACGATCACCCCAGTTCGCGCCTTGACGGTTGATCCCCGTCGTGCCACATTGATTGGTAAGCGAATTAATGTATGAGAAGATTTCCAATAGCGTGACCTTTGTGACGACACGCTACTTTAGATGGGCAAAACTGGTATCGGGTTAGCTACCCGTTTTGGTTTAGTAAGGTAACAATGTCATGCGGCTTATAATAATCCAAATCACCAAAATATTACTGGACGCTCCGAATTACGATGTATTGCCTGACTAGCAATACTGGGTCATACTATTGATATTATGTTTGTATTTTGGTTTTCATAACCATATTCATATAACGGTTTTTATTTGATTTTATACAAACGTCATAAGACGTATTGTATGATGTTTTTACGACATTGGCTCGTATATTGATTTTAAGGCAAATGCCTATATTATGATTTTCGATAAGGATTTGTATAAAATGATTTTGGCTATTTTACGGCCTATTACAATGACTTGTACGAATTGATTTTTGGTACTAATTTTTTTACCAAAATTATATTGATGGAATTTATTAAACTCTATGAATTCACTCGGCGTTATCGCTGACCCTTTTCTTTTAACATGTTTTATCTCAGGTACTTGAAGGTAATTCTCGGGAAGACAACAAGAATTCATGGCCCGCACCTAAACTATATTTTTCCATTCAAACACTTTGTAAAACTTTGTATGAAATGTAATGACTTGGGACCTATGTAACTTTGATGTTTATGAATGGAAATGATTTATAAATAAACGACGCGATTTTTATGCGTTGTCTATGATGTGAGTAATGTGCTATCCCGTAACACCAACTAGTCTTCCGCTGAACTGAGTTGTATAAATTTGGGGGTGTTACAGTTTGGTACCAGAGCTCTCGTTATAGAGAACGAAAGATTTTTAAAACTAAGGTTTTGAATAAAACTTTTCAAAATCTTTTAACTATAAACATTTTTCTAAAAATGTCTAAAAATCTTTTGACTATAACGGTGCCGAAGAATTCCCGAGTTACCGACAAGGCCAAGACTGAGAAGTGCTATTTTAATATATATATATAACTTGGATTATATATATATGATGTAATTTTATTACATGATTGTTTGATGATTACTTTGATTTTTATACGAGGTATTTATACGACGTCGATTGTCACAAGTAACCCTAAAATCCCCTAGTAAATTAATCGAAGCTATTCTCGTAGGAATTCTAGCTATCCTAGATCTAAACCAAGTTGTGGATATTTATGATCCCAACAAATGGTTGATATTCGTAGAAGTGTAGATATTAGTTGATTGTGATATTGAAAAAGAATTGGCGAGATTAAATCTGATATCGATGTCATGACGATCTTTCCTTATAGAGTGGAGTTTGACAAAACGTTATCACCTGGAAAGATGTCATCTGATTCGTTGTCATCCAATTCTTAAATTTGAAATCGAAAGGGTGAATGTTGCACATGAGGCTGTTATTGGAACCATTACCCAAAAGCCTCATGTCACTAATACCTTTCCGAGAAGTCTAGTTGAATGATGAAGTCATTTCATATTAATGACTCATTTGATAATTGTTGTTTTAAGAACTAATAGGATTGGAAATTAAGTGTTGATTCATATTGAGATTGTATTGCCTTTACAAGGCCGAAGAATAAGGTTGTAAGTATTGGATAATGAGGTAGGATATCGAATTGAGTATAAAATTGATTGAAACTTGAATAAAGTAAAAGTTAATTTGTATGGGATATAAGATTGTTAAGAGGAAGTCGTTAAGTTTTGTGATTGAATTATAAGGATTTAATTGATTGTTAGTTTGTGTTAAAGGTTGTTCCTAGACCATTGTCCACTAACGAGGATGCCCAGTGTCCAAGAAATAAATTGAAGAAATCTTCTTCTGAATTGAGACCAATGGATCTTCCGGGACATATGGAACACCTAATGACTCTTGTAGATTAGTATTCATTGTGGTATCTTTTAAAAATAATCCCTAACTTAACTGAGACATCAGTTGGTGGGATGAGTTCCGAGAATTGTATGACATAGTGACATGTAATGTGTTACGGTACAATTTAGACTTGTTTGTGATTAACGAAAAGACTACCTTTGATTGCTAAATTCTACATGTATCGATGTTATCTATCTTTTATTACTTCATCCTAATGTTCGCATTAGTGATGCAACCATTGAACAAGTACTCATCTTGATTTGAGTAACGTTGTGAATTATTCTTCCTGAGTGCCATCGAGGTCATGATCCTCATGATTATTTGGCTAAAGCTCATTTCCTATCATATCGTAGTTAGTTCTTGGTGAACAAGCTTTCATCACTCCTTTGCAGATCACACATTGTTTTTATAAAGTTGAAACGGTATCCTTTGAGAAAAATTGAATTTCATCACTATAAGGATTATTCATAGTGAGATTTATAAGTGATTGTTATTTGAATGAAGTTGTTTATAAAACACTTTGGAAAACCTTATTGTTTTCATAACAAAGAAAATCTTTGTAAATTTATTTTGAATTCTTATTTAAGAATTAAGCATGAAAATGTTTTTACAAATATGATGATAAAATTTTGACGAACTGAGTATTGCATCGTTAATCTTGAAATTGTATATAGTTGCGCGCCTACATACAATTTGGAATGGACTATGCAAGACTGATTAGTAGTCACCATAAAACTAATGGATAAACACTATATTTTCTTTGAAGATTGTGAAAGATTAAAATTTATGAGATCTGCAAGAAGTGAAAAATAGGGACATAATGTTAGGGACACCTACATATGTGCCTGTAGCATCTATTCTTCTGAGTCGAATTTACTCATCTGTGGAAATTGTCTAATTTGACAATTGACAATTCTTTCTTGTCCAATTCTCCCGTAGTGAGATTCTTAAGAAAAGTATCTGATTATTGAGTGTTGATACCCGACTGGATGTATCGACGTTCTTATCATCTCTTTTGATTTGATTTCATTTGAATGACCTGGGTAACGATCCGAGGAGCTTTCAAATGCGTACTCGAATCATGAAAACATGGGATATATTCATATTCGTTAAATGTTTTCGTCTGAATCTGATTTGAAATTCTCTCGCGTAGATTATGCGTTGACCTTACTCTTTAGATGGTAGTTGTGTCTCCATATATCCTTGAATTTGTGAAGGATTATGAGTTATTATTAGTCTTTTGAGAAGTTCACATCTTATCGACGGCAATGAAACTGGAAAGTTGATAATTCCAGTAGAATGGATTGATTGATTATGACATGATGAGATTGTCTTAATTGATGGGAACTCGAGTAGAATTCCCTAAATGATAAGATGTTGATTATCAAAAGTGATCTAAATAATTCTTGGTGGATGACCATATCCTGCATTTAGACTTGGAATTATACCGTGAATGGTTATGAACTAGTTATAGATATTGTAATCTAGAAGAACTTAATATGAATGTATTAAAAGATGTTTATCTTATCTGAAACTTTAGGAGGTATTTGTTGATGGATTACCTAGACTTTCGCCATTTAGGCAAGTTGAATTTGGTATTGGTTATATTACCGGTGCTGCACTTGTGACTTGTGCACTGTACGTCAGCACCATCTGAATTTAAGGAATTACCGTACAACTGAGAAAGTTGTCGGAGAAAGATTTTATTATACCAAGCCTGTCATCCTGAAGAGCTATGGTGTTATCTTTCCTTATATTAATAGATTACTGTGACTGAGTAATTGACAATCGAAAACGATATCCATAACTCGAAATGGAAGATTTGTTCGATCATTTACAAGGTTCTAGCAAATTTGATCCATAGCATGGTTATCATCAACTTCGCATCTGCGAAAGAGATTATCTATTCCAATCACTACATCCGGTACTTGTAATGAACCTTATGAGTTTCACGTGATGTCGTTTGGATTGACAAATGCACATGTAATATTCATAAATTTGGTGAATCACGTGTGTAGGCTGTAATTTGATAAATTCATGCTTGTGATCATTTAGGACCATTTGTTTGTATGTACGAATAAGAATGAGTTAACAAATATTTATAGATTGCCCTGAATTGGCCGAACGGTGAAAACCTGAACTTTGAATAATTAACACATGATTAAAGACTTGAACCTTTACATGATTTGAATATCTGATTAAAAGGATAATAGAATATAAATTGACTCTTCAAAAATTAAGAGCCCTTTAAGACTTTGGATTTTACCAAAAAGAAATGGAGATATATTTTGACAAATATTTTAACAAAGGATTTTAAGGGATTATTCCCTTATACACAAACCATTTAACTAAACTTCTGTTTAGGGGTAAATGTTTGTGTATACTTTTAGACAACTAAAAGGGATTGAGGAAACCATTTGAACCATGATTTGAAATTTGAAACGACAATTTTTGCTTTTCAAATAAGAAAGTTTTGACTAAAGTATAAACCAAAGATTTTTCGAACAATTACGAATCTTATTAACTATTTTGGATAAATCAACGAAAATCTTATTAATTAAACACAAATTTATTTTGAACATTTTATATAATTGGTCGAACTAAGAAATTTAATACTTTTACATTCATGCTTCATAAAAATCAACTAATAATTATTTAATTTACATATAATAATTATCGACGCTTTAGACGCCGAATTGAAAAAAAAAAAAACTGATAAAAATGATAGTAAAGACGAAACTAAAACATAGAAGATATGAAGAAAGAATTTTGAATAAATACAATTATGATATTTATTTTATCAAGAGAAAGTGAACGTAATTACTGACGCATAATATAGAAAGAATATCTGAGTGAATTGTGGACATGATAATTATATCATCATGAGAAGTGAATATAGATACCGACGCATTATGTATAAAAGATAAAGAACCAGTTAGGACATGTTCTTTAATAATGAAGGTGCAAAATAAATTGCCGAACAATTTAAAATATAGCTGATAATATAGATAATAAAAAGGTTTCACGGCTTATGTGAACCATTAAAATTGAGAAGCCGATGGCGTTAAATGTATAAAAGACCACATGTGATTGCCTAAATATGGAGAATTGTGAGATATAGTTATATTGAAATTTGTAAGTATAAGTATTCTATTTATATCATTTATGGCTAGAAGTATCTTTGTCTGAAGAAGTTGTACTAATGGCAAATTATGAAGGCAGACATCGCCTCATACATTAGTAAACGTTTAGCTATTGCAAAGGTCATTATCTGAATTTAATTCGATTTGGGTCATCGTCGACAGACTGACCAAATCTGCTAATATCATTCTTGTTAATGATAAATGCAAAAGAGTTATGTAAACATAATGTGCCTGTATCGAACATCTACATCAAGATCCTCGCTTCGCATCGAATTTCTAGAGATTTGCTCAGAAATCCTTGAGAACGAACCTTGATGAGAGTACTATGTACCATCCCAAATCGAAGGGACGAGGTAAAGTAACGATACAAGGTAATATAAGTGATGTTTTATGTTTGAATGATTGACCTTTGGTAATAGACCGTATAATCGTTTTCCTTTGGAGAGATTATCATTGATAATCATCGTATTAGGATTGAGATCGAATCTTGTTAGGATCTAAATCTTAGAGCATCTGTAAGCAAGAGTTGAGATGAAGACATCCAACATACACCCATTGTGAGTTGGACATGTCTTTTAGGTTTAAGGTTTCCTATGATGGCGAACCTATCCTTGCAAAATACCCGAACCGCGAGATCTGAAATGATTGATGAAATTAGGATTTTGATTATTGACTGCCGGTAGTGGGCAAGAGGTTATGTGAATGTGAAATGTAGATCTTGAAGTGCCAAATGGGTAGCGAAGTTATGCCACAATTTTTAAACTTGGAAAAATGAATTCATGATCTGACAAATCATGGGATATAAGTACCCGTTGTATGGGACCATTGAAATGATGTAAAAGTTGGGATTGAAAGGCATATAAGCTGGATCTACCCTAGGACTTCAAGAACCGCGTAAATTATGTTTCGTAAATCGCACTTGATGGAATATCTATCAAGTGAAATTCTGATTATTCTTAATAGAGCTTAGATCGGCGAAAAGTTGCATTCATCAGAAACCCGTGAACATCATGGATAGAGAAAGTAAGTCAACATTTAGCCTGATCTTATCCCCGTAGTTATGTTTGATGAAACTCGCGTATTATAATAAATTGCATTTGTGAGAAAGGACCGAATGTGGAGGAAATACCCACATGGCTTTCACTCTATAAGAAGCGAGTAGTAAGGTAAGATGATCTTTGAGGACAAAGATCCTGTTTAGGGGTAAATGCTGTGACAATCCGTCAGTTTACGATTGATATTTTATTCTCAATATTATTTGAAAACAATTTACAATATGAACTCACATATTTTTGGGAAGAAATTTGGATTTACGTCTTGAAGTAGCGTCGACTACGTTTAAACCGGAGGATTCAACGTTACGTGCTTACGTTTACATACACCGTCTTTGTTGACAGTCCGACAATTCAGAAAATAAATTTATCCGTAAATATTATTTTGGAGTTTTAAATTTGTGTTGGTTCATAAACTCACAAATTTACGAGAAGAAACTAGGACTTACGATTTTATTTTAACGTCCTTTACGACTAAACCGGAAACCTTAGGATTACGTATTTACGTTTTCGAACTCCGTTTTTGATGAGACAATTTTTATTGGATTCGTTTTATGACGTCGATTCATAATTTATAAAAACGTTTTTCGTAAAACGACCCGAGGGCACGCAAATCGAGGAAACTAGAATCGAGGAGTACCCGTAAATTAGTGGGATGAGACAAGATAAAACTTGCCCCACCCCACTCCATATGGACGGCCAAACCATGTGCTCAACACATTTGATGTGTCAAGTTTTAAACAAAAAGCATACACTTGTCCTAAGCTTATGAACTAAGCTACCACTCAAACAAAACCACTCACCATTTCCACTAGCTCTCATTTCTCACCATGCAAACCACTTCAAACACACACATCTCTCTCTCTAGCTCATCTTGCCGTCCCTTCCTCAACCAAAAACACCATCCTTGATCAAAGTTTAACCATAAACATATGTTATAATTAACATATGTTAATCTCCATCCAAAAAGATGAAGATTGGTGTAAGTTATAACATCAAAGGAGAAGTTTTCATGGAGTTAGAGGGCTGATTTTCCACAAGTTTTCTAGGAAGAATGGTGGTCATGAAGGTGGTCTTGGTGCATCATAAGTTTCTCCATCCAAAACCATGCCAAACTCATAACCTACATCAAGTTGGTGGTATAAAGATTGTCCTCCTCAACTTCTTGTTATTTTGATTATGTAAACATGTATTTTATTTCCTATTGTATATATTTATGATGATTATATGATGATAAAAATGTTATGTGGGGATTTGTTGTTGATAATCATGGATAAAAAAGGTGAAAAACCATATGAAACAAGGTTAAAATCTTGATTAATTTGCATGGCTGTATAAAACAGTAAAGAACCAAGTGGTAAACTGATAATATGATGAAGTAGAACCCATTTACAGTAAGCTATGGGTCTTGTACACATGTGAGAGTTGGCCATGCAATGGAATCAAAGTAATGAGTGAGATATGATCAAAACAAGTTTAGGGTATAAATCTGAAGTTACTGTTTTGGACGATTTTTAGAAAATACTTAAAAGATGATTCAACAGTAGCTATAGAAGAGTTAAATGTAGCACATATCATGTAGTTTATGTGATAAAAATTTGAGCTTCTATCTCCATGTAGAACTCAAGATATGGCATTTTTGGTGAAGATGAAGTTAAAAATCAGATTTTTGGAAATTAAAGAATAATACTATTATATAAGCACTCACATTTTAATATATAAAATGTAAATAAAAACCCACTAACTTATAAAACTTATTTATATAAATATATAAAAGGTGTAATAAGTGTATAAATGATGAAAATGGAAACTTGTTAAGTTTTATAAGTTATAAAACTATAAACATGATTTTTACTACTTTTTCGGCTATTGCCGTAAAATTAACGTTTTTATTAAATAAAACTTAGATGGTTGGACCCGTCTAATGAAAACTTTATAAAACTTATATACTGATATATAGACATTTATAACAAGTAAAAACCGATAAAACCCGAACTATAGGGCATACGGACATTAACAAGTTAAATAAACCTATTGGACTAATAAATGGACTAAATAGGATAAAAACTTGTAAAAAGAATCTATTGGGCTAAATCCATTTAGGCCCAACTTGAAAGTATATGTACTGATAATAAAAGTACAAAATGGATTAAAATAAGTTAAATAACTTATAATAAGCTTGTTTGACCTAAAACACGTTAAGACGAGAAAACTAGTATAAAAGTTATCAACATATAACACTAAAATGAGTAAACGAGAATATGTAAACCCACTTGATCATCATATATATATAAATAATCATCATATGTATACATAATTGATATTTTTATGAAGTCATTGGACAAACGTCTAAGACCGATTATTATTTGTCTAGGTTTCCGTGATTGAAGCACGTACCGTACGTCCGAATTGCCGATAACCCGCCTTCCCACCTCAACGTGAGTTCATAGCCTCGCACTCTTTTAAATGTTTTATAAATGCTTTATAAACCCGCGAGGGAGATAACATGTTAGTTTTTATAAAAGTTTGGACACCATTTGTCCCGATTGTTTGTTTGTTGATTTTGGACCCGAATGATTGAATGACCCGATTGTATGACCCGATAAATGATTAATGGACCCGATAGATGAAATCAAATGGATTATTAAAGTTAGGTTATGTCACTAAAAGTCCCATTAGCATGAATTGTGAACTACCGGGAGTTGGTAGACGCTTATGCATTTAATAGTACTATTTGGGGACGATCACCCCAGTTCGCGCCTTGACGGTTGATCCCCGTCGTGCCACATTGATTGGTAAGCGAATTAATGTATGAGAAGATTTCCAATAGCGTGACCTTTGTGACGACACGCTACTTTAGATGGGCAAAACTGGTATCGGGTTAGCTACCCGTTTTGGTTTAGTAAGGTAACAATGTCATGCGGCTTATAATAATCCAAATCACCAAAATATTACTGGACGCTCCGAATTACGATGTATTGCCTGACTAGCAATACTGGGTCATACTATTGATATTATGTTTGTATTTTGGTTTTCATAACCATATTCATATAACGGTTTTTATTTGATTTTATACAAACGTCATAAGACGTATTGTATGATGTTTTTACGACATTGGCTCGTATATTGATTTTAAGGCAAATGCCTATATTATGATTTTCGATAAGGATTTGTATAAAATGATTTTGGCTATTTTACGGCCTATTACAATGACTTGTACGAATTGATTTTTGGTACTAATTTTTTTACCAAAATTATATTGATGGAATTTATTAAACTCTATGAATTCACTCGGCGTTATCGCTGACCCTTTTCTTTTAACATGTTTTATCTCAGGTACTTGAAGGTAATTCTCGGGAAGACAACAAGAATTCATGGCCCGCACCTAAACTATATTTTTCCATTCAAACACTTTGTAAAACTTTGTATGAAATGTAATGACTTGGGACCTATGTAACTTTGATGTTTATGAATGGAAATGATTTATAAATAAACGACGCGATTTTTATGCGTTGTCTATGATGTGAGTAATGTGCTATCCCGTAACACCAACTAGTCTTCCGCTGAACTGAGTTGTATAAATTTGGGGGTGTTACAGCTCTTGTATTCTATTAAAGAGAAAGATACAGGCATCCAATAGTACAATTACTATTTACTGGTCGAATGGCTTTGTATGGTCCATGATGTAACGGGACGTGTGCTACTACCAGGTATATACTACAAGTATTATTTTATGATCCATGGAATTGATGTGATTGGTTAAATCTTATTCATCACGTGAATACCATTCAAGATTGGCTGCCAAAAGGAAAGATATGTGGTCCCATATATATCTATTCGTATGTAAAGCTACAAGAAAAGTTTATTTTCTTGTTCACATATATAGCAGCTAGAAACAAACGAAGATACTTTTGCTATCTTATATATATATATCAAGTGGGGTTAGTTTTTGGGAAGAAATGGACATAATTTGCTTGGATTATTGTTATAGCTGTTGTATGATGCAGATGACGTTAGTGATTGAGCCAAGCCACTGGTAAAGTTTTGATTCGGCGCTAACAGGAATGAGTTAAACGCTGATAGAAAGCGTTGACACGTGTTGTCCGACAAAGGTTTGTCCAAGTGTTGATATGTGTTGTCCGATATGTGACAATACACATGGAAAGGATATTGGAAAAAGAAGGTTATAGGACAACAAAGGAATAGCTGCTGTTTGAGTAAATTGATACGATTTTAGCACACAAAAAGGAGGTATTTACACGCAAAGGTACATTGAATCTTCGTTTTTATTTAGAATATCATGTTGATATTTATGGCTCGGATATTTTTACAAGGAGTAAATGATTTTTAAGTAAGTTAGCAACAATTCATGAAGAATTTTATGGATATTTTAGATTATGTAATCGGGGTAGCCTTGTGAAAGAGTTATCCATTCAGTGCTTTTACATATGGTATGAAGATGTTATTTCATTAGAATTCGTCATGAAGAGGTGTTTGCTTAGGGGAAATAATTCTTATGGTATGTTTGATGTTCGAGGTAGATTTTCGCGAGTTTGTGTTTTATCATATCTTTAAATCGTGGATAGTATCCCACTGGTTTGAAGATAACTTGTTCGTACTTTTAATGGTTGGTGACGAAGACTTGTCATAACACTTGAAGGAGTTACATTATCGTACTCAGTGTCTCACAAAGGATGAGAATATTGACAAGAGATTGAGGTCTACTTATACTTCGCCATTGATATAAGTTCTTTATCACATGGATAGTGCAAGACATGGAACACAAGGTTGGGTTATTCTACTTCTACATCAAGAATATTATATTTGTTTTTCTTCAAAATCATTACATAGAGCCTACGTTTGGAGAATCTTCAAGATTGCATACATTGTTTACTTCCCTGTTGATGTGACAAAAAGGGGAAGACATACATGCTACAATTGAGGGGAAGAAATTTGAAGATGATGTATAACATACAAGATATACACAAAGAGTTTTGCCGACATCAACTAGGGGAAGAGTGTTGGGTCAAAAAGTTGATGTGGTAGAAACTCAAAAACGATTTATCTAAGCATTGACAAGTGTAATCCAAGCATTGTCAAGAGTAATTCAAGCATTGACAGAAGTCAACAACCAAGCATTATCAAGTGTAATCCAAGCATTGACAGAAGTCATTGACAAGTGTTGTTGGAAGCTTCTATTTAGATAAGTATGCAGAATATTATTCTGTATTAATTACTTAATTAGAAGATTTACATGTTTATTCATAATTATCTCTTGTAAACCCTATTCCTTACACTATAAAAGGAACCAAGGGTATTAGGTTTTATTCATAACTTTCATATACAATGTAAACCTAAAGCGTGTGTCGACTAGGTGTGGGATTCAATGTATAAACACCTAGTGATTGTTGATTATTAATATAATTAGCAATCCAATTGTTTAATTCATGTGTTATTGTGCCCAAACACCTTGTTAATGGTTATTGTTCTAATTCCGCTTTGATTATGTTAATCATATGAACAATGATCATTCCTAGTAGCTAAAAGATTCGAGGAAACCAAGGTTTCCGTAATTGGTATCAGAGCCTCGTGTCTCGTGATGCTGGGATCAACAAGGTGTTCGTAATTTGTACCAGAAGGCCATTAATTTGTACCAGTTCTATATTTTTCTTTTGCAAGCTAATACAGATTTTCGTCAATTCCATTAATGTCAAACGTTTCATATTGTCCTCATCCATATTCGGGAAATGAATCCTTAATATTGATTCATAGGACATGGGGATGGACTTACTAATGATAAGACTGACTTGACCTGCATTAAAGCCAGTGCCAATAGTCTCAGCCATCTCCAAAACACTATACACCCCTGTGAAAGTGATTTGTGCTGCTACTAGATGTTAATCACTAGGAAAAACATCTCAATGATCATTAGGCTTCCAGATATCCAAAAATTTGAAAAATGAAAGGGTGCTGAAACATTTTGGGACTATAAAGAAGTTTATAATGACACCAGCTAAGATGGCATAACATAAAAATGGACTTGAGAATGTAGAAAACTTTAGTTGAAACATAAACAAAGGTAGTAATCCTAAGGAAATTAACCAGTTTCTAATAAGCAAAGAGTGACAAACACTGTTCACGCATACACTCATGCACAAGCATGATAGACACACATAAACTCTAGATTCCTTTGTTCACAATTGCCCCAAAGAGAAAGTTAACTCATATAAAACCTTTGCAACTCCCCAAGTAAGCCCAAAAATATATATATCTACCCCAAGTCACCCATACGACCACACCCAATTCTAGGTCAAAAGTCTTGGCAGCATGCACATTATATCAACTTTGCATGCTACAGTGCCTCACGAAATAGAAAACTAAATCGTACTCACCAGTGGACACAATCTAGAATTATGCAAGAGTGCTCTAAGAGTACCCAAAAACCTAGAGGTTTACCTCCCCTTAATAGAAGCATACAAATCATTATATGTGAAGAAGCAAAATTTTATCTCAAGATAGGAATGTAAACACTCCAACCATCATAAATAAAAGTTTGCAATTTTGTATCCATCCAAATGTATCTCCATTTTCCAACATAGTTAGAAAAAAACCACAAAAACACACCAATAGAGTCTACCTTTCCTACGAAAATGGGTTGAGATAACATGTTAGTGGATAAAAATAATATCAGTGGAATGACCAACAATGCATGTTCCTTGAGCATCCACTATCCCAATATCCTTGACCATTAACCTGCTTTTGGATAGGCTGCTCAAAAAGAAAACAAATTAGTTTTCTTTAGAGATCCAAGCCTTGTCAGACTTGGATCTATCTAGTTGTTCAACTAGAGTGGTCTTATTCTTTATCACAAATCCCTGTTCATCCCTTTGTGACCTAAACACCCAATTTGTTCCAATAAGACTAGTAATGACTTTCTCAAGATATTTAAATCTATTGCAACTCATTGAAATACTATTAAAATTTGAGTTTTGCTCTTGTTTAGCTTTCCAAGTTAAGTGGGATGATGCTTCAGACCCTTGACCCTTATTAACCAAGTATCTTTGTTTATATGGTCTAAAATAAGGTCTCATACCAAACATGGAGCTGGCAGTGCTGCATTTGTGCCTGTCAGCGTTGAATTTGTTCCTGTCTGCACTGAATTTGTTCTTGTCAACGCTGAATTTGTTCTTGTCAGCGCCCAGATTAGGGTTTGCTATAGGAACATACTGCCTGTTTGACCAAGTGTTGGTCTTTTGAAAGGGTCTTTGACCTTGGGCATTAGCTTCCTTAGAGAAGAAAGGAGTTGGTCTAGTAGCCTGTGATCTAGTGTGGAAAAAAGGTCTATTGTTGACATTGGATGACCTATTGTCAGCAAATGAATTGTATCCACTGACACAATTATATGCCAAATGTGAGAAGCTCCCACATGAGTAACAAGCCTTTTTGGACACAAACTTAGGCTTAGACTGATAAAACCCTGTCCCATTAACACTTGCTTGGCTTTTGAGTGACCTAGGTTTCCTATACATTTCAGCATATTTAACACTACGTTGTTTCTTAACTGGGGAGCCAAGATTAACAGCTTTTCCAGTGATGGGATTGGTCATAATTATAGGTGTAGATACTACTGGACTATCAATGGGTGTAGGCACAAATGGACTCTCACTAAGCATCCCACCCTTAACAAACAAAGTGGGGTTATCCTTCTTCCACTCTTCTAGGTCAATAACCTTTTGTTGATATTCCTCAACTAGAGAAAGGACTCTAGGTGGAGGAATAAATTCCTCTTCTTGGAGTTCTGGAATACCAGTCCAAGCGAGATCCTTTCTATGGACACCATAGAAGTTCCCAGCTGGTGGTGGAACAGCCATATATTCTTTCATCCCAATCTCAGTCATATCTCTAGAATCTCTTTGTTCACTGACACACTTTTCTAGGGTTTGTTAAGCTTTATCAAATCTTTGGATTTTAAGATCTACATTATCTTTGTTTTTGATAGCCTCATCTAACTTAGCTTGTAAAACACCATAGGATCTTTCCATGATGTTTTTAACCTCAATACTAGCATTCAAATCATGAGTTAAAATATTGATTTGAACTTTGAGGTCAAACTCCATTTTCTTATATTCAGAAACAGTCTTTTCAGTTTGAATAAGTGCCACTTGATAATTTGAAAGTCTAGCATTTACGTCTAAAACATCTGATTTCAATTTTAAAACTTCTTTATTAAGTCTTTCAATATTTAACCTACAAGAAGAGTCATCACATACCTCATTATCAGAACATGAAGAAGAATTGGAACTTGTGGAACTTGAAGTAGACGTGGTCTTAACTGAAAACATCATCAGATTCTTCTTCACCTTCTTCCTTAGCCTGGTTCACCTCACGATATTGGATTTCGTTCTTCAAATCAAAGTTTCTCAACAAGCTCTGATACCACTTGATGATCCCAAACTTAGATCGATTCAGCTTTGTGTTAACGAGATTAAATCAAGTTTAACACATAGAGAAACATTTTTGTATTGAACAATCTAAGTGTTATGCGGAATTTAACACTTAGAACAAAGAACAAAACAAAGTAAACCAAACTTTCACTTTGATTAATAATATCAATGAATGATTACAATGAAAGTGTTATGAGATATGTGGAAGAGGTGTGTGAAAGGGATGTGTCTTATGTCTAACCCTAAGGCCTCCTTTTATAGGTTTAAGGAGCCTTGTACAAAAAGCTAAGATCAACTATTTTAGGAAGAGAAATAAGATAAACATACTCAATTAACTTATTGAGTAAATCTTTTAAACACTTAAGAATATATTCTGAATTCTTATCTTCATATTTTGTCCACCAGCTCGAAGAATTCATCATTGGCAGATTTTTTCCTTATCTTTGTGTTAAGATTCTTCTTGTCAGCGCCTTGATAATTCTTATCAACGTCTCATCTGTCAACGCCTCGTTTACTCTTGTCAGCGTCCAAGTTCCTCTTGTCAGCGTCTAGGGACTTGGTCAATTTTATTCCCAACACTAGGCTTAGCATCTTGCTTTGTCTTGAGTTATGTGAGAGCAGAATGATTCGTATACACTATGGTCTTAGAAAGCACAAGATAGGGTCTAAATTTCTCAAAGGCATAAAAAATAGCAAGCAACTCTTTTTCCGTGGTAGTATAATGAAGTTGAGCACCCGTCGTTGTCTTACTCGCATAGTGTATAGGTTGGAAATGCTTATTAACTCTTTGTCCCAACACGGACCCCACGGCATAATCACTAGCATCACACATGAGTTCAAAAGGCAAATCCTAATTTGGTGAAACCAAAATGGGAGCCTTTGTCAACTTTTCCTCAAGAATCTCAAAAGAGTCTAAACACTCTTGTGTGAAAATGAAAGGAGCCTCTTTTTCCAAGAGGTGGGTCATGGGTCTTGCTATCTTAGAAAAATATTAGATAAAACGTCAATAGAAACCCGCATGACCCAAAAACTCCTTTCACCGTGGTAGGTGGGGGAATTTTGTCAATAACATCAATTTTAGCTCGATCCACTTCTAACCTTTATTGGATATCTTATGTCCAAAAACTATCCCCTCTTTGACCATGAAATAGCACTTTTCCCAATTAAGAACAAGACGTGAATGAATCTCCAAAGACCGAGAAATCATCCATGAAAACTTACATAGTGTGCTCAATCATGTCATGGAAGATTGTCATCATACACCTTTGAAATGTCCCCAGTGCATTGCACAAGCCAGAAGGTATTCTCCTATAAGAAAATGTACCATAGGTACAAGTGAATGTGGTCTTTTCTTGATCCTTTGGATCAACGGGTATCTGGAAATAACCCGAGAATGCACTAGAAAACAATAGTACTCATTTCATGCCAAGCGTTCAAGCATTTGGTCCATGAAAGGTAATGGGAAATGATATTTCCTAGTAGCATCATTGAGCTTCCTATAGTCAATACAAACTCTCCAACCCGTGACAAGTCTAGTGGAAATAAGCTCATTATTCTCATTAGGCACAACCGTGATTCCACCCTTCTTAGGAACACAACGCACGGGGCTAACCCATGGAGAGTCAGAAATGGGGTAAATCATACCCGCATCAAGGAGTTTGATAACCTCCTTTTTGATGAGCTCATGTATTTTAGGGTTAACCCTTCTTTGGTTTTGAATGGCGGGTTTGTAACCATCCTCCATAAGGATTTTGTGTGTACAAAAATTTGGATCAATTCCCCTTATGTCGGATATTTTCCTTGCTATAGCTTTCTTATGTTTCTTAAGCACCTCTATGAGTTTTTTCTTCTCATCATCTTTCAAGTCTTTTGCTAAGATCACGAGTAATTGGTCCTTTCCCTCTAAGAAGGCATATTCAAGGTGTGATGGAAAATCCTTAAGTTCTAGGGAAGGTGGACTCTCAATGGAAGGTTTCATTATAGATGGATCATCAATGGTAACTTCTTGTGGAGTAGGTGAAGGAATGAGATCTTCATTGAGCAACTTTTGGATAGTTAGAATGTCTTCTTCCCAATTAATGGGAGAATCATCATTACCAAGGAAGTTGGACTCAAATTCCTCTAAGAGGAAATCACTCTCTCCAAATGGTGTTAAGGAGGGAGCAATTGAGGCAACGGTTTGTACATGTGGCATGTTCTCACTATATTTCTTGCAAGCTTCATGAAAATGTTCATCACACACCTCATCAAGAACATCCACTATGTTAACTGTTTCACAACTTTGAGATTTCTTAGTGACTTTTCCCAACTTAAACACTACTTTCTCATCCTCAACTCTCATAATTAATTCTCCTTCTGCCACATCAATAAGAGTACGACCCTTCCTCAAGAAAGTTTTACCAAAAATAAGAGAAACTCTCGGGTCCATATCATAATCAACAACTACAAAATCCGTGGGGAATGTGAATTTATCAACTCCTACAAACACATCCTCCATAATGCCTACCGGATAAGCTATGGTATGGTTCGCTAACTCACGGGTCATCCCAGTAGGAGTGAGCTCAGGAAGAGAGAGTTTTTGTTAAACCGATAAAGGCATGAGATTGATGCTTACCCCAAGATCCGCTAGTGCCATGCAATTTTCCACCTCGGTAAAATTACAAGGGATCAAAAATCACCCCGGATCTCCAAGTTTTGTAGGTAAGGTTTTGAGTAACACGGCGGATCAATTCTCATTAAGTGATGTGTTAGGCAAATCTACCAACTTTACCTTGTTTGAGAGGATATCTTTGAACATTTTAGCAAACTTTGGCATATAGGAAAGAGCTTCCGCAAAGGATACGTTTATGGTCAGTTGTTTGAATATTCTCAAAAAGTTTGAAACTTGAATATCATCCTTGTTTTTAAGTTTCTCCTTTCTCACTCTTGATGGATATGGAAGACTTGGTGTTAGTGTAGGCTGAGTAGTTGTTGTGGAAGGATTCTCTTTGTTGGTTTCTTCATTGGTAGGTGTGGAAGGTAAAGGAGTAGTAGGTGTAGGATGACGAGGTGTAGGTGTTGAAGTTTCTAACACCCCTAATTTACCTTGCGCAATGGAATATCACGATTGGGTGTTATTCAAAGAATCATCCAACACAAGCCATAATGAACGACTCAAAAGAGACGTTTAAAGCATAAGTAATTTAAAGACTTGTTAAATTACAACAGCAACATCAAAGTCTAAATGTTTCCAACCCCAAAATATAACCAGAGTAGCGTTAGGTCCCCACAAATCTCAACCCATTTAAAACCAACCCAAATTGTTTACAAGACATTCAAGAAATATAAATTGTCTTTGATAAAAGGGAGGAAAACAAGTTAGACCGCCCCACAAGCCACAACAACATCCATTGCATGCTCCGCCACAATCATCCTCGATTACCTGAAACACATGCTTAAAATCGTCAACAAATAATGTTGAGCGAGATCTATAGGTTTACAAAATCACAGTTTAACATAAGTATAAAAATCATTCACGATTATTCAATAGTATGCAGATCATTATAAACTTTTATTGGGTATTACTCATCATAGCATAAGTTATTTAATTATTTTTAAGCACATGACACCGACCCCATAAACTAATCACCCACGCCAAATGCCAGCGTGATATAAGTGAAACCATTGCCCCTCTTAGGTATTTGTTGCCAATCGTACCTTTTTCTCGATACAAGTTATCCATATGCAGAGGGTACTCAACGTACTAGCTCTCGTCTAGGATAGGGTCGTCAACCCAATAGTACTATCAATTGTTCAAGCGGATATTTCCAATCCACACTAGGATCAAACAATAGTAAACGGTTCATGAATTTAGGGTCTTTGGCAACTAGCTACTCAACATAATTCAAGACATCATTCGGGTCCAATAATCATTCACGACTTATGTTCCTTTTCATTTAAATAGCATGTATCCCCCTCCTGGGTAAAAATCATTTAAAATACAGTAGAAAGCGAGGCTATAGACTTACCTTAAGTAGTATTGGTTGTATTAACGAAGACGTAGACGAAAAACAATCACCGACGATAAGGACGCCCCGGGAAATCAATTACAATACCTAACAAACAAATCGCGTAATGAATCAAAACCTTCAATTACCTTCAAGTACTGTATGTACAAAATTAAGAACACTCAAATTTCATATAAATTCATGCCAAAATCTCAAACAAGTGATATTTACTAGACACGTTCTTATTATACGTTATTAAAACTATTACTCGATTTACAATTCTGTCGGTACATACCTAACGCACGGACTGAATTCCCATACTTAAACATCACGAATTTTTACGAAACTCGCTGTAGACTTCACTTACATCATGTAAAAAGCTCATAAAAATTTTCATAAAAAGATATTACTTTTAAGTCACGTTGCCCAACACATTTCCAACTTTGAAAATCTTGGCAGATTTACACCCTTACGTCATAAAACCATTTTGACTCACCTAACCAATTCCATTTGTAAAACCAATTCCTAAGTTTGAAAGTAGACTCATAACTCCAGGTTTTGAGCTAAATAACAGCCCTCAACCATTTTTAAAACTCTACTTATAGTCCCCGAGATTTGACCTAAAATCGAACACAAATTCGGATGATGTCGACTTTCATCTCCCGGTACACGAAACTTCAAACTAACATAACTTTTGACTCGTTTGGAGTTAAAAGCTCTATCTTATACCAAAACAAAGGTAAAAAGAATCTCTACAAGTAAATTCTATAATAAAAATCTGGACATAAACTTAAAACCATAAAAAATAGCCTTAAATAATTTGATTAAAAACGACACTCTAAAAATCACATTTCTACTTGTTTTCAATCCATTCCGTCAACTCATATAGCACTAATATCACCATTAAACTATCCTAAAACATCAACATGATCCTAAATCACTTGTATGGATCATCTCCATAAAAACCCATTTCATAAACTCAACATGCATTCAAATCAAAACAACTAAAAATGATGTAAACATGTTCATAAACATAAACCCATACTCAAAATAAATCAAAAATCAAAGACAAACAAACACCCCCTTGCCGTGGGTTTTGGGTTCCAAAAACACCAAGAAAAATTGTTTTCCCACTTGTTTTATTCATGATTTATCACTACAAAGACTAGATTAAAACATGCATTAAGGTTAATTAGATCAAAACGCTCTTTTTTAAAAATCATAACTTTTATGAAAAATTAAATGGATGCATGTATGAATTGATTGGTTTAAAATACTTACAAAGGTGAAAGAAATGGTGGTTCTTGATTAGATTTATCAAAACCCTAAAAAAATGGTGGTGGAGTGGTGGTGGTGGTGGTGATTGCCGGCGGTAAAGAGAGAAAAGAGAGAGGGTGACAAAAATTTTTAGAGTGAAATGTGTTTGTGTGTTTTTTACTTACTCCTTTTTGTAAAGTTAGGAGGGACCAAAGTGCAACTTTTAACTCTCTTTTGGCCTAAATGGCAAACAACTATTTAAAGAGCGGGAATATAACCCATTATTCGGTTTTGAATTTTTCCGGATGTCGGGGTTCGTCCCGGCTACCTCAAAATACTTTTAAATGGTTCAAACGCACACAAAATGGGATAAAAACGGTTCCGACTCGACTTAATACGCAATAAAAATAAAAACTTCGAAAAATCCAAATATCGATCAATCGATAATAAAGATAAATTTTGGGCATCCGTCCGTATCGTAATCGTCATCGGTTCCTCTTAAATCATAAAACTTAAAGATTAAGACCTCCAACATTGGTTTCAACTTAAAACCGTCACACTCGTTACCAACAAAAATTCTAAAAATTTCAAAAATATACGTAAAATTGGATTAAATAATAATGTCGGTTTCCAGGGTGTTACATCCTCCCCTCCTTAAAGGAATGCCGTCCCGACGCTATCCTCTTCTTATACTCACATTTTGTACCACTAGAACAAATGAGGATACTTTTACCTAAATAAGACCTCACGTTCCCACGTAAATTTCATTCCATGCCTAGAAATTCATCGTCACAAGGGACTCTCATAAAATCACTATTATGAAAATACGATGGAATTCTACTATGCTTCAATCTCTTGACTTCTCGGGTCATAATCTCCACCGGTTCCTCCGCAATTGCAATTTATCGTCAAGTTTAATCTCATCCAAAGGAATCCCCAAATCCTTATCCGCTAAGCACTTCTCCAGTTTTGACACGTGAAACGCTATGAATAGCACTAAGCTCATTCGGTAAATCCAACTTATAAGGTATCGTCCAATTCATTTAACGATCTCCAATTATCCAATATACCTCAGACTCAACTTTCCTTCCTTTCCAAACGAATTACAAAACACAATTTCCTATCCCATAGAAAAGTGTAATTCTTTTGTCGGTTTCTCGCAGCAAGGAAATGGTTCCTGATTTGCACAATCTTCTCAGTAGTCTCTGAAATCATCTCAGGTCCAGTTAATTAACTTCATCTTACTTCACTCCAACATACCGGCGATCTATATTTTCCGCCCATTCGAAGCTTTAAAATAGCGCTGCCTTAGTATTCACATGATAACTGTTGCTATACGATTCCGCTGAAGACAAACGACATTCCTAGTTCCACCAATTTCAATAACACACACTCGAACACGTCTTCCAAAACAATAACACATATTCAGACATTGGAAGGATAGTCCCTTCGTTATGGACATCAGTCTCGGGATGATAGGACGTACTCAAACTCAAATCAGTGCCCAACGCTCGCTGAAGAAGTCTCCAAAACTTATAAGTAAATCTACTGTCGCGCTCCAAAACAATCGATAAAGGTACCCCATGTCGACACACGATCTCCTTCATATACACCTTCAAAATCTTTCCAGTCAAATCCACACTCTCCGTCATCACTGAAACTCTAACTCCAAGAGGCTTTTCCCTTTCCTTCCTACTAAGTACCATAGTAGCAGATGCACTCACAGCCGATCATCTCTCATAAGTGAGTGGCTCCCCACTAATATCCCGATTCTTCTTAGTAAGCTTAGTCAATGGCTTCGCGAAAATCCTTCGATGAATCACCGAGAATAACCAACTAAACCAAGAAATTGTCTAACTTTAGTCGGCGTTGTTGGTACCGACTAGTCCTTAATTGCCTCAATCTTGGCAGGATCTCCACACACACCTTTGTTGTCAATCACATGCCCAAGAATATCGTATCGAACCTAACCAAAATGCCTCAATCTAAGTGCGAATAATGGTTCTCTCAGAGAAATTTGGCGTATGGCTTCTCTTTCTTCACCAATTCCAGACTTGTTCTTAGACGTTCCTCATGTTCTTCCTTGCTCTTAGAATAAATAAGGATATCATCAATAAACATAATGACGAACTTATCCTATTTACGGCTTGCACATACACACGGTTCATCAATTCCACAAACACAACTGTCGCATTTGAGAAAGAGAAAAAAACAGAGTACCATTGGTTTGACGAATGCGCAACCAAACGACATCACTTGAAACTCAAAATGTTCACGCCAGGTATGGAAAACAGTTATAGGAAATATCTTCCTCTCTAACTCGTAGTTGGTGATAACCTGATCTCAAGTAGATCTTCGAGTACATACACGAACCAATCAGTTATAAGGATCAAATAACACAGGCGTGATAATTTATTTGATTTAGCTCCCTATAGCTGATACACATTTTGAATGATCCGTCCTTCTTCATAACAACACAGCACTGGCGCCATGCGAAACTAACTAGTCCATCCCAATAATTTCATCGAACGATCTTAATTCTAAAGGCGTCAAATCTACATCAAACACGTAATTCCCTAACTTCAAGGAACACCCTTTTAGTATAGAATTAGTTCTAACAATCTTTCCATCGGCTAATTCCATATTATACTTAGTTGCTAACTCTATTGGTTCTTAATCGATAAGGCGACTGAATTTGTATATCTACAAAAACTCCTATCTGAACCAGAATTAAACAATATACTAGCATAACGAGTATTAAGCAAAACGTACCGTTCACCATGTTAGGACCTTGGGACTTGTCCATGTTCCCTATAGCATAAGCTGGAGCAGCAGCGTTTCCTCCTTCTCGATTTCCAGCCTTAGGACAGTTTCCTTTTTGTGTCCCTTCTCACCACATCCAAATCATACCATCACTCTTGTGTCATTTGCACCCGTCGCCACGCCTCTTGCTCGACGTTACACAGCCCTATGCCCCACCTTTCCACACTTGTTACACGCAGGAGGGAAATTCCCCACGTGATACAAACTAATACGGTTACATTTCGGATTGACCTTGTTTCCTTTTGTCATTGTGGCAGCTCTCACTCCATCATTTCTCCTTTGATTAAACTGTTGATTTCTATTAGCTCCTTGGGTGTTATTGCGGTAACCACCATGATTCTGACCTTGTGCTTGACTTGCTTGAGTCGTCTCCCATTTCCTCTTGTTACCTTCAGCCACACTATCTTTCTTGTCTTGCACCTTCACATCCATTAGAGCATGAGCCATTTGGACAGCTTCATCAAAAGATCTCGGTTTTGACGAAGTAGTCTCACCCTTTATGTTTCTTGACAATCCTTTGATGTATTGCTTCATCTTTTTGCGGTCATCCGCAAAAGTATCAGGGCACAACAAGCTCAATTCATTAAATCTCCTTGTGTAAGCAGTGATGTCATTGTTTCTCAACACTAGATGCCTCAGTTCATCCTCTAACTGACCCAATTCCTCTTCGGGACATAACTTCTTGGTCAAAATTTCCTTTGTAGCATCCCAAGTCCTTCCATTGGCCACTACAAGCCCAACAGTAGCTACTTGATTGTTCCACCAACTCAAAGCGTCATCAAGAAAAGTAGCAGTCGCGAACTTCACTTTATTAGCCTCAGAGCACCCACTGATTTCAAACGTGCTTTCAATCTTCTCCACCAACGAAGAAGTTCTAAAGCTCATCCAGTCCCACGAAATTGCGTAGGTCTGCACTTCCTAAAACTAGCATAAGAAAACTCCCCTAGGACTTGTTGTCCTCCAGCATTTCCACCTTGGCCTTGAACTCTAGCCGCACGATCCGCTTCAAGAGCATTAAAAATTGCCTCTTGAATCATAGTGTTCACACGATCAGTTGTCAACTTTGGAGGCATGATCTACACAACCAAAGAAAACAAAGTAAGTATACACATCAAGATCAAGAAGGATTTATTTTTCGAGACATAATATAAATACAACAAGCACAATCAACGAATGCTACAAATATTCATCAACCAAATCATAAAAGAGCTAGTAAAGACACATCATAGATCATGAGACGTAAACATTGATTGCATTGATATCAACAAAATTGTGACAAGATATGCCACTATAATCATTCACCAAATAAAACTTGAAGTCCTCAAGTTCTACCATAATACCATAATACAGAGGTCTGAAATAGTTCAATTACAACAAGGAATAAAAATGAAATACAGTAACTAATCACGTGATGATCCACATGATCTCATTGATGGCCGCTCGTCCTTGTCATCATCGTCCTCTTCTTCTGGATCTTCCTCACCATCCTCCATCTTTTCCTTACCCTTCGAAGTAATTCCCTCCTCTACCTTCCTCTTTCCTTTCGAAGTAGAGCCTTCACCTGATGGAACCATACACTGATCCAAATACAACTTATCCTCAAAAGTATAGTACTCTTCAACTTCTGGTGGTTCGACCATGAAATACGTGTTCACATACTTTGGATCACTTCGAAACTTCCATGCATTCATCAAGAAAGGTCGTACACGAGCCTCCCAACATCGAAGAAGATCAAACATGACACGATCTCCCATGATTCCTTCAAACTCAGCACATAGATTCTCCACAATCATTTTTAACCTTGCCACACTACTACAAAAAAGTCCATGGAGAGTGGTCCAAAAAGGCTATGGAGACTGGTTTTGTAGAACGTCTCTATGTGGAGGATCTCCTTGCTCGACACATAAAGAGACTGATTTTTAAACCAGTCTCTATTAAAAGAATCGACACTGGTTATCTTCATAAAAACAAGTCTCTTTAGAGATTGGTCTCCATAGTAATCTCCAGAAAGCAGTCTTTTTATGAGCATCTAACCAGTCTTTTTATGGAGTAAAAAATATGTTTTTTTCTAAAAACCAGTCTCTTTTTAATTAATTTTTTTTAAAAAAAAATTTGGAATTTTTATTAAACTCCAAATTTAACAAATTTAACCCTCTACAATGAAATAATATAAATACAAGAATTCTATAAAAAAAATAAATTAAAGGACTTGAATTGTCATAAACAACAAATGTATGTAAATAAAAACAAGTTTATTAATTGGAAGGATTAAAATTGTCAAATACATATTTCGAATCAAATTTGTTTTTATTTAACTTGTCGCCACAATGTAAACCAAACTCCAACAATCGCGTTCAACTCTTTCTTATTCAACGACGCTCGTTATTCCACGGTACCTACAAGTAATTTAATCAAATTAACACAATAAGCTAGATAAAAGCAATAAAGGAATCTATAAGAGTATAATCAATGAAAATACTAGTTTTAATTTGAAGGTTGAAATTAGTACTACTAGGTCTAAATAACAATACTTAGAATTACAATTGGATTCTCTCTCTTTTGTGACATGGATTATTAATGTATTATACTATTAATCAAACAGAACCTATAAGAAAACCATACTTGTAAGAGCGCACTAACTTCCACAACAAGAAAGCACACAAAATCCCATTTGTTTTTCTATATCAAAGACGCACAGTATTTTATCACAAGTAGGTCAATAAGAAAAGCAAAATAATCAGTGTATGGAATTCTCTGAAGTAGAGAGCAAAGCAACTTAAAAACAAACCTTCCCGATGCAATTAGATACCCAAGGGCAGTGATGGTCAAATTGTTCCACAGAACGCTCACAGGTAGAACAATGCTTTGCACGAAGAGGTCGAACAATCTAAACATCAAAAAACAATAAAGATGGTAAGAATATCAATACAGAAAGTGGATGTTGCAACTTTGACGCGTTTAACTATGAACACGTTTATTTAGGCTATCTAATATCTTCAACGAGCTAAGACAGTAAAACAAAAAATAAGCTTAAAATACAATGTGACAAATGGATCAAAAGATTGTAACTTTATTAAAGTTCTGAGGTCTTTTGACACACTAATTGATTATCTATGGTATTAGAATTTGGGACAAAAAATGTTTCGGTCAACACAACTGACACTACCAGAACATACGTGTTTATCCAATCCCATATTGAACCCTTTACCCAACTCACCCATTTTGCCACCTCTAACAGAATGTAATGGAAGTCGCCTTGAATCACTGCAACAAAATTACCCAAGATAAATGATATGCATGACACTTAACTTACAAGTTGCACAGAGTTGAGTCCAGTTACCAGCTAGCAAAGCAGGGTCACGAATCTCAATCTTTAATAATGGCTCCTACTCAATACAAAAACTATGAATTTTCGTAACTGACTGGAGAGTATACTTGTTTTCGTACACAAGAAAAATAATCATACGGGAAGAAATTGCAACAGAGTAAATCTTCCAGGGACAAAAGGTATGCAGTTGAGTTAGGAAGGTAATACACGACTTACATCATCTTTTGAGTCGTTTGAATCATTCCTGTTGGCTTTAATGAAACCAGGATTCTTCCTACAAAAACCACAAAAGGCCACCAACACGTCAACTTTGACAAATATCGACGTGGGCTATTTAAACACGTATTAAATCGTATAATTATTTTTATAGTTCTCGCGATAATTATAGTTTTCGGCATATTTATTTAACCAATCATACCACCATTTTAATCACTTATTATAATCAATAAAATTAGATAAGTTTATTAGCCGATCTTAAACCACAACCTACCATGAACTCAAATCGTGCCCGACACTCAAATCCCTCGACGACGTGTCCAAACACACTCGAATGCTATAAATCAGTAATCCAAACGCACCCTTAGGGCTTGCTGCCCAAACCGAACACCCCCTTAGCAGCCTCCTACTAAACCAACGCACCCCTATTGCGTTCTGCTATCCCAAACGCACCCTTATATTCCTTCACCAAACCCAAACGCCCATGCTGGCTGTTATACCCAGAAACAAACACCCCTGGTGGGCTGTTATACTCATAAACAAACACCCTTGCTGGGCTGTTATACCCAGAAACAAACACCCCTGGTGGGCTGTTATACTCAGAAACAAACACCCCTGCTGGGCTGTTATACCCAGAAACAAACACCCTTGTTGGTGGTTGTTGGAATAGAGCGACGAGTGGCAGACGGCTAGAACGATGGTGGCAAATCACCACTTTCGTGGTGGTGCTGCTGGTGATGTATGCCACGGCGACAGCTCTCTGTGGTGGTGGTGGTTGTGTGATTGTGATATAGATCTCAATGGTGTGTGAGGGAAGTGGCTGTATATGGTGGCGGATCTGTGGTGGCAGCGGCTGTATGGTGGTTATGATCGGGGGTGTAAAGTGACAGTGGATGACGGCCATTTGTGGTGGCGGTGGTGGTCATATATATATGATGGATTTGCTGTGGTGGAGTGACGAAGGCGACCGGAAATGGTGTGGTTTACCGGAAAATGTTTATATAATAGATCGGGTATTGGATTAGATAGATCGGGTTGTAGGGAGTAATTTTAGTGCTTGCAGGAAAGTTGACCGGAAAATATTTTCCGATGGTGGCTGGTGGCCGGAGTTATGGAGATAAGGAAGAGAGATATAATTTTTATTAGGGTTTTGTGTGTGTAGGAGATGAAGTCAAAATGAGAAAAATAATATAGTTCTCTATTTATACTAAATTATAGATGTAAGGTTTGGATAGTTCAGGGTCAAAAGTGTAACTTTTCTTATAACTATCGTTAGTTAATGGTTCGGGGCTCGTTTGAACTCGATAAAATTTTATTCGTTTTACGAAATTCGAGGCGTCGATCTTAAAACGATTTTTACAATAAAGTAGAGTATTTATTCGACTATTTTTCGAAATCGTCTACGTTTTCATTTAAATAGTTACTGATTATCGTTATCGCGAATAGTTTGCCTTTAAAGAAAATATAAGTTAAATTTGATCGTTCCCGTTTTCAAGGTACGTTATTAAAACTAAAATAAAAGTATCGGATATTCTAATAAGTCTTTTTATCAAATATCTCTGAATAATTAAATATAAATTTGATTTTTATCGTGTCAGTTCTCAGATTTTGCGTAGTCTTTTACAATATGTAAAATAAGCTCTCGTTTACGAATCAAATAACTTTGATATCTCTCGAAAATGAATTTCGATTAATAAATAATATAATTTATTATTAATTAATGCCTGGAAAATTTTCGGTTGTGACAATTACATTATACGGATCTTACGATCCGGATCCTACTTTATGATATCGATCTAGTAAAGACGAAAACGATCCTAAGTAAGATACCGATCTTGAAAACCTTGATATTTATGTTGATATTGCTCGGTTCAGTTCGTTTTCGGGATAAAACCAAGTAAAATACCCAGTGGTCGAACCCGGTGACTCGATCGGGTTGACTTTTTGGTGATCTCGTGAACCGGTTACTCGATCGTGTTGATCCGATGGTCGATCCCGTGAACCGATGATTTTGACCATGTTGACCTGGAGGTCGAACCCGTGATTTGGTGGCTCGTATCATAGGCAGCGATACCCTATCGAATCATATTGTGTGCAACGATACCTTATCGACTCATATCGTATGCAACGATACCCTATCGATTCATATCGTGTGCAACGATACCCTATCGACTAATATCATGTGCAACGATACCCTATCAAATCATATCGTGTGCAAAGATACCCTATCGACACATATCGTGTGCAACGATGCCTTCGACTCATAGCGTGTGCAACGATACCCTATCGACTCATATCTTGAGCAACGATACCATATCGGCTCATATCGTGTGCGACGATACCCTATTGACTCTTACCGTGTCCAACGATGAGGAGGATGATTATGGTGATGAGGTCGTAGAAGTTATTTATCTTAGTTCAGGCGAATCTAATGTTTAACACGATACCTGTATATGATATATATATATAGTACGTACATATGCCGGTTCATATACAAGTTTTACACAATTTATGATTCTTAATTTTTTATGTATTAATGGTCCTTATACTTTAATCACATATATACTTTATAAAGTCTAAAAACGTAATATGTTATAAAAACAAGTATGTACCGTTTAGTCCTTATAATTTTAAGTTTAAAAAAAATTAACCACAATCTATTAAAATAAAACAAGACTGGGTTTTTAAAAACCAATGTCTTAAAATGTGTAAAAACACTGGTTTTTTTAATAAAAAATGGTGTCCATAAAACAAACACATAGAGACATGTTGTTAAGAAAAAACCAGTGTCTTTACTTTTATAAAAAAGACTGGTTGCATCTTAAAAACCTATTTCTTTAGAATTCATATTATGAAGGCTGGTTTTTTAAAGAAAACCAGTTTCCATACATTCCCTTCCCACCATTTTTGGTCATAGAGACATGTTTTTTCATAACCAGTCTTTTTAAGGGGGTCATTTTAGCATTTTGTGTAGTAGTGCCATCTCCATCCTTTCACGATCCCTAGTATTGTTAGCTCTCTTCACACCTGAATAAAATCTCTTAAAAGCCTTCTCATTTTTCTGAAACCTCTTAATCACCCTGGTCTCTACCACATACCTCTCGTACAACAGTCGATCGAACTTCTTCAAACAATGCTCCGTGTTACTGTAAATCCTTGGTCCAGGACTGTTGACCCTTGCTATGTTCTCGTGGAGAGAACGCGCATTAACCGCAGTACTAGAATCAGCTTGAGCATCATCACTACTATCACGAGCAAATACTGGAAAAACCCTCCAATAAGCATCACAGGTGGGTGTAGCAGAACAAGAACGAACATGTTGCGGCTCAGACCGTCCAAGCGCAACCACATGAACTTCATCCTACACATGATTCTCTTCCGGGTCCTCATCGCTGTCAATCTCATCTTTTCCAACCTCATTCCTTTAAACATCATCTGGTTCAATCCATCCATTTTCGCCTTGCAGGTTAGGAGCATTAGGTCCACCCTCAGCCCCTACAACGTACTCGTCTCCATTATTGTTCGGTGGTATATCTGCCATTTCTGAAAAATACAGAAAGTTCGAGGGTATATAAGGTCATTATCCAAAAATTATATATACATGCACGCACATGTAATGCAAATATAGTACGTATGCCAATATGCAACAAAATGATAGGCATGAAATGCAATGCAAAAATTACGATGTTAAGTACTCCGCGTACGTTCACAATACCTCCATATAATACCATAGTATTTACTTAATAAATACTCAGAAAATCATTTCAGTTACAAAAGGGATATATCTAATAATAAAACAATGCTAAAAGTATTCGTACCGGAGCCATGCGGGATAGTTGTGTGCTTTGGGAACAAAATATTTACGACAACAAAGTTATAGTTTAGGACCTTTTTCAAAAACGACCTAGTTCTCTATAACTTGTGTCTCTGATTACCAATCTCTAACACCCCCAATTTACCTTGCGCAACGGAATATCACGATTGGGTGTTTTCAAAGAATCATCCCACACAAGCCATATTGAACGACTCAAAAGAGACGTTTAAAGCATAAGTAATTTATACACTCGTTAAATTACAACAACATCAAAGTCTAAATGTTTCCAACCCCAAAATATAACCAGAGTAGCGTTACGTCCCCACAAATCTCAACCTATTTAAAACTAACCCAAATTTTTTACAAGACATTCAAGAAATATAACGTGTCTTTGATAAAAGGGAGGAAAACAAGTTAGACCGCCCACAAGCCACAACAACATCCATTGCATGCTCCGCCACAATCATCCTCGATTACCTGAAACACATGCTTAAAATCATCAACTAATAATGTTGAGCGAGATCTATATGTTTTCAAAATCACAGTTGAACATAAGTATAAAAATCATTCACGATTATTCAATAGTATGCAGATCATTACAAACTATTATTGGGTATTACTCATCATAGCATAGGCTATTTAATTATGTTTAACTCATGACATCGACCCCATAAACTAATCACCCGTGCCAAATTTTGGCGTGATTTAAGGGAAACCATTGCCCCTCTTAGGTATTCGTTGCCACTCATACCTTTTTCTTGACACAAGTTATCCATACGCAGAGGGTACTCAACGTACTAGCTCTCGTCTAGGATAGGGTCGTCAACCCAATAGTACTATCAATTGTTCAAGCGGCTATTTCCAATCCATACTAGGATCAAAAAATAGTTAACGGTTCATGAATTTAGGGTCTTTTGGCAACTAGCTACTCAACATAATTTAAGACATCATTCGGGCTCAATAATCATTCACAACTTATGTTCCTTTTTATTTAAATAGCATGTATCCCCCTCACGGGTAAAAATCATTTAAAATACATTAGAAAGAAAGGCTATAGACTCAGCATAAGTAGTAGTGGTTGTATTAACGAAGACGTAGACGAAAAACAATCACCAACGATGAGGACGCCCCGGGAAATCAATTACAACACTTAACAAACAAATCGCGTAATGAATCAAAACCTTCAAGTACCTTCAAGTAATGTATGTACAAAATTAAGAAAACTCAAAGTTCATATAAACTCATGCCAAAATCCCAAACAAGTGATATTTACTAGACACGTTCATGTTATACGTTATTAAAACTATTACTCGATTTACAATTCTGCCGGTACATACCTAATGTACGGACTGAATTCCCATACTTAAACATCACGAATTTTTACGAAACTCGTTGTAGACTTCACTTATATCATGTAAAAAGTTCACAAAAATTTCCTTAAAAAGATATTACTTTTAAGTCACGCTGCCCAACACATTTCCAACTTTGAAAATCCAGGAAGATTTACACATGTACGTCATCAAACCATTTTGACTCACCTAACCAATTCCATTTGTAAAACCAATTCCTAAGTTTGAAAATAGACTCATAACTCAAGGTTTTGAGCTAAAGAACAGCCCTCAAACATTTTTAAAACTCTACTTATAGTCCCCGAGATTTGACCTAAAATCGAACACAAATTCGGATTATGTCGACTTTCATCTCCCGGTACACGAAACTTCAAACTAACATAACTTTTGACTCGTTTGGACTTAAAAGCTCTACCTTATACCATAACTAAGGTAAAAAGAATCTCTACAACTAAATGCTATAATAAAAATCTGGACATAAACTTAAAACCATGAAAAATATCCTTAAATAATCTGATTAAAAACGACACTCTAAAAATCACATTTCTACTTGTTTTCAATCCATTCCGTCAACTCCTATAGCCCTAATATCACCATTAAACTATCCTAAAACATCAACATTATCCTAAATCACTTGTATGGATCATCTCTATAAAAAACCATTTCATAAACTCAACATGCATTCAAATCAAAACAACTAAAAATGATGTAAACATGTTCATAAACATAAACCCATACTCAAAATAAATCAAAAATTAAAGACACACAAACACCCCCTTGGCCGTGGGTTTTGGGTTCCAAAAACACCAAGAAAAATTGTTTTCCCACTTGTTTTATTCATGATTTATCACTAAAAAGACTAGATTAAAATATGCATTAAGGTTAATTAGATCAAAACCCTCTTTTTGAAAAATCATAATTTTTTATGAAAAATTAAATGGATGCATGTATGAATTGATTGGTTTAAAAGACTTACAAAGGTGAAATAAATGGTGGTCCTTGATTAGATTTATCAAAACCCTAAAAAATGGTGGTGGAGTGGTGGTGGTGGTGGTGATTGCCAGCGGTAAAGAGAGAAAAGATAGAGGGTGAGAAATTTTTTTGGAGTGAAATGTGTTTGTGTGTTTTTACTTACTCCTTTTTGTAAAGTTAGGAGGTACCAAAGTGCAACTTTTAACAATCTTTTTGCCTAAATAGCAAACAACTATTTAAAGAGCGGGAATATAACCCACTAGTCGGTTTTGAATTTTTACGGGAGTCAGGGTTCGTCCCGGCTACCTTAAAATACTTTTAAATGGTTCAAAAGCACACAAAATAGGATAAAAACGGTTCCGACTCGACTTAACACGCAATAAAAATAGAAACTTCGAAGAATCCAAATATCAATAAATCGATAATAAAGATAAATTTTGGGCATCAGTCGGTATCGTAATCGTCATCGTTTACTCTTAAATCGTAAAATGTAAAGATTAAGACCTCCAAAATTGGTTTCAACTTAAACCGTCACACTCATTACCAACAAAAATTCTAAAAATTTAAAAAATATACGTAAAATTAGATTAAATAATGACGTAGGTTTTTGGGGTGTTACAGAGTTGTAGAGCTTGAAGGTGTTGAGTTTGATCTTGTAGGATTATCACAAGGTGGAACCATAGTAGGCTTAACCAAAGGAGGTGTAGGAGGCATTAAAGGATCAATAGTTGTCTTTCCACTCCTTGTTGTGATTGCATTAACATTAGCGCTTGGATTTGTTTGTGTTTTTAAAGGTAGAGCACCTTGTGGCCTTTGATTAAGAATCATCATAATCCTTTTGTTAGTCTCCTCATTCATAGCTCTTATTTTATCTTGTGTTCTCTTTTCACTTTCACGAATTCGTCTTTCGATTTCTTATTTCATCTTTTGAAGTAGCTAAAAGGTATTATTTTGCCCATATCCTTGATTGTATCCTTGATTATGGAAAGGAGGGGGAGGTGGGTGAAATCCTTGATTGTTTACATGAAAGTTATTTCCTTGACGTTGAAAGTTATTGGGTGCTCTATAGTTGTTTCCTTGGTAGTTTGGCCTAGACCCTTGATTTCTTTGAAGCAATTGAGGAGGGTTTGTTTGGTTTTGGGTGGGTGGATGGGGTGGAAAGCCGGGTGGAGCAAGGTAGTTATTTGACTTATAAGAGACATTGTTAGGATTGATGTTAGGTTTGAAGTGCTCTCTATGTTCATCTTGATAAGCATAATTGTTGGGACTTATATATCTTGAGTTGATATGACAAAAGAAGATGAAGGACTTAATAATAAATAGGTAGCTTTGTAAGTAAGCTATGGTTGTGATGTAACCCTGGTACCTCTATTATATAAAGAGGATTAGGCACACATGGTTATTCATTCATTCACATATAATGTAAACTAAAGGTGTGTGTGCGTTCCTCCTGGTGTCAAGCCTATTAGGCACTAGGAGTAGTAGTATCTTATTAGTATTTTATGAATAAGAAAGCCTTGTTCATAACTTTGATTGTGTTCTTTATGTTCCGTTGTGCTTATTACAATCCTTGTTATATATCCCAAATGAGTCTAGATCCTAAGATTCAACAATAACATTCACCTTGATAATTCTGAACCTTGTTACATTGTAGGTAAGAATGAGGACCTCCACATGTTTCACAAGATGTACTAATGGCATTGATATTTTGGTGGAAGTATTGTACAAGGTGATTTCACAAAGTTTCAAAACCATATCACTAATAGTATCAACCTTTTGATATAAGACCTTGTCAATTTTGGAGTAGCACTTCCTTACACCACATGGACCCTCTCGTCTCTTTGGTTATTTGTGTGCACCATGGATTTAGTCTCAATAATGTCCCATGTCTCTTGTGTGGATTTAGAAGAATGTTCCCACCCACGGAGGAGTTGAGGGAATCTTGGTGATGTGGTCTTAATCCATTGTAGAAGGCATTGATTTGGCGAACTTCATTAAATCCATGATTGGGGCATTTTCTCAATAACTCCTTGAACTCTTCCCAAGCATCACTAAAGGTTTGATCATTCTTTTTTTGAAATCCAATAATTAGGTTTCTCAAATCCGTGGTTCTAGATGGAGGAAAGATCTTGTTCAAAAACTTCTTGTTAAAGTCATCCCAAGTGGTAATGCTCTTTGGTGGTTGTCTATCTAGCCAATACCTAGCATGTCCCTCTAAGGAGAATGGAACTAAGATCAACTTAATGGCGTTCGGAGGAACCCCATTCTACATATGTGTATTGTATATGGACAAAAACTTCTTGATATGATCATGTGGATCATCCATGGGTCAACCTAAGAATGGTGTAGAAGAAACCATAGTAATCATGTTTGTCCTAAGCTCAAAGGTGTTTCCGGGTATCTCGAGTATAACAATCGCATAGGCATTTCCCTCCACATTTTATTAGAGGATCTCCATTGTAACACTCTCAAATTTCGTATAGGTACAGCAGAAGGGTCGATAGAGTGGTACGGAATAGCAGAATAACTCAAATCATAGACAACGCGTAAAAAGGGTTGTACACAGTTTAACATACATTCATTCGAGTACAAGTTTAAAGTTTACACAAGGTCCCCCAGTTTTACAGTCATAAAGTTTACAAAACATAGTTTGAATGAATACTATTATTATGTGGGCCATCAGAGTCGATCTCCATCCAAGTTACCTTCAACCAACTGAGATAAAAAATGCAAAAAATATATCAGCGAATGCCGAGTGAATTCATAGAGTTTAGTAAAAACCCGTATATAAAACAGTTATATAAATCAGAAACACAAACATAATATCAGTAATGAGACCCCATATTGCTAGTCAGGCAATATATATAATTCAAATCATATAGCATACATTATTTATGAGACTGCGGCCTCAGTATTTACCATTATCGGTATTTATTATCGGATTATTATAAGCCGCATGACATTGTTGCCTTTCTATAAAATATAACGTGTCACGGGCCCGACAAGTATGTGCCCATCTAAATCAGCATGTCGTCACTAATATCACGCTATATAAATCCTCTCATACATAAATTCGCTTACCAATCAATGTGGCACGATGGGGATCAACCGTCAAGGCGCGAACTGGGGTGATCTTCCCCAAATAGTACTCTTATATGTATAAGCGTCTACCAACTCCCGGTAGTTCATAACTCATGCTAATGGGACTTATATTGACATAACTTAACTAATAATAATCCATTTTAATTCATTCATTGGGTCATATAATCAATCAAGTCCAAATCAATATGCATACAATCGGGACTACTTGTGTTCTATTTTTATCAAAACTCGCATGTTATCTCCCTCGCTGGTTTACAAAACATTTCATATAAAATTTAAAGAGTGTGAGGCTATGAACTCACGTTGGTTGGGAAAGGCGGGTTATCGGCAATTAGGATGTACGGTACGTGCCTCGATCACGGAAACCTAAAAAAATAATACTCGATCTTAGACTATGTCGAATAATATTAATAAAAATTGTTCTGTATATGTAATGATGTCATAACATGATGATCAAGTGGGGTTTTATTTTCTTATACAACTTTTCATTTCGAAAACATTGCACACAACTTTTCATCCTTTAACAAATTCAAGATAGTTCTTAAGTGTTCTCCATGCTCCTCTTTATTCTTAGAATAGATTAAAATGTCGTCAATGAAAACGATCACAAATTTATCCAAATAGGGTTTGCACACTGGATTCATTAGATCCATGAATACCTCTGGTGCGTTAGTTAACCCAAATGGCATCACTTGAAATTCATAATGTCCATAACGAGTTCTAAATGCAGTGATGGGAATTTCTTCTTCATGGACGCGAAGTTGATGATATCCAGACCATAGATCTATCTTAGAATATACACTAGAGCCTATTAGTTGATCAAATAAATCATCAATCCTTGTTCAAGCATATCGATTTTTCATCGTCAACTTGTTCAACTCACGGTAATCAATGAACATACGGAAAGATCTATCCTTCTTCTTAACGAACAAGACTGGAGCTCCCCAAGGTGACGAGCTCGTTCGAATAAAACCCTTATCAGACAACTCCTTGAGTTGTCCGGATAATTCCTTCAATTCGGAAGGTGCTAATTGGTAAGGCGTACGTGCCACCGGTGCAGCACCAGGAATTAGATCGTTTCGTAACTCAACCTGCCTTATCGGCGAAAGTCCGGGTAAATCATTGGGAAATACCTCAGGAAAATCACAGATAATAGGCACGTATTCTAATCGTTTCTCTGTAGACTCATTCCCGGTCACTTGAGCTAAGAATAGCTCGCAACCTTTCCTGATGTACTTTTGGACTTTAATACATGAAACGATTTTCAGACGGGATTCACCTCGATTACCATCAATTACTAACGTCCTATTCTTAAGAGGAATTTTAACCTTATTTTCTCCACATAAAATTGTAGCATCATTCAAGGATAACCAATCCATACCAATAATAATATCAAAATTACCTAGTTCAATTAACATCAAATCAATCGGGAAGGAATGGTTCAAGGGATTTAAAGAGCATCCTTTCAATAACTTATTAGTTCTTACCAATTTACCATCATCCAATTCTACTTCGTAACTGGTATCTATCTCAATTAGTTCAATGTCAATTAGGGTACTATATTTTGTAGATACAAAACTCCTATCCGCCCCCGAATCAAATAGAGCAACAACATAATGATTGTTGAGTAAAAACGTACCAGTAACGACATTCGGATCGTCCATCTTAACATCAACTATCCCAAGTTGATAAATACCACGTTGGTTGTTTCTTCCTTGGCCATTCTTTTTCAATTTTGGACAATCTGGCTTCTTATGACCCTCTTCTCCACAATGGTAACAAACAATTCCCCTCTTACACTTCTCTACCTTGTGTCCTAGCTTTCCACAATTTCGGCACTTCCAGCAATCACCAGCATGCCTCTTATTACAATACTTTGGACACTTTTCATCATTTCGCGGTGCATTGTTAGTCAAAGCGTTTGCATTTCCTTTCCTTTCATTTTGATGACGATTAAAATTTTGCCTATTGTCACATCTACCTCCACGATCTCCTTCACCCTTTCTTTTCTCACTACCATGTGCTTCATCCTCCTTGTCCTGAATGATTAGTCCAATGAGCTGGTAAACCATCCGAACCGCATTTATCAATGGTCAATGGCTTTGACGATGTCACATCCCCTCGGATGTTCTTGGTCAATCCCTTGATGTATTGCTTAATCCTTATCTCCTTAGGTTCAACCAACCGGGGACACAACAAAGCCAACTCATGGAATCGATTAGTATAAGTATCAATATCCACAACTTTCATCTTCAAATGAATCAACTCTTGTTCCAACCTTATGATCACACTACAAGGACAAAACTCCTGTGTCATCCACTTCTTAATTTCATCCCAGGAGTAGGATTAGCAACATCAATGCCTAGAAAAGCAATCCTCCCATTCCACCAAGTCAATGCACGACCTCTAAGGGTAGCCATAGCAAAAGTCACCTTATCTTCCTCCTTACACTTACTAATGCGAAACACAGACCCAATCTTTTCGATCTACCGACTTAATCCTACAACACCTTCAGTTCCATTAAAAGGGAGTGGGTCACACTTCATGAACGTCACATAAGTACAACCACCGAATTCAGGTGCGTTAGGTCCAGGTCCTCCAACATTTCCTCCACCATTAGCATTCACATTAATAACATTCACATTATTTTCACCAGCTCCACTACCGCCAGCTCCACTACCGCCAGCTCCACTACCGCCAACTCCACTACCGTCAGCTCCATTTCTGGCATTTGCCATAAACTCAGCCATAGATGCGGCAACTTGCTCCGCAATGATCCTACGCACATCTTCCTCAGTCACGGCTCTCTTGGGCGGCATGATTCTATTATCCCACAATTCAAATTATGATAAGCATTTACTCAATGAGGGGTTTATATAAAAGGGTCGAATTGATAATCAAGGAAGCAAAATATATATAAGGTATGACATGGAATTTAAGACAAAAGATACACATTTCATGTAAAACCCGCATGCTTTTACCATGAATAGTACCCTTAAGATCGTACGTACTAGATTTAAACTTTCCTAATATAGCATGATTACGATTACGTGTTAGGATTTTACGTATTACGTACGTGTTAGAACACGATAAGTATTTACTACGCACGAGGACGTAATAATTATTTGACAATAATTAATCACGAACATGCGATCATGAAATCATGAACGTAATTAAAACACGAACTACTATTAATTACGTATATATATTTATTACGAGCGTAATTAAATATATTAGACCACGATAATTACGTAACGAGAACACATAAAACGCGAACACAAATAATCACGAACGAATAACTAAACATTGAGACACGGAAAAAGGTACGGGTACCCCATGTGGGGCCCCCTACCCGCGGCTACAAGGAGCAAATGGTCCAAGCCCATTTGTAATTTTTACTAAAGGGGGTTAAAGGATTTTTACACTACTCATTTTACATTTACAAAAGATTTTAGCAAAAACCTAAAAACCCTCCTCCTTCTCTTCTTTTTGGCCGCCACCTACAAAACACCACAAGGGGTGTTTATTGATCTTGGATCTTGGAATTCGAGTTGGTGATCGTGTTTGTTCTTCGTCCTTTTGATCCACGTATTCGGTAAATCCTTTTTAAACCTTTTCTTTTGATTTGATCTTTTATAAATTAAGAACATGTTGTGTTTTTATAAAAACCTAATTAAAATCATGGATCTAACATGAATTGGGATTTAATAAAAATCAAAAGTAATGTTTTAAGGGGTGTTTGTTTTGGCCGCAGCCTACACCGAACCCAAGGGGGTTTTGGTTTGGCCATCCGACCACCACCGAGACCATATGGTCCCGGTTGGTTGGTGTGGGTCCCACGACAGCATCAAGACAAGGGGTACCCCGATTTGGTTCGGGGTACGGTGTCGATTTCATGTCCGGTTCATGGTTTTTAGTCTAGATCCGGTTCATGGTGTATGTTTAGTTTTATTTTTTTTATGATATTATGTTAAAAATTAAATTAATAAAATGACATGATTAATTTAATAACATGACTTAGGTTATTTTAATTATTAATAATCATGAAATTAATTAACCTAAGTATTTTTATATTTTAGACTTATAATTAATTAATTATTTAAAAACCATGGATATAATTAATTAATTAACATGACTTAGGTTATATTATTAATAAATAATAATACATGTTTTAACCTAAGTATTTAACTTTATTTAATTAAAAACATGTTATACTTTAATTAAAAATTTGAACCTATAGTTTAATTTAATTACATGAGATAATTATTAAACTATACATTATATCATATGACTTAGAAAATAATCATGAAAACACTTAGGCTTATATACTTAGCTTATTTAACCAGCTTATTTCAAATTATGGAAACTTTCTATTTTTAGAAACTTAATTAAATAAGGCAGCTAATCTATTTATGGAAACCTTCTATTTTTAGAAACTTATTTATTTCAGGCAGCTAATCTATTTATGGAAACTTTCTATTTTTAGAAACTTATCTATTTTAAGAAATAATTGTGACAATCCGTCAATTTATGGTTGATATTTTATTCTCAAATATTATTTAAAAACATTATTTTAAATGTTACATTATGAACTCACTTATTTTTGGGAAGAAATTTGGATTTACGTCTTGAAGTAGCATCGACTACGTCTAAACCGGAGGATTCTACGTTACGTGCTTACGTTTACATTCACCGTTTTGGTGACAGTCCGACATTTCAGGAAATAAATTTATTCGTGAATATTATTTTGGAATTTTAAATTTGTGTTGGTTCATAAACTCACAAATTTCAAGAAGAGATTAGGACTTACGATTATAATTTAACGTCCTTTACGACTAAACCGGAAACCTTAGGATTACGTATTTACGTTTTTGAACTCCGTTTTTGATGAGACAATTTTTATTAGATTCGTTTTGTGTCGTTGATTTATAATTTATAAAAACTTTTTTCGTAAAACGATCCGAGGGCACGTAAATCGAGGAATCTAGAATCGAGGAGTACCCGTAAATTAGTGGGATGAGACAAGATAAATCTTGCCCAACCCCACTATATGGATGGCAACATCTATCCACAACACACCCTTAGGTGTCAAGCTTACAAAGTAAGAAAGACACATGTCTTGCTTAACTTTGCAAGCTAACTAAACATGCAAAAACCACTTGCACCAAACCATCTACTTCATTTGCAACATGCAAATCTCACACAACTCTCCTCCCTCTCTCTCTAAATTTCGTCCAACCTTAACCCCAAAACACCCCTTTGATCAATTTTCAACCACAATATTTGGTGTTATACACACATATGATGGAAACCTCTTCAAGCTCTATTGATTGGTGGTGATTCTAACATCCAAGGAGAAGATCTGGTGATGTTCAAGGGCTGATTTCTACATGAAGTTTACAAGTATTGGTGGCCATGAAGATTGGTGTTGATCTATCACAAGTTCTTCCATCAAAAATCCAAGCCTTGATGAATACCTACATAATCTTGGTGGTATAAAGATTGTTCTCCCCATCCTCATGTTATTTTGATTATGTAAGCATGTATTTTCTTTCTTATTGTATATGTATATGATGAATATATGATGAATATATGATGATAAAAATGTTGTGTGGGAATCAAGTGTTGATAAATATGATTAAAGAGATGAAAAACCATAGGTAACCAGGTTAAAATCTTGCTAAATATGATGGCTGTATAAAAACAGTAAGTAACCAAATGTTAAACTGATAAAATGGTGAAGTGGAATCAATATACAGTAATTATTAGGTGTTATACATATGTGAGAGTTGGCCATACAATGGAATCATAAAAATGAGTGAGATATGATCAAAACAAGTTTAGAGTGCAAATCTGCCTACACTGTTTTGGACGAATTTATTAAAATATTTAGATGTTGATTCATCAGTAGCTATAAAGAAATAAAATGGATCACATATCAAGTTGTTTCTGTGATAAAAATTTGAGGTCCTATCTCCATATAGAACTCTAGATATGATCATTTTAGTAAACTATATTTTTAGGACTGATTTTATGAAATTAAAGTTTAATATTATTATATAAGCACTCAAATAAATATAGTATAAAATGTGAATTAAAATCCACTAAATTATATATTTCATTTATATAAATATGTACAACGATAAATAAGTGGACATTTTATAAAAATGATAACTTGTTAAGTTTTATAAGTTATAAAAACCATATACTAAGTTTTACATCTTTTCGGCTAAAACCGAAAGATTAACGTTTTTGTTAAATAAAACTTAGACGGTCGTACCCGTCTAATATAAACTTTTATAAACTCACATACTGATATATGAACTTATATAACATGTAGAAAACCGATAAAAACCGAGCTTTACAACATATAGACATTAACGGGCCAAAGTAGCCTTAATGGACAATAAACCCGACTAATTTGGTAAAACACTTATAAAATTATTTATTGGGCTTAACCTATTTGGGCTCAACATATAAAGTATAATACTGATAATAAAAGTATAATTTGGCTAATGAATAGTATTGGGCTTGTAATAGGCCCACTGGGCCTCAAAATGTAAACAAGTTGAACTAGTGTAATTAGTCTTGAAAATTACCAACACCTAAACACTATAATAAATGAGTAAAGATGTATAAACCCACTTGATCATCATAATATATACAAAATCATCATATGTATACATAATTATTATTTTGATAAATTTATTGGACAAGAGTCTAAGACGAGTATTATTTGTCTAGGTTTTCGTGATTAAAGCATGTATCGTACATCCAAATCGCCGATAACCGCCTTCCCTCATCAACGTGAGTTCATAGCCTCGCACTCTTTTAAATGTTTTATAAACTCGCGAGGGAGATAACATGTTAGTTTTGATAAAATAGGACACCATTTGTCCCGATTGTTTGTTAATTGATTTGGACCCAAATGATTGTATGACCCGGTGAATGATTATATGACCCGATGTGAGAAATGAAATGGATTATTAAAGTTAGGTTATGTCACTAAAAGTCCCATTAGCATGAATTGTGAACTACCGGGATTTGGTAGACGCTTATGCATATAATAGTACTATTTGGGGACGATCACCCCAGTTCGCGCCTTGACGGTTGATCCCCATCGTGCCACATTGATTGGTAAGCGAATTTATGTATGAGAAGATTTACACAAGCGTGATTATTGTGACGACACGCTAGTTTAGATGGGCAAATGAGTTTCGGGTTAGCTACCCGTTGTTTGTTGTAGTAAGGTAACAATGTCATGCAGCTTATAATAATCCAAATAACGAAAATACAGCTATATGCACTAAATTACAATGAATTGCCTGACTAGCAATACAGGGTCTTATTATTGATTTTATGTTCGTGTTTTGGTTTTACATAGCCATATTCATATAACGGGTTTTATTTAACTTTATACAACGTTATAAAACGTATTGTATGATGTTTTTACGACAATGGTTCGTATAATGATTTCGAAGGCAAACGCCTATATTATGATTTTTGATAAGGATTTGTATAAAATGACTTTGGCTATTTTATGGCCTATTACAAAGATTTGTACAAAATGATTTTTGGTAATAATTTTATACCGATGTTATATTGATGGATTTTATTAAACTCTATGAATTCACTTGGCGTTTTCGCTGACCTTTTCTTTTAACATGTTTTATCTCAGGTACTTGAAGGTAATTCTCGGGAAGACAACAAGAATTCATGGCCCGTACTTAAATTATAATTTCCATTCAAATGCTTTGTAAAACGTGTATGAAATACAATGACTTGGGACCTATGTAAATTTGATATTTATGAATGGAAATGCTTTATTAATAAACGACGCGATTTTTTTAGCGTTGTCTATGATGTGAGTAATGTGCTATCCCGTAACACCAACGAGTCTTCCGCTGTATTGAATTGTGTAAATTTGGGTGTGTTACAGTTTGGTACCAGAGCTCTCGTTATAGAGAACGAAAGATTTTTAAAACCAAGGTTTTGAATAAAACATTTCAAAATCTTTTAACTATAAACATTTTTCACAAAATGTCTAAAAATCTTTTGACAATAACGGTGCCGAAGAATTCCCGAGTTACCGACAAGGCCAGACTGAGAAGTGTTATTTTAATATATATATATAAGTTGGATTATATATATATATATATATATATATATATATATATATATATATATATATATATATATATATATATATATATATATATATATATATATATATATATATATATATATATATATATATATATATATATATATATGATGTAATTTTATTACATGATTGTTTGATGATTATTTTGATATTTATACGAGGTATTTATACGACGTAGATTGTCACAAGGAACCCTAAATCACCAAGTAAATTAATCTAAGCTATTCCGTAGGAATTCTAGCTATCCTAGATCTAAACCAAGTTGTGGATATTTATGATCCTAACAAAATGGTTGATATTCGTAGAAATGTTGGTATAGTTGATTGTGATATTGAAAAAGAATTGGCGAGATTAAAACTAATATCGATGACAAGACGATCTTTCCTTATAGAGTGGAGTTTGACAAAACGTTACCACCTAGAAAGATGTCATCTGATTTGTTGTCATCCAATTCTTAATATGAAATCGAAAGGGTGAATGTTGCACTTGAGGCTGTCATTGGAACCATTACCCAAAAGCCTCATGCCACAAGTACCTTTCCGAGAAGTCTAATTGAATATGTGAGTCATTTCATACTAGTGACTCATTTGATAATTGTTGTTGTAAGAGGTATAGGATTGGAAATTAAGTGTTGATCATATCGAGTTTTATTGCCCTTTTAAGGTCTAAGAATAAAGTTGAAGTATTGGGAAATGAGTTAGGATATCGAATTGAGTATAAAATTGGTTGAAACTTGAATAAAGTAAAATTTAACTTGTATGCAATAAGAAATTGTTAAGAGGAAGTTGTTGAGTTCTGTGATTAAATTATAAGCTTTTAATTGATTGTTGATTCGTGTTAAGGGTTGTTCCTAGGCCATTGTCCACTAACGAGGATGCCTAGTGTCCAAGAAATAAATTGAAGAAATCTTCTTCTGAATTGGGACCGATGGATCTTCAGGGACGGGTGGAACACCTAATGACTCTTGTAGATTAGTATTCATTGTGGTATCTTTTAAAAATAATCCCTTACTTAACTGAGACATCAGTTGGTAGGATGAGTTCTTGGAATTGTATGACATAGTGACACATAATGTGTTACGATACAATTTTGACTTGTTTGTGATTAATGAAAAGACTACCTTTGATTGCTAAATCCTACATGTATCGATGTTTCTATCCTTTATTGCTTCATCCTAAGGTTCGCATTAGTGATGCAACCATTAAACAAGTACTCATCTCGAATTGAGTTACGTTGTGGATTATTCTTTTTGAGTGCCATCGAGGTCATGCACCTCATGATTAATTGGCTAAGCTCATTTCCTATTATATTGTGGTTAGTTCTTGGTAAACAACTTTTCATCACTCTTTTGGAGATTCACTCATTGTTTTTATAAGATAAAACAGTATCCTTTGAGAAAATTTAATTTTCATCACTATATGGATTATTTAAATTGAGACTTATAAATAATCATTATTGAAATAAAGTTGATTATGAAATACCTTGGAAAACTTAATTGTTTTCATAACAAAGAAAATCTTTGTAAATTTATTTTTAATTCTTATTTAAGAATTAAGCATGAAAATGTTTTTATTATAAACATGATGATAAAATTTTGACGAACTGAGTATTGCATCGTTATTATTGAAATTGTTTATAGTTGCGCACCTAAATACAATTTGGAATGGACCATGCAAGACTGATTAGTAGTCACCATAAAACTAATGAATAAACACTACATTTTCTTTGAAGATTGTGAAAGATTAAATTTTATGAGATCTGCATGAAGTGAAAAATAGGGACATAATGTTAGGGACACCTACATATGTGCCTGTAGCATCTATTCTTCTGAGTAGAATTTACTCATCTATGGAAATTGTCTTATTTGACAATTGACAATTCTTTCTTGTCCAATTCTCCCGTAGTGAGGTTCTTAGGAAAAGTATCTGATTACCGAGTGTTGATACCCGACTGGATGTATCGACGTTCCTATCATTTATTTTGATTAGATTTCATTTGAATGACCTGGGTAACGATCCGAGGAGCTTTCGAATGCGTACTCAAATTATGAAAACATGGGATATATTCATAATCGTTAAATGTTTTCGTCTGTATTTGATTTGAAATTATCTCGCATAGATTATGCGTTAACCTTACTCTTTTAAGGTTAGTTATGTCTCCTGATATCCTTGAATTTGTGAAGGATTATGAGTTATTATTATTAGTCTTTTGAGAAGTTCACATCTTATCAACGGTAATGAAACTAGAAAGTTGATAGTGCCAGTAGAATGGATTAATTGATTATGACATGACGACATTGTCTTAATTGATGGGAACTTGAATTGAATTCCCCTAAATGATAAGATGTTGATTATCAAAAGTGATCTAAATAATTCTTGATGGATGACCATATCCTGCATTTAGACTTGAAATTATACCGTGAATGGTGGTGAATTAGTCATAGATATTATAATCTAGAAAGAACTTAAAATAAATGTATTAAAAGATGTTTATGTTATCTGAAACTTTAGGAAGTAATTGCTGGTAAATTACCTAGACTTTTGCCATTAAGGCAAGTTGAAATTGGTATCGATTATATTCCCGGTGCTGCACCTGTGGCATGTGCACTTTACATCAGCACCATCTGAAATAAAGGAATTATCGTACAACTGAGAGAGTTGTTGGGAAAAGCTTTTATTCTACAAAGCTCGTCATCATGAAGAGCTATGGTGTTATTATTTCTTATATTTATTGATTACCGTGAATTAGGTAAAATTGACGATTAAAATCTATATCCACTACCCAAGATGATAGATCTGTTCGATCATTTACAAGGTTCTAGCGTATGTTCTAGAAGATTTGATCCAAGGCATGGTTATCATCAACTTCGCATCTGCGAAAAAGATTATCTATTCCAATCACTACATCCAGAACTCGTAATGAACATTATGAGTTTCTCGTGATGTCGTTTGGATTAACTAATACACATGTAGCATTCATAAATTTGGTGAATCACGTGTGTAGGCTGTAAAACTGATAAATTCATGCTTGTGATAATTAAGGACTATTTGTTTATTTATAAGAATAAGAATGATTTAATAATTATTTATAGAATGCCCTGAGTCGGCCGAGTAGTGAAAACCTGTACCTTGAATAATTAACATGTGATGAAAGACTTAATGCTTTACATTATTTGACCGTGTGATTAATAGAAAATGGAATATATTGACTTTTCAAAAATTAGAACCATTAAGGCTTTGGGTTTTACCAAAAAGAAAATGGAAATATGTTTTGACAAATGTTTTAACAAAGGATTTTTAAGGGATTATTTCCTTATACACAAATCATTTTACTAAACTCCTGTTTAGAGGTAAATGTTTGTGTATACCTCAAGACAACCTAAGAGGGATTGAGGAAACCGTTAAACCATGACTTAAAATTTTAAACGACAATTGTTGCTTTTCAGCTAAGAAATTTTTTACCAAAGTATAACCAAAGATTTTCGAACATTTACGAATCTTAATAATTATTTTAAATTAATTTTGAACATTTTTCTATAATTAGATGAACTGAGAAAATTTAAAACTTTTACGTTTACGTTTCATAAAAACTAAACATGTATTATTTAATTATTTGAAATATTTAACGACGCTTTAAACGTCGAATTGAGCAAAACTGATAAAAATGATAGTTGAGACGAAACTAAAACCTAGAAAATGTGAAGAAAGAAATTTTAAATGAATACGGTCATGATAATTATTTCATCAGGGAAGGTGAATGTAAATATTGACACATTATGTAGAAAAGATAAAAAACCAATTAGGATGTGTTTCTTAATAATGACTGTGCAAAATAAATTGCCGAAAAATATAAAAATAAACGATGTTTGTAAAAAAGATAATATAGAAAAAAGGGGGGTTCGCGGCTAATGTTGTAACACCCCATTTTGGAAATGGAAATATCACAGCAATTATGGCGTGTCATCAAAGCATACAAGGAAAAATGTCTAAACATTACTTGACCATAAAAGGAAAATACCAGAATCAAACATCGGTAGTACAAAAGTAAAGCTAATCACACACAAACATAGTATAATAAAGGAAAGGACTAAACAATGTCCTAAGCATAAGTATCATAAGAAAGGAAATGCATAATGTAAAGAAGGCTAGACAGCTTCCAGTCCATATGCACGTACTCTTAGTGTGTCTACGAGCGTCCCTGAGTACCTGCCGTTTTGGGAACATAGAAAAGGAAAACGGCTGAGCAAATACGCTCAGTGCACGGATGTACAATAAAGCATGAATAGGATAAGCATATAACATAATAACAGCGGAAGAAACTAAGTCTCGAGTAACCTGGTTAAGTCGTAATAAAAGTGGTTTTAATAGTTTGAAAGTCTTATGTTTATCTTATAAAAACTGTTTGTCATATTTTACCATTAGCCAATATAGGTCATGAAAATCCACCGTGCATGAATACTTGGAGGGGTGACCTCATCATGCAAATTAGAGGGGCTGCCTCTAATTTAATATACTGGTTTTTGGGTAGGAGGGATCAGCTCCTTGTGAAGGATGCAAGGCACACACCACATTCACCATGAAATCCTGAATAAAAACATGTAACTAGGATGCACCCATACGCCCCACATGATAAATATAAATAAATGGCCAAAAGCTGAAGGGACGCCACGAGCAATCACTCCGCCGTGGTGAAGTCATAACATTAGTGCCTCTAATGTTATGGTTATGGTACCTCCAAAACTAGGTGAAACTGGTCATGCGTGTATATGGCTATAGGTAATCTTAATCAAACATAAGCAATCAAACACATAACTTATAATACGGGAAAACATTTGGCTGCATATGGGGAATCTTAATAAGGAAAGAATGTCCATACTGAAAGGACGGGAATCCGTACCTTATGTCCAGTGAACGAAAAAGATGAACTGCGAGGAATCCTACTTCCGAATCACTAGTGCTACATAAATACGTACATGAATAAGTATATGCTTACTAAATACATAGATGGTTTTATGTCATGTCTTAGCTTATTTTATGTGTTCTTACCATGTTTTACTGTTTAAAAGCCTTAAACTATGTTTTATCTTATATTTTGTTTAATCTGATTAAGTATTTCTGGTATTTCATGTGTTATTATACTTATTGTTTAATAATAAGTAACTTTCCAAAAATAGCAGGTTTCCTAAAATAGAAAGTTTCCAAAAATAGGAAGTTTCCAAAAATAGAAAGTTTCCAAAAATAGAAAGTTTCTAAAAATAGATTTACTACTTAAAATAGATAAGTTTCTAAAAACAGAAAGTTTCCATAAATAGATTAGCTGTCTTAATTAAATAAGTTTCCATAAATAGATTAGTTGCCTGAAATAAATAAGTTTCTAAAAAAAGAAGGTTTCCATAAATAGATTAGCTGCCTTATTTAATTAAGTTTCTAAAAATAGAAACTTTCCATAATTAGAAATAAGCTGGTTAAATAAGCTAAGTATATAAGCCTAAGTGTTTTCATGATTATTTTCTAAGTCATATGATATAATGTATAGTTTAATAATTATTTCATGTAATTAAATTAAACTATAGGTTCAAATATTTAATTAAAATATAACATGTTTTTAATTAAATAAGTTAAATACTTAGGTTAAAATATGTATTATTTTATATTAATAATATAACCTAAGTCGTGTTAATTAATTAATTATATCCATGGTTTTAAATTAATTAATTAATTATAAGTCTTAAATATACTAATACTTAGGTTAATTAATTTCATGATTATAATAATTTAAATAACCTAAGTCATGTTATTAAATTAATCATATCATTTTATTAATTTAATTTTAACATAAGATCATAAACATAAAAAAAATTAAACATACACCATGAACCGGATCCAAACTAAAAACAATGAACCGGACATGAAATCGACACCGTACCCCGAACCAACTCGGGGTACCCTGTGTTTTACTACTGCCGTGGGACCCACACGCACCAACCAAGACCATATGGTCTTGGTGGTGGCCGGCTTGGCAAACCGAAACCCATTCGGGTTCGGTGCAGCCTGCGGCAAAAAACAAACACCCCTTAAAACACCCTTTTGATTTTATTTAACACCAAATCATGTTAGATCCATGTTTAATTATTAGTTTTTTGTAAAAACATCACATGTTCTTGATTTATAAAAAGATTAAATCAAAAGAAAAGATTTAAAAAGGATTTACCGAATTCGTGGATCAAAAGAATGAAGAACAAACACGATCAATCACCAAAATTCCAAGATCCAAGATCATAAACCACTCCTTATGGTGGTTGTAGGGTGGCAGCACAAAGGAGACAAGGGAAAGAGGTTTTTAGGTTTTCTTAAAAATCTTCTATAAAGATTAAATGAGTAGTAAAAAAATAATAACCCCCCTTTAGTAAATTTGACAAATGGGCTTGGCCCATTTGTCCTTGTTGCCGCGGGTAGGGACCCCACTTGGGGTACCCGTACCTTTTTCCGTGTCTCGATGTTAAGCTAAACGTTTGTGATTATTTTTGTTCGTGTTTTAAGTGTTCTAGTTACGTAAATACCGTTATCTAATATATTTAATTACGCTCGTAATAAATATATATATGTAATTAATCATAGTTCGTGTTTTAATTACGTTCATTATTTCATGATCGCATGTTCGTGATTAATTATCGTCAAATAAATATTACGTGATCGTGCAATAGTAAATACTTATCGTGTTCTAACACGTACATAATACGTAAACTCCTAACACGTAATCGTAATCATGCTATATTAGGAAAGTTTTAATCTAGTACGTACGATCCTAAGGGTACTATGCATGGTAAAAGCATGCGGGTTTTACAACTCTTCCCCCCTAAAAAGAATAATTCGTCCCCGAATTATAGATAAAGTAAACTGGAAAGAAGAACATACCCGAATTCAAAATATGAAATGAGGGTAAGAAGCCCGGATAGACTCCTCTGTTTCCCAAGTGGCTTCCCGCTCGGTATGATCCCTCCATAGAATTTTGACGAATGGAATCGTCTTCTTTCTCATGACTCGTTCTTGTCTGTCAAGAACTCGTTCGGGTTCTTCTATAAAAGTGAGATCTTCACGTATCTATTCCAGTGGATACTGAACCATGTGAAGGGGATGATACTGGTACCCTCTGAGTAAGGACACATGAAACACATTGTGCACATCGGAAAGCTGCAGAGGTAACGCCAATCGGTAAGATACTTCACCGACTCGTTCAATGATATCAAACGGTCCGATGAAACGAGGACTGAGCTTCCCTTTAATCCCGAAGCGTCTAACACCACGTGCCGGCGAAACCTTAAGGAAGACGTGATCTCCTACATTAAAGTGTATATCCCTACGATGCTTATCGGCGTAACTCTTTTGACGTGACCGTGCCTCCTGAATTTTCTGCTTAGCTACAACGATCTTCTCATTGGTCATCTCTATGATTTCCGGTCCTTCAAGTGTTCGCTCGCCAACCTGATCCCAGCAGATTGGGGCGCGACACTTTCTGCCATACAACATCTCAAATGGAGCACACTTGATGCTTGCGTGCCAACTGTTGTTGTATGAAAACTCCACCAAACAGATGTATTCGTCCCAATCACCCGTCCATTCCAACGCACATGACCTCAACATATCCTCCAATGTCTGAATGGTTCGCTCCGACTGTCCGTCCGTTTGAGGATGAAAAGCCATGCTAAGCTTAAGTTGTGTACCCCAAGATTTCTGCAGACTTTTCCAAAAGCGCGATGTGAATCGAGGATCTCTGTCTGAGACGATGCTGGATGGTGCACCGTGGAGTCTCATGATCTCTCGTCTATACGTATCTGCGAGTTTACTTACCGGATCTTCCTGGCGGATCAGTAATAAATGTGCTGATTTGGTAAGTCGATCAACGATAACCCAAATTGCATCGTGCTTCCTTTTGGTAGGCGGAAGACCGGTAACAAAATCCATGGTGATTTTGTCCCACTTCCACTCTGGAATATCTAACGGTTGAAGGAGACCGCCAGATCGCTGATGCTCGATCTTAACCTACTGGCAGGTAAGACATTTGGAGACGTAAGTGGCCACATCCTGTTTCATACCACTCCACCAAAAGTACTGCTTGATGTCATGGTACATCTTAGTCGAACCAGGATGTATAGAGAATAAGGAGCTATGAACTTCAGCTAACAAAGCTTCCCGGAGTTCTTGGTCATCAGGAACACAAAGTCTAGTGCCCTGCCATACGATACCATCTGCATCTACTATGAACTTCAGCTAACAAAGCTTCCCGGAGTTATGGCCCAGATTTCTCTGTCATCCTTTTGAGCTTCCTTGATCTTAGATAGCAACTCGGGTTCTACTCTAAGATTAGCCCAGTAACCGTGTTGTCCACGTACCATGATCTCGATGTCTAGTCGCTCCAAGTCTCTGATGATTTCCTCTTCGATTTTAATGCCGTTGATCATTCCGGACTTCCTTCTAAGAGCATCTGCTACTACATTTGCCTTTCCGGGATGATACTATAGATTAATGTCATAATCCTTCAACAGCTCTAACCATCTCCTTTGCCTCATGTTCAATTCACGCTGAGTGAAGATATACTTCAAGCTCTTGTGGTCCGTGAAAATGTCACATGATTCTCCATATAAGTAGTGCCTCCATATCTTCAATGCAAACACGACTACAGCAAGTTCCAGGTCGTGCGTGGGGTAATTTTCTTCATAAGACTTAAGCTGCCGTGAAGCGTACGCGATCACTTTCCCATGTTGCATGAGAACACAGCCAAGTCCCTTCCCCGATGCATCGCTGTAGATTTCAAATCCACCCGTACCAGATGGTAGAGTAAGTATAGGTTCAGATACTAGCTTCTGCTTCAGGTCTTCAAAGATCTTCTCTCGATCTTCAGTCCAGACGAATTTCTCCCCTTTCCGCATCAGTTTGGTCAATGGTAGTGCTATGCGGGAATATTTCTCCATGAACCTACGGTAATAGCCAGCTAAGCCTAAGAAATTGCGGACTTCCATCGCTGATGTCGGCCTTGGCCACTTAGTAATGGCCTCAACCTTCGCTGGATCCATAGTGATTCCTTCTGCTGATACAATGTGACCTAAGAATGCCACCTTGTCTAACCAGAACTCACACTTGGAGAATTTTGCATACAGCTGCTTCTGGCGAAGAATCTTTAGCACTGTACGAAGATGGTCTTCTTGTTCCTCCTTGGACTTTGAGAAAATCGGGATGTCATCGATGAAGACATGACGAACTTGTCCAGAAATTCATGGAAGATTCTGTTCATCAAATCCATGAACACTGCTGGAGCATTTGTCAGGCCAAATGGCATAACTACAAACTCATAGTGGCCATAGCGGGTACGAAAAGCAGTCTTAGTGATGTCCTGCTCCTTGACCCGTAGCTGATGATAGCCTGACCTAAGGTCAATCTTGGAGAAATGTTTGCCCCCTAGGAGTTGGTCAAACAGATCGTCGATGCGTGGCAGTGGATACCTATTCTGAATGGTAATCTTGTTGAGCTCGCGATAGTCTATGCAAAGACGCATACTGCCGTCCTTCTTCTTAACAAACAATACCGATGCGCCCCATGGAGATGCGCTCGGTCGAATGAAACCTCGTTCAAGAAGTTCTTGCAGTTGATCCTTCAGCTCCTTCAGCTCTATGGGAGCCATGCGATAAGGAGCCTTGGAGATTGGTTCAGCTCCTGGAACCAGCTCGATACTGAATTCCACTTCTCGTGCAGGTGGTATGCCCGGAAGTTCTGCTGGAAACACATCTTGGAATTCCGACACTATAGGTTGATCCTGAATCGATGGAGATTCAGTATCCATGTCGTGAACCGTAGCTAGATAACCCTCGCAACCATGTGACAGTAGTGCACGCGCTTGCAGGGTGGATATGACTTGTACAGACCGTCCGGGTATGAACCCATTATGAATGTACTCTGGTGCATTAACATCACCGAAGATAACTCGATATGAATGACATTCTATGGTAGCATGATACTTGGATAGCCAATCCATGCCCAAAATCATGTCAAAGTCATTCATGTCCAGCGGAAGTGCGTCGACAGGTCGAACCTTATCATCAAAATCTAGGGGAAGACTCTTGTATACATGGGTGATTAATACAGAGTCCCTCAAAGGCGTGGAAATAGTAAGCCTATTTTCTAGTGGCAAGGAAGGCATCCTAATGTTCTTAGCATAAGCAGTAGAAATAACCGAGTGAGTAGCACCCGTATCGAAAAGAACACATGCAGCTTGACCATACATATACAAGATTCCAGTGACAGTACCTGTAGACTTGTTGGCCTGGTCTCGAGATGTCGTGTAGACACGCCCGGCAGTAGGAGGCGGCTTGGTATCAGCATGTCCCGATGTACCCTCCATCTCGCCCTTACGGCAATCCTTCATAATATGGCCAGGAAGACCACACTTGAAGCACGCATCAGTATTACGGCGACATAGTTGGGTACAAAGGACAAAGCGGATAATCGTAAGATTGAATACCAGTGATAGCTGGACAGCTAGGCTGCGAACCTCTCTGGTTCTGGTCCCTACCGTTTCTATGGTTCCTGGTAGAAGTTTGCTAAAGTGTCAGAATATGAGTTATAACATAAAACATAAGGAATTGCGTAAGTATTGGGACCTGCTGTTGTTGGAGTGCCCAGCGTTGTTACGGTAATTGTCATTACCGCCACGCCTATCCGTAGCAGAACGGTCGTTAGTCTGACCGTTTCCCTTGGGCTGATGAGGTTGCTGTTGAGTAGCCGGCTGAGACCGGTCCCCAGTTTTCTGCCTGGAAGATACATTTAAGAGATGAATAATTGACATACGGAAAAATATACGGATTGGTCACCACTTGAATACGAATGTTTACCTCTTGTCGGGTCTTTAAGCTTCCCCGAACTCATCTCTCTCCTGCAGCATCTCCAGCTTTCGTGTTGCATCGGCCACTTGTGCTACAGTGTTGAACGTAGCACACACCAGATTGTTTGTGACCGATGTGCGAAGAGCCCATCTAAAGTGATGTGCCTGCTCTTCAGGAGTACCTGCCGCCGCACCAAGGAAACCAGCCAAGCGAAGAAAGCGCTGCATAAACTCGTTGCTCTCCTCCCCAGCTCTCTGTAGGATCCCATGGTACTCTCTCTTGAGCTTGTCCTGCTCAGCCTTGGGAAAGAACTGCTCCATCACCCTGTCCTTGAACTGAGCCCAAGTCAAACCAGCAACCCACTCATCACCACCTTCAGATTGCGGCAATGCTAACCACCAGTTGAGTACATCGCCTTCGAACCGATAGCATGCCAACCTCGCCTTGTATGTGGGGTCACAGCCCATAGCGTTGAAAATCTTCTCGATGTGAGCCAACCAGCTTTCAGCATCGTTGGGGCTATCTGTCTTTTCAAAAGCTCGAGGGCGGAGCTTGTTGAATCTCTCCAGCTATACTGCTAATGTCACTGGAGGAGGAGGAGGAGGTGGCTGATTATGCTGCTGATTGTTGGCAGCTTGAACTTCAGCCCTGATGTCGTTCCTCAGTTGAGGAAGCAAGGCTTACATGGCAGCCTGAATTGTAGCATTGAGCTGCTCCTGTTCGCGTGTGAGAACCATCTGACAGTATAACATAAAACATATGATTAAACAGATCAAAACCTAAAATCTATATATACATGAAAAAAATTTATACTAAAATTTCACGAGAAAATTTTTATGCAAGAAAATTTTGTGTATGAATACATGATGCATTTTTATGAAAACTTTTGTATGCTCGAGAGTGAACACCTCTGGTCAGTTCACCAAAGGCAAAAGACATAGCGAGGGGACGCATATGGGTCGGTCCTAAATCTAAAAGTTTCGATAAAACACATGCGACTAAATAGGGCCAGTCCTGTACCAACCATTACTTAGTCAAAAACCCTGCAACAATGACATGTATATGTATGCTTAAAAATGATGATTGCATGAAAACAACTGTCAGTTCTAGGAAGACCGTAGTCACTACCCACTAATCACAGGTCATATTTGAGAGCCTACAGGTCGAAGCCTTGGCTCTGATACCATAACTGTAAAACCCCATTTTGGAAATGGAAATATCACAGCAATTATGGCGTGTCATCAAAGCATACAAGGAAAAATGTCTAAACATTACTTGACCATAAAAGGAAAATACCGGAATCAAACATCGGTAGTCCAAAAGTAAAGCTCATCACACACAAACATAGTATAATAAAGGAAAGGACTAAACAATCTCCAAAGCATAAGTATCATAAGAAAGGAAATGCATAATGTAAAGAAGGCTAGACAGCTTCCATTCCATATGCACGTACTCTTAGTGTCTACGAGCGTCCCTGAGTACCTGCCGTTTTGGGAACATAGAAAAGGAAAACGACTGAGCAAATACGCTCAGTGCACGGATGTACAATAAAGCATGAATAGGATAAGCATATAACATAATAATAGCGGAAGAAACTAAGTCCCGAGTAACCTGGTTAAGTCGTAATAAACTGGTTTTAATAGTTTGAAAGTCTTATGTTTATCTTATAAAAACTGTTTGTCATATTTTACCATTAGCCAATATAGGACATGAAAATCCACCGTGCATGAATACTTGGAGGGGTGACCTCATCATGCAAATTAGAGGGGCTGCCTCTAATTTAATATACTGGTTTTTGGGTAGGAGGGATCAGCTCCTTGTGAAGGATGCAAGGCACACACCACATTAACCATGAAATCCTGAATAAAAACATGTAACTAGGATGCACCCATACGCCCCACATGATAAATATAAATAAATGGCCAAAAGCTGAAGGGACGCCACGAGCAATCACTCTGCCGTGGTGAAGTCATAACATCAGTGCCTCTAATGTTATGGTTATGGTACCTCCATAACTAGGTGAAACTGGTCATGCGTGTATATGGCTATAGGTAATCTTAATTAAACATAAGCAATCAAACACATAACTTATACTACGAGAAAACAGTTGGCTGTATACGGGGAATCCTAATAAGGAAAGAATGTGCATACTGAAAGGACGGGAATCCGTACCTTATGTCCAGTGAACGAAAAATATGAACTGCGAGGAATCCTACTTCCGAATCACTAGTGCTACATAAATACGTACATGAATAAGTATCTGCTTACTAAATACATAGCTGGTTTTATGTCATGTCTTAGCTTATTTTATGTGTTCTTACCATGTTTTACTGTTTAAAAGCCTTAAACTGTGTTTTATCTTATATTCTGTTTAATTTGATTAAGTATTTCTGGTATTTCATGTGTTATTATACTTACTGTGTAATAGTAAGTAACTTTCCAAAAATAGCAGGTTTCCTAAAATAGAAAGTTTCCAAAAATAGAAAGTTTTCAAAAATAGAAAGTTTCCAAAAATTGAAAGTTTCCAAAAATAGATTTACTGCTTAAAATAGATAAGTTTCTAAAAATAGAAAGTTTCCATAAATAGATTAGCTGCCTTAATTAAATAAGTTTCCATAAATAGATTAGCTGCCTGAAATAAATAAGTTTCTAAAAATAGAAGGTTTCCATAAATAGATTAGCTGCCTTATTTAATTAAGTTTCTAAAAATAGAAAGTTTCCATAATTAGAAATAAGCTAGTTAAATAAGCTAAGTATATAAGCATAAGTGTTTTCATGATTATTTTCTAAGTCATATGATATAATGTATAGTTTAATTATTATTGCATGTAATTAAATTAAACTATAGGTTAAAATATTTAATTAAAGTATAACATGTTATTAATTAAATAAGTTAAATACTTAGGTTAAAATATGTATTATTTTATATTAATAATATAACCAAAGTCATGTTAATTAATTAATTATATCCATGGTTTTAAAATAATTAATTAATTATAAGTGTTAAATATTTAATTTCATGATTATAATAATTAAAATAACCTAAGTCATGTTATTAAATTAATCATATCATTTTATTAATTTAATTTTAACATAAGATCATAAACATAAAAAAAATTAAACATACACCATGAACCGGATCCAAACTAAAAACAATGAACCGGACATGAAATCGACACCGTACCCTGAACCAACTCGGGGTACCCCGTGTTTTACTGCTGCCGTGGGACCCACACGCACCAACCAAGACCATATGGTCTTGGTGGTGGTCGGCTTGGCAAACCGAAACCCATTCGGGTTCGGTGCAGCCTACGGCAAAAAACACCCTTTTGATTTATTTAACACCAAATCATGTTAGATCCATGTTTAGTTATTAGGTTTTTGTAAAAACATCACATGTTCTTGATTTATAAAAAGATTAAATCAAAAGAAAAGATTTAAAAAGGATTTACCGAATTCATGGATCAAAAGAATGAAGAACAAACACGATCAATCACCAAAATTCCAAGATCCAAGATCACAAACCACTCCTTATGGTGGTTGTAGGGTGGCGGCACAAAGGAGACAAGGGAAAGAGGTTTTTAGGTTTTCTTAAAGATCTTCTATAAAGATTAAATGAGTAGTAAAAAAAATAATAACCCCCCTTTAGTAAATTTGACAAATGGGCTTGGCCCATTTGTCCTTGTTGTCGCGGGTAGGGACCCCACTTGGGGTACCCGTACCTTTTTCCGTGTCTCAATGTTAAGTTAAACGTTTGTGATTATTTGTGTTCGTGTTTTAAGTGTTCTCGTTACGTAATACCGTGATCTAATATATTTAATTACGCTCGTAATAAATATATATACGTAATTAATCATAGTTTGTGTTTTAATTACGTTCATGATTTCAAGATCGCACGTTCGTGATTAATTATCGTCAAATACATATTACGTGATCGTGCATAGTAAATACTTATCGTGTTCTAACACGTACGTAATACGTAAACTCCTAACATGTTATCGTAATCATGCTATATTAGGAAAGTTTTTATCTAGTACGTACGATCCTAAGGGTACTATGCATGGTAAAAGCATGTGGATTTTACAAATGTGAACCATTAGAATTGAGAAGCCGATGGCGTTAGATGTTTTAAAGGCCACTTGTAGTTGCCTAAATGTAGAGATTTTGAGATTTAGTCATGCTGGAATCTTGTAAGTATAAGTATTCTATTCAATTCATTGCGGATTAAGTGTATCTCATCTGAAGAAGTTGTACTGATGGCAAATTATGAAGGCAGACATCATACATTAGTGAACGTGTAACTATTGCAAAGGTCATCATCTGAATTTGATTCGATTTGGGTCATCGTCGACAGACTGACCAAGTTTGCTAATATCATTCTTGTTAATGATAGATTCTTGATGAAGAAATTGACTCTTTTGTGTTTAAAGGAGTTGAGTAAACATGGTGTGCCTTTATCGATCATCTCTATCAAGATCCTCGCTTCGCATTGAATTTCTAGAGATTTGCTCAGAAGTCATTAAGAACGAATCTTGATGAGAGTACTGTGTACCACCCCAATCGAAGGGACGAGGTAAAGTAACGATACAAAATACTATAAGTGTTGTTCTATGTTTGAGTAATTGACCTTTGGTAATAAACTATAAAATCGTTTTCCTTTGGAGAGATTATCATTGATAATTATCGTATTAGGATCAAGATCAAATCTTGTGAGGATATATATTAGAGCATATGTAAGCAGTAGTTGGGATGAAGACTCCCGACATACACCCATTGTGAGTTGGACATGTCTTTTAGGTTTAAGGTTGCCCACGATGACAAACCTAACCTTACAAAATACTCGACCCGCGAGAGCTGAAATGATTGTTGAAATTTGGATTTGATTATTGACTGCCGGTAGTGGGCAGGAGGTTATGTGAATATGAAATGTAGATCTTGAAGTGCGAGATGGGTAGCGAAGTTATGCCAAAAAATTTATCCATGGAAGAATTGATGATCTAAAAGATTATGGGATATAAGTCCTCGTTGTATGGGACCATTGAGATGATGTAAAAGATTGGTTTGAAAGGCATATAAGCTGGATCTACCCTAGGACTTCAAGAGCTGCGTGAATTATGTTTCGTATATCGAACTTGATAAAATGTCTATCAAGTAAGAATCTGATCACTTCTTGATAAAGTTTAGATCGGCGAAAAGTTACATTCATCAAAAACCCGTGAACATCATGGATAGAGAAAGTAAGTCAACATTAAGCCTTATCTTATTCTCGTAGTTATGTTTGATGAAACTCGCGTATTGTAATGAATTACACTTGTGAGGAAAGACCGACTGTGGAGGAAATACCCACATGGCTTTAACTCTATAAGAAGCGAGTAGTAAGATAAGATGATCTTTGAGGACAAAGATCCTGTTTAGGGGTAAATGTTGTGACAATCCATCAATTTATGGTTGATATTTTATTCTCAAATATTATTTAAAAACATAATTTTAATGTTACATTATGAGTTCACTTATTTTTGGGAAGAAATTTAGATTTACGTCTTGAAGTAGCATCGACTACGTCTAAACCGGAGGATTCTACGTTACGTGCTTACGTTTACATACACCGTTTTGGTGATAGTCCGACATTTAAAGAAATAAATTTATTCGTGAATATTATTTTGGAATTTTAAATTTGTGTTGGTTCATAAACTCACAAATTTACGAGAAGAGATTGGGACTTACGAATATAATTTAACGTCCTTTACGACTAAACCGGAAACCTTAGGATTACGTATTTACGTTTTTGAACTCCGTTTTTGATGAGACAATTTTTATTAGATTCGTTTTGTGTCGTTGATTCATAATTTATAAAAAAGTTTTTCGTAAAACGATCCGAGGGTACGTAAATCGAGGAAACTAGAATCGAGGAGTACCCGTAAATTAGTGGGATGAGACAAGATAAATCTTGCCCCACCCCACTATATGGATGGCAACATCTATCCACAACACACCCTTAGGTGTCAAGCTTACAAAGTAATAAAGACACATGTCTTGCTTAACTTTGCAAGCTAACTAAACATGCAAAAACCACTTGCACCAAACCATCTACTTCATTTGAAACATGCAAATCTCACACAAATCTCCTCCCTCTCTCTAAATTTCGTCCAACCTTCACCCCAAAACACCCCTTTGATCAATTTTCAACCACAATATTTGGTGTTAATCACACTTGATGGAAACCTCTTCAAGCTCTATTGATTGGTGGTGATTCTAACATCCAAGGAGAAGATTTGGTGATGTTCAAGGGCTGATTTCTACATGAAGTTTACAAGTATTGGTGGCCATGAAGATTGGTGTTGATCTATCACAAGTTCTTCCATCAAAAATCCAAGCCTTGATGAATACCTACATAATCTTGGTGGTATAAAGATTGTTCTCCCCATCCTCTTGTTATTTTGATTATGTGATCATGTGTTTTCTTTCTTATTGTATATGTATATGATGAATATATGATGATAAAAATGTTGTGTGGGGATCAAGTGTTGATAAATATGATTAAAGAGATGAAAAACCATAGGTAACAAGGTTAAAATCTTGCTAAATATGATGGTTGTATAAAAAACAGTAAGTAACTAAATGTTAAACTGATAAAATGGTGAAATGGAATCAATATACAGTAAGTATTAGGTGTTATACACATGTGAGAGTTGGCCATACAATGGAATCATAAGAATGAGTGAGATATGATCAAAACAAGTTTAGAGTGCAAATCTGCCTACACTGTTTTGGACGAATTTATTAAAATATTTAGAGGTTGATTCATCAGTAGCTATACCGGAATAAAATGAAGCACATATCATGTAGTTTCTGTGATAAAATTTTGAGGTCCTATCTCCATATAGAACTCTAGATATGATCATTTTAGTAAACTAGATTTTTTGGACTGATTTTATGAAATTAATGTTTAATATTATTATATAAGCACTCAAATAAATATAGTATAAAATGTGAATTAAAACCCACTAACTTATATATTTCATTTATATAAATATGTACAATTATAAATAAGTGGGCATTTTATAAAAATGTTAACTTGTTAAGTTTTATAAGTTATAAAAACCATATACTAAGTTTTACGTCTTTTCGGCTAAAACCGAAAGATTAACGTTTTTGTTAAATAAAACTTAGACGGTCGGACCCGTCTAATATAAACTATTATAAACTAAAATACTGTTATATGAACTTATATAACAAGTAAAAACTGATAAAACCCGAGCTTTACAACATATAGACATTAACGGGCCAAAGTAGCCTTAATGGACAATAAACTCGACTAATTTGGTAAAACACTTATAAACTTATTTATTGGAATTAACCCATTTGGGCCCAATATATAAAGTATAAAAATGATAATAAAAGTATAATTGAGCTAATGAATATTATTGGGCTTGTAATAGGCCCATTGGGCCTCAAAATGTAAACAAGTTGATAAATTCATTGGACAAGAGTCTAAGACGAGTATTATTTGTCTAGGTTTTCGTGATTAAAGCATGTATCGTACAATTAAATCGCCGATAACCGCCTTCCCTCATCAACGTGAGTTCATAGCCTCGCACTCTTTTAAATGTTTTTATGAAATGTTTTATAAACCCACGAGGGAGATAACATGTTAGTTTTGATAAAATAGGACACCATTTGTCCCGATTGTTTGTTAATTGATTTGGACCCGAATGATTGTATGACCCGGTGAATGATTATATGACCCGATCTGAGAAATGAAATCGATTATTAAAGTTAGGTTATGTCACTAAAAGTCCCATTAGCATGAATTGTGAACTACCGGGATTTGGTAGACGCTTATGCATATAATAGTACTATTTGGGGACGATCACCCCAGTTCGCGCCTTGACGGTTGATCCCCGTCGTGCCACATTGATTGGTAAGCGAATTTATGTATGAGTAGATTTACACAAGTGTGATTATTGTGACGACACGCTAATTTAGATGGGCAAATGGGTTTCGGGTTAGCTACCCGTTGTTTGTTGTAGTAAGGTAACAATGTCATGCGGCTTATAATAATCCAAATAACGAAAATACTGCTATACGCACTAAATTACAAGTAATTGCCTGACTAGCAATACGGGGTCTTATTATTGATTTTATGTTCGTGTTTTGGTTTTACATAACCATATTCGTATAACGGATTTTATTTAACTTTATACAACGTTATAAAACGTATTGTATGATGTTTTTACGACAATGGTTCGTATAATGATTTTGAAGGCAAACGCCTATATTATGATTTTTGATAAGGATTTGTATAAAATGACTTTGGCTATTTTATGGCCTATTACAAAGATTTGTACAAAATGATTTTCGGTAATAATTTTATGCTGATGTTATTTGATGGATTTTATTAAACTCTATGAACTCACTCGGCGTTTTCGCTTACCTTTTCTTTTAACATGTTTTATCTCAGGTACTTGAAGGTAATTCTCGGGAAGACAACAAGAATTCATGGCCCGCACTTAAATTATAATTTCCATTCAAATGCTTTGTAAAACGTGTATGAAATACAATGACTTGGGACCTATGTAAATTTGATATTTATGAATGGAAATGCTTTATTAATAAACGACGCGATTTTTTTAGCGTTGTCTATGATGTGAGTAATGTGCTATCCCGTAACACCAACGAGTCTTCCGCTGTATTGAATTGTGTAAATTTGGGGGTGTTACAGTAATTCTATTTTTGGAAACTTTCTATTTTTGGAAACTTTCTTTTTTTGGAAACTTTCTATTTTAGGAAACCTGCTATTTTTGGAAAGTTACTTAATATTACACAGTAAGTATAATAATACATGAAATACCAGAAATACTTAATCAGATTAAACAGAATATAAGATAAACACAGTTTAAGGCTTTAAACAGTAAAACATGGTAAGAACACATAAAATAAGCTAAGACATGACATAAAACCAGCTACGTATTTAGTAAGCAGATACTTATTCATGTATGTATTTATGTAGCACTAGTGATACGGAAGTAGGATTCCTCTCAGCTCATCTTCTTCATTCACTGGACATAAGGTACGGATTCCCGTCCTTTAAGTATGGACATTCTTTCCTTATTAGGATTCCCCGTATGCAGCCAAATGTTTTCCCGTAGTATAAGTTACGTGTTTGATTGCTTATGTTTAATTAAGAATACCTATAGCCATATACATGCATGACCATTTTCACCTAGTTATGGAGGTACCATAACCATAACATTAGAGGCACTGATGTTATGACTTCACCACGGCGGAGTGATTGCTTGTGGCGTGCCTTCAGCTTTTGGCCATTTATATTATATTTATCATGTGGGGCGTATGGGTGCATCCTAGTTACATGTTTTCGGTCAGGATTTCATGGTGAATGTGGTGTGTGCCTTGCATCCTTCACAAGGAGCTGATCCCTCCTACCCAAAAACCAGTATATTAAATTAGAGGCAACCCCTCTAATTTGCATGATGAGGTCACCCCTCCAAGTATTCATGCACGGTGGATTTTCATGACCTATATTGGCTAACGGTAAAATATGACAAACAGTTTTTACAAGATAAACATAAGATTTTTCAAACTATAAAACCACTTTTATCAAGACTTAACCAGGTTACTCGGGACTTAGTTTCTTCCGCTGTTATATGTTATATGCTTATCCTATTCATGCTTTATTGTACATCCGTGCACTGAGCGTATTTGCTCAGCCGTTTTCCTTTTCTATGTTCCCAAAACGGCAGGTACTCAGGGACGCTCGTAGACACTAAGAGTACGTGCATATGGTCTGGAAGCTGTCTAGCCTTCTTTACTTTATGCATTTCCTTTCTTATGATACATTTGCTATTGACATTGTTTAGTCCTTTGCTTTATTATACTATGTTTTTGTGTGATGAGTTTTACTTTTGGACTACCGATGTTTGATTCCGGTATTTTCCTTTTATGTTCAAGTAATGTTTAGACATTTTTCCTTGTATGCTTTGATGACACGCCATAATTGCATGTGACATTTCCATTATCAAAATGGGGTGTTACAATTATGGTAACAGAGCCAAGGCTTCGACCTGTAGGCTCTCAAATATGACCTGTGATAAGTGGGTAGTCACTACGGTCTTCCTAGAACTGACAGTTGTTTTCATGCATTCATCATTTTTAAGCATACATATACATGTCATTGTCGCAGAGTTTTGACTAAGTAATGGTTGGTACAGGACTGGCCCTATTTAGTCGCATATGTTTTATCGAAACTTTTTAATTTGGGACCGACCCATAGGCGTCCCCTCGCTATGTCTTTTGTTTTGGGTGAACTGACCAGAGGCGTTCACTCTCGAGCCTACAAAAGTTTTCATAAAACTGTATCATGCATTCATACACAAAAATTTTCTTGCATAAAATTTTTCTCGTGAAATTTTGGTATAAATTTTTTTCATGTATATATATAGATTTTATGTTTTGATCTGTTTAATCATATATTTTATGTTATACTGTTAGATGGTTCTCACACGCGAACAGGAGCAGCTCAATGCTGCAATTCAAGCTGCCATGCAAGCTTTGCTTCCTCAACTGATGAATGACATCAGGGCTGAAGTTCAAGCTGCCAACAATCAGCAGCATAATCAGGCACCTCCTCCTCCTCCTCCAGTGACATTAGCAGTATGGCTGGAGAGATTCAAAAAGCTCCGCCCTCGAGCTTTTGAGAAGACAGATAGCCCCAGCGATGCTGAAAGCTGGTTGGCTCACATCGAGAAGATTTTCAATGCTATGGGTTGTGACCCCGCATACAAGGCGAGGTTGGCATGCTATCGATTCGAAGGCGATGTGCTAAACTGGTGGTTAGCGTTGATGCAGTCCGAAGGTGGTGACGAGTGGGTTTCTGGTTTGACTTGGGCTCAGTTCAAGGACAGGGTGATGGAGCAGTTCTTTCCCAAGGCTGAGCAGGACAAGCTCAAGAGAGAGAGTACCAAGGGATCCGACAGAAATCTGGGGAGAATAGCAATGAGTTTATGTATCGCTTTCTTCGTCTAGCTGGTTTCCTTGGTGCGGCAGCAGGTACTCCTAAAGAGCAGGCACATCCCTTTAGATGGGCTCTTCGCACATCGGTCGCAAACAATCTGGTGTGTGCTACGTTCAACACTGTAGCACAAGTGGCCGATGCAGTACGTAAACTGGAGATGCTGCAGGAGAGAGATGAGTTCGGGGAAGCTGAAATACCCGACAAGAGGTAAACATTCGTATTCAATCGGTGATCAATCCGTATACTTTCCATATATGTCAATTATTCATCTCTTTAAACGTATCTTCCAGGCAGAAAACTGGGGACCGGTCTCAGCCGGCTACTCAGCAGCAGCCTCATCAGCCCAAGGGAAACGGTCAGACTAACGACCGTTCTGCTACGGATAGGTGTGGCGGTAATGATAATTACCGTAACAATGCTGGGCACTCCAACAGCAGCAGGTCCTAATACATAAGCATTTCCTTATGATTTCATATTATAACTCATATTCTGACACTTTAGTAAAACTTCTACCAGGAACCATGGAAACGGTAGGGACCAGAACCAGAGAGGTTCGCAGACTAGCCGTCCAACTATCGCTGGTATTCAATCTTACGATTATCCGCTTTGTCCTTTGTACCCAATTATCATGTCTTATGTAAAATGTTTTATCAGGTTCCCGGCCAGCCAGAGCACCTGCTGGAGGATTCACTCATCCTCTTTGCTCTACTTGCCACCGTAGGCACCCAGGACCATGTCGCCGTAATACTGACGCGTGCTTCAAGTGTGGTCTTCCTGGCCATATTATAAAGGACTGCCGTAAGGGCGAGATGGAGGGTACATCGGGACATGCTGATACCAAGCCGCCTCCTACTGCCGGGCGTGTCTACACGACATCTCGAGACCAGGCCAACAAGTCTACAGGTACTGTCACTGGAATCTTGTATATGTATGGTCAAGCTGCATGTGTTCTTTTCGATACGGGTGCTACTCACTCGGTTATTTCTACTGCTTATGCTAAGAACATTAGGATGCCTCCCTTGCCACTAGAAAATAGGCTTACTATTTCCACGCCTTTGAGGGACTCTGTATTAATCACTCATGTATACAAGAGTCTTCCCCTAGATTTTGATGATAAGGTTCGACCTGTCGACGCACTTCCGCTGGACATGAATGACTTCGACATGATTTTGGGCATGGATTGGCTATCCAAGTATCATGCTACCATAGAATGTCATTCATATCGAGTTATCTTCGGTGATGTTAATGCACCAGAGTACATTCATAATGGGTTCATACCCGGACGGTCTGTACAAATCATATCTACCCTGCAAGCGCGTGTACTACTGTCACATGGCTGCGAGGGTTATCTAGCTACGGTTCACGACATGGATGCTGAATCCCCATCAATTCAGGATCAACCTATAGTGTCGGAATTCCAAGATGTTTTTCCAGTAGAACTTCCGGGCATACCACCTGCACGAGAAGTGTAATTCAGTATCGAGCTTATTCCAGGAGCTGAACCAATCTCCAAAGCACCTTATCGCATGGCTCCCATAGAGCTGAAGGAGCTGAAGGATCAACTACAAGAACTTCTTGAACGAGGTTTCATTCGACCGAGCGCATCTCCATGCGGTGCACCGGTCTTGTTTGTTAAGAAGAAGGACGGCAGTATGCGTCGTTGTATAGACTATCGCGAGCTCAACAAGATTACCATTCGGAATAGATATCCACTGCCACGCATTGACGATCTGTTTGACCAACTCCAAGGGGCCAAACACTTCTCCAAGATTGATCTTAGGTCAGGCTATCATCAGCTACGGGTCAAGGAGCAGGACATCGTTAAGACTGCCTTTCGTACCCGTTATGGCCACTACGAGTTTGTAATTATGCCATTTGGCCTGACAAATGCTCCAGCAGTGTTCATGGATTTGATGAACAGAATCTTCCATGAATTTCTGGACAAGTTCGTCATTGTCTTCATCGATGACATCCTGATTTTCTCAAAGTCCAAGGAGGAACACGAAGACCATCTTCGTACAATACTACAGATTCTTCGCCAGAAGCAGTTGTATGCTAAATTCTCCAAGTGTGAGTTCTGGTTAGACAAGGTGGCATTCTTAGGTCACATTGTATCAGCAGAAGGAATCACTATGGATCCAGCGAAGGTTGAGGCCATTACTAAGTGGCCAAGACCGACATCAGCGACGGAAGTCCGCAGTTTCTTAGGTTTAGCTGGCTATTACCGTAGGTTCATGGAGAACTTTTCCCGCCTAGCACTACCATTGACCAAACTGATGCGGAAAGGAGAGAAATTCGTCTGGACTGAAGATTGAGAGAAGAGCTTTGAAGACCTGAAGCAGAAGCTAGTATCTGCACCTATTCTTACTCTACCATCTGGTACAGGTGGATTTCAAATCTACAGCGATGCATCGGGGAAGGGACTTGGCTGTGTTCTCACGCAACATGGGAATGTGACCGCGTGCGCTTCACGGCAGCTTAAGCCTTATGAAGAAAATTACCCCACGCATGACCTGGAACTTGCTGCAGTCGTGTTTGCATTGAAAAAATGGAGGCACTACTTATATGGAGAATCATGTGACATTTTCACGGACCACAAGAGCTTGAAGTATATCTTCACTCAACGTGAATTGAACATGAGGCAGAGGAGATGGTTAGAACTGTTGAAGGATTATGACATTAATCTATAGTATCATCACGGAAAGGCAAATGTAGTAGCACATGCTCTTAGCAGGAAGTCCGGAATGATCAACAGCATTAAAATCGAAGAGGAAATCATGAGAGACTTGGAGAGACTAGACATCGAGATCATGGTACATGGACAACACGGTTACTGGGCTAATCTTAGAGTAGAACCCGAGTTACTCTCTAAGATCAAGGAAGCTCAGAAGGATGACGGAGAAATCTGGGCGATAGTACAGAATCTGGAAAAGCAGACGAAATTCAGAGTAGATGCAGATGGTATCGTATGGCAGGGCACGAGACTTTGTGTTCCTGATGACCAAGAACTCCGGGAAGCTTTGTTAGCTGCAGCTCATATCTCCCCATTCTCTAGACATCCTGGTTCGACTAACATGTACCATGACATCAATCAGTACTTTTGGTGGAGTGGTATGAAACAGGATGTGGCCACTTACGTCTTCAAATGTCTTACTTGCCAGCAGGTTAAGATCAAGCATCAGCGATCTGGCGGTCTCCTTCAACCGTTAGATATTCCAGAGTGGAAGTGGGACAAAATCACCATGGATTTTGTTACTGGTCTTCCGCCTACCAAGAGGACGCACGATGCAATTTGGGTTATCGTAGATCGACTTACCAAATCAGCTCATTTCTTACCGATCCGCAAGGAAGATCCGGTAAGTAAACTCGCAGATACGTACAGAAGAGAGATCATGAGACTCCACGGTGCACCATCCAGCATCGTCTCAGACAGAGATCCTCGATTCACTTCGCGCTTTTGGAAATGTCTGCAGAAAGCTTGGGGTACACAGCTTAAGCTTAGCACGGCTTTTCATCCTCAAACGGACGGACAGTCGGAGCGAACCATTCAGACATTGGAAGATATGTTGAGGTCATGTGCGTTGGAATGGACGGGTGATTGGGAAGATTACATCTGTTTGGTGGAGTTTGCATACAACAACAGTTGGCACGCAAGTATCAAGTGTGCTCCATTTGAGATGTATGGCAGAAAGTGTCGCGCCCCAATCTGCTGGGATCAGGTTGGTGAGCGAACACTTGAAGGACCAGAAATCATAGAGATGACCAATGAGAAGATCGCAGTAGCTAAGCAGAAAATTCAGGAGGCACGGTCACGTCAGAAGAGTTACGCCGATAAGCATCGTAGGGACATACATTTTAACGTAGGAGATCACGTCTTCCTTAAGGTTTCGCCGGCACGTGGTGTTAGACGCTTCGGGATTAAAGGGAAGCTCAGTCCTCGTTTCATCGGACCGTTTGATATCATTCAACGAGTCAGTGAAGTATCTTACCGATTGGCGTTATCTCTGCAGCTTTCGCATGTGCACAATGTGTTTCATGTGTCCTTACTCAGAGGGTACCAGTATCATCCCCATCACATGGTTCAGTATCCACTAGAACAGATACGTGAAGATCTCACTTTTATAGAGGAACCCGAACGAGTTCTTGACAGATAAGAACGGGTCATGAGAAAGAAGACGATTCCATTCATCAAAATTCTATGGAGGGATCATACCGAGCGGGAAGCCACTTGGGAGTTCTTGACAGATAAGAACGGGTCATGATAAAGAAGACGATTCCATTCATCAAATTTCTATGGAGGGATCATACCGAGCGGGAAGCCACTTGGGAAACAGAGGAGTCTATCCGGGCTTCTTACCCTCATTTCATATTTTGAATTCGGGTATGTTCTTCTTTTCTAGTTTACTTTATCTATAATTCGGGGACGAACTATTCTTTTTAGGGGGGAAGAGTTGTAAAACCCGCATGCTTTTACCATGAATAGTACCCTTAAGATCGTACGTACTAGATTTAAACTTTCCTAATATAGCATGATTACGATTAGGTGTTAGGATTTTACGTATTATGTACGTGTTAGAACATGATAAGTATTTACTACGCACGAGAACGTAATAATTATTTGACAATAATTAATCACGAATATGCGATCATGAAATCATGACCGTAATTAAAACACGAACTATTATTAATTACGTATATATATTTATTACGCGCGTAATTAAATATATTAGATCACGATAATTACGTAACGAGAAAACATAAAACGCGAACACAAATAATCACGAACGAATAACTAAACATCGAGACACGGAAAAAGGTACGGGTACCCCATGTGGGGCCCCCTGCCCGCGGCTACAAGGAGCAAATGGGCCAAGCCCATTTGTAATTTTTACTAATGGGGGTTAAAGGATTTTTACACTACTCATTTTACATTTACAGAAGATTTTAGCAAAAACCTAAAACCCTCCTCCTTCTCTTCTTTTTGGCCGCCACCTACAAAACACCACAAGGGGGTGTTCGTTGATCTTGGATCTTGGAATTCTAGTTGGTGACCGTGTTTGTTCTTCGTCCTTTTGATCCACGTATTCGGTAAATCCTTTTTAAACCTTTTCTTTTGATTTGATCTTTTATAAATTAAGAACATGTTGTGTTTTTATAAAAACCTAATTAAATTCATGGATCTAACATGAATTGGGATTTAATAAAAATCAAAAGTAATGTTTTAAGGGGTGTTTATTTTGGCCGCAACCTACACCGAACCCAAGGGGGGTTTTGGTTTGGCCATCCGACCACCACCGAGACCATATGGTCCCGGTTGATTGGTGTGGGTCCCACGGCAGCATCAAGACAAGGGGTACCCCGATTTGGTTCGGGGTACGGTGTCGATTTCATGTCCGGTTCATGGTTTTTAGTCTAGATCCGGTTCATGGTGTATGTTTAGTTTTATTTTTTTTATGATCTTATGTTAAAAATTAAATTAATAAAGTGACATGATTAATTTAATAACATGACTTAGGTTATTTTAATTATTAATAATCATGAAATTAATTAACCTAGGTATTTTTATATTTAAGACTTATAATTAATTAATTATTTAAAAACCATGGATATAATTAACTAATTAACATGACTTAGGTTATATTATTAATAAATAATAATATATGTTTTAACCTAAGTATTTAACTTTATTTAATTAAAAACATGTTATACTTTAATTAAATATTTTAACCTATAGTTTAATTTAATTACATGAAATAATTATTAAACTATACATTATATCATATGACTTAGAAAATAATCATGAAAACACTTAGGCTTATATACTTAGATTATTTAACCAGCTTATTTCTAATTATGGAAACTTTCTATTTTTAGAAACTTAATTAAATAAGGCAGCTAATCTATTTATGGAAACCTTCTATTTTTATAAACTTATTTATTTCAGTCAGCTAATCTATTTAGTGAAACTTATTAAATTAAGGCAGCTAATCTATTTATGGAAACTTTCTATTTTTATAAACTTATCTATTTTAAGCAGTAATTCTATTTTTGGAAACTTTCTATTTTTGGAAAGTTTCTATTTTAGGAAACCTGCTTTTTTTGGAAAGTTACTTATTATTACACAGTAAGTATAATAATACATGAAATACCAGAAATACTTAATCAGATTAAACAGAATATAAGATAAACACAGTTTAAGGCTTTAAACAGTAAAACATGGTAAGAACACATAAAATAAGCTAAGACATGACATAAAACCAGCTACGTATTTAGTAAGCAGATACTTATTCATGTATGTATTTATGTAGCACTAGTGATACGGAAGTAGGATTCCTCTCAGCTCATCTTCTTCGTTCACTAGACATAAGGTACAGATTCCCGTCCTTTCAGTATGGACATTCTTTCTTTATTATGATTCCCCGTATGCAGCCAAATGTTTTCCCGTAGTATAAATTTCGTGTTTGATTGCTTATGTTTAATTAAGAATACCTATAGCCATATACATGCATAACCAGTTTCACCTAGTTATGGAGGTACCATAACCATAACATTAGAGGCACTGATGTTATGACTTCACCACGGCGGAGTGATTGCTCGTGGCGTCCCTTCAGCTTTTGGCCATTTATATTATATTTATCATGTGGGGCGTATGGGTGCATCCTAGTTACATGTTTTCAGTCAGGATTTTATGGTGAATGTGGTGTGTGCCTTGCATCCTTCACAAGGAGCTGATCCCTCCTACCCAAAAACCAGTATATTAAATTAGAGACAGCCCCTCTAATTTGCATGATGAGGTCACCCCTCCAAGTATTCATGCACGGTGGATTTTCATGACCTATATTGGCTAATGGTAAAATATGACAAACAGTTTTTACAAGATAAACATAAGACTTTTCAAACTATAAAACCAGTTTTATCAAGACTTAACCAGGTTACTTGGGACTTAGTTTCTTCCGCTGTTATATGTTATATGCTTATCCTATTCACGCTTTATTGTACATCCGTGCACTGAGCGTATTTGCTAAGCCGTTTTCCTTTTCTATGTTCCCAAAACGGCAGGTACTCAGGGACGCTCGTAGACACTAAGAGTACGTGCATATGGACTGGAAGCTGTCTAGCCTTCTTTACTTTATGCATTTCCTTTCTTATGATCCATTTGCTATGGACATTGTTTAGTCCTTTCCTTTATTATACTATGTTTGTGTGTGATGAGCTTTACTTTTGGACTACCGATGTTTGATTCCGGTATTTTCCTTTTATGGTCAAGTAATGTTTAGACATTTTTCCTTGTATGCTTTGATGACACGCCATAATTGCATGTGACATCTCCATTATAAAAATGGGGTGTTACATTTCATTAGATCATATACCACCACATTGTCTTAGTTACTTCCACATCATAATTCTAGCACTATACAAGCACAAAATTTGTGCTAGATCTACTAACCGACATACCAGTTTAGTTAAGGTTTTACAAAACATACAAAGATACAACTAAAGATAAACTAGTCTATTGAGAACTTCTAGAAGGTCCATCATCATACTTTTTCTTTGGTATCTTCCTCGGACGATCAGAAGACTCGTCATCATCAGTTGGCCGCTTATGAAACGCTCCTCTCTCAACCATCTTAGCATAAAATCTAATGTTCCAACCAACATACACATTTAACTCTTTTTCCGCCTTCTCGCGCATCGTACGAGCCACATTCAACTGAATTTCCATCGAGTTCACCTTTTTCTTCATCTCTGCATACTCACCACTTTCCAACACAGACAATCTCCTAAATGCTTCATTCAAACTACACTCCACATCACTCAAACCTAAATTAAGCAACTCTCGCTCTTTCTCACCAATCTTTGTCTTGGACTCCAATAAAGCAACATGAGTTTGAACAACACCTAAACCAATCTCTGTCATACTACCCTGGATTCGGGAAGCATCTAAATCACGTCTTAAGGCCCAAGGTGAAAGTCCATCAATATGAGTAGCCTCTCGAATTCTCGACGACTCTCCTATCATACGCACACTCCTATAAAAGTCAACCCAATCAATCGTCCTCCGAGTAGTAATCCCATTAGTGCCATCAGGTGCATCATCATCATCCTCATCATCCTCTGAATGAGACTCAGACTCGGACGATTCATAACTAGGTAACTCAAAATTAGAATCAGACCACTCAACTGGAGGGGGTAAAACCTCACCATCCTCTACATCATAAGGAAAAATAAGTTCCGCCTCATCATCATCTATCTCAACACCTATATCTACCTCCTCCTCGACATCCTCATCGTCATCCTCATTACCTATATCATTTATATCAACCTCATCATCTTCCTCGACACCAACATTATCATTCTCTACTATATCAACCTGAGGGGAATTCTGATCTCCTAGTCCTATTTCGGGCTCAGGATCCTCAAATGGTTCCTCCTCTTCATCATCCATATCATCTTCTACATTATAATCCACTAAGTCTAAGTAAGGGTTATCATCTACGTTAGGTTCATGAATAGCAGGGTTCTCTACGGAAATGTTAGGGTCTGCCAATGCAAATCTGCTTATATAATATATATCGTATTAGCATAAAATAATTATTAAGCAGTTACATACTGAAACCACGATATATACATATATAAATTAGATTATATATCAAAATATATATCTTCTCAATAAGGGTTGTTGGTAACATCGGAGATCTTCGGCACCGTTATAGTCAAAAGATTTTTAAACATTTTACTCAAAATATTTATTTAAAAATATTTATGGTTAAATGTTTTTTGAAATGTTTTATTCAAAACCTTGGTTTTAAAAATCTTTCGTTCTCTATAACGAGAGCTCTGGTACCAAACTGTAACACTCTCAAATTTCGTATAGGTATGGCGGAAGGGTCAATAGAGTGTTATGGGATAGTACAATAACTCAAATCATAGACAACACATAAAAAGGGTTGTACACAGTTTAACATACATTCATTCGAGTACAAGTTTAAAGTTTACACAAGGTCCCCAGTTTTCCAGACATAAAGTTTACAAAACATAGTTCGAATGAATATTATTATTATGTGGGAAATCAGAGTCGATCTCCATCCAAGTTACCTTCAAGCACCTGAGATAAAACATGCCAAAAATATATCAGCGAATGCCGAGTGAATTCATAGAATTTAGTAAAAACCGTTATATAAAACAGTTATATAAATCAGTAACACAAGCATAATATCAGTAACGAGACCCCATATTGCTAGTCAGGCAATATATATAATTCAAATCATATAGCATGCATTATTTATGAGACCGCATCCTCATTATTTACCATTATCGGTATTTATTATCGGATTATTAAGCCGCATGACATTGTTGCCTTTCTATAAAATACAACGGGTCGCGAGCCCGACATATATGTGCCCATCTAAATCAGCGTTTCATCACTAATATCACTCTATATAAATCCTCTCATACATAAATTCGCTTACCAATCAATGTGGCACGACGGGGATGAACCGTCATGGCGCGAATTGGGGTGATCTTCCCCAAATAGTAATATTATATGCATAAGTGTCTACCAAATCCCGGTAGTTCACAATTCATGCTAATGGGACTTATAGTGACATAATCTAACTAATAATAATCCATTTCAATTCATTCATTGGGTCATATAACTAATCGGGTCCAAATCAATAAGCATACAATCGAGACTACTTGTGTTCTATTTTTATCAAAACTCGCATGTTTTCTCCCTCGCGGGTTAACAATAAATTTCATAAAACATTTAAAGAGTGTGAGGCTATGAACTCACGTTGGTTGGGAAAGGCGGGTTATCGACAATTAGGATGTAACGTACGTGCCTCGATCACGGAAACCTAAACAAATAATACTCGATCTTAGACTATGTCGAATAATATTTATAAAAATTGTTATGTATATGTTATGATGTCATAACATGATGATCAAGTGGTGTTTTATTTCCTTATACAACATTATTAGTTGTTAAGTATTAGTTAACTTAGTCTAGTTATACTAGTTTTAGCCCATGTATATGTTAAGGCCCAATAAGCCCATTAAGAGTCCAATACATTATATTAGTTCATTTATCTATTTAAGACCAGGGTTGTACTCATATGTTGGACCCAAGTGGGTTAAGCCCATGAGTAAGTCCAATAGTGTTAAGCAAAACTAGTTGGGCCTAGTGGTCCAACAAGGTTAATTTGGCCCATTATGGTCCATATGTTACAAAGCTCGGTTTTGTCATTTTACTTGTCAAGTATGTTTACATATCATTATATGATTTATATAAATGTTACTTTAGACTGGTCCGACCATCTAAGTTTTATTTGGCGAAAACGCCATCCTTTCTATTTTAGGCGAAAAGACGTAAAACTTATATATATAGTTTGTAGCTTAGAAAACCATTTGAGTTTTATTTTTATAAAAGGTAATATTTACATATTATAGTGTATAAACATATTTAATAATAGTTATATCAATTAATTACTTATACATACTTGTTTTATATATATATTTACTTCAAGTGGCATTTTAATAATATATACTTTAAAGTCAAATCTGATGTAAAATTTCAAGTCCACCATTTTGATCATATCATGAGTTCTACAATGAGTTGAAACCCTAAATATTTACAGTATAAACTACATTGTATGTGCTACAAATAACTCTTCTATAGCTCCTTCTTAAACAGCTTCTAAGTATTTATCATAATTCGTCCAAAACAGACCAGACAGATTAGTACCACCAAAGTGTTTTGGCCATATATTGCTCATTTTTAACATTCCATTGTGTGGTAAATTCACCACTTATGTAAAAATCATCTATCTATCATTATGCCAAATAATATAATCCATTTATCCAAGTAAAAATATTGAAAGTTTCTGTTTATTACACTACATAACTAGATATGATTTTATCAACTTTTACTTGTAGTTTTAATCTTTTTAACCTAATCTAGTGACACGAAATCCCCATGCAATATATTGATCATAATTTATCATCATCATACATAAATGTTTTTGAAGAAAATAGATGAATACATTTACAAAACTAATAGAATGATAGAAAGAACAATCTCTATACCAACCAATTGTGATGAAAACAATGAGATTTATGATGAATAAGACTTGATCTTGTCACCAAATCTTATGAACTTAGCAAGAACACTTTTGAAAATCTCCAAGTAACTAAACTCCTTCTTGAAATCAGACCTTGAACCTCATGAAAGCTCCATTTTATAAGTTATAATCACCTCCAAAAAGCCTCCATTCAAGTAGTGATCAACATATGTGAATTATAGATGAAGTTTATGGTTAAAAATTGATGGTGATGGTGATTTGGTGGTGGTGTTGGACGGAAAGTGAGGGAGAGAAGGGAGAGTGGGAGAAACCTTTTGGTTAAGTGTATGAGTGTGGGTATTGTGTGTGTAAGAGTTGATGGTTTTGAGGTTTAAGTGGTTTGGTCAAGTGTATGAGACAAGTTTCTCATGGACACTTAAAATTTTGACAACAAGGGATGTTAACCCTTGTTGTGTCCGCCCACTATGGGGGGTTGGACAAGTGCAAACTTGTTTCATCCCCTATTAATTTACGGGTACTACTCGATTTTAGTTTCCTTGATCTGTGTGCCCTCGGGTCGATTTATGAAAAAAGTTTTTATAAATTATGAATCTACGGCACAAAACGATTCTAATAAAAATTGTCTTATAAAAAACGGAGCACAAAAGCGTAAATACGTAAACCTAGGGTTCCCGGTTTAATCGTAAAAGACGTTAAATTATGCACGTAAGCCCTAATTTCATCCCGTAAATATGTGAGTTCATGAACCAACATTAAAATAAAATATAAAAATAATATACGAGAATAAATTTACTACGTGAAAATGTCAGGTTGTCACATCCATCAATGGTCTATTGTCAACGCCGGCCATGGCTTCTTGTGTGTTGTTCAAAGCATGATACTCGGGATCGGCTTGATGGACGGTGTTGTTTTTGTTCTTTCACTTGTTCTTCCTTTTGGGAGGAAGGCGTTGTACACCAAAAGGTATTTTTGCACGCCCTCGGGTGAGCATGCAACTCAAATCAAGGAGTAAGAGAGGAGCTCTCGATAGACTTTGGAAAAGAAGGTATTATCTTTTCCGAGGTTCAATAAGTAATATCCACAAGAAAATATAGTATATGTAAGTAATACTTTGGGTGGCAAAACCCCCCCAAGAAGCTTTCCTTCTTAGAATACTCACTAGTGAACGGGGGGCCAGGTGGCGCGAAGCACTTAATGCCTATTAACCCTTAGACGGCATTTTATAGCACGTCGCCTATCTATTCACTTTAGTAGTTTGTATTCTTCGAATTCTTGCCTATTGGAAGTATTTATCTATTTTTTCCTTTAACTTAATTTGATCGATACACGAACTTAGGACCGGAACGCCCCCAGGAAGGTTGTATTGCAAAAGCAATACTTATGGAAGTATGTGTATTGGTTGTTCGTATACGTATATGTATCTACATATAATAATATAGAGAAAATATTTTTGTATTTATTGGGGTTTTTAAGAAAATACTATATGTACGTAAAAACGATGGAAACCAATATATACAATATATTTTTGGGTGTAATCTTTTAGGAAAAAGATTACTTTTTGGATTTTTTATTTTGTTGGTTCAATTCTTTAGGAAAAGATTTGAATTTGTGTTTTTTTATTTTTTTGTATTTTTATATATTTGATGTTTTTTTCTTTTGGATTTATGATACGTAAAAGGAACGCTCACAAGGTGAACGGATCCCAAAATCCAATCGAAACCGTCAATCAATCGTCTATCATAATGTCATGAACCGGCAGCGGCGCCATTTAATATATGATCTTATTCAAGTTCGTTTTTCCAAGCTCACAACAACTTGAAAGTCCAACCAATCTCAAGTTTATAATTGTTTTTGGTGTTAACAAAGTTATTTGGTATTTATGTCTATTTCAAAGAAGCACGTAAAAAGATGTAAAATAGTATAGCTATGTATCCGTAAAACAAGTTGCAAATACCACACTATAGCACAAAGTACAAATATCAAATGCACAAGTGTTAAAAATGCTTAAAATGTAAAGAGAATGAAAGTACAAGGACTAAATGTGTAAATTCAGAAAGATAAGGGACTAGAAATGAAAATAGTAACAAACTATGCCAACAAACTAACAATTTCCAAAACTGATTAACCAAAAGTGTAACAAACTAAAATTAAGGGACAGATTATTGCAAACCTTAGAAAACATCAAGTTTTGAAATCTAATTAACAAAAGATTAAAGGCTAAGGACCAAATAGCAGTTAAACAAAACTGTTTAACAAAAACGGGTATCCAAACTCGAATAAGCTCGTTTGAGCTTATTAACCAACCAAATTCGTTCTAGTTTTTTTCAAAATGCTTCAAAATGAAATTAAGCTAGGCCAGTTCAAGGAAATGAGCTAAAAGCCAGTAGATCAAAAGTTTGATTATTTCAATAAGCTCAAAATAAGCTATAAGCTGTTCTAGACTTCCACAGTTTCATTTTTTTGATGGAAATGATTAAGCAAGTGATAAGAAGGTTGGAATGTCAAGAAATTCTGAAAATGATCAAGGAAATAAGCTGGAAACTGAAATAAGCAAAAATCAGCTTATCGTTGACCAAGCGTTGACCAAATTTTTCAAAAAGCTTATTTTCTCAAAACTTATTCAAGACATGTTTGTACACAGGTTTGTAAAAGAAAAAGGCTAAGTTTGTGAAGTAGAAATGTTGGAATGAGAAAAGCAGTTGGTTATTATCACAGAAAAGTGCAATTGCTCAACACCTTATTAATAAGCTGTTTTCTAGTTCAAATATGCAAACTGTATAATCTCACTTGGCAAATTTAAAAGCTTGTATGTTAAGCTATATCTGGCAACAAGAATCAACTAAAAACATTAACTAACCAAGAAATGAGAATGGATCAAAAAGTACTTGTTTATACTGATGAACTCTGACCCAAACTTTTTATAGGCCAATTGCCTTTTTGACTCTGAATTTGACCACAAAACATTACCAATTGACTTACACTCACCAAAGTTAGAAAGTGGTTTTTCGATCTAAGAGGATTTTGAAAATTAGTTGTTGAAACCTGTTGTTTTGAGTTCACTTACACTCACCTATTGAGTGTAAGTGAACTCAAAACAACAGGTTTCAACAACTAATTTTCAAAATCCTCTTAGATCGAAACACCACTTTCTAACTGATGTGAAAAGTTTTCAAAGACTTTTGAAGCAAAAGCTTATGACAGCAAGTGAGACTTATCAAGTCTTGTTTATAGACTCAAATGAACCTCAATTCAGCAAAATTCCAACAGGTTTACACTATGAAACTTAAAATGACTGAATGATGTAAATTTAAGCTGATTAGGACATAATAAGCTAGGCAAACTGAATTAAAAGCTAGGAAATTACTATCTAACTATAAGAACATATCAGATAAGCCAAATTAACACAAAATCAACCACAATATAGCAGGTAAGCTTTATTTCAAGGAATTGAGCATGGCAAAAACAATTAAGTGGAAGTTAAACAAGGAATTGGTTCCTTTTAGCTTGAAGCCACCTTTGGAGGAGTAGAAAAGCGCTGAGCTTTCTAAAATCAACAAAAACATCAACAATTAAACGCCATAAACCATCATCTCATCATCATTATCTTCAAATCAACACCCCTGCTACAAACTGCTACTTTTGGCTATGAAATAAATTGGAAAACATCTGAATCAACTACAAGCTTCCAAAGTGCATCAAACAAGTTCCGTTGATCAAGATTGATCAATAGAAACACAAAGTAACAATAGGAGTAGGATGATGCATAATTGAGAAGTGAAATTGAGTGAAATGAAAGTGAAGGTTTATTAATAGTGTAAACTTTGTTACAGTTTGTTACAACTACACTAACTAACTCTCAAGTGGTTGTCAATCACTTGAGAGTAATGTCTAACTATAGGGTTTTCAGCTCACCGATGCTTTATTGCTAAGAGTTGGCTAGTCCGGAAGGCTTCTTGTAAAGACTTCAATCAAATCCGTTGACGGCTGTGATGATTTGCCAAAAATCATTAGGGTACTCCCACTTACCATTGATTTACGTTCTAAGAGTTGGGTTGGGTTCTGGTCTCCCAGGGTGATGCTTGATTCCACCACAAAGACTAGCTAGCCCAAGAGCGAGCAGCTACTTGGTAAAGGCTTATCAAATCTGCTCATATTGCTGTGAAGATTCAACACGTGCAGATGTTTTCCAAGATTTCCAGAAGCTTCTTAGAGTTCTTAGTTGCATCATGCTTTGTGCTTTCACTACTGATGGTTATGTTGCTGCTTTGGTTATGTTGTTTCAATCCTCGAGCTGTTTTTTGCAAGATCTACCAAGAAACTTGAACTCAACCAGTCAAATTCAAGTTTAGGGAAGGATTGTTAGGACCTATGTAATAGGTTATTTGTAATAGATGAAGTAGGAGGTATGTAGTTCCTCCTGGTCCTAGTAGTAGTAGGAGAACACGTGCTCCTGGTCTAGTAGAAAGTCAAACAGTATTATTATTAGTAGTTTGTTAGGATATGCATGAGATATCTTAGGAAAAGATATGCATATCAAGAGTTACACATTTTGTGTTTAATGTATTTTAGGGTTTCCTTGTAGTATAAAAGGAACCCATTGGTAGAAGGGTTAGACACCCCTTCACTAGTATTCATTTCATATCAATATAGTAGAAATCCTTATAAAGTATCAAGTTATTTATCTAGTTATTTTGTTTCTTCTTGTTCCTAGTATTTGTATTCCGCACTAATACTTTGTATTTCATTAGAGTCTCTCTGTGAATAGACTTGTGATTACAAAAGTCGTTCACCATCCTTAACAGGCTGCAAGATCTACAACTAGTGCACCCAACAGTTATATTAAGGACCAACCTGGGATAACCTTAACTGACAAGGACTTATCAAAGGGGATTTTTGATAGTTCTAATAAGTCAGTTGATACTCTTGAAAATGATAGATATGTTGAAGGAATGAAGGCAATTCCTCCCCCATTATCAGGAATTTTCGTTCCCCCTAATAATGATATAGGTATAGAGTTAGATGAGTCAAAAGTTGTTATTGATATCAAGTCAAATGATTTAGAATCAAATTCTAGTACCTTGATCCAAGATAAATCTGTTGTGACCAAAAACATTCTTTATCCACCTTTAATGAGCAACTTTGTGTTTGAAGGACAAGTGTCTACAACTAGTTCTCCTCCCAAGCAGGTAAAAACTCCTAGCAAGGGATTAGATAATAATGAAAAACATAATAATGATACCAAGAGGGGTGTGATAGGTTTTAAGAAAACTAAGTCAGAACAACCTTTTGGGTCTTCTTTGAGAAGAAAAGGATGTTATGTTTGTAGTAGTCTAAATCACTTTATCAAAGATTGCACTTTACATGAAGATAAAATTGCAAAACAGAAGGTTGCACAAAAGGTTAAAAAGAAAGGTAATGTGAAAATGCACAGGTAAATAGTAGGGGTGAGTAAAAAAAACCGAAAAACCGAAACCGAACCGAAAAACCGAAAAAACCGAACCGAAAAAACCGACCGAATATAAAACCCGATGGTTCGGTTTTTACGTTTTCAAAAACCTAAAAGTTTCGATTCGGTTTCGGTTTTCATCCAAAAACCGAACCGTAAAAACCGAATCGAACTGAATCATTTTATTATATAAAAACATATAATATAATATAGTATAATATAAATATAAATAAGTAATATATCACAATAATAAAATAATATTTATTTTTTTAGAGAAATAGAAGTAATATATTTATCTTATTCTTTAAACGCTTGTTTGATATATATTTGTGTTTACTTGACAACGTATCAGTACATATGTGATAATAATTATTTGTATGCATGTTTACTTGCATGTATGTGTATTTTATTAATATGTGTGTCATTATAGATTAGAAATTTGAGATAAACATTATTAGGCTTAGATTAGAAATAAAGAAAAAACTATTTTTTCACGCAAAACAAGTTTTTTAATCTAAATCGGACGTACCAAAATATAAACGGTTTTAAAACCGAAAAACCGAACCGAAACCAATTACAGACCAAAAAACCGAACCGCCCAAAACCGAACGGTTTCGGTTTTTGGTTTTTTAAAACCCGAATATGTCGGTTCGGTTTCGGTTTTAGCTAAAAACCGACCCAAACCGAACCGTGCACACCCCTAGTAAATAGGCAAATGGGATCTCAAGATGACAAACCTAAGTTTAATCATGGTAAAAGGGTAAATAAACCTCATAAGGTTAATAATGTCAAACACCCGCTCTCTACCAAGGACTTCGTTCCAAGAGAAGTACTTATGAAACAAGGTCTAGTACCTTTGAAGTTTTGTAAGCTAAGTATCGGCAAGTCTAGAACTGCAAGTACTGCTAGACCAAACGCAAGTACCGCTGGTCAAAATTCTGGTAAACCAATGTCCTACAAATCTTCTAAGAGTGTAGTTGAGAATGCTAAAACACCTAGAAGTGAGTCTAATAACAAACCAGTGCAAATGTGGGTCCCTAAAAGAGAAAAACCATGTGTTCAAGTAAGTACTGCTAAAACAGTACTTAAGTCAAAAAGGTTCAAGGACAACAAACTCACTTATGTCTTTGACTATTTAACTGGAACCATGAAGTATAAGAGTATGTGTAGCCTTACTAGAAAAAATACCTATCAAACTCTTAATTATGTAGGTCCCACAAGATTCGAGCCAAATGTGGCTTGGGTCCCTGTTAAAAACTAATAAGTTTGTGTATGTGCAGGGGCATCTAATTGATGAATTGAAAGATAAAGGTATAGTATATAGTGGATGCTCAAGGCACATAACAGGGAACAAAGATTTCCTTGCTGAATTTGAAGAATTCAGAGGTGGACTAGTAGCCTTTGGTGGTAGCAAAGGTAGAATCACTGGAAAAGGAAAAATCAATACAGGGAAGTTGGAGTTTGAAGATGTTGTAGTATTATGTAAATCTTGCTTAATCTAGACAGAAAAAGATATAGAAATAGATGATGATATCACACACACACTTGAGAGAGAAAGTATGAAAATACACACTTTACTATGTGTAAAATAAGAATGAACCACACCCTCTCCATCAAAGGAGAGGGTTTATATACCAAGCCCATAAGATGGGCTTGGGCTTACATTTTTGGGACGGCCATATATGACATGTACCGGGTTTTCCTTGTTTAATAAATATAAATATATGTTAGATATTGTAAATCTATGTATATTCTAGAGAGAGAAAGAGATAGAAAGATGGTAGATTTCACACACACTCTAGAGAGAGAAAATAATGGAACTATGTGTAATATTAATGAAACCACACCCTCCCCATCAAAGGAGAGGGCTTTTTACCAAGTCCATAAAGTGGGCTTGGTTTACATATTGGGTCGCCGACCCATACATCACATGGGCTTGGTTTGGGCTTTGTTTAATAAATGTAAATAAACTAAACTATGAGCTTCTACTATATCTATTGTTGGAGTGACCGAACCTTTCTAATACGTTAAACGTATTTACAACAATCTCCCCCTAAGGGAGGTCACTCCAAAGTACAAGGGGATTCCGAGTTACAATAATAATAATAAACCTAGCATATTATGCTTGTCTTGAGCTCGTAGTCTTCGTCTTTCTTTTCTTTTTCTTTTCTGGTGAATATGTTGATGTGATCTTTGATATCAATCTTGAGCATGGATCTTTTTCCTTGATATTGTGTATCACATGTGATCTTTGCCTCTTTGTGACTTCATGTCCCACATACTTATACCTTTGTAATTCTTGAAAGCTTTAGAGTTCGATACAGCGGAAGACTTGACTTTGAAACTTTCTTGAATTAAATAAAGTATTAAGTACATAAAGTATAAGCATGCGGGGACGACTTCTTCTTGGATTATGCAACGCCACCGTCTTCAAATGTAGTAACATGAGTAGACACGAACGAAATGGCTTTGAACATTTTATTCTAATTCGGTAGCATTTTACCTCTGGTCGGTGAAGACCGTTGGACGATATTAAATATCGTACTTGTGGAAGGTAGATTTAATTAAAAATCTCCTTGGTAAGATTTCGCGGGAAAAACCCGTTCTCTTTACTCGATCGTCCAAAGGTGACTGTGAACGTAAAGAGTGAATCAATTGGATAAAATTATCCGTATGATTGAAGCCGTCAATTCCGATTCCTGAAACAAATTTGATTCATTAAAGAATCGCACCATCGTTGCTTTCCAGTTGTCACGAGCTCGATTCACATTGAATCTTGCAAGTTACCTACCAAGTGCTGTTTGAGGTTAACACTAGAACGATTTCCACTCATCACTGTGAACACTAAGGTGTCACTCTGAGTGTTCTGGCAAGATCACTGAGATATTGCGTAGAGGCCTGGAATGTGTTAAAATTCAATTAAGAATTAAACAACAGTTGCTTTCAAGTTATCACAAGTTTGATTCATAAGGAATCGCACAAGTTACCTACCATGAGCTTTTTGATATTCGCTCAAGAAGGATTTCCATCTTCATTGTAAATACTTGCATATTACTCGAATTTTCAGGCAATATCATGAAGATTTTACGTAGGACTCTTAATATCTTTCTTACTTCTCTCAGTATGTGAAGAAGCAAGGAATTATGGAAGAGTGTCCGAATGAGATATTTGATGATCTCAAATGGCTCTAGACTAGATCGTGCATTTTGGATTTTAGTGATCGGAGGCTGGAGAGGAGTGCCACCATTTCAATACCAATTTATTCGGAGTGAATAAATCAATAGATAATGCGTTGTCTCCATGTGATTAAAATAAATATCTTTTAAGAGATATCTGAGTTAGCTGGGATGGGTTGTGCATTGCATCACTGGGTCCATGATGTCTATCTTCAATATCAAGAATCATTAAAAATGATCTCAATAGCATATGTGTTGACCCGGTTTCTGCCTAAGTTGTAAGGAGGGCTACTTTCTTTACACCCTTTATATTTACAATTCTTTTTCATTCTTCAACCCCTTCAATGCTTACCAATACGTCATAACTAGAACCTTGTTGTGATTGTTCCAGTGCTAATTTAAGTACTTGGTCTTACTTCAGCTACAAACACAATCTTTCTCAATCTTTCCTAAGGACTACTATTTCTAGCTATGGAATGTCCTTGGGAAGATTCCTCTGGTTTAGAAAGAATCATTGGACTTAACCTATCCTACCATCCTTTTGTCACCACAATCTTCATCGTCGTGAAATAAATGGGTTGTGGGTAAGTATAAATCACCATGAATTCCATTTTGAAGTGCATATCTGTTTTGCTCCCCTTTAACATATGCCACGATATTCGAAAACATTTCGCATATGTCGGGAAAAGCCATCACGTAAAGTCAATCCATTTTTGATTAATCATTTCCCATATTAAATCACATTTTCTCCCTCATATTAAAAATATTAACCCAATCGATGTTTTTTATATCAATTTATTTAATAATATTTTAAGAAAGTTTTTGGGAAGAAAAATGCAAGTCAATTTTATCTTCATGATACCAAATGTTGAGATATGATACCGATAAGTGAAATGATCACAGATTCACCAAATTAAAATAAATTGACAAGGTTGGACCTGATTGATGATAACATCATATGATAAGATCAAATGGTTCTTGTAGGAAAATGTTGGTCGCATCGTCACGTCTGAAGTCATCTCTTGACACCACATGTACGATTGGTATTGTTGTCTTGACACCAATTAGTGAACTTGGCACTTTCGGCATCGAAGATTCTGAATGCTTGACAATTGCTCCCCCTGAATTGTTGACCCGTGTTCAATCGAAAGAGCTGTAGTCGTCGTTTGAGTGGTCGCCTCATCGAGAATGTAGATACCAATTGTGGATTGTTATGGTTTTAGATATGATAGCTTCATGAAAACAAGATTTCTCTTGTTGTAACAAATAAATGCACTGATGCGTACATAAATCCGTGTTAGGTTATGTTATAACGTAAACACAATCCCTTATATGATTATAAAGTAAACCATGCCCGTGAAAATTAATTCCCGTTGTTGAGCCAAAGCTTTCATAAGAAATACTTGACTTTAATATGAAAAACGGGTTGCAGTCTGAAATAACTACAAGCCATATAGGCATGTTTTATGAAATATTTACAACTTTTGTACGAACTCTATTTATGGTGCCGTGTCAATATTAATCAACATTTCAAAGGACGTAAATATTATCGTACCAAAAGACATGCCTTTGAAAAATAAAGTGAAAATATTTTTGGATTTTTCTATATTTTTCAATTTTTATGGTTTTTATATGGTTTTATATTTTTGTATTTTGCTATTGTGGATAAAAATATAAAAAATATATAAAGATGATCACCAAGGATACAGAGAATAGTTTACCGCCACTATTCTTTTGCTTCATCTACCAGTTCTAAGAGTATCGGGCGAGAAAGTTCTCAATCCTAGCTTGTCGGCCAAAAAATTCAATTCGAGCGCGATCTAAAGCCTTCGTGAAAATATCCGCCAATTGATACTCAGATCAGACAAAGTAAAGCTCGATCACTCCGTTTTCCACTTGCTCCTTGATAAAGTGGTAGCGAATGTCAATATGCTTCTACCGGGAGAATTGAACATTGTTGTAGCATAAGGCAATTGCACTCTTTTTGTCACAGTACATCAAAATTTTGTTGAAACCTAGACCATAGTCGGTTAATTGCGATCTCATCCAAATAATTTCAGCACAGCACCCGGACATAGGTATGTATTCTGCTTTCGTAGTTGAAATTGCAGCGCTTTTCGGCCTTTTGGATGCCCAACTGATTAGTCGATCTCCTACTAGTTGCAAAGTTCCACTTGTGCTACGTCTTGTATCTTGACAACCCGTGTAACCCGCATTTGTATATGACATGAGTGCAACCGAAGAGTCCTTCGAGTACCAAAGTCCCCGATTAATGGTTCCTTTAAGATATCGAAAGATCCGTTTAACCGTAGCTAAGTGTAACTCAGTAGGTTTAATTTGATACCGAGCACACATACATATAGCAAACTGAAGATCAGGTCGACTAGCTGTAATATACAGAAGGGTACCGATCATACCACGATAAAGTGTCGGATCAACGGCAATCCCATGTGGATCTACATCTAGCTTAGTTCGTTCCACCATTGCGGTATCCACGGGGTCGCAAGATTCCATCTTATACTTCTTTAGTGATTCAAGGGCATACTTGGATTGATTGATAAAGATGCCTCTAGGACTCTGAGATATCTGAAGACCTAAGAAGAATGATACCTTGCCCATCATTGACATCTTAAACTTGGAAGACACGAGAGTCCCAAACTCATCAGATAAGGTTTGGGTCGAGGCAGCAAATATAATATCATCAACATATATTTGTACCATAATCATATCTTTACCTCGTTTCTGAATGAACAGCGTTGGATCCACCTTGCCTTTAGCGAAGCCTTGTGTAGTGAGGAATTGTGATAATAGATCATACCACGCGCGTGGAGCTTGCTTCAACCCATAAAGAGCCTTCTTAAGCTTGTACACGTTATTAGGATATTTAGAATTCACAAAACCATCCGGCTGTTGAACATCGACCTCTTCCTTGATTTCACCATTAAGAAATGCCGTCTTCACATCCATCTAAAAGGCGATCATATTCATGTGGGCTGCATTAGCAGGGAATAGTCTAATAGCTTCCAAACGGGCAATCGGTGCAAATGATTCCATAAAATCGATTCCCAATAATTGCTTGTATCCACGAGCTACTAGTTGAGCTTTGTTCTTCAATATTCCGCCTAACTCGTCGAGTTTCACCTTGTAAACCCATTTCAAAGTGAGTAACTGCACTTGATCCGGGCATGGGACAAGTTCCCATACATCAAGACGTATAGATTCATTAAGTTCTTCTTGCATAGCTTCTATCCAACAAGATTTGGTAAATGCTTGTTGCCACGTCTTAGGTTCGATTTCACTGAGAAAAGCGTCAAAATTACAAAACATTGCGCTTTCTTGTAGTCGACTTTGTGTGGATACCGGATGATTAGGGTCACCAATAATAGAATCTATAGGATGATCCTTTGTCCACTCGCTGTCATGTTCACGAATCTGTGGATTGGAGTAGACCGTAGTAGGAGCTTCCTCTGAGGTGGACGAGCCGGCTTGATTATGGTCGGGAATTGGTACACCAAAGAATGGAAGTTCACGCATTTGAGCGAATTCCAAGTCGTGATCATCATCATCCTCTTCATCATCAATAGGCATGACATGGGTAGTCGATTCGGGGATTGGTTGAGAATTACTTGTTGAAGGTATGTCTTGACCAGTTGTAGGTGTAGACGTATTTGATTGTGCTTCGGTTGTTGGAGCGACAACTTCGGTAACCGGAGCTATTACTTTAGGTTTTGGAGTAACAATACTTGGAGGAGTAAAGAATTCGTCAAAGAACAGTTGAAACAACGTATCCCATTCATTCCTAGAAGGTGGTGTAAATGATGATGAAGTGGGGTTGTTTGGGACAAGACCAGAGCTAATGTTACTGGGTCCCATTTCATGAAGTGTGGGTTCAGAGCTTCTTTGCTCAGAAGTCATTGCTGTCAGCTCATCAAAATCGACATTCATAGTTTCAAGGATCTTACGATAATTAAGATTGTAGATTCGATATGCTTTCTTTGCGGGTGCATAACCAATGAAAATACCAATATCAGCCTTTGGTTGAAGTTTTCCCAAATTGTCACCATCATTATTTGGATAGCAAAGAGAACCAAATACATGAAGATATGATAAATCTGGTACTTTACCATGTAGAAGCTCATACGGTCTTTTACCATGGCGTTTTTGAATTAGTGACCGATTTTGGGTGAAAACTGCTGTAGATACTGCTTCTGCCCATAAAAATAATGGAGCCTTTGCGTAAATTAACATCGTTCAGCAACTTCCATATGTGTGCGATTTCGCCTTTCAACGACACCGTTTTGTTGTGGAGTGCGAGCAACAACTGTTTCGTGAGATATACCAACTTCTTCATAATACTTACGCAAGGTTTGATTCACAAATCCGATTCCATTATCTGTACGAATGCGTCGGACCGTAGTGTTGAGATGCACTTGAATCATCTTGAGAAATTCGATGATAATTTTAGGTGCCTCATCTTTTGTTGAAAGAAATTTCACCCATGTAAACCGAGAGTAATCATCCACCATGAAGAGGATGTACTTTTTACCACCAAGACATTCAACACGCATTGGCCCACAAAGATCCATATGCAACAAATAAAGTTTCTCTTGGTTGGTTTCTTCAGTCTTAGGTCTGTATGATTTCTTAGTGCTTTTCCCTATTTAACACGCGGAACACAAATGATCCTTGTGAAATGTAAGCTTAGGAAGACCACGAACAAGTTCGTTTTTCGCCAAATGATTAATAGCGTCAAAGTTAAGATGAGATAACCGTCGATGCCATAACCATGACTTAGTCTTCGATGCTTTGGAGAAAAGACATACGGGAGAAGCGGCCATCATATCTTGTAGAGACAAAGTGTACAAATTATTTCCTCGAGTACCTTTCAATAAATCAACCCCTTCCAAATTACGAATGAAGCAGGTATGCTCACAAAAAGCGACTTCAAGGTTTGAATCACAGAATTGTCCAACAGAAAATAAGTTATGATCGAGTCCTTCCACATAATATACTCTTGAAATGATAACGTTCCCAGTATGATATTCACCGTAACCCATTATCTTTGCAATATGATCATTTCCGAATCGAACCGTACCAAGAAACTTGCTGACGAAATTTCTGAGCTGAGAGCGATCTCCGGTCATATGCTTGGAGCAACCAGAGTCCAAATACCAGAGAACAATTTGGACCACCTGTTATCATCAACGACAGTAGACAATGCATTGGAAACTATTGCTTCCTGAGTGTTAGTAGATACAGATACAGAATTATCAGAATTGCTAACATTTATGTTATCCTTAGGTTTCCATCTTTTTCTAATGTGAGTTTTATCAATAACAGGTTTTATTGTTCCAACTTTCTGAGGTTTTGGATTATTAGTGGGCACTACAGTGGGAGTAGACCTATTTAAAGGGCACTTGATTCCTACAGTAGTGTCGGTGTTCCTAGTTAAAGGACACTCTTATGTTTTGGTAGCCTTGGTAAGTTAAAGGGCAAGCTTTTTCGCTGTAGTGGGAGTGATCCTAGTTAAAGGGAACACATTTCCTACTATAGTGAAAGTTCTACCAGTGGGACGCCACATCCAGCCAACTTGGGTTAACACTTTCCTAGTTGGTTTCCATTCTAAACCATTTTTACGGGCATTCATCTCATTCACATGGTCAATAAGGCAAGAATCATGACGAGTAAAAAACATACATTTATTAAAATTCCAACATTTCAAATTAGAATTCACAATAGGCTTAGAACACTACACAACCGTAGAGCCTTTAGGTTTAACTACATGATTCTTTTTATTTAAAACAGAAATAACATTCCTAGGGTGGGCTTCTACTTTCTTCTCAACTTGACTACTAGGGAGGGTAAGATCCTATCATTATTCATGTTTCTTGTAAGCTTAGATCTTTGAGCCTTAGTAGTGGTGTTTACTCCTGTAGAAGGCAACACGGGAATATTAGAAGCTGTTTTTGATTTTTCCTTATCTTTGGTGACCAATGTTTGAGATGGTTTAGTCCTAGGGCCCTTATTAAATGGTGTGACGGCGATGAGATTCCTTTTGATCGCACTAGAGGAAGATGCTGAGACGGTGGCTGCATTATCCACAACATTCTTACCTTTTAGGGTACGAAGTGTTTCCTTTAACTCAGCCAAAGCCAATTTTTTATCACAAATTTGTTCCCTCAAATCAAATATTTCCACCGACTTTCGATTCAATAGTTCAATCAATGATTGATTCTGTGCAGTGTTATTGGCACATGCGGGCTTTACTGAATCGAAGAGTCGTGTATTTTTATATTTTAAGTTATCAACTTTGGACAAAATCTTGGAAACTCGATTATCTAGATCAAGTTTAAAAATCTTAACGGCCTCAAGTACTTGCACACAATTAATCTCCTTTGATTTCTCTATGTCTATTGGCAATACTTTAGCAACCTTGTGACTTGGCTGACACTGTGGTGTTTCAAAAATCTCCTTAATAGATTGATTTTCACATTCAAGTGAAATACAATGTTTTTGAATCTCATCAAAACGTTTTGAAAGCGAAGTATAAGAATCCTTAAGCTTTAAAAATTCAGCGTCAGATTTGTGACAAGTACTATCTATCACATTATCCACAGATTCAACATTATGCACAATAGAATCATTATCAACACTATTATTCACACAGACGGAAACAATATCATGCGACATCACTTGCTTCAGAAGCTGATCATTTTGACGTGGAATTCGTTCTATTTCAATTAAACAATTTTCATGAGCAGCATCCATTTCATTGCAAACACGTTTAACTTCATTTATTTCCAAAACTAAATCTTGATCAATATTACTAAAACAAGCTTTAATATTGTTTACAAACGGAACATTTTCATCTCGAAACGCAGATCTAGTGTGCTTAAACTCCATTCACCTTCCGTTATGGCCGAAGCCGTCGTACGTTCCTTAATGACCTTGTCAAATTCGCAAAGTGTTGGTGCAACGTATTTAAGCTGTCTGACACCTGACTTGTCGGTGGAGTTAACTTAGTTAAATCCTTTTTTACAAGTGTAGGAGACGTACTAGGAAGGTTTTCATTTGACAAACTTTGGGGCACAACAGCTGATAAATGAGCTAATTCCGTTTGTAATCGAATACGTATCTTTTTATTAAATTGATCTTTATTATGTTGAACATAATCAAGCTTATGGAATTTTGAAAGCATTTTAGATCGAGTTTTTGCAAGTGACTGTGTCTCCTCAGTACTACGAACATAAGGTGCTTCTTTCGATTTGCCAATTAGGGTCACATCATAAAGACAAGGTATATATTCCTGAGCTTGTTTTGCATAACCGAGATTAGGTGGAAATCTTGAAGACACTTAAGTTCGAGTTCTTTAAACGACTTAGTTAAAAGATGAACCTTTTATGTGGAAGGGTATTGTTTTAAAATTTGTTGTTCTTTGAATTTAAGAAGTTTGGTAGCATTAATTTCCGATTCAAACTTTTTAGACTCGAGAGATTTGAAATCCATTTTAAGTTTGAAAAACGTTGACAACCGACTCTTTTTCTTTTAATTCATTGGAAAGATTAGCTTTTAATGATTCTATTTCTTTTAAGTGTTCAATCTTTTCCAAACGAAATCGGTCAAATTCAGAATAAGTTATTTTTCTGCTTGAGGGGCCATTTCAAAAGTTTTTACCTTTTCCTTATACAGCGCAAGCTCAGCGGTTAGGTTGGCATTAAATCTACATTTTGTAGGACGGCCACATTCATGTCATCAATAATATGTTTAGGCAATGTAGGTCCTTAGTTTCTTAGGATTGTAGATTTGTTTGATTGATCTAAAGAAAGGAGGAATAAAGAACTAGAGAGAGAGAGTTAGAGAGAGAAAGAAGAGAAAGAGAAGGCTGATTAAGTGACAAGTGAAAACACAAATGACCAACCCCTCCTAACATGCTATGAGGGGGTATATATAGCCCACCCTACATGTGGGCTATATGGGCTATATGGATTACATATAGGATCACGAGCTCATTACTTGAATATATCTTTGGAGTGACCGATCCATTCTAAATACGTAAAAATGTATTTCCAACAATATCCCCCAAAGGGAGGTCACTCCAAGTTACAATTTCCTAAATAGTCTATAGCGCGTGATCTATGCTAACAATGATGTGACCGAGACATTCCTTGGAAAAACATATTTCCAACAATCTCCCCCAAAGGGAGGTCACACCATTTTACAAAATCTCAAACCTAGCATACTATGCTTGAGTCTTCGATCTTGTTCTGTGAATATGCTGATGAGATCTTTGACTTTAGTCTTGAGCATGTTCTCTTTCCTTGACCTTGTGCATTCATCACTTGTGATATTTGCCTCTTCGTGACTTCATGTTCCATATACTTATACTTCTATAAATTCTTGAAAGCTTTAGAGTTTGATACAGCGGAAGACTTGACTTTTAGACTTTCTTGAATTTGATGAAGTATTAAGTGAATATAGTGTAAGCATGTGATGACGACTTCTTCTGGATTGTACACCGCAATGCCACCTTCTTGTTACGCTGCATAAGGCAATTTGCAACAAAACATATAAACGGATGAAATGGCCTTGAACATTTCATTCTAATTCGGTAGCATTTTACCTCTGGTCAATGAAGACCGTTGGACGATATTAAATATCGTACTTGTGGCAGGTAGTTTCAATTAAGAACCTCCTTGAAAAGATTTTGCGGGTAAACCCGTTCTCTTTATTCGACCGTCCAAAGCTGACTGCGAACATAAAGAGTGAATCATTTGGATACAATTATCCGCATGATTGAAGCCGTCAATTCATGTTCCTGGAACAAGTGAAATTCAATTAAGAACCGCACCATCGTTGCTTCCCAGTTGTCACGAGCTTGATTCGTATAGAATCTTGCAAGTTACCTACCAAGTGTTGTTTGAGGTTAACACTAGAAGGATTTCCACTCATCACTATGAACACTAAGGTATCACTCTGAGTGTTATGGCAAGATCACTAAGATATTGCGTAGAGGCCTGGAATGTGTTTAAATTCAATTAAGAATTAAACCACAGTTGCTTTCCAGTTATCACGTGTTTGATTGATAAAGAATCGCACAAGTCACCTACCATGAGCTTTTTGATATTCGCTCAAGAAGGATTTCCATCTTCATTGTAAATACTTTCGTATTACTCGGAGGTTCAGGCAAGATCATGAAGATTTTGCGTAGGACTCTTAAAATCTTTCTTACTTTTCAGAGTGTGTGAAGAAGCAAGGAATTCTGAAAGTGTGTCCCAGTGAGATAATTGATGATCTCAAATGGCTCTAGACTCAATCGTGCATTTTGGATTTTAGTGATCGGAGTCTGGAGAGGAGTGCCACTATTTCAATACCAATTTATTCGGAGTGAATAAATCAATAGATAATGCGTTGTCTCCGTGTGATTAAAACAAATATCTTTTGAAAGATATCTGAGTTAGCTGGGATGGGTTGTGTATTGCATCAATTGGTCCATGATGTTTGTCTTCAATATCAAGAATCATTAAAAATGATCTCAATAGAATATGTATTGACCCGGTTTCTGCCTAAGGCTGTAAGGAGGGCTTCTTTCTTTACACCCTTTTTCATTCTTCAACCCGTTCAATGCTTACCAATACGTCATCACTAGCACCTTGTTATGATTGTTCCAGTGCTAACTTAAGTACTTGGTCGGCATTCAGCTATGTTCACAATCTTTCTCCATCTTTCCTAAGGACTACTATTTCTAGCTATGGAATGTCCTTGGGAAGATTCCTCCGTTTCTAGAGGAATCATTGGACTTTAACCTATCCTACCATCCTTATGTCACCACAATCTTCATCGTCGTGAAATAAATGGGTTGTGGGTAAGTATAAATCACCATGAAATCCATTTTTAAGTGAAAATCCATTTTTCTCCCCTTTAACATATGCCACGATATCCGAAAACATTTCTCACATGTCGGGACGAGCTATCACGTTAAGTCAAACCATTTGTGATTAATCATTTCCCATATTAAATCACATTTTCTCCCCCATATTAAAAAATATTAACCCAATCGATGTTTTTAATATCAATTAATTTAATAGCAGTTTAAGAAATTTGGGAAGAAAAATGGAAATCCAGTTATCTTCATGCTTTACACAAGCTCCCTTTCAAATTAATGAGGGTGTACATGAAACGTGAATGAAGTACCTTTTAAACACAAGTGTAAGGTACTTATCACCTGCAAAGATCATATATGATAATGTATTCACAAGATTAGCAGTTTACGAGGTTGGACCTGAATAATGGAGAACATCATATGAAAGAATCACATGGTTCTTGTTCACGAATGTTGGTCACCTCATCACGTCTGAAGTTATCTCTTGACTCCATGTGTATGATTGATATCGTTGTCTTGACACCAATATGTAAACTTGGCACTCTCGGCATCAAGGATTCTGAATGCTGGACAATTGCTCCCCCTCAATTGTTGACCCCTGTTCTATTGAAAGAGATGTAGTCACCGATTGAGTAGTCGCATCGTCGAGTAAGTAGATATCAATTGTAAATTGCTACGGTTGGTGGAGATGATAACTTCATAAAACAAGATTTCTCTTGTTTTAACAAATAAATGCACTGATACGTACATAAATTCGTGTTAGATTATGTTATTACGTAAACACAATCCCTTACATGGTTATAAAGTAAACCATGCCCGAGAAAAAAAATTCCCGTTGTTGAGTCAAAGCTTTCTGGTGAAATGCTTGACTTTAATATGAAAAGCGAGTTACTATCAGAGATAATAGCAAGCCATTTTGAGCATGTTTTAAAACATTTGAACTTCTGCTCGAACTTTATTACAACCCCGTGTCATTATTGAATGACATTTATAGTATCGTAAATATTATCGATTCCAGAAGACATGCTCTTTTTATCAAAACATTTTGAACACACAATTTTGAATGATTTAGAAAAACCTTTTGAGAAATTCTCTAGAAATTGTGTTCATTGTTTTGAAAACCAATTACTTGAGCTGAAGATGTTGAATATCTTGCAAAACGAGCTCAAGTCCGAGAAGTTGTAAACTTCTGGTTGTTAAGGATAAGTTTATCATCGGCGATAAACATTCCTTTTAACTAAAGAACGAGTCCTAAGTTGACATTTACTTAGAAGTCGTTTTCATGAGCTTGAAAACTTTTGACTGTTTTAACGTAAATCTCATGACTGAGAAAGGTGAATTTCTCGTTAGGAGGAAAAGTTCTCGTATTTAAAAGATACACTTTCCTTGATGAGCTTAAAACCTGGAATGTTTTACTACAAGCTCATGACCGAGAAAAATTAATTTCCCGTTACGAGGATAAGTTATCATTAAAGATAAGCTTTCCTAAAATTAATGTCCGAGTTACAGTCTGATATTTAACTGTAAGTCATTGTGCATGAGCTTAAAAACTTCGAATGTTTTTATTATTAGCTCATGCCCGAGAAAAAAATAATTTCTCGTTGTAAGGATAAGTTTATCATCGGCGATAAACTTTCCTTTTAATTGAAGAACGATTTCTAAGTTGACATTTACTTAGAAGTCATGTTCATGAGCTTGAAAACTTTGAATGTGTTAACGGAAAGCTCATGACCGAGAAAGATGAATTTCTCGGTATGAGGAAAAGTTCTCGTATTTAAAAGATACACTTTCCTTTCTGAGCTTAAAAACATGGAATGTTTTAGTACAATCTCATGACCGAGAAAAATTAATTTCTCGTTACGAGGGTAAGTTATCATTTAAATATAACCTTCCCTTTATTTGAAGTCCGGGTCATTGTCTGACATTTAACAATGAACCATTTACACGAGCTTAAAACCATTGAATGGTTTTAACGTAAGCTCGTGTCTGAGAAAATTTAATTTCTCGTTAATGAGGATAAGTTTATCATCGGCGATAAACTTTCCTTTATTTGAAATTTGGGTCATCGTCTGACATTTAACGATGAGCCATTTACACAAGCTTAAAACCTTTGAATAAATTTAAATGTAAGCTCGTGTCCAAGAAAATTTAATTTCTCGTTTGAGAGGATAAGTTTATCATCGACAATAAACTTTCCTTTCTTTTATGATCGAGTTACAGCCTGTGATGTGAATATAAGTCCTTGTGCAAGTTAACCGTGAATCCCTTGAGACGCTTGTTTCTCTGATATCTGCTTCTTCAGCAACCAAACTCTGAGAGTATCCTTTGTTGAACGGTATACAATGATTGGACCGCTTCGTTCTTTTGGAACATCAACTTTGGTACCTGCATTCTCATTAGGAGTTTGTATACTTTGACCTTGGTTAGCGATATCTATCTTAGAAGCATGTGGGGGTTCATAGTTGTCTTTTCTTGTGCCAGAGGCGACCTGAGTCTATGATTCACTTGTCTTAGCTGGTAAACGTTTCCTTTTATAGAAAACCTTATGTTCAGGCTTAAGTGATGTATAATCCTTTTTAATTTCCTCCCTAACAGTCTTAGTAGAATTGGAGACTATCCTAGTTAAAGGGCACTCGTTTCCTACAAGAGTGAAAGTTCTACCAGTGGGGCGCCATATTTTACCAATGGGTTTGATTTTAGCAACCCACTGGGATTTAATTCTAGCCCAGGAGTTCACCTCATTAAGTAATTTCTTGACACAAGAGTCATGATTTGCCGTAAAGACACATTTTCTACATGTTTTACAAGTAGCATATTTAATGTCCGAGTAATTCCTAGATGATTGATCGATGCTCCTAGGAGATGACATGCTACGGCCAGCAGTGTTGGGTAATCTAGAAGGCATCTGACTAGGTTTGACATTGCTATCTCTTACATGTGTCTTTTGCTTAGCTTCCCTTGGACCAGATATATGGTGAACGTCATTTGAACTAGTTCTAGACGTGGTCTTGGTATTTTTAGAGAAACTAGAGGTAATCATGTTATTAGGTTTTGCTAAAGCTGTTTTAGTCACATTGGGCCTAGTTGCTGGAGTGACTGGTCTAGAAAGATGAACCAAATCAACTTGGGAGGCAAACCGCGGTCTCGAGGATTGAGGTCGCTCGGATATAAATGCAGTCGGTTGTCTCCAGACTGATTTGTAGGCGGTTTCCCCAAGATTGATGGTTTTTCAAGCTTAGTGTCCACACTAGTTCCTTTTGTTTTCCTTAATTCGTTTTTCAACGCCGCTATAGCAAAAACCTTCTCCTGAACTTGAGCCTTTAAAGTCTCATTCTCCTTAAGCAAGTTATCTTGGGATGCCAATTTAGATTCTAACAACTTAATTTGTTTCAAAAGATTATCTTTTTCAGCTTTAGAATCTAGAACTTTTTGATCCAATTTTTGTTCAAGAACAACTTTTGACTTTTCAAGTTTTTCAAGATATGTTTCAAACTTGTCAGTTCTCTTAGAAAAATCAAGTTTGGCATCCTCAAGATCTTTTGATTGTTTTGCTACAATCGTTTCGAGCTCTCTAATCTTGGAATCAGAATCAGTTAATGAAGCAGTTATAAGACAATTATCATGATGTTTAGCATTTTGAACACTTTCTCCCCCATTATGACTCACATCGGATGAATCAGAAGTGGTATTTCTATCACTCTTTTCCATCCCATGTTTGTCATAATTAGGTTCAGAATGCTCAATATGCGGCATATCATCAGCATATACATCATAAACAACATTACATTGTACCATGTTTGTAGGTTCTACATCATAAACGGGTAAAGTGTCATCAAAAGAGATCTCGTGAACATTCGCTGACGTGCCATTGGTATCATGTTGTCCTCCTGATTCCGTGCTCTTGCCATCGTTAGGCTCCAAGTTGTCAACCGTATGACCATTCTCCTCTTGCATCGGCATCATAGATTCTTGCACTCCATTATCATACACTTTCTGAAGTCTGGATCTTTCATAAATCGAAGACGAAACCGATTTCATAAATTTCAATAGTTTATCACGAAAATATTTAACCTCGTTCTGTGTGTATTGAAAAAATGACAGGCATATCCCTGAATTATCAGACTTGATGATATTGAATCGGAGGAAAGGAGTGAGTTGTGTCACAAGAGCCTGATATGCAGTTTCTGATGTAGAGTGATTAAAGTCTTCTTTGTAAAGTTGCTCAGCTAGGTGGTTCACGTTGAGGAACATTAAGTCGATGAATGTATAACGATCTTGACCAAAGAGTGTCACAAATTCGCTTCCTCCTTGAAACCATGAAATGGTCATAAGATGTGACTGAAGTAGTCGAACTGAAGTGATACTACTTTCTCTAGCTATGTCTTGCATTAGATGTAATTCTCCCTCTTGAAACGTCGAGGTCAGCGATTCCATTGAAGTGCGATGAAGAATGACGTTAAGGATTATGATCGATGAAAAATCCGTTTTCAATTTTAAATAAAGTTAATAAGTGTGAAAACACTTATCCTTTTACCACTTAATTATAATAATAACCAAGCCAAAACGTATATTTTATGTCGTAAATGTCGGAATTATGCGTGGTTTGTGTTTTTGTTGTGATTTAGGATCAAAATGTGAAAAGGGATGAAAACATGGGCTTTCACGGGCTTTTATCGAAGAAAAAGACAAAAGACGAAGTCAAAAGATCAAGAGTGCAAAAAGAACGAAAGTCCTAGGCCTATTCTGAAGATTTATCGAGGAAAAAGTCTAAAGACGAAAGTTTAATAAAGCCGAAGAACTCAAGTCTAATAAATGAAAGAAATTATAAGACGAGTTCAAATAATCCCGAGACAAAGTCGAAAAAGTCGAAGAATTTAGAAGACGAAAAGACGAGAAAGAAAGAAAGAAAGAAGGAAGCTTCCAACACATGCTTATCTCCCTAATCACTATAAATACCCTCCTAATGCCACCATTAGGAGGTGTTAGCTAATTTGACACATTAGTCTTTCCATTTTATTTTCCAAGCACTTTCATATTGTCATTTACATAATTGTCATTTAATTATCTTGTCTTGCACCTTAAATTTGTAAGTTTCTTTAATTCTTGCTTTTACTTTTATTGTTGAATCTTTGATTTTAATCAAGTTTTATATTAATCTCCTTCTACATTTCTTATTTTTGTTAATCTTTACGCTTATTATCTTATTGTCATGCTTATTAGATTAATTGTTATGTTTTTATGTGTTTGATTGTGTTAGCTTATTGATTTTATAGCTTATTGTGTGTTTGATTTGATTTTAGTTAAGTGTTTTTATTAGTTTATTTTATTAAAAGTTGATTTTTAATTTTTAGTTTTATTAGTGTTTTTCAAGTTTTTAATTTGTGGTTGAATTAGTTTTTCTTAAAAGTTTTTTAGATTAAGTTTTGGTAGATTGCTTATTTGATTTTAGCTTATTCGTGGCTTATTTTCTGATTTTTTGTGTTACTGTATATTTTATTTTTCATGTTTTCGGATTAGGGTTTATTATTCCCAAGTTTGTCATTTCTCTGAAATTGTTATTTCTCTGAATTTGTCATTTCTCTGAAAATTGCATCTTTTTCCTAAATTTTCCCTTTCTCTGAATTTAGTCATTATTCCGAAAAAACACAAAAGTCCGAAAAAGTCATTTTTCCGGAGAATAAATTTTCTGAAATCATTATTATTCCGAAAAAACAAGTTATTCCGGAACTTGTTTTTCCGAAAAACATGTTTTTCTGAAAATGCAACTATTGCGAAGATATCCAATCTCCGAAAACCCTGTAGCAATTCCGAAAATAATTAAGCAGCCTTCTTGCTTGCTTAGTTCGTTTGGCGCCAAAATGACCAGGCAGCTTGCTAGCTTCCAGCTAGCTGCCTGCTAGCTTGTTTATTTATTAGTATTGTTCCGTAATTGTTTAGTTTTATCTGAAAGTTATTCCGTTTTTAATTTTGAAATTTACGTATTTTTAGTTGAATTTTTTGTCTATTTTTAAAATTAATATTTTTACGTAAAGTTTAAGTTTTATCTTTTATTTAGTACACGCTTTAGCCTTTGCCTCGTTTAGCTTTAAAGTACCATTTTAGTTTTATTCTCTCCTTTTTCATTAAGCAAACTTTATTTTCGAGTCGATAGTTAATTTCGTCTTTTAGTTTTATTTTTATTAATTGTTTCGTTTTAAATTTACGTTTTATTATTTGTTTCGCTCCTTTATTATTAGTTATTTGTTTTTTTTTTCTCGTCATTTACGTTTTAATCATTTATAGCTTTATTTACCTTGCCTTTTACTTTAAAGTTTTGCAATTTTATTTTACAACAACGACCAATCTATTTCTTTTTCACCAAAGGACGACTGAGTCGCACTCTTAACCGGAAATCAATTCGAACTGAATCGAGAAACGAAGAACAATTTAATCTAGTGAAAACCTAGTTATTAAATGGCACCGCTGCCGGCTCTTTTCGTAAAGATTAACGGTTTTCTGTGAGAGACGCGTTGAATTTTGGGATCCGTTCACTCGTGAACGTTATTTTTCTTGCTTAAAATTTTTTTAAAAATCATAAAAATTAAAAATTTTCAAAAATACAAAAACATTAAAAAACGTATAAAAAGCATTTCTTTTTCAAAATTTTGCACCAAAAAGATTTTATTTTTATAAGCGTACATATATATTCTTTATTTCCTTGGTATCTTTTTCAAAAACATTAAAAAATACAAAAACATTAAAAACGTATAAAAAGCATTTCTTTTTCAAAGTTTTGCACCAAAAAGATTTTATTTTTATAAGCGTACATATATATTCTCTATTTCCATGGTATCTTTTTCTTTTGCTTTTGCAGGTGTATGCGTACTAGATCTTCAACTTATTCTGAGCCCGAGACTCTTGAAGATTTAGATATGGCTGGTGTGAACAACAACAATAACCCACCGCACCTCAACAATAATAACAACAATAATGTTCTTCCACCACCCGATCTTAGAACGATGGAGGAGCTTTGTCAACCCACGATGAATGGACGAGGAGGAACGATTGCGTCGATGCAAATCACGGCTCCGGAGTTTTCGTTGAAGCATCACATGATCCAACAAGTTCAAAACACTTGTCCATTTCGCGGATTACCGGATGATGATGCCAACAAACACCTCGACAAGTTCATTACTGTAACTCAAAGCATGAAGTTGCCCGGAGTTACTATGGATTTTCTTCGCCTTCACCTATTTCCACACACCTTATCCCATCATGCCGAAAAATGGTTTGATCGTCTTCCGAAGAATTCAATTCATACTTGGGATGAGATGACTCAACGCTTTTTGTCGCGCTACTTTCCACCATCCATGGTCACGAGCCTTCGAAATAAAATTAGTGGATTTACACAAGAACCCGATGAATCACTTTTTGATGCTTGGGAACGATATAATGTTTTGATCGATCGATGTCCAAACCACAACATGCTCCCTGTCACCTTAATTGATACTTTCTACAATGGTTTAACTTTTCGTGATCGTGATACGATTAATGCAGCCGCCGGTTGCACATTTATGAAAAGAAGACCTGAGGAGTGTAGAGAGCTTATAGAGAACATGACTACTCATCACAAAAATTGGGATTCATCCGCATCTTCAAGATCAAACCCGAGACTGAATGTTTCTTCTACTTCTTCAAACCATGATATCACCGAATTGACCCGCGCAATGGTCGAAAAGAGTAAAAACATGCAACTTTTGGCTATAAATCAACAACAACAAGTTAAAGCTGTAGCAACTTCTTGTGAGACCTGCGGCGGTCCTCATTCATACACTGATTGTCCTTCTACTCACGACAATCCGGAAAACGTGTATGCGGCTTATGGTAACTATTCAATGAAAAGCCATCAAGCTCGACCTCAAGGTGATCATAACTTGCTAAGTTACCGTTCTAACAACTTTCTTTCACCCGGTTTTTCTCCTCAAAACCAAAACCCCAAAAACTATAATAGAAGCAACCCAAACCCACCTCGATCTTCTAATCCTTATCACCCACCCACTCAACAAGCCCCACCCATTAATCAAGATGTTGAAGCCTTCTTGAGGACCCAAGGAGAGCAAATTAAGAATCTGCAAAGCCAAATCATCAACATGAAAGGAGATATCACTAAGAAAGGGAATGATATTAGATCCGAGCTTCGACATGATATAAAACCTCTTTTAGCACTCAAACAAATGATTTGAAGAATATGTTGGCTAGTTTCTTACCAACTACTCAACCCTATACTTCGGGATCTCTACCTTCAAATACCGTCACCAACCCGAGAGCGAATGTGAGTGCTATTACTACACGCAGTGGAGTAACCTTAGTAGGACCATCTATCCCTCCCCCAGTTACTCCATCTACACCTCCTCCACCACCATTTATCCCTCTTACTCCCACGCCTAGTATTAGTTCTCCATTACCGTCTCCACCTATGCATGAAGAACTACCCAAGAAACACCCTTCACCAACCCCACCTTCCACCTTTAAACCTTCAACATCTCAACCTTTACCTTCTACAACTTCCACCTATAAACCCAATATCCATTATCCTTCTCGCTTAGACAAGGCCAAATTGTAAACCAAGGATGACATTCAAGTGTCGAACTATTTGAAGAAGATTTCGGGACTGACCATCACCTTTAGACTTGTTGAAGCTCTTGCCCAAATGCCTAAATTTGTTAAGATGTTTAAGGAATTGCTTAATAAGAAGAAGAAGATGACCGAGTTTGTTAATACTCGATTGAATGAAAATTGTTCTGCCGTCCTTCTTAAAGAACTTCCGGAGAAACTTGGAGATCCCGGTCGTTTTGTGCTACCATGTACTTTTCACCAAACCGAAAAATTTACTACCTTAGCCGATCTCGGGGCAAGTATTAATTTGATGCCATTAAGTGTTTGGAAAAAGTTATCATTAACCGATATTACTCCAACAAAGATGACTCTTGAGCTAGCAAATCGCACTCTCGCTTACCCCGTTGGTATTGCCGAAGATGTGTTCATTAAAGTTGGCACTTTCACTTTTCCGGTCGACTTTGTTGTTGTTGATTATGAAATGGACCCTCGTATTCTGTTAATACTTGGTCGGCCATTCTTGAGAACCGGAAAAGCATTAGTCGATGTCTCCAAATGTGAGCTAATCTTAAGGGTCGGGAATGATGCTCAAGTTTTTAAGATGGGGAAGATTACAAGTAAGACAACTGGAAAAGAATCCGCGAAAATGATTAATGTGCTTCAAGAAGAGCTTACTTCTACTTTGGAAAGTTTTAAGCTTGATGACTTTGTTGTATATGTTAATCCTCTTTTCGAGTCTTCCCATGATAATCCACTTTTCCAAGACGATGTGGATGATTTTGATGATTCTCTCCCCAATGTGGATCCCCCACCAATCTATGATTCTCCACCGATCTATTATGATTCTTGTTCCGATAGGGATGATTATGCTGCTTTTGTTTCAGAGTATCTAGACATGCCCACTTATGATGATTTTGATGTTGTTGATACTCTCTCGAGTGATTCTTCACATGATGACCTTGCACCTACTTTTGATGAAGATCCTCCTCCAACAACAATGCTTGATCCTACTTTGGATGACTACTCATTTGAGGAAGATTTTGCTACTTTTCTCAACACTTACTTTCCAAATGAGAGTGATTCTCCTCCTTTGGAATTTGATGATGCTCTTTATCCTACTTTGGATATGAAGAAACCCGTTTCAAAGGAGAAGAAGCCGGACGACACCAATATTTGTAGCAATTATGTCTTGACACCTCTCTATCCACCTTTTGAGGATGAGATTGTGCGATTTATGAGCGGATCCTCTTCAAGGTCCACTGAGCCTGAGTGTTATTTCCCCCTAAAGGAAAAGGTGTTCGATCCCGGTATTGCAATTTCTAAGCGATCTCAGTATCCATCTGATGAAATAAAAGGAAAGATTTTTGGAACTTCTAGAGATATGCTTGCACCTCATCACCCTTGCTACCACCGTGCTCAACAACTGCTTAAGGGAACCTTGCCTACTCTTCTTTGGCTTGCCTTGTTCGCCTTAAGCTTGTGCTATTTGATGGATGAAAACCATGTATTTGATCCCGATGGATGTGTTTCAAGCTTCTTCCTATGCTAATCAAGGTCGAGTCAGGCTCGCGACTCGGTTAACAAAAACAAGCGCTTCTCGGGAGGCAACCCGCAATATCTATCCTTTTTTCTTTGTTTTTATAATAAGTGTAGGGGGAGACCCTAGTATGTGTTTATTGTTTTCTTTTTTATCATGTGCAGGGATTCAAGCTTTCAAAGATACATTCTTGATGACTTTTGACGACCCGTGATTCCGTGTACCCGTCTTACCGGTTCTATCCTAAACTCTTTTGATTCTCTATTTTATATTCTTCAATATTATAATAGGAATCACTTTAATTGTCTCTTCCTTAGCAAGATTTAAACAACGTGCATAATGTCCTAAGTGTAGGGGAGTTTACTCCCACATGCTTAAACATCAAGGACAATGTTTATATTAAGTGTAGGGGAGACTTCTATCGAAGTTAAGTGGGATTTTTCTTGTATTTGTCCTCATTTTAACCGGAAAATTGATTTTTCGACATTTTTTCAAAATTTTTGATCTATTTTGGCCTAGTTGTATTTACCTTTGTTATAGTTATTTTATTTCTTTGCTAGAATAAATTTTAATAAAGTGGTTTTAATTTTCAAACATTGTGAATCTTTTGACTCAACCCGGTTTTACTTATCTAAGTTTACTCTAGCTAGTATCCTTAACGTGTTCAAGTCAAGTTTTGCTAGGCTTTTATATAGGGAACTTTAAAACACGAAAGTCTTAACTCTCACGGGTTAAGAACAAGAACTTTTCGCAAGTTCCTATAATTGATCCTAGAAAGTCGTTTATCAAGGAAACTCTAAAATGCGAATTTTAAACTTGAAAGAGTCTAATAAGTTGCAAGATCCTATAGATGACTTGAAAACCCAAAACTTTGATTTAATAGGCTAAGCATCCACGAGTCTAATTCCTTGAGATTTTAAATTGTGGAGAACGAGAGATGATAGAGTCAATTATAAGTTTGGTATTCTTTCATGAATTTATGTGAGTTAGTTATGAGCTTTTTCTCCCATCGCTTGCTAATAAATTTAATTGCAATAAATAAGGTCATACGATTTAAAAAGTTACTTAGCTTCTAGCACAAGATCGTTTAAAAGTTGCTCGGTATTAATTAGAGTTCATAGCCAAGGCATAACTTATTGAAGCGGGATGCGAAGATTGGCGAGTCCGAAAAGGTCCTAACAAGACATGAGGGCTACATTTTGTTGCTAAAGATCCAAAAGTGATGTGAAGAATCATTTATCAAAAATCAATATGAAGGATCGAGACACACGACGAAAAACAAATACTCCCGTAAAGATCATGGAGAAGTCTATCCGAAAAGAACCTAGCAAGGTATGAGGATAAATAGATCCAAGTCCTAAAAGGAGGCGGATCGTTGTATATCAAAATCCCAAATAAAGATTGGAGAAAAATGAAGAAGTCGTGGTCCAAATATGAAGAGTCTCTCAAAAAGTTCAAGTGAAGAAATTACTATCATAAAGAGAAGACCATTATTTCATGAACGTCTCTCAAGATTTGAAGTATGAAGTCAATGCCAAATATCGATCCGAGAAAGGTCTCAAATCGTGAAGCGAGTTATGCCAAGATATGAACTTTATGAGGTCCCGAGAAGCAGTTTTAAAAGATTTTGTCCTTTAGCTAACTACTGATTAAATCGTCCTACTTTATTTCCGGCCTAATAAACTATCGAAATAAGTCAACAATAAATCTTCGTGACATACACCTAGGAATAAGGGAGTCTAAGCAAATAATTTCCCCACATGAGTTTGAATTAGTTTGCTAACTTATAATAACAATGATCTCGTTTTTAAGCTTGGTATGGGGAACGTGAAACTTGAGGATGATAATCATTCAGGACATTCCAAAACCCTAAGGTAAGTTTTTGATCTTTTTATTTGTTTTCTTCCTTTAAATATTTTGTCTCTTTAATAAAGGCCAATGTGGATTGATTGTGATGGGAAATGTAATCTTGCTTTGCAATTAATGCATTACATGAGGACATTGCAATGGTCAAGTGTAGGGGATTTAATAAGTGTGAAAACACTTATCCTTTTACCACTTAATTATAATAATAACCAAGCCAAAACGTGTATTTTATGTCGTAAATGTCGAAATTATGCGTGGTTTGTGTTTTTGTTGTGATTTAGGATCAAAATGTGAAAAGGGATGAAAACATGGGCTTTCACGGGCTTTTATCGAAGAAAAAGACAAAAGACGAAGTCAAAAGATCAAGAGTGCAAAAAGAACGAAAGTCCAAGGCCTATTCTGAAGATTTATCGAGGAAAAAATCTAAAGACGGAAGTTTAATAAAGCCGAAAAAATCAAGTCTAATAAATGAAGAAATTATAAGACGAGTTCAAATAATCCCGAGACAAAGTCGAAAAAGTCGAAGAATTTAGAAGACGAAAAGACGAGAAAGAAAGAAAGAAAGAAGGAAGCTTCCAACACATGCTTATCTCCCTAATCACTATAAATACCCTCCTAATGCCACCATTAGGAGGTGTTAGCTAATTTGACACATTAGTCTTTCCATTTTATTTTCAAAGCACTTTCTTAATTGTCATTTACTTACCTTGTCTTGCACCTTAAATTTGTAAGTTTCTTTAATTCTTGCTTTTACTTTTATTGTTGAATCATTAATTTTAATCAAGTTTTATATTACTCTCTCCTTCTACCTTTCTTATTTTTGTTAATATTTATGCTTATTATCTTATTGTCATGCTTATTAAATTAATTGTTATGTTTTTATGTGTTTGATTGTGTTAGCTTATTGATTTTATAGCTTATTGTGTGTTTGATTTGATTTTAGTTAAGTGTTTTTATTAGTTTATTTTATTAATAGTTGATTTTTACTTTTTAGTTTTATTAGTGTTTTTCAAGTTTTTAATTTGTTGTTGAATTAGTTTTTCTTAAAAGTGTTTTAGATTAAGTTTTGGTAGATTGCTTATTTGATTTTAGCTTATTCATGGCTTATTTTCTGATTTTTAGTGTTACTGTATCTTTTATTTTTCATGTTTTCAGATTAGGGTTTATTATTCCGAAGTTTGTCATTTCTCAGAATTTGTCATTTCTCTGAAAATTGCCTCTTTTTCCGAAATTTTTCCTTTCTCTGAATTTAGTCATTATTCCGAAAAAGCACAAAAGTTCGAAAAATTCATTTTTCCGAAGAAGCAATTTCTGAAATCATTTTTATTCCGACAAACAAGTTATTCCGAAAAAAATTGTTTTTCCAAAAAACATGTTTTTCTGAAAATGCAACTATTGCGAAGATATCCAATCTCTGAAAACCCCTGTAGCAATTCCAAAAATAATTAAGCAGCCTACTTGCTTGCTTAGTTCGTTTGGCGCCAAAATGACCAGGCAGCTTGCTAGCTTCCAGCTAGCTGCCTGCTAGCTTGTTTATTTATTAGTATTGTTCGTAATTGTTTAGTTTTATCTGAAAGTTGTTCCGTTTTTAATTTTGAAAGTTACGTATTTTTAGTTGAATTTTACGTCTATTTTTAAAATTAATATTTTTTCGTAAAGTTTAAGTTTTATCTTTTATTTAGTACCCGCTTTAACCTTTGCCTCGTTTAGCTTTAAAGTACCGTTTTAGTTTTATTCTCTCCTTTTTCATTAAGCAAACTTTATTTTCGAGTCAATAGTTAATTTCGTCTTTTAGTTTTATTTTTATTAATTGTTTCGTTTTAAATTTACGTTTTATTATCTGTTTCGCTCCTTTATTATTAGTTATTTGTTTTTATTTCTCGTCATTTACGTTTTAATCATTTATAGCTTAATTTACCTTGCCTTTTACTTTAAAGTTTTGCAATTTTATTTTACAACAACGAACAATCTATTTCTTTTTCACCAAAAGACGACTGAGTCGCACTTTTAACCGGAAATCAATTCGAATTGAATCGAGAAACGAAGAACAATTTAACTAAGTAAAATCTAGTTATTAAAAGTGATCGACCCGGCAACGTTTTGTCCAAAGATTTTACAACACACGACTCATAAAATGAATATATGTCAATTTTTACTTGTACAAATTGTCTAAAAAGAAATTTGAAAACATGGTGTTGGAAGGCCCAATTATACTCAGCCCAAAATACACAGCCCAATTATACTCAGCCCAATTATACTCAGCCCAATTTTACATCTATTTTCATACTTAAAACTTGACAAAGTCTTATAATGAAGAGAAAAGCCCAAAAACGTGACCCAAATACTTTTGATACGTATCAAAGTAAAAGTAACATGTGCTTAATATTTTCAAAACTGTTGATACGTGTCAAATATTTGAAACGCATAAGATATTTGTGGCCTAAAATACTCAACAGTGTCAAATACGTGGCAACACAAAACACAACACTCAATTTACTAAAAATAAATCCTACTTTTTTGCCTCCTCGTTCTCTCCGTCTTTGACTTTCTTAGGTATCATCACCTCAACAAAAACCTAATCATCTCATTCTAAACCAACGACACCCACACTTTTCTTCACTCAAAAATACCTCGGCCTCTTTTTTCTTTACACAAATCGTAAAACTCCATTCACACTCATACATATCATAGATCACAAAAAAATAAATCTGTGTTTGTGTATATTTGTGTTCACACGAGTATAATAACTCAACATGAAGAAAAAAACGAGTTTTATCCGCCCCTCATCTCTACATAAGAATCAATGAATAAAAGAATATCGTGTCCTTAGTCGAAGATCAAGACACGAATGATTACTGGTCGACAAGATTCATAAACTGGATCTCGGGTAAGTTTTTCTGTTTTGATTGATTGTTTTTCAACAAATCGAAACAAGGAGATGATGGAAACAAGCTTGTTTTCAATCACCCTTGGATGTAGAATATTTAAATGGGTTAACCCAGATAATTAGATCAATGATGAGAACTTATTTTCGTGAAGGATCTAAAAGATCTCGGTTTGCATGTGCAACCACGAAAAAATTGAATCTGAGATCTTTTCTTTGAGTCTTGTTGAATCTGAATGTTTTGACCGAGAGATGTTGGTCGAGGGGTAACTTTCTACAGTTTCTACAGTGACTGATGATTTGACCGAGAGATGTTGGTCTCACAAAGCAAATAAAAACGTATTTTTATTTGACCGAGAGATGTTGGTAATCTTTGGACTGATGATTTGACTGAAAGATGAGGGTGTGAGTTTCTACAGTTTATTTTTGTTGGAGGGGTAACTTGTCTTCAGTTTTGGTCGAGACTTGAATGTTTTTGGAGTCTAGTGTTGGTCTTGTGAGAGTGGGTGTTGGAGGCTGGGTTTCGTCTGTGTCAAGTCGAGTCGAGTCGGTTTATGTGTTTAGTCTGTGGGTGTCTGTTTGTTTAGTCTGTGGGTTTAAGTTGATTGTTTGTTTGTTTAGTCTGTGGTTTAGTCTTGGGTTTAGTCGATAGTGTCGAGTCTTTGGGTTCTGTTGGTCGACAATGGGTGTGGTGAGGTGTTGTTCGAGTCGAGGGAGGTTGGGTGAGTCAAGTCTGGGTTTTTGTTGAAGTCTGGATGTGAAGATCATACATCGCAATAAGGGACAAAAAAAATCAAACCAACGCAATAATTTTCATGTCCATCGCAATCTCAACAAACTCCATCGTAATGAGACAAAACAAACTTATAAATCGCAAACTTCTATCACAATGTATTAAAAAATAATGACCCTCACAATATTGAAAAAGTAACAGATCTATCGCAATATCCCAGCACCTGTCGTAAAACCGTCGCAAGGTTGTCGCAAAGCTGTCGCAATAACTCAAAAAGTTGTCGCAATATACCAAACTGTGTCGCAATATCAAAAGAAAAGTTGTCGCAATAACTCAAATAGCGTCGCAATATGCGTCGCAATATGTAAACCCTAGGCTATTGCGACGGAAAAAGTGTCGCAATAGTACAAAATTATCCCAAATTCCACTTTTTCCACTTTTTCGGATAAAACCCAACCAATTCGAGATTTTAAGCTAAAAAATGATCCAAACACCCAAAAATTTGGCGTTTTTAACCAAAGAAACAATACCAAATCAATACCACAACTATGTAGATGATTTGTATCAAGATTAAACCATAAAAACACTAAAAAATATTTGTATCGAATGATGTTGAATCAAAATAGACAAATCAATGATGAACAAACACAAGAACAACCTAATCAACCATGGCTCTTGATACAATTTGTAGGTCCTTAGTTTCTTAGGATTGTATATGTGTTTGATTGATCTAAAGAAAGGAGAGGAATAAAGAACTAGAGAGAAAGAGAGTTAGAGAGAGAAAGAAGAGAAAAAGAAGGTTGATTAAGTGAGAAGTGAAAACACAGATGACCAACCACTCCTAACATGCTAGGAGGGGGTATATATAGCCCACCCTACATGTGGGCTATATGGTCTATATGGATTACATATAGGATCACGATCCCATTACTTGAATATATCTTTGGAGTGACCGATCCTTTCTAAATACGCAAAAACGTATTTCCAACAGACACCATTACCAAATCATGTTGATCATAAGATTCCAGACCCGTCGTAGCATTTGGTTGAGTTTCACTCAAATGTGTTGGTTTGGATACAAAATCATTTGAGTTACTAGTTCCTGAATGCTATTTGAGGTTGTCATTCTCATGCTCAACTTGATGTTGATAATCATGAACAGTATTAGATGTATTAGATTTGGTTGGTACCTCACTAACGACATCAGAACCGTAGTGAGAGATATTTTCAACGAGAGCAGCTTAGGTTGTGTGAATGTCATCACAATCTGAATCATATACATCAAGATCATCTGCTTGATATGTTGCATTAGAAGTAGAAACGACTGCAATGCCTTCATTATCTGCTGCCCCTGGGTATGCAAGAAATGCTAACTCCTCTGTATCCAAAATCTTTCCCTTTGACTGAGCCGACCAAATACATCTTCTCATGAAACCACGTTGCATCCCTTCTCCTTTTCGGTTGAGTGCATTGCCTAGCCATATGACCTTGTCCTCGACAATTGTAGCAAGTCACAACCTTTTGAGGACCAACAGTGCTTCCATTTCCACTAGCTTGAGAATTCATAGCTTGAGCGTTCACGGTCCCTGTAGTGGGTCCATATGAATTTTGCCTTCCCTGAATGGATTGGACCGTCACTTGAACATCTTGAATAGTGGCTTGTTGGCGAGGATTTGAAGAAGTGCGGAGCTGATTGTTCGTTGCTGGAAATCCTCTAGTTGCAACAAGTTTTGACAAGTAGGCAGTAAGATGGTTTAAGACATCAGTAGGTGTATCATTTGGAGTAAAGACTAGTGCTTGAAGTGGTGGAAGTTCATTGAATTTGAAGGCTTGTGCTAGTGGTGCTTCAATTGGAAAATATCCTTGCTGAGGAGTATAGATCATTGGAGAAGTGATAACTTGTGATGGTTATGCTTGATGTGTTGGTTGTTGTGGATAAGGCTGTTGAAGTACACTTTGTTGAAATGTTTGTTGTGGCATCATTAGTGGTTGATAAGATGGTTGTTGTAGTTGCTGATAGGTGTGTTGTGGTTGATGTTGTAAGTATGATGGTTGTTGATAAGTGTAAGCCATGTTTTGGGGGGTCATTTGTTGAGAACCATACATGGCAAGTGGATCACGAACTTGTGGTGTTGACAACCTAGCCTCAATCACGTGGCATTCGTGTTGTTGACGAAAAGCTTGAAGTTGATCCACGTTGGTTTGATGCAAATCCTGAGCTAATTTAATAGCCGTCACGTACTTGCTCCATTCAGATGGGAGAGTGTTCAAATACTTGGTGTTTAACTGAAATGTAGGAATTGCTAGGCCATAGATGTTGAGCTCATTCATCAAAAGAGTGAATCTCAAATAGTAATCATTGGGAGTCTCCTCGAGGACATAGGCAAACTTATCAAATGTATCATATAGCTTACACTCTCGTTCTTGTTTAGTTAACGAGGTACCTTGCATTAGAACACGAATTCTATCCAATATCTCTTTGGCAACTTTATGTTTGCTGAAGAGTTTGTAGACATCTGGAGGAAGGCTTTGAAGAATGATGTTTGTAGCGTATTTATCACACTTGTCTTGAATCTTATCATCTCCAGTTAATTCACCCGTTATGCGAGGACGAGTAACTGCACCTTCCGTCACAGTACCATATACCAATGGTCCATTGAGCACCGATGCCCAAATTAGATGTCCGTTCTCTTTATTCAACATATAAAGTTCCATGCGGGAAGCCCAATCCTCGTACATAGTTTTCTCCAAAATTGGTGGACGATTATCTGCACCCGAGAGGATGGACTTATCAGTAATAAATGTGTACTCCAGTTTGATAATATAAGATTTAAAACTTTGGATCGAACAATGAGAGAAAGTAAATGTGTTTGATTTCGTATGTTGAAGTCGAGAAACAATGTTAAAATCCCTTAAGATATCTTCTGGATGAAAAATTAGAATTTTCGGAATAAGTGGTAAATTCGGAATAAATATGGTTTTCGGATAAATACACTAATTCGGATAAATCCTAGAATTCGGATAAAGGCACTAATTCGGATTAACTGCTGATTTCGGATAACTTGCCTTTTTCGGATAAAGTTGAGTTTTTCGGATAAAGTTCTATTTTCGGATAAAGTTCTATCTTCGGATAATTTCCTGTTTTCGGAAAAAAATCACCTTCTTCGGAAAAATCAGCTTCTTCGGAAAAAATCCTCTTTTCGGATAAAACACTTTCTTCGGAAAACTCCACTTTTCGGATAAAGTGGAGAATTCGGATAAATGAAGGTTGAGGGTTTTTGGATAAGTCTGTTTTTCGGAATAAATTAGATATTCGGAAAAAACGAACATTTCGGAAAAAGTTACCTTGACTTTTTCGTATAAAGCCCTTTCTTCGGATAAACCTTCTTCGAAATAAACAATTTTTTCGGAATACTAAAACCCTTTGCCGAAAAACAGTATTTCAGAATAAACTGACTTCTTCGGAATAAATCTAAACCCTTTTCCGAAACTGAACTCTTTGGCCGACTTCTTCCCTTGTTTCTCGGATCACAAACCACGAACGATTTTTTATGCTAAAAATTGATCCAAACACCCAAAATTTTTGTGATTTAACCAAAATAACATCACCAAATCTCTACCACAACTATGTAGAAGATTTTTATCAAGATTAAAACATGAAAACACAAAAAAAAATGGATCAATTGATTTTGGATCAAAATAGACACAAAAATCAAGAACACAAACACATAAACAATACAATCATCCCATGGCTCTTGATACCATTTGTTAGATATTGTAAATCTATGTATATTCTAGAGAGAGAAAGAGATAGAAAGATGGTAGATTTCATACACACTCTAGAGAGAGAAAGTAATGGAACTATGTGTAATATTAATGAAACCACACCCTCACCATCAAAGGAGAGGGCTTTTATACCAAGTCCACAAAGTGGGCTTGGTTTACATAGTGGGCCGCCGACCCATACATCACATAGGCTTGGTTTGGGCTTTGTTTAATAAATATAAATAAACTAAACTACGAGCTTCTACTATATCTATTGTTGGAGTGACCGAACCTTTCTAATACGTAAAACGTATTTCCAACAAGATACAAGACTACGAGCTACTACATAATATATTGTCGGAGTGAACGAATCTTCCTAAATACATAAAAACGTATTTCTAACAATCTCCTCCTAAGGGAGGTCACTCCAAAGTACAAGGGGGTTACCCGACTTACAATACAATAAAGATAAACCTAGCATGCTATGCTTGTCTTGAGCTCGTAGTCTTCGTCTTCCTTTTCTTTTTCTTTTCTAGTGAATATGTTGATGTGATATTTGATATCAATCTTGAGCATTTGTCTCTTTCTTGGATCTTGTGCATCACTTGTGATCTTCGCCTCTTCATGACTTCATGTCCCACATACTTATACCTTTGTAATTCTTGAAAGCTTCAGAGTTCGATACAGCGGAAGACTTGACTTTTAGGCTTTCTGGAATTGTTGAGGTATTAAGTGTAGAGAGCATAAGCATGCGGGGACGACTTCTTCTCTGACTCCGCAACGCCGCCGTCTTCAAATGTAGTAACATAAGTAGACACGAATGAAATGGATTTGAACATTTCATTCTAGTTCGGTAGAATTTTACCTCCAGTCGGTGAAGACCGTTGGACGATATAAAATATTGTACTTGTGGCAGGTAGCTTCAATTAAGAACCTCCTTTACAAGATTTCGCGAGTAAACCCGTTTTCTTTACTCGACCGGCCAAAACTAACTGCGAACGTAAAGACTGAATCATTTGGATAATATTATCCGCATGATTGAAGTCGTCAATTCAGATTCCTGGAACAAGTTTGATTCATTAAAGAATCGCACCATCGTTGTTTTCTAGTTGTCACGAGCTTGATTCATATAGAATCTTGCCAGTTACCTACCAAGTGCTGTTTGAGGTTAACACTAGAAGGATTTACACTCATCACTGTGAACACTAAGGTGTCACTCTGAGTGTTCTAGCAAGATCACTGAGATATTGGGTAGAGGCTTGGAACGTGTTTAAATTCAATTAAGAATTAAACAACTGTTGCTTTCCAGTTATCACGAGTTTGATTCATAAAGAATCACACAAGTCACCTACCATGAGCTTTTTAATGTTCGCTCAAGAAGGATTTCCACCTTCATTGTAAATACTTGCGTATCATTCGGATGTTCAGGCAAGATCATGAAGATTTTTGGTAGGAGTCTGAATATCTTTCTTACTTTTCATAGAGTGTGAAGAAGCAAGGAAAAATGGAATTATATCCTAATGAGATATTTGATGATCTCAAATGGCTCTAGACTCGATCATGCACTTTGGATTTTAGTGATCGGAGGTTGGAGAGGAGTGCCACCATTTCAATACCAAATTATTCGGAGTGAATAAATTGATATATAACATGTTGATCTCCGTGTGATTAAAACAAATACCTTTTAAGAGATATCTGAGTTAGCTGGGATGGGTTGTGCATTGCATCACCGGGTCTATGATGTCTATCTTCAATATCGAGCGTCATTAAAAATGATCTCAATAGCATATGTGTTGACCCAGTTTCTGCCTAAGTTGTAAGGAGGGCTTCTTTCTTTAGACGCTTTTATCTTTACAATTCTTTTTCATTCTTCAACCCCTTCAATGCTTACCAATATGTCATAACTAGCACCTTGTTGTGATTGTTCCAGTGCTAACTTAAGTACTTGGTCGGCATTCATCTACATTCACAAACTTTCTCCATCTTAACTAAGGATTACTATTTCTAGCTATGGAATGTCCTTAGGAAGATTCCTCCGGTTTTGGAAGAATCATTGGACTTAACCTATCCTACCATCCTTATGTCGCCATAATCTTCATCGTCGTGAAAGAAATGGGTTGAGGGTAAGTATATGTCACCATGAAAATCTATTTTCATGTGCAAATCCGTTTTGCTCCCCCTTAACATATGCCATGATATTCTAAAACATATAGCACATTTCGGGATGAGCTATCATGTTAAGTCAAACCATTTGTGATTAATCGTTACCCATATTAAATCACATTTTCTCCCCTATATTAAAGATATTAACCCAACCGATATTTTGGATATCAATTGATTTAATTAAGTTTTAAGAAAGTTTTTGGGAAGAAAAATGCAAGTCCGTTTCATCTTCATGATACCAAATTATGAGATATGATACTGATTTGTAAAATAATCACATTTTCACCATATAAGAATAAATTGACAAGGTTGGACCTGATTGATGAGAACATCATATGATAAGCTCACATGGCTCTTGTCGGTAAATTTTGGTCACCTCGTCACGTCTGAAGTCATCTCTGGGCACCACATGTACGATTGGTATTTTTGTCATGACACCAATTTGTGAACTTGGCACGTTCGGCATCGAAGATTCTGAATGCTTGACAATTGCTCCCCCTCAGTTGTTGACTTGTGTTCTACTGAAAGAGTTGTAGTCTTCGTTTGAGTAGTCGCATCGTCGAGTATGTAGATACCAATTGTAGATTGCTACGGTTTGTTGATATGATAACTTCATAAAAACAAGATTTCTCTTGTTTTAACAAATAAATGCACTGATGCGTACATATATTTGTGTTAGATTGTGTTATAACATAAACACAATCCCTTACATGGTTATAAAAGAAACCATGCCCGAGAAAATTTATTCCCGTTGTTGAGCCAAAGCTTTCATAAGAAATACTTGACTTTAATATGAAAAACGGGTTGCAGTCTGAAATAACTACAAGCCATATAGGCATGTTTTATGAAATATTTACAACTTTTGTACGAACTCTATTTATGGCACCATGTCAATATTAATCAACATTTCTAAGCCCGTAAATATTATCGTCCCAAAAGAGATGCCTTTGAAAAATAAAGTAAAAATATTTTTGGATTTTTCTGAATTTTTCAATTTTTATGGTTTTTATATGGTTTTATATTTTTGTAGTTTGCTTTTGAGGATAAAAATATAAACAAATATTTTGCTTCATCTGCCAGTTCCTTAAGAGTCTTGGGCGAGAAAGTTCTCAATTCTAGCTTGTCGGCCAAAAATTCAATTCGAGCGCGATCTAAAGCCTTCGTGAAAATATCCGCCAATTGATACTCAGATCGGACAAATTAAACCTCGATCACTCTGTTTTCCACTTGCTCCTTGATAAAGTGGTAGCGAATGTCAATATGCTTCGACCGGGAGAATTGAATGTTGTTGCAGCATAAGGCAATTTCACTTTTGTTGTCGCAGTACATCGGAATTTTGTTGAAACCTAGACCCTATTCGGTTAATTGCGATCTCATCCAAAGAAATTGATCACACCAACCGGACATAGCTATGTATCCTGCCTCCGTACTTGCGATTACAGCGCTTTTCTGCCTTTTCGATGCCCAACTGATCAGTCGATCTCCTAGTAGTTGCAAAGTTACACTTATGCTACACCTTGTATCTTGACAACCCGCGTGATCCGCATCTGCATATGCCATTAGTGCAATTGAAGAGTTCTTCAAATACCAAATTCCACGATTAATGGTTCCTTCAATATACCGAAAGATCCATTTAACAGTAGCTAAGTGTAACTCAGTAGGCCGAGGATACCGAGCACACAAACATATAGCAAATTGAAGATCAGGTCGACTAGCTGTGATGTACAGAAGGGTACCGATCATTCCACGATAAAGTGTCGGATCAATGGAAATCCCATGTGGATCTGCATGTAGCTTATTTCTTTCCACCATTGGAGTATCCACGGGGTCGCAAGATTCCATCTTACATTTCTTAAGCGATTCAAGGGCATACTTGGATTGATTGATAAAGATGCCTCTGGGACTCTGAGATATCTGAAGACCTAATAAAAATCTTACCTTGCCCATCATTGCAATCTTAAACTTGGAAGACATGAGTGTCCCAAACTCATCCGATAAGGTTTGGGTCGAGGCAACAAATATAATATCATCAACATATATTTGTACCATAATCATATCTTTACCTCTTTTTTGAATGAAGAGCGTGGGATCCACCTTGTTGGAAATACGTTTTTACGTATTTAGAAAGGATCGGTCACTCCAACTATATATACGTAGTGTGGGATTGTGATCCAATATGTAACACTATAGCCCATCAATCCCACATGTAGGGTGGGTTATATATACCCCCTCCTATCATGTTAGGAGGGGTTGGTCATTAGTTGTTCAATTATACATTCTTCCTTTCTCTCATTCTCTCATTTCTCTATCTAACTTTCTATCTCTAGTTCTTCATCTCTCTCCCTCTATTTAGATCTTAACAACACTTGTACAATCTGATAGGTGTGTAAACACCCATCCTTTTACCGCTTAACTATAATAATAACCAGGCCAAAACGTGTTTTTATGTCTTAAATGTCGGAATTATGCGTGGGTTTTTTTTTGTTGTGATTTAGGACGAAAATGTGAAAAGGGAAGAAAACACGGGCTTTCACGGGCTTTTATCGAAGAAAAAGACAAAAGACGAAGTCGAAAGATCAAGGGTGCCAAAAGAACGGAAGTCCAAGGACAATTTTGAAGATTTATCGAAGAAAAAGTCTAAAGACGGAAGTTTAATAAAAGCCGAAGAACTCAAGTCTAAATTAATGAAGAAATTACAAGACGAGTTTATTAATCCTGAGACAAAGTCGAAAAAGTCGAAGAAATTAGAAGTTGAGAAATCGAGAAAGAAAGAAGAAGGAACCAACACATGCTTAGTTTTCCTAATCACTATAAATAGACTCCTAATATGTCATTAGGTGTTGTTGGCTAATTTGACACATTATTTCTTCCATCTTTAATTACTTGCACATTTACTTAATTGTAGCTTTAATTACTTGTCTCGCACCTTAAATTTGTAAGCTTTTAATTCTTGTCTTTAATTTAATTGTTGAATCTTAATCTTAATCAAGTTTTTATTTTAATCTCTCATTCTCCCTTTCTTGTTTTGCTTAATCTTTGTGCTTATTATTCATATTGTCATGCTTATTTGATTACTTGTTATACTTTTATGTTTTTGATCTTGTTAGCTTATTGACTTTATAGCTTATTGTGTTTTTCTTAAATTTAATCAAGTGCTTATTCGTTAATTTTTATAAAAAGTTGATTTTTAATATTTTTATTGTTTAGTGTTTTTAAAAAGTTTTTGAATTTGGGCTTAATTGCTTTTTCTTAAAAGTGTTTTGGTTAAACTTTTAGATTAGTGCTTATTTGTGTTTAGCTTAATTTTGGTTTTGAGCTTATTTGGTTTTGATTGATATCCGGGTTATGTAAAACCCTCTTATTTCGGATAAGGGACTTGAGCAGTATTCAGGATAAGCTTACCAATAATTGATTCCGGATAAGAGTATCTTAGGGTTATTCCGGATATAGACGAGATTTTTATTCCGGATAAGGCTTCAAAGCTTATTCCAGATATTGGTGACAACAGTTATTCCGGATAAAGACTTAAGTTAATCCGGATAAGCGTACGGAATTTATTCCAGATAACACTTGTTTGGTATTCCGGATAACAAGCTCGTGGGTATTCAGGATAAGCCGTAGTACAAGTTATTCCGGATAGCGCTCAGTACATTATTCCGGATAAGCAGTTATTCCGGATAAGAAGGATTTGTGGAATTATTCCGGATAAGCGGATTCAGATTATTCAGGATAAGGAACCGAAGTTATTCTGGAAAAGGAGTGACAGTCTACATTCCGGATAACTTAGGGTGACGGATTCCGGATAAGCTATTTTAGTTTATTCCGGATAAAGCTTCGAACCATATTCCGGATAAATAGATCAAGTTGATTCAGGATAATTATTTTAGTGGGAATTCCGGATAAGGTGACAATATTCCGGATAACTCGTTGAACATTATTCCGGATAAACTGTCTTCGTTGGGTATTCCGGATAGTGACAGTATTACGGGGTCCAACTCAGGTTCTATTTACTTGCTTTTTATTTTCATGCATTTATTTTCCTGCCATTCTTCTTAAGTGTTATTTTTATTACTTTGTCTTAGTTTAATTTTAAAGTTTACATTTTTATTTGTTGGAAATATGTTTTTCCAAAGGAAGTCTCGGTCACATCATTATTAGCATAGATCACGAGCCATAGAATATTTAGAACTTTGTAACTTGGAGCGACCTCCCTTAGGGGGAGATTGTTGGAAATACGTTTTACGTATTTATGAAGGATCGGTCGCTCCAACGATAATTATGTAATGGGCTCGTGGTCCACTTAGTAATGTATAGTCCATATAGCCCACATGTAGGGTGGGCTATATATACACCCCTCCTAGCATGTTAGGAGGGGTTGGTGGTTCATTCATTTTACACTTTTTCATTAATCTAATCACTTTCTCTCTCTACTTTTCTTCCCTCTCATTTCTCTCTCTATACTTCATCTTCCTCCTTCCCCATTTCCACCATTAATCAATAGATCCAATCCATCATTTAACAAATCCTTAGAATCCGTAGACCTTTAATTGGTATCAAGAGCCATGGTTGAATCTTAGGATTTGCTTATTTTTTTATCTTTTGATTTGGTGGTAACAATCTTTTCTTTTCTAATTCTTTATCCATCTTTTCATCATTCGATCAATTTTTTATCAATTTTTTATAAATTTTATCGATTTTTATTTTTTTTATCAGTTTTATTTTTTTTCTTTTCGTGTGTTTTTACAATCAGTTTTTTTTTATTATCAGTTTTTTTTATTATCATTTTATCAATTTTTAAATAATCAGTTTTTTTTTTTTTTATATATATCATCATTTGTCTAATCATATTTTTTAATCAGTCGTTTTTCTTTTAAATAATTTTTTTATCAGTCATTTTTGTTATTCTGTCATTTTTTAATCATTTTTTTAATATGTCATTTTTAATCAGTTTCTTCTTCATTTTCATATCGGTCCAAAGTCTCAGTTTTTTTTTGATCAAATCAGTCCAATAGTCCATCGGTTCAAATCTGTTTACTCTGTCCAAACTGTCCAAAATTGTTCAATCAGTCCCAACCTGTCCAAAACTCAGTTTTCCGAATAGACAAGGTTTTCCGAATAGACAAGGTTTTCCGAATAGACAAGGTTTTCCGCATAGAAAGGACTTTCCGCATAGAAAAATTTTTCCTCATAGACCTACAATTTTTCCGCATAGAAAATTTTTTCCGCATAGAAAATTTTTCCGCATAGAAAATTTTTCCGCATAGAAAATTTTTCCGCATAGAAAATTTTTTCCGCATAGACTTTCCGAATAGACACAATTTATTCCGTGTAGACTCGATTTATTCCGTATAGACGGTAAGGGGATTCAAGCAAAACGGGAAACTAACTTTTGACTCCAAACACACCCTCGTCATACATTCCCTCCCCAACCAAATCCACTCACACTCTCGAACCACTGACACACACAAGACTAAAAACCCCCACCCTCCTCCCTCGAACCGACTCAAACAAAAACACAACCTCGACTCGATATTCGACTGACCTCAAACAGACTGACACCAAAAAGGATTTAGACCCACTCAAACCTGGACACAGACAACAACACTCTCACCTTCGCACCCTCTCGACCCTCACACACCTCACAATACCCTCGAAAGACCCTCGTCTCACCAACTCACCCCTCTCACCCCAACCACCCCGACACCCATCATACCCACAACCTCATCACTCCCTCACCCTCGACTAGACTCATTCACATCAACCTCGATTCAAAACCAAAACAAACCTACACAACACAACCTCAAAACCTCTCTCGTAAACCCCCTCACGACACTAAAACCCACAACCCACCCACGACCATCAACTAATCCTAACACCACTCAACAACAACACAGACTCACAAGACAGAACGACACTACAGTAGAGAGAGAGACTTAAACCAACATGTAATCAAAATTATACCTACCCGAGATCATTTAAGATCTTGAAGCCGATTTGTTTTAAGATCATAACAAGTTTTTGGTGATCTGTGTTGAAATAGACGGAGGTTTTAGGTCTCTTAGGAGGAGTAACATCTGGGAGGATTTAACAAAGAATTTGGGAGGCGATTTAGTTAGCAGGGGAGAGAGAGAATAGACTGATAAGAAGCGGATTTGGTGTGAGAAAAGGTGTTCTTGGGTTATGTATAAAGTCAAAAGTGTATATTATCTAGGCGGAGAAAACAAAGAAGTAAGTGGGGCGGTGGAAAGAAGCTGATTGGGCCACGTGGGTGGTGATACAGGCCACGTTTTTGACAGAAGGAGAAAACAAGAAACGATTTTTTTTTTATTAATTTAATTTTTAAATTAAGTAATTTTTTTTAAGTTATCGTAATTTTAAAAATTCCAAAAATATATCCGATCAGTTTTTCTAGTTTTATCTTTTTATTATTATTATTTTTTATTTTTATTTCTTTTCCTTTCTTTTTATTTTTATTCTTATTTTGAAAATTTTATTTTTTGGATATTAACTTTTATTTTTATATTCTTATTCAAATTTATTTTTTTTAAAAATGTATTTTTTTACTTTTTATTTTAGAAAAATGTTGTGATATTCCGTTATAGTCGGGACAAAGTGACGTGATATAGTGACAAGAATTATTTAGCCGACGGATTGTTAAGGCGGTTATTTTGAAAGTCAAAGTGGTAAAATAATTGTCGGGTTAAACGTTATTGTGGCCGGATTTGAAGACAAAGTGACGAGTCAACGTGACGGGATATATTTTTAGCAAATACGGATTTTTGATCGGGTTTAATTCTATAATCGTTTGAGCCGACAACATTTTTTTTTGAGCCGAGTCGAATTGTAAAAACCCGACTACAACAACATCCACATTATCTTTCTTCGACTTTCAATGGATTTTTTGAATTCGACATCAAACAAGGGAGAATCATATAATTTGCAAGACAAGGTCAGCGAAGGTGGCATCACTTCATTTCGAATGCTTCAGTCTCATCTTGTCACTCTTTCGGGGATTCAAGGAGGGAGCGAATTTGTGACAATCTTTGGTCAAGATCGTCATATATTCATGGAATCAATGTTCACCATCTTGACCCAACTCGCAGAGCAACTCAACAATGAAAATTTTAATCACTCTGCATCGGCACTTGCTTATAAGGCTCTTGTGACACAACTCACGCCTTTCCTCCAATTCCATATCATCAAGTCTGAAAGTTCGATGCTTTGCCAATCTTTTCTTCGAGATACAAATACCGAGCTTCGAGTCTTTCGTGATACAATATTGAAACTCATGACCTCGGTCTCGTCTTCGATTTATGAAAGATCTCGACTTCAGCAAACGTATGATAATGGAGTGCAAGAATCAATGCCGCAGATGCAAGAGGAGAATTGTCATACGGTTGAAAAATTGGAGCCTATCAATGCCAAGAGCACGGAATCAGGAGGACAACATGATACCAGTGGCATGTCAGGAATTGTTCACGAGATCTCTTTTGCTGACACCGTACCCGTTTATGACGAAGAGCCGGCAAACATGGTACAATGTAATGTTGTTTATGATGTATATGTTGATGATATGCCGCATATTGACCATTCTGAACCTAATTATGACAAACATGGGATGGAAAAGAGTGATAGCAATACCACTTCTGATTCATCCGATGTAAGTCATAATGGGGGAGAAAGTATTCAAAATGCTAAACATCATGATAATTGTCCCATAACTGCTTCATTGATTGCTTCTGATTCCAAGATTAGAGAGCTCGAAATGATTGTAGCTCAACAATTAAAAGATCTTGAGGATGCCAAACTTGAATTTTCTAAGAAAACGGACAAATTTGAAACATACTTTCAAAAACTTGAAAAGTCAAACGTTGTTCTTGAAAGAAAATTGGATCAAACTGTTCTAAATTCTAAAGCTGAAAAGGATAATCTTTTGAAACGAATTCAACTGCTTGAATCTAAGTTGGCATCCCAAGATAACTTGCTCAAAGAGAATGAGACTTTAAAGGCCCAAGTACAGGAAAAGGTTTTTGCTATAGCTGCGTTGAAAAACGAGTTAAGGAAAAATAGAGGACCTAGTGTGGACACTAAGCTTGAAAAACTATCAATCTTGGGGAAACCGCCTATAAATCAGTTCGTCAGACAACCGATTGTCAGACAACCTACTGCATTAAGATCTGAGCGACCACAATCCTCGAGACCGCGGTTTGCCTCCCAAGTTGATTTGGTTCATCTTTTTAGACCAGTCACTCCAGCAACTAGGCCTAATGTGATCACTCCAGCTTTAGCAAGACCAAATCATATGATTGCCTCTAGTTTCCCTAAAAATACCAAGACCACGTCTATAACTAGTTCAAATGACGTTTTCCATGAATCTGATCTTAGGGAAGCTAAGCAAAAGACACATGTAAGAGATAGGAATTTCAAACCTAGTCAGATGCCTTCTAGTTTACCCAACACTGCTAACCGTAGCATGTCCAATCCTAGGAGCATCAATCAATCATCTAGGGATTCTAGATCTTACTCGGACATTAAATATGCTACTTGTAAAACATGTAGAAAATGTGTCTTTATGGCAAATCATGATTCCTGTATCAAAAAATTGCTTAATGAGGTGAACTGCCGTGCTAGAATTAAGTCCCAGTGGATAGCTAAAATCAAACCCTTTGGTAAAGTTTGACGCCCCACTGGTAGAACTTTCACTCTTGTAGGAAACGAGTGCCCTTTAACTAGGATAGTCTCCTATTCTACTAAGTCTACTAGGGAGGAAACTGATAAAGATGATACTTCACTTACGCCTAAACTTAAGGTTTTCTATAAAAGGAAACGTTTGCCAGCCAAGACTAGTGAATCATCTACTCAGGTCGCCTCTGAAACAAGTAAAGCCAACTGTGAACCCCCACGTGCTTCAAAAATAGATATCTCTCACCCATGCAAAAGTATACAAACTCCTAATGAGAATTCAGGTACCAAAGTTGATGTTCCAAAAGAACGAAGCGGTCCAATCGTTGTATACCGTTCAATTAAGGACACTCTTAGAGTTTGGTTGCTGAAGAAGCAGATATCAGAGAAACAAATGTCTCAGGGGATTCATGGTTAAGCCAAACAAGGACTTATAGTCACATCACAGACTATAACTCGATCATCAAAGAAAGGAAAGTTTATCGCCGATGATAAACTTATCCTAAAAACGAGAAATTCATTTTTCTCGGGCATGAGCTTATATCAAAAACATTCCACGTTTTTAAGCTCATGCACTAGGACTTACAGTCACATAACAGACTGTAACTCGATCTCAAAAGACAGGAAAGTTCATCCCGATGATGACTTATCCTAAAAACGAGAAATTCATTTTTCTCGGGCATGAGCTTATGTTAAAAACATTCCACGTTTTTAAGCTCATGCACAAAGGCTTATGGATAAATGACAGTCTATAACCCGTTCTTCAAAGGCAGGAAAGTTTATCGCCGATGATAAACTTATCCTTACAACGAGAAATTAATTTTTCTCGGGCATGAGCTAATAATAAAAACATTCGAAGTTTTTAAGCTCATGCACAATGACTTACAGTTAAATGTCAGACTGTAACTCGAACTTCAAATAAAGGAAAGTTTATCATTAATGATAAACTTATCGTCATAACGAGAAATTCAATTTTCTCGGTCATGAGCTTGTCTTAAAACATTCGATGTTTTAAGCTCAGAAAGGAAAGTGTATCTTTTAAATAAGAGAACTTTTCCTCATAACGAGAAATTAACCTTTCTCGGTCATGAGCTTTCCGTTAAAACAGTCAAAGTTTTCAAGCTCATGAAAACGACTTCTAAGTAAATGTCAGCTTAGGACTCGTCCTTCAGATAAAAGGAAAGTTTATCGCCGATGATAAACTTATCCTTAACAACGGGAAGTTTACAACTTCTCGGACTTGAGCTCGTTTTATAAGATATTCAACGTCTTAAGCTCAAGTAATTGGTTTTCAAAACTTTGAACACAATTTTTCGAGAATTTCTCAAAAGGTTTTTCTAAATCTTTCAAAATTGTGTGTTCAAAAATATTTTGGATAAAAAGAGCATGTCTTCTGGAATCGATAATATTTACGAACCTAGAAATGTCATTCAATAATGACACGGGGTTGTAAATAAAGTTCGAGCAGAAGTTTAAAAGATTTAAAACATGCTCCATATGGTTTGCTATTATTTCAGATAGCAACCCGCTTTTCATAATCAAGTCAAGCATTTCACCGGAAAGCTTTGACTCAACAACGAGAATTAATTTTCTTGGGGACGTGACGAGGTGACCAACATTCGTGAACAAGAACCATGTGCTTCTTTCATATGTTGTTCTCCATTATTCAGGTCCAACCTCGTAATTTGCTAATCTTGTGAATTCATTATTATATATGATCTTTGCACGTAATAAATACCTTACACTTGTGTTTAAAAGGTATTTAATTTACGTTTCAGCACACCCTCATTAATTTGAGGGGGAGCTTGTGTAACTCATGAAGATAATTGGATTTGCATTTTTCTTCCCAAATTTTCTTAAAAGGCTATTAAATCAATTGATATTAAAAACATCGATTGGGTTAATATTTTTAATATGGGGGAGAAAATGTGATTTAATATGGGAAATGATTAATCACAAATGGTTTGACTTAACGTGTTAGCTCATCCCGACATGTGCGAAATGTTTTCGAATATCGTAGCATATGTTAAGGGGGAGCAAAATGGATTTACACTTCAAAATGGATTTCATGGTGACATACACTTACCCAAAACATCTCTAGTTCACGACGGTGAAGATTGTGGTGACATAAGGATGGTAGGATAGGTTAAAGTCCAATGATTTCTCTAGAACCGGAGGAATCTTCCCAAGGACATTCCATAGCTAGAAATAGTAGTCCTTAGGAAAGATGGAGAAAGATTGTGAACGTAGCTGAATGCCGACCAAGTACTTAAGTTAGCACTGGAACAATCACAACAAGGTGCTAGTGATGACGTATTGGTAAGCATTGAAGGGGTTGAAGAATGAAAAAGAATTGTAAAGATAAAGGGTGTAAAGAAAGAAGCCCTCCTTACAACTTTAGGCAGAAACCGGGTCAATACATATGCTATTGAGGTCATTTTTGCTAATGATTCTCGGTATTGAAGAAAGACATCATGGACCCAGTGATGCAATGCACAACCCTTCCCCAGCTAACTCAAATATCTCTCAAAAGGTATTTGTTTTAATCACACGGAGATCAACACGTTATCTATTGGTTTATTCACTCCGAATAGACTGGTATTGAAAAGGTGGCACTCCTCTCCAGCCATCGATCACTAAATCAAAACGCACAATCGAGTCTAGAGCCAAGAGATCATCAAAAGTCTCATTAGGACACTTTCCATTTATTCCTTGCTTTCTCACACACTGTGAAAAGTAAGAGATTTTCATGAGTCCTACGCAGTATTCCTGTAATATTGCCAGAACATCCGAGTAATACGCAAGTACTACAATGAAGATGGAAATCCTGCTTGAGCCAACATCAAACAAGCTCATGGTAGGTTACACGTGCGGTTCTTTTAGAACCAATCTTGTGAAAAACTGGAAGGTAACAGTGGTTTAATTCTTAATTGAACTTAAACTCGTTCCAGGCCTCTTCGCATTATCATATGATCTTGCCAGAACACTCAGAGTGACTCTTTATTGACCACAGTGACGAGTGGAAATCCTTCTAGTGTTAACATCAAACAGCACTTGGTAGGTGACGTGCAAGATTCTTTATGAATTGAGCTCGTGACAACTGGAAAGCAACGATGGTGAAAATCTTAATTGAAATTCACTTGTTCCAGGTTTCATGAATTGACGGCTTCAAATCACAAGGATAATTTATCCAAGTGATTCACTCTTTATGTTCGCAGTCAGCTTTGGACGGTCGAATAAAGAGAACGGGTTTACCCGCGAAATCCTGTCAGGAAGTTACTTAATTGAAACTATCCGTCACGGGTACGATATCTAATATCGTCCAACGGTCTTCACCGACCGGAGGTAAAATGCTACCGAATTAGAAAAAAATGTTCAAAGCCATTTTATTCGTGTCGTTGCTGTGTACCTGTTAAAGACGGTGGCGTTGCTGTGTACCTGTTGAAGACGGTGGCGTTGCTGTGTACCAGTGAAGACGGTGGTGTTGCGGTGTACCTGTAAAAGTCGTTCCCACATGCTTATGTCTTTTGCAACAAAGTTCAGCAAAAATTCAAGAAAGTACAAGATGAAGTCTTCCGCTGTACCAAACTCTGAAGCTTTCGAGAATTCAACAAAAAGACGTAAGTGTGTGGAACATGAAGTCACGAGGAGGCAAAGTTCACAAGAAAGGCAAAGATCGCACGTGAAAGGCCAAAGAACAATGCCCTCAAGTCAAAGCCAAAAAGATCAAACCAACATATTCACAACAAAAGAAAGAAAAGAAGAAAAGACTACGAGCTAAAGAACGAAGACTTAGTATAGTATGCTAGGTTTAGAACTTTGTAACGTGGAGTGACCTCCCTTAGGGGGAGATTGTTAGAAATACGTTTTAACGTATATTAGAAGTATCGGTCACTCCACAATATGATTTATGTTGTAATAGCTCGTAGTTAGCAATTAGTTAAATATTACTTATTAAGTTAAGTAAGAACCGGTCCATGGGCTTGTCATGGACCGGCCCAAGCCCAATGTTAGGCTTGGAGTATAAATACCCCTTTCCACCATGGAAAGGGGTTGGTTGTTTTTTCATTTGCACTTTCATTTTAATAAAATCATACACATTTTCTCTCACTTTCTCTCTCTAGTTTCTCTCACTAGAAAACATCAACCCACTTCATAGATTCATAGGTTATCAATATTCTACACATTTGTTAGTTTGGCCAGGGAATCTGTTTATTAAAGCTAAGGCATCTGATTGTTTATTTAATGCATCGATTTGTCATATATAAGGAATCTGTTATTTATTTAAGTTTGTTGATCGCAATGTTAGCTCAGTTGCTCAGCTGAATCTTCTTTTCTTTGTATGTTTTTTGTGTATTGGCGTCTCAAAACATCTGTTAAATTTCTTAGGTCATTGTGACGAATGGGGTTTTGAAGTCCCTTAAACGTTTGTGAAACAATGAAGTGTCTGATCTAGAAGTAATTGACCTTAAAAACCGTAGGCGATCATCTCTTCCGCCATTGATTCTAATCCCCTTTTATGTTCAGGTGCGTGATGAGGGTGATTACGTCTATTCGAAATTAGGTGCACTTTAGGGCATTAATTTACAAGCGCATTAGGGCATCAGTTTAAGATTCTATTACGGCATCAATTTAAGACTCTATTAGGGCATCAATTTAAGACTCTATTAGGTCATTCGGGTATCATGAAAAGAGTATTTGTTTGTGTGTTTGATTAGTGCGTCAAAGTTTCATGAAAATATAATTTTTTGGTTAGATAACCGCATAATGAAATTATTTAAGGTCATGTGTTTGTTCGATTGTTTGATTAGTGAATCATGGTATCATGAAAAAGAGCATCTGTTTTGAGACTGTATTAGGGCATCGGTTTGTTACTTTGTTTAAGGCATCTGTTCTAATGTTGTATCAGGGCATCAATTTGTTTGTTTGTTTAATGCATCCGTTTGTATATTCTAGTGCATCCTTTTGACCCATATGCAACCCGCCCATCATGCTACCCCTACAACATAGCTTCTTATTTGCAACTAAAAGTGTTTCTTATGTTTTTTAATAAAACTGCTACCAGATACTTTTGGTACTTTGGAACTAAAGGGGTGTTTGGATAAACAAAATGAATCTCACTATGTGATTATATTGAATAAGTATTTTTGTTTAATAAAACTGCTACCATTATGTAAGTTTTGCTACTTCTAAAAAAGGTGTAGTCATGTTTGTTGATACAATGCTTTGTTATCTATATGGATACGTGTATGTTCATGGTGTATACATGTGTATCTCAATCAATTATAGATTCGGTAGTATTAGGGCACGAATTAGTATCTTTGGGGTATCAATGAGTATTATTAGGACATCAATTAAGTAATAGCAGGGCATCAATGAGTATTATTAGGGAATCGGTTAAGTATTATTAGGGAATCAGATAAGTATTATTAGGAATCGGTTAAGTATTATTAGGGAATCAAATGATTATTATTCGAGCATCAATAGATATTTACTGCTGCATCAGTGAGTATTATTAGTAAGTATTATAGTCTGATTTTGAATATATAGGATTATCTATAATAAGATACCCACTTACTTACAAATGGTCAATTTAGGTGATGTTTATCTATAACGAGTCAAAAGAGTATTTTTTTATGAATGTATCTTATATTTTTTCATAATATTCTTACAAGGACCATCAACTTTATAATTTACATTAATGCTTGAATCACATTCAGTTGTGTAAACTTATATAGTGTTCTGAAGGCTATTTCTAACTTTTACAGGTGATCATATATTTTGTTATCACCCGCGTTGTATTTACTGGATTGTTTGCCGACTCTAGTTAGCCTATCTCGCTTCTCATATTAATTGTTTCTAAATCAGGAGTTTCGAGTACAGATGATGGTGGCTAAGGCAGTCGTATACCAGGTACCTTCTAAACAGAATTATTCTCGATGGCTCTATTAGATTGTTTAGCTTTGATTGTGCTTATATTTCGTATATGTTATTCAACTATATCAAAGTTCATGCAATTTTTTTATCGATGTTATTTTTAGTAATTATGTTAGAAAAAAGATGTAGGGTGTCCACACAGTTCTTGCTTGCCTGATATTAGTTGAAAAGAGTTTTATTATGACTTGTTTATCGCGTTACATGTGTAGCATATATAGGATATTTGATGTTTGTTAAGATACATTCTTAGAGGAGGCATATCATTGGTTTGGGTCAATTGCAGAAACAAATAGATATAGAACGCGTCTGGTTTAATCTTCTGACGTATGTACTTGTAGATTTTATAAGCACTCGTGTTTATGCTAAGAATATGGATATTTGTATATCATTAAAATTTTCATCTAAAATGATGATGTCAAAAGTTTCTTTTGCAACTTATGTTCATTGATTACCATGGCAGGCCTATATTAGCCTAAGATACTATCCGTTACGGCAATATGAAATCTGACATGGAAGCTATATATGGTTTTAATTCACAAACAAAAAAATTAAATATGACATTAAAGCTCAATATTATCCTTTAACTAATTTATTAAATTGCATATCAACATATGTTTGAGGTACTTGTTTAGTGCATTCGTTTTAGGTAGTTTATTCCATTCGTTTTAGGTAGTTTAGTGCATCCGTCAGTGTGAAAGTAGGGCATCCAAATATAAAGTTGAAAGCTCATCAATTGTTCAACTTGTTGCTAGTATCTATCAAGCTTAACCATCATTGCTAATGTTGTTTTGGTTTAACATTTCCAGAGGTTACAAGAGGTTTTCTTTTAACACATAGATGCTATTGAAAAGTCTCTTGATGCCAATTGTTATTCCCTTCAAGGTATTCATCGTGTTCCAACGATACACCTAATTTCATTTTTTACCTTGACATGTTCCAACCTGAACACTTTCTAAATTGCACAGTCCCAATTTCTTTTTTGGCCTTGATCTGTTCTAACCTGAACACTTTCTGAGTTACCCAGTCTTTCCGCCTCTTCAAAATTAACAATGCTTACTCTTGTTTACAATGAACTAACTTGTCAGGGAAGTTATCGTTGAGTTGAAGGCAGTTGGTGCAACTGAGATCCAGTTTGTAAATTGTTGAATGCGTGTTGATTCATAAGTTGTAATGTTCGCGTAGAAATGTCCAAGCGCAAATATATTGCTTCCTAAACCTTGCTATCCAGTCTATGAAGCTCTTGCCACTCTTAATCAATCCAAAATCAGACCTTTTGACCTTCTTCAAGATAAAGGAAAGTTCAATAGGATGAAAGGGTCATCTAGTTTGCGTATTATCCAACCTGTTAGAGAAAATGACAAGTCATCGCTACTTAACTCGAAATCAATGTAACCTCAGTATGTTAAACCGTTGGTTGGGAACTCCTCATTTTTTACATATTCTATTATGATAAATATGATGACACAGTTATGTAATTAGTTTTTTTACCTTGTATATGAAAGGAAAACATTTTTATGTTCTATTTTCTTGTGGCACTGTATGAATAATAATAAGATGCAAACGCAGCCTTATTATCTCAACCTTAAATAAAATCCTATTATGTTGTTATTATTTCTCCCTATGTCTATGTGTCTTGACCATATGTCGAAAATAACATATCTAAAAATTACTAATTCTTGCATATAAAACCATATGACGAGAAAGATTTATATATCTAACTGACAGTATATCCACTTCACCTGTCAGCGAAAATCAAATATATACCAATAATGATGCATCAGTGTTAAAAATAAAAGTTGAATCACTACATAATGGTGAAACTCGGATTTTATTGTCGATAAAAAATGTTCAATATCGTAGAAACAATAATTAGAATTTGGTTACTTAAAGGAGTATCTATGCATTACAAACTGATATGCAAACATACAAATTGCTACAGGTTTCATTTATGCAATACACACATTCTTTCTTATAAAAACCTCGCTAACACAAAACCAGGGTCCTTCTTATTGTTATCATAGATCACAACAACCTTGAAAGAAATCCACGTGAACCGTGTGTTGGGTGCTCATTCTTCTTGTGAGGCATTCTTCTCCTCTGAACCTTAATAGATACATTAAACAAACCAATCAGAGCAAAAAATAAGTGATAGTATTGACACCATACAAACCACTAGGTAACTTAATCTTATTACAGGAGCAAAAGTTGCACTAGGCATTGTTACACGTACCACTGGTCCGTCACACACCATCAGTTGGTCTGTCACACACCATGATCTAAAAGATGCAAATGTCAAAGACAAGATTTATGTAGAAGTGAGATGTACACAGTGCTACTAGTTAAAATATCACATCACATCGTCACAACACATCATGAAAATGTTCCTGCCTGAAGAGATGGAGGATGCACACTGCATCACATAATGACATAACTTAGAAACAAAAACTAGCAATTTATGAATGAGAACAAGCTATAGCTGATACGCAACTAACTCGATTGTGAAGTTTACTCCAGCCCGAGCGCGTAAGCGTCTACTATAACGAAGCCAGCGACGGTAGGTTTGTCCCGCGCGATGTGTTGATGGATTTAGAGCCTAAGGCTATGGATAGTTTGAGATTAGGGCCGTATGGGCATATTTTTTGGCCTGAACTCATACTAAGTCATCTATAAAAAGTAACAAGTGAAAGTACACTGGTAAATGGTTGTTAAACCAAATTATCAGTAAATAATTGCTTCAAGATGAGCAAGTCACATATAACCCAAACATAAAAGAGATTTCAAGAGAGTTGTTGCTAGATTCTTTAGCATATATCATTTTTCAATTCTTATAGAATACAAGTGGTAACCAAAAGGGACAACTACCGCCTATTTTACGGTTGCTAGTAACACATGGCCATGTTATTACAGTTAAAAGATTTTAAAGTGATGTCAATTGTCATGTCTAGCAAAAGTGCAAAATAATCTACAAGCTTAAGCAAGAGAACAGAAAGTATTTGAATACCATGTAAGCTTCCATTTCAGCCTTTCATGATGACATTTCTTCTCTAGATCATTTACACATAAGTTACTACAAGTAGATAATGATTATTTACACATTTCTAAGCCCATTTTTCCGAATAAAAGACATCAATTATCCTGTGGTCCAAGTGAGATTATGATTGGGTAAGAAACAAGTGAAAGTAAATTAAAAAAATTAGAAGGGTCTATAAAAATTAGAGAATCACATGTATAAAATACCATTGAGTCATTCTATCAAACGGCTTGTCTACCGTTTATGTAAACAGATTTTATGAACATTTTTTCCTCAAGTTTTCTTCAAATGACTACTATATACACTACATTAGTAAAAAACTATCAAAATCGATTCATATTTTAATCAAAAATATGATTGACCAAGCAAAATTAAAAGAAACCCTATCTAAATAAGAACAAAGATTCGTAGAGGTGAAACACTACAGTCAGATATATAATCGAAAATAGTTACATGCCTTACGTTGATCTTCAATGTAGGAATTATTATGAGATGATTTAATACAAAAATTGGAATGGTTCATAAAGAACACTAGATCGTCGTTCTGAGAGAATAAGAAAGAAAAAAATTAAATAAAAGACAGCTTTTATATGGTGAAAATGAAAAGGTTGAGATAACTAGTCCTTGAAAAAAAGAAAGAAATGAGATGATCTCCATCTCCGTTCAGGACACCGGAGATGATCTCCATCGTCGTTCAAGACGCCGGAGATGATCATCATCGTCGTTCAGGTCGCCGTCCAGGATGATCTTCATCGCCAGAGATGATCCCCATGCTAGTTCTGTCACCAGGGGTGATCTCCATCGCTGAATACGCAAGAAAGGTGAGTCGTGGGGGTCAACGGTGGTTCATGGAGGTTGTGGTGGATATGGTGGACGTGGGAAAGAAATACGCTAACAGGGAAAATATAAAAAAGAGAAGTGGTATAAAAGTTTGAAAAGTGAAAAATTTACCCATAAAGATTTAAAAATTACATTTCGACCCCCTATAGTTTTGGTGCGAAAAAAAGGAGGAGGATTTGTATTGTTTTCTATGTTTTCTACCAAAGAAAGGTTTTCTAATGATCCCATCTCTCACTCTCTCTCTCTCTCTCTCTCTGTCTCTCTCTCTCTCTCTCTCACTCTCTCTCTCTCTCTCTCTCTCTCTCTCTCTATATATATATATATATATATATATATATATATATATATATATATATATATATATATATATATATATATTATAACACCCCACCAAATGCTATGCGCAGCGGAACTACAACATTTGGGTGCTAGTCAGTTATCATTGCACACAAGGTATATCGAACGACTCCAAAGAGACGTCAATTTGAAACTTAAATTAAAAATTGTTAAAAAGATACATGTCTACGGTTTTTCCAACCCCACTTGGTACAACAGAGTTTAGCGTTTTCGATCCCCATGAATCTCAACCCAAAAATTTCAGTTTCTCAACAACATAACATTAAAGTTAAAAATGTTTAAGTAGAAAAGGGAGGAAAACAAGCAGACTCCAAGCCATACACACAACATCCATCCCATGCACGCTCCATGCTACACTTCAGCGGTTACCTGAAACACATGCTAAATTTGGTCAACGAAAACGTTGAGTGGAATTCATAGGTTTTACAATTCATTTTGAACATATGTGAAATAAAAACCATTCACGATCATTCATAGACTTGTCGATCAAACAATCTATATTCAAGATACTGGCAATTGTGTTTAAGCTCATGACACTAAACCGTTAACTCACCCGCGTAATAATTACCGGCGTGATTCAGATGAAACCAAGGCCCCTAATAAGGCATCAGTTGCAATTATACCTTATCTCTTATCACAAATTATCCGTCCGCAGGGGGTATCAACGTACTAGCCCTCGTCTCGGATAGGGTAGTCAACCCCATAGTACTATCACTTTGTATAAGCGGCTATTTCTAATCCACGCTAGGACTAAACAATAGTTAATAGTTCATGAAATTAGGGACTTTTGCAACTAGGTACTCAACACAATTTCAAAGGCAACATTCGGGACCAACAATCATTCATGACATATGTTCATTTTAAAAACTAGCATGCATTTCCCTCGCGGGTAAAACAGTTTGAAATAATAATAAGCGAGGCTATAAATTCACACCTTATATATCAAGTAGTCGATAGTTCGAGAGACGGTCACTGACGACGATACGGATGCCCGGGTAAATCAACACTATCAACCAAATAACGCGTAATGAGTAATCTCATTTTAAAACCTTATGGTACTGTATATAATACATAAATACTAGTCACTTATGACAATTACAACTCACGCCAAAACAAAACAACAAGCGTTACTCATTTTACACCATTCGTCCTTATTATTAACGTTATCCATTTTTATTTATTTTCGCCGATACTTACCAAAAGTACGGACTATTTTACTATACTTAACCATCTTTATAAAATTTGACAAAATTCTCAAAAATACTATAAGACCTGTAGATAACACATATTTAATCCCAACAAAAATTTTTACTTCTACGACCCGTTACTCAATGCTTTTCCAAAAACTACGTTTTTCGGACTGAAATTGTACTTTGACCAAGTCGGACCCGTTTGACCCGTTTAAAATACTCCATTGACCCATTTGACACCTAAGTCCTATAGTAGACTCAAATGTGCAGGTTTGACACCAAAATTCAGTCCTTGACCATTTACCAAACTAGACTTATAGTCCCCGGGATTTGACCTAAAACCAATCATAACTTCGGATTATGACGGTTTTCATCTCCCGGTACACGAATTTCAAAACGTCATAACTTTTGACTCGTTAGGAGTCGTAAGCTCTACCTTATACCAAATCTAAGCTAAGAAAATTCTCTACAAGTCTATCCTATCCACAAGACCTGTTTTCAAAATGATTTTTACGAAAATGCCTTAATTTTTCTGCCTAAATTCAATCATACCAAAATCACACTTACGCTCGATTCCAAACCTATTTATCATCACTAGGCATCATCCTAAGCTTCCCTAATCACAACCAAACCATATTTTCAGTTCCTAACCCCTATTGATCATCAACCTCATAAGCTAAAATCCTAAAAACAAACATGCAAGTACTTGTATCCATCTAAAACATCTATGAACACAAGATTAAACACAAAACCAATGCTCAAAACATCAATCACCATGGCTCCCCAAACACCCCCCTTAGCCGTGGGGTTTGGGTGACCAAAACACCACAACCAAATCAATTTTGGTGGGTTTGTTTAGTGATTATACCCCCATTACACATGAATTTAACATGCATTTATCCAATTAACATCAAAAACGAGTTTGAAAAATTCCTTTGATTCTTGAAAAAAAAAATTTGAATGCATGTTATATTTGATTACATAGAAAGGTAGGGAATGATTAGATTAGAGGTGGTCTAACCTTAGTTTTAATCAAAACCAAGTAGAAAAAAAAATTAATGGTGGTTTTTGGTGGGTTGGGGGTGACCGTCGGCCTAAAGGGGAAGAGAGGGAGAGAACAAATTTTTTTTTTTCAAGTGCTTTTGTTAAGTGTGTGTTTACATTTCCCCTTTTTGTAAAATTGGAAGGACCCCTTGTGCAATTTAGGATTTCTTTTGGCCTCAAGTAAAAACGACACTAAAACTTTGCGGGATTGACTCACTAGTCATTTTAGAAAATTTTACGAGAGTCGGAAATTATCCCAAACACTCCAAAATACTTTTGGGATACTTTAAATGTACCCGGAAAGCTATAAAACTCACCCGACTCGACTTAACACGAACCGTAAGTAAAATTCTCGAAAAATTACATTATCGATAAAACGTCAATAATTATAGAAATTTGGGCATCCATCGGGATCGTATTCGTCATCGTCCTTCTTGAATCGTCAATCGTCAAAATTATAACCTCGAACATCGGTTTCAACCAAAATACTAAAATATATAGCAATTTATATTTATTAAAAATTTCAAAAATTTGCGTAAATTAGGGTAATGTTAGTGACCTCGGTTATAGGATATCACATCCACCCCTCCTTAAAGAGAGCGACGTCCCGGCGCTCGCCTCTTCTTATACTCACATTTCGTACCGCTGGAACAGATGAGGATACCTTTCCTTGAAAAAGTCCTCACGTTCCCAAGTGTATTCCGGTTCACGCTTAGAATTCCATCGAACCTTCACAATAGGAATTCCACTACGCTTCAGCCTCTTGACCTCTCGGTCCATAATTTCCACAGGTTCTTCCACAAAATGCATTTTGTCGTCTAGTCGAATCTCGTCCAAAGGAATCACCAATTCCTTATCCGCCAAACTCTTCTTCAAGTTCGATACGTGAAACGTGTCGTGAATAGCACTAAGCTCGCTCGGCAACTCTAACTTGTACGCTACTGGTCCAATTCGTTTAACGATCTTAAATGGTCCAATATACCTCGGACTCAACTTTCCTTTCTTCCCAAAACGAATTACACCCTTCCACGGCGATACCTTGAGCATAACCATATCTCCAACTTCGAATTCCAACGGTTTCCTTCTGTTATCGGCATAACTCTTCTGTCGGCTTCTCGCGGCAAGTAGTCGGTTCTTGATTTGCACAATCTTCTCTGTCGTTTCTAAAACCATTTCGGGTCCAGTCAATTGACTTTCTCCTACTTCACTCCAACACACCGGCGATCTACACTTCCTTCCATACAACGCTTCGAACGGTGCTGCCTTGATACTCGCATGGTAACTATTATTATACGAAAACTCCACTAGAGGGAAGTGGCGTTCCCAACTTCCTCCAAAATCAATCACGCATGCTCGGAGCATGTCCTCCATCGTCTGAATAGTTCTTTCACTCTGGCCGTCAGTTTCCGGGTGATAAGCCGTACTTAAATTCAATTCAGTGCCCATCGCACTTTGAAGCGATTTCCAAAATTCCGAAGTAAATCTACTATCGCGATCCGAAATGATCGATAACGGCACTCCATGTCTGCAAACGATCTCCTTCACGTACACACTGGCCAGCTTTTCCATACTGTCCGTCTTCTTCATAGGTAAGAAATGAGCAGATTTCGTTAACCTATCCACTATTACCCATATCATATCACATCCACTAGGAGTTCTAGGTAAACCCGTCACGAAATCCATAGCGATTTTCTCCCATTTCCATTCTGGGATTTCTGGTTGTACCAACAACCCAGACGGTTTCTTATGTTCTGCTTGAACCTTCGCGCAAGTCAAACACTTACTAACGTAACGAGCAATATCCGCCTTCATATTCGGCCACCAATAAACTTTCTTCAGGTCGTGATACATTTTATCCGATCCAGGATGTATCGAATACTTCGACCTATGAGACTCGTTCATAACCAATTCTCGTACTCCCGGCTTTCCTTCCTCAGATGAACACAATGGTAACCAAATCCGATTCTCGAAATATCTCAATCCGTCTGACCTAATCACAAAAAGAGGTTTCAACATTCTTCCCAAGTTCTCAGCTTCAACATTCCCTTTCATTAGTCCCCTCTCTTGAGCCTTCAGTATAGTTTCGGTTAAGTCAACGCTCTCAGTCATTACCAAAGCTCTGACTCTCAAAGGTTTCTCTCGTTCCTTCCTACTCAGTGCATCCGCTACAACATTCGCCTTGCCAGGATGGTAGCGAATTTCACAGTCATAGTCACTCAGTAGTTCTACCCATCGTCTCTGTCGCATGTTCAACTCCTTTTGATCTAAAATGTGTTGCAAACTCTTGTGGTCAGTGAATACAACACACTTCGTCCCATACAAATAGTGTCTCCACAACTTCAACGCAAAGACTACAGCTCCTAATTCCAAATCGTGCGTCATGTAGTTCTCCTCATTCTTCCTCAGTTGTCTCGACGCGTAAGCTATCACCTTTTCACGCTGCATCAATACCGCTCCATAACCCTTACGAGATGCGTCACAATATACTATAAAGTCTTCGGTTCCTTCAGGCAATGACAATATTGGTGCAGAACATAACTTGTCCTTGAGCGTTTTGAAAGCGAATTCTTCCTCATTTCCCCATTCATACACCCTATTCTTTTCGGTAAGCTTTGTCAATGGCTTTGCTATCAACGAAAATCCTTCAATGAATCTCCGATAATACCCAGCTAAACCAAGGAATTGTCGAACTTCAGTCGGCGTTGTCGGTGCCGACCATTCCCTGATTGCTTCGACCTTGGCAGGATCCACGCGAACTCCTTTGCTATCAATCACGTGACCAAGGAATTGCACGGATTCTAACCAAAACTCACACTTCGAGAACTTCGCATACAGCTTCTCCTTCTTTAGCAGATCCAAAATCTTTCTCAGGTGCTTCTCGTGCTCCTCCTTACTCTTAGAGTAAATAAGAATATCATCGATGAAAACAATAACAAACTTATCTAGATACGGCTTGCATACGCGATTCATAAGGTCCATGAATACAGCAGGCGCGTTCGTCAACCCAAACGGCATCACTCGAAATTCAAAGTGTCCATACCGCGTACGAAAGACAGTTACAGGAATATCCTCCTCTCTTACGCGTAGTTGATGATACCCTGATCTTAAATCGATTTTTGAGTATACACTGGAACCTTGCAATTGATCAAACAAATCGTCAATCCTCGGCAATGGATACCGATTCTTAACCGTCAGCTTGTTGAGTTCTCTATAGTCAATACACATCCGAAATGAACCATCTTTCTTCTTCACAAACAACACTGGCGCTCCCCATGGTGATGAGCTCGGCCTAATAAATCCCTTGTCCATCAACTCCTTCAGTTGATCCGATGACTCCTTTAACTCGGATGGTGCTAAGCGATAGGGTGCACGCGCAACCGGCGCAGCTCCTGGCACCAAATCAATTCAAAACTCGACCTCACGGGTGGGTGGTAAACCCGGCAGCTCGTCTGGAAAAACTTCCGGATATTCACAGATAACAGGTACCTCTTCAATCCTCGCCTCTAAATCACCATCACTCGAAACTTGTGCCAAAAACACATCGCATCCACTCTCTACATACTTCATCATTTTCAAACAGGAAATCACTTTCAAACGAGAAGTGCATTCGTCTCCCTTCATAGTCAAGACTTTATTCCTCAACGGAATCTGAACTAATCTCTCGCAACAGACGATCATAGCACTGTGCGCCATTAGCCAATCCATTCCCACAATCATGTCAAAAGATCCTAGTTCTATAGGCATCAAGTCGATTTTAAAAGCGTAATTTCCTAACTTCAAGGTACACCCTTTCAGTATAGAATTCGTACTAACAATTTTCCCATCGGCTAACTCAACGTTATAACTAGTCGCTAACAACACCGGTTTTCTATCGATATGACGACTAAATTTAACATCAACAAAACTCTTGTCGGAGCCAGAATCAAACAAAATACTAGCATAACAAGCGTCTAGCAAAAACGTACCGGTAACCACGTTAGGACCCTGTGGTTTATCAGCCGTCCCTACTTGATACACGGCAGCAGCATTGTTACCTCCTTGCTTGTTTCCTGCCTTCGGGCAATTCCCTTGCATATGGCCTCTCTCTCCACATCCAAAACATCCCCTCATTCTTATAGCATTCGCCCCAGTGGCTACCCCTTTCGTTCGGCAATCAGACATCCTGTGACCCGCTTTTCCACATTTGCCGCATGCAGGCGGGCAATTCCCTACATGGTACAAGTTGCACCTACCACAGTGGGGATTCACTTTTGCTCCTCTGGGGTTTGTCACAGCTCTCATCCCTTCATTCCTTCGCTGGTTAAACTGCTGATTGCGGTTTTGACCATGGTTGTTTCGATTTCCACCTCGGCTTTGACCCTGGGATTGATTGCTCTGTGCCGCTTCCCATTTCCTCTTATTTCCTTCAGCAATGAAGTTCTTCTAGTCCTGGAGTTTGACATCCATCAATGCGTGAGCCATCTGGACCGCTTCATCAAACGACCCAGGTTTAGACGAAGTCGTCTCACCCTTGATATTACTGGATAAACCTTTGATGTACTGTTTCATCTTCTTGTTACCATCAGCAAAGGTGTCTGGACACAAAAGGCTTAGTTCATTAAACCTCCTGGTGTAAGCAGCGATATCATTGTTTTTCAAAGTCAGGTGCCTAAACTCATCTTCCAATTGACCCAACTCCTCTTCCGGGCAGAACTTCTTGGTCAAAAGAGCTTTAGTTGCAGTCCATGTTCTTGCATTCGCTACTGCCAATCCAACAGTGGCTACTTGGGTGTTCCACCAACTTATTGCATCGTCAAGAAACGTAGCAGTCGCAAACTTGACCTTGTTCGCTTCTGAACAACCACTAATCTCGAAAGTACTTTCAACCTTTTCCAACCATCTCCTGAGTTCTAGAGCTCCACCAGTTCCACGAAATTGCGTGGGACCACATTTTATGAAATTAGAGTAAGTACATTCTCTTGGGGCTTGCTGTCTCCCCGCATTTCTGCCCTGGTCTAGATTCCTTCCTGCTCGGTCTGCTTCTAGCGCATTCGCAATGGCTTCCTGAATCATCGTGTTCACACGATCGGCGGTTAGCTTTGGAGGCATGGTGCGTTATCAAATATCTCTTTCTGCAAGACAGGGAAAATAGAAAAACAATGTAAGTACACACATCAAGATTAAGATGGATTTCTCTTTCAAGACATAATATAAATACAACGACACATCACTACAGAGTTACTAATATTCATCAATTCACATCACAAAAGATCAAATTTAAGACATATCACAGATCATGAAAGGTAAACATGGATTGTATTGATAATCAACCAAAATTGTGACAAGTATTGCCACTACAATCATTCACCATAAAACTTAAGTCCTTAAGTTTTTCGTCATAATGCCATCATACAAAAGTCTAAAACAGTTCTATTACAACGATCAAAGATAAAATACAAGACAAGCAACTATGCATGTGGTGATCCACATGGCCTCTTGGATGGCGGTTCGTCATCATCTTCCTCGGGTTCCTCATCGCTATCATCCTTGTCCACATCATCCATTTTTCTCTTTCCTTTATCATCCGACCCACATTCAGTCTCCTTTTTCGTCCCTGACGTAGACCCACACTCAATCGCTACCTGATGCTAAAGTTGTCCACCTCACTTTCATCATTGTCATTTTCCGGCCCTATTTCTTCTTCTGGAGCGATCCATCCATTGTCATTATCCGGCGGGTTCGGAGGAAACGGTCCCCCCTCGTGACCTACGACGTAATCGTTTCCATTACCATTAGGCGGTACCTCGGCCATTCCTGCAATAACAGCGAATTTCGGAGGGTACGTAAGTAACTATACAATATTTATAAATACATGCATGCAAATGCAATGCAAAGGTGGTACATATGCCCAAAATGTAATAATATGATGCTCATGCATGATTAATACAAAAATTACGGTGTCGGATATTCCACGTATAATTTCAACGCTTAAATATAGTAATTTCCATACTTACTTAATAATTACCCACATATATACTTCAACTCAAAAGTATACGTCAAATGCCATGAATACAAAAATAAACCTTACCGGAGCCATGCAGGATAGTTGTGTGTGCTTGGACAATTTCTTACGACACCAAAAGTTATAGTTTAGGATTTTCAAAAACGACCTAGTTCTCTATAACTGATGGCTCTGATTACCAATCTGTAACACCCCACCAAATGCTATGCGCAGCGGAACTACAACATTTGGGTGCTAGTCAGTTATCATTGCACACAAGGTATATCGAACGACTCCAAAGAGACGTCAATTTAAAACTTAAATTAAAAATTGTTAAAAGATACATGTCTACGGTTTTTCCAACCCCACTTGGTACAACAGAGTTTAGCGTTTTCGGTCCCCATGAATCTCAACCCAAAAATTTCAGTTTCTCAACAAAATAACATTAAAGTTAAAAATGTTTAAGTAGAAAAGGGAGGAAAAACAAGCAGACTCCAAGCCATACACACAACATTCATCCCATGCACGCTCCATGCTACACTTCAGCGGTTACCTGAAACACATGCTAAATTTGGTCAACGAAAACGTTGAGTGGAATTCATAGGTTTTACAATTCATTTTGAACATATGTGAAATAAAAACCATTCACGATCATTCATAGACTTGTCGATCAAACAATCTATATTCAAGATACTGGCAATTGTGTTTAAGCTCATGACACTAAAACGTTAACTCAATGACCCGCGTAATAATTACCGGCGTGATTCAGATGAAACCAAGGCCCCTAATAAGGCATCAATTGCAATTATACCTTATCTCTTATCACAAATTATCCGTCCGCAGGGGGTATCAACGTACTAGCCCTCGTCTCGGATAGGGTAGTCAACCCCATAGTACTATCACTTTGTATAAGCGGATATTTCTAATCCACGCTAGGACTAAACAATAGTTAATAGTTCATGAAATTAGGGACTTTTGCAACTAGGTATTCAACACAATTTCAAAGGCAACATTCGGGACCAACAATCATTCATGACATATGTTCATTTTAAAAACTAGCATGCATTTCCCTCGCGGGTAAAACAGTTTGAAATAATAATAAGCGAGGCTATAAATTCACACCTTATATATCAAGTAGTCGATAGTTCGAGAGACGGTCACTGACGACGATACGGATGCCCGGGTAAATCAACATCTATCAACCAAATAACGCGTAATGAGTAATCTCATTTTAAAACCTTATGGTACTGTATAAAATACATAAATACTAGTCACTTATGACAATTACAACTCACGCCAAAACAAAACAACAAGCGTTACTCATTTTACACCATTCGTCCTTATTATTAACGTTATCCATTTTTATTCATTTTCGCCGATACTTACCAAAAGTACGGACTATTTTACTATACTTAACCATCTTTATAAAATTTGACAAAATTCTCAAAAATACTATAAGACCTGTAGATAACACATATTTAATCCCAAAAATTTTTTTTACATCTACGACCCGTTACTCAACGCTTTTCCAAAAACTACGTTTTTCGGACTGAAATTGTACTTTGACCAAGTCAGACCCGTTTGACCCGTTTAAAATACTCCATTGACCCATTTGACACCTAAGTCCTATAGTAGACTCAAATGTGCAGGTTTGACACCAAAATTCAGTCCTTGACCATTTACCAAACTAGACTTATAGTCCCCGGGATTTGACCTAAAACCAATCATAACTTCGGATTATGACGGTTTTCATCTCCCGGTACACGAATTTCAAAACGTCATAACTTTTGACTCGTTAGGAGTCGTAAGCTCTACCTTATACCAAATCGAAGCTAAGAAAATTCTCTACAAGTATATCCTATCCACAAGACCTGTTTTCAAAATGATTTTTACGAAAATGCCTTAAACTTTCTGCCTAAATTCAATCATACCAAAATCACACTTACGCTCGATTCTAAACTTATTTATCATCACTAGGCATCATCCTAAGCTTCCCAAATCACAACCAAACCATATTTTCAGTTCCTAACCCCTATTGATCATCAACCTCATAAGCTAAAATCCTAAAAACAAACATGCAAGTACTTGTATCCATCTAAAACATCTATGAACACAAGATTAAACACAAAACCAATGCTCAAAACATCAATCACCATGGCTCCCCAAACACCCCCCTTAGCCGTGGGGTTTGGGTGACCAAAACACCACAACCAAATCAATTTTGGTAGGTTTGTTTAGTGATTATACCCCCATTACACATGAATTTAACATGCATTTATCCAATTAACATCTACAAAACTCTTGTCGGAGCCAGAATCAAACAAAATACTAGCATAACAAGCGTCTAGCAAAAACGTACCGGTAACCACGTTAGGACCCTGTGGTTTATCAGCCGTCCCTACTTGATACACGGCAGCAGAAGTGTTACCTCCTTGCTTGTTTCCTGCCTTCGGGCAATTCCCTTGCATATGGCCTCTCTCTCCACATCCAAAACATCCCCTCATTCTTATAGCATTCGCCCCAGTGGCTACCCCTTTCGTTCGGCAATCAGACATCCTGTGACCCGCTTTTCCACATTTGCCGCATGCAGGCGGGCAATTCCCTACATGGTACAAGTTGCACCTACCACAGTGGGGATTCACTTTTGCTCCTCTGGGGTTTGTCACAGCTCTCATCCCTTCATTCCTTCGCTGGTTAAACTGCTGATTGCGGTTTTGACCATGGTTGTTTCGATTTCCACCTCGGCTTTGACCCTGGGATTGATTGCTCTGTGCCGCTTCCCATTTCCTCTTATTTCCTTCAGCAATGAAGTTCTTCTAGTCCTGGAGTTTGACATCCATCAATGCGTGAGCCATCTAGACCGCTTCATCAAACGACCCAGGTTTAGACGAAGTCGTCTCACCCTTGATATTACTGGATAAACCTTTGATGTACTGTTTCATCTTCTTGTTACCATCAACAAAGGTGTCTGGACACAAAAGGCTTAGTTCATTAAACCTCCTGGTGTAAGCAGCGATATCATTGTTTTTCAAAGTCAGGTGCCTCAACTCATCTTCCAATTGACCCAACTCCTCTTCCGGGCAGAACTTCTTGGTCAAAAGAGCTTTAGTTGCAGTCCATGTTCTTGCATTCGCTACTGCCAATCCAACAGTGGCTACTTGGGTGTTCCACCAACTTAATGCATCGTCAAGAAACGTAGCAGTCACAAACTTGACCTTGTTCGCTTCTGAACAACCACTAATCTCGAAAGTACTTTCAACCTTTTCCAACCATCTCCTGAGTTCTAGAGCTCCACCAGTTCCACGAAATTGCGTGGGACCACATTTTATGAAACTAGAGTAAGTACATTCTCTTGGGGCTTGCTGTCTCCCCGCATTTCTGCCCTGGTCTGGATTCCTTCCTGCTCGGTCTGCTTCTAGCGCATTCGCAATGGCTTCCTGAATCATCGTGTTCACACGATCGGCGGTTAGCTTTGGAGGCATGGTGCGTTATCAAATATCTCTTTCTGCAAGACAGGGAAAATAGAAAAACAATGTAAGTACACACATCAAGATTAAGATGGATTTCTCTTTCAAGACATAATATAAATACAACGACACATCACTACAGAGTTACTAATATTCATCAATTCACATCACAAAAGATCAAATTTAAGACATATCACAGATCATGAAAGGTAAACATGGATTGTATTGATAATCAACCAAAATTGTGACAAGTATTGCCACTACAATCATTCACCATAAAACTTAAGTCCTCAAGTTTTTCGTCATAATGCCATCATACAAAAGTCTAAAACAGTTCTATTACAACGATCAAAGATAAAATACAAGACAAGCAACTATGCATGTGGTGATCCACATGGCCTCTTGGATGGCGGTTCGTCATCATCTTCCTCGGGTTCCTCATCGCTATCATCCTTGTCCACATCATCCATTTTTCTCTTTCCTTTATCATCCGGCCCACATTCAGTCTCCTTTTTCGTCCCTGACGTAGACCCACACTCAATCGCTACCTGATGCTAAAGTTGTCCACCTCACTTTCATCATTGTCATTTTCCGGCCCTATTTCTTCTTCTGGAGCGATCCATCCATTGTCATTATCCGGCGGGTTCGGAGGAAACGGTCCCCCCTCGTGACCTACGACGTAATCGTTTCTATTACCATTAGGCGGTACCTCGGCCATTCCTGCAATAACAGCGAATTTCAGAGGGTACGTAAGTAACTATACAATATTTATAAATACATGCATGCAAATGCAATGCAAAGGTGGTACATATGCCCAAAATGTAATAATATGATGCTCATGCATGATTAATACAAAAATTACGGTGTCGGATATTCCACGTATAATTTCAACGCTTACATATAGTAATTTCCATACTTACTTAATAATTACCCACATATATACTTCAACTCAAAAGTATACGTCAAATGCCATGAATACAAAAATAAACCTTACCGGAGCCATGCAGGATAGTTGTGTGTGCTTGGACAATTTCTTACGACACCAAAAGTTATAGTTTAGGATTTTCAAAAACGACCTAGTTCTCTATAACTCATGGCTCTGATTACCAATCTGTAACACCCCACCAAATGCTATGCGCAGCGGAACTACAACATTTGGGTGCTAGTCAGTTATCATTGCACACAAGGTATATCGAACGACTCCAAAGAGACGTCAATTTAAAACTTAAATTAAAAATTGTTAAAAGATACATGTCTACGGTTTTTCCAACCCCACTTGGTACAACAGAGTTTAGCGTTTTCGGTCCCCATGAATCTCAACCAAAAAATTTCAGTTTCTCAACAACATAACATTAAAGTTAAAAATGTTTAAGTAGAAAAGGGAGGAAAAACAAGCAGACTCCAAGCCATACACACAACATCCATCCCATGCACGCTCCATGCTACACTTCAGCGGTTACCTGAAACACATGCTAAATTTGGTCAACGAAAACGTTGAGTGGAATTCATAGGTTTTACAATTCATTTTGAACATATGTGAAATAAAAACCATTCACGATCATTCATAGACTTGTCGATCAAACAATCTATATTCAAGATACTGGCAATTGTGTTTAAGCTCATGACACTAAACCGTTAACTCAATCACCCGCGTAATAATTACCGGCGTGATTCAGATGAAACCAAGGCCCCTAATAAGGCATCAGTTGCAATTATACCTTATCTCTTATCACAAATTATCCGTCCGCAGGGGGTATCAACGTACTAGCCCTCGTCTCGGATAGGGTAGTCAACCCCATAGTACTATCACTTTGTATAAGCGGCTATTTCTAATCCACGCTAGGACTAAACAATAGTTAATAGTTCATGAAATTAGGGACTTTTGCAACTAGGTACTCAACACAATTTCAAAGGCAACATTCGGGACCAACAATCATTCATGACATATGTTCATTTTAAAAACTAGCATGCATTTCCCTCGCGGGTAAAACAGTTTGAAATAATAATAAGCGAGGCTATAAATTCACACCTTATATATCAAGTAGTCGATAGTTCGAGAGACGGTCACTGACGACGATACGGATGCCCGGGTAAATCAACACCTATCAACCAAATAACGCGTAATGAGTAATCTCATTTTAAAACCTTATGGTACTGTATAAAATACATAAATACTAGTCACTTATGACAATTACAACTCACGCCAAAACAAAACAACAAGCGTTACTCATTTTACACCATTCGTCCTTATTATTAACGTTATCCATTTTTATTCATTTTCGCCGATACTTACCAAAAGTACGGACTATTTTACTATACTTAACCATCTTTATAAAATTTGACAAAATTCTCAAAAATACTATAAGACCTGTAGATAACACATATTTAATCCCAACAAAATTTTTTACTTCTACGACCCGTTACTCAACGCTTTTCCAAAAACTACGTTTTTCGGACTGAAATTGTACTTTGACCAAGTCGGACCCGTTTGACCCGTTTAAAATACTCCATTGACCCATTTGACACCTAAGTCCTATAGTAGACTCAAATGTGCAGGTTTGACACCAAAATTCAGTCCTTGACCATTTACCAAACTAGACTTATAGTCCCCGGTATTTGACCTAAAACCAATCATAACTTCGGATTATGACGGTTTTCATCTCCCGGTACACGAATTTCAAAACGTCATAACTTTTGACTCGTTAGGAGTCGTAAGCTCTACCTTATACTAAATCGAAGCTAAGAAAATTCTCTACAATTATATCCTATCCACAAGACCTGTTTTCAAAATGATTTTTACGAAAATGCCTTAAACTTTCTGCCTAAATTCAATCATACCAAAATCACACTTACGCTCGATTCTAAACTTATTTATCATCACTAGGCATCATCCTAAGCTTCCCTAATCACAACCAAACCATATTTTCAGTTCCTAACCCCTATTGATCATCAACCTCATAAGCTAAAATCTTAAAAACAAACATGCAAGTACTTGTATCCATCTAAAACATCTATGAACACAAGATTAAACACAAAACCAATGCTCAAAACATCAATCACCATGGCTCCCCAAACACCCCCCTTAGCCGTGGGGTTTGGGTGACCAAAACACCACAACCAAATCAATTTTGGTGGGTTTGTTTAGTGATTATACCCCCATTACACATGAATTTAACATGCATTTATCCAATTAACATCAAAAACGAGTTTGAAAAATTCCTTTGATTCTTGAAAAAAAAGTTTGAATGCATGTTGGATTTGATTACATAGAAAGGTAGGGAATGATTAGATTAGAGGTGGTTTAACCTTAGTTTTAATCAAAAGCAAGTAGAAAAAAAAAATTAATGGTGGTTTTTGGTGGCTTGGGGGTGACCGTCGGCCTAAAGGGGAAGAGAGGGAGAGAACAAATTTTTTTTTCAAAGGTTTTTGTTAATTGTGTGTTTACATTTCCCCTTTTTGTAAAATTGGAAGGACCCCTTGTGCAATTTAGGCTTTCTTTTGGCCTCAAGTAAAAACGACACTAAAACTTTGCGGGATTGACTCACTAGTCATTTTAGAAAATTTTACGGGAGTCGGAAATTATCCCAAACACTCCAAGATACTTTTGGGATACTTTAAATGTACCCGGAAAGCTATAAAACTCACCCGACTCGACTTAACACGAACCGTAAGTAAAATTCTCGAAAAATTACATTATCGATAAAACGTCAATAATTATAGAAATTTGGGCATCCATCGGGATCGTATTCGTCATCGTCCTTCTTGAATCATCAATCGTCAAAATTATAACCTCGAACATCGGTTTCAACCAAAATACTAAAATATATAGCAATTTATATTTATTAAAAATTTCAAAAATTAGCGTAAATTAGGGTAATGTTAGTGACCTCGGTTCTAGGGTATCACATATATATATATATATATATATATATATATATATATATATATATATATATATATATATATATATATATATATATATATATATATATATATATATATATATATATATATATATATATATATATATATATATATATATATATATATATATATATGTTAAACATAAGATTCAAGCTAACAAGAGGTGATCCGGAGGTCGGGGAGGATAAAAGAGATGTTTAGACATTTTTAGAGAGAGAAAGTAAAGCTTGAAATGTAGTGTGTGTATTTAGAGAGAGAAAGGGAAATACACAAGTGAAAAGTATCCTCACCCCTCCATGGAAGTATGGAGGGGTATATATAGCCTTGACACGCACGAACTATTCTAACTTAACAAAACTAGTCCCTGCGTGTGTAGCTATATCAAACTAATGTAATTCCGTAAATGGCGCTCACATTTTAGGGCTAACAATATATATATATATATATATATATATATATATATATATATATATATATATATATATATATATATATATATATATATATATATATATATATATATATATATATATATATATATATATATATATATATATATATATATATATATATATATATATATATATATATGTATATATATATATATATATATGTATATATATATATATATATGTATATATATATATATATATATATATATATATATATATATATATATATATATATATATATATATATATATATATATATATATATATATATATATATATATATATATATATATATATATATATATATATATATATATATATATATATATATATATATATATATATATATATATATATATATATATATATATATATATATATATATATATATATATATATATATATATATACATATATTTAGAAACTAAAAATATATATATTTACAATTTAATATAAGTGTAACACTTAAACGGTCGTAACAGTTCATTAATTTGTGATCATGCATTCTTTCAATCATACATCCATCATGCATTGTTAATTATGCATTTACTAAGGCACTTAAAATTACTTAGGTAATTACTCTAGTTCGTGATCATATTGTGCCAGTTTGTTTAGTGACATCATCATCACATAACTACCACTAAGGTGAGTTCATGGCCCCATCTTTACTGTTTTATAACTGGGAAAGAAAACATACAAAAACTATATATATTTTAAATATGCAAAACATGCACTGATTACAACAACAACTTATTGCCTATTGTTTGCCCCATACCCGTGGACTGTAATAGTTCATAGTGTAGCGCGAAATGTGTGAATAGATCTATTTGGCTATTGACAACACCCGGCCTGCGTGACTTGCTATCACGAAACGCTTAGGCCAAGCAACCGGTTTACATCATTGTCGGACTGAGGTAACAACATCGGGACAAATCCAAATGGGCGTACTGAACAACTTTTTGTCTAGCTTCTATTACAGTGCAATGGGAACTACTATAGTATGTAGCTTGGTGCTCTACTATCTTCGTGATGTTTTGGAATATTATTAACTTATTATTTAACTAAACATGTGAATTCACCAACTTCGTGTTGACCCCCACATTTTACTCTATATGTTTTCTCAGGAAAATAAAGCAGGTTCATGCATTGGATTCCAGCATTTTAGGAGCATCATGACTACCATTGGGCTGGGATATTTACTTCAGTTTTATAATAAATGTGGTTTACAAACAAGATACTAAGTGTGTACAATTAATTCATGTAATTTGTATTAAATGACTTTTATGATCATTGCTCTATATACTATGTGCTATCGATCCACCCAAGTAACACCCCAATTACTATTCTGCTGCATTTGACCAACTTGGGGGTGTTACAGAAATGGTATCAGAGTGCATAGTTATAGAGAACCAGATCGATAATAAAAAATTTAAATATAATAAAAAATTTAAACTGGACTATAACTGAACTTTTAAAAATCAATGAAATAAAAAGAAAGTTAATTTTTGGGGAACCCTTATAAGTTAGGCATATAGTACATAGATCATACACATTATATGAACTAGCTTCTCACTGATTTATAACCTTCGAGTTAATAAATCACATAAGTATCTACCTATACTTTTAACAAGCATAGTTAAAAGACATAAACCGCATCGCATATTGTAACACCCCCAAATTTATACAACTCAATACAGCGGAAGACTCGTTGGTGTTACGGGATAGCACATTACTCACATCATAGACAACGCTTAAAAATCGCGTCGTTTATCAATAAATCATTTCCATTCATAAACATCAAAGTTACATCGGTCCCAAGTCATTATATTTCATACAAAGTTTTACAAAGTATTTGAATAGAAAATATTGTTTAAGTGCGGGCCATGAATTCTTGTCGTCTTCCCGAGAATTACCTTCAAGTACCTGAGATAAAACATGTTAAAAGAAAAGGTCAGCGATAACGCCGAGTGAATTCATAGAGTTTAATAAAATCCATCAATATAATATCAGTATAAAATTATTACTGAAAATCATTTGGTACAAATCATTTTAATAGGCCATGAAATAGCCAAAGTCATTTTATACAAATCTTTATCAAAATCATAATATAGACATTTGCCTTAAAAATCATTATACGAGCCAATGTCGTAAAAACATCATACAATACGTCTTATGACGTCGTATAAAATCAAATAAAAACCGTTATATGAATATGGTTATAAAAACCAAAACACGAACATAATATCAATAGTATAACCCTGTATTGCTAGTCAGGCAATACATCGTAATTCGGAGCGTCTAGTAGTATTTCGTTAATCGGATTATTATAAGCCGCATGACATTGTTACCTTACTAAACCAACAACGGGTAGCTAACCCGATACACAATTTGCCCATCTAAAGTAGCGTGTCGTCACAAAGGTCACGCTATGGAAATCTTCTCATACATAAATTCGCTTACCAATCAATGTGGCACGACGGGGATCAACCGTCAAGGCGCGAACTGGGGTGATCATCCCAAAATAGTACTATTAAATGCATAAGCGTCTACCAAATCCCGGTAGTTCACAATTCATGCTAATGGGACTTTTAGTGACATAACCTAACTTTAATAATCCATTTAATTTCATCTATCGGGTCCTTTAATCATTTATCGGGTCATACAATCGGGTCATACAATCATTCGGGTACAAATCAATAAACAAACAATCGGGACAAATGGTGTCCTAATTTTATAAAAACTAACATGTTATCTCCCTCGCGGGTTTATAAAACATTTATAAAAAAATTTAAAAGAGTGCGAGGCTATGAACTCACGTTGATGTGGGAAGGCGGGTTATCGGCAATTCGGATGTACTGTACGTGCTTCAATCACGGAAACCTAGACAAATAATACTTGTCTTAGACTCATGTCCAATGACTTTATAAAAATAACAATTATGTATACATATGATGATTATATATGTATATATATATGATGATGATCAAGTGGGTTTACATATTCTCGTTTACTCATTTTAGTGTTATATGTCGATAACTTTTATACCAGTTTACTAGTTTTACCTATTTACGTGTTTTAAGTCCAATAAACTTATTATAAGTTCTTTAACTTGTATTAATCCATGTTATACTTATATTATCAGTATTTAAAGTTTACAAGTTGGGCCCAAATGGGTTAAGCCCAATAAATAAGTTTATAAGAATTTTAGTCCATTGTGTTGTATTATTAGTCCAATATGCTTAGTTAGCTCGTTAATGTCCGTATGTCCCATAGTTCGGGTTTTATAGGTTTTTACTTGTATTAATTACTTATATATCAGTATATGACTTTTATAAACTTTACATTAGACGGGTTTGATCGTCTAACTTTTATTTGTCGAAAAACGTTAATTTTACGGTGATAGCCGAAAAAGTCGTAAAAATCATGTTTATAGTTTTATAACTTATAAAACTTAACAAGTTACCATTTTTATAAAATGTCCACTTATTTACCATTGTACATATTTATATAAATGTATTATATAAGTTAGTGGGTTTTAATTTATATTTTATACTATTAAATTTTGAGTGCTTATATAATAGTATTATACTTTAATTTCCAAAATCTGATTTCTATCTTCACTTTCACCAAAACTGCCATATCTAGAGTTCTATATGGAGATAGAAGCTCAAACTTTTATCACATAAACTACATGATATGTGCTCCCTTTAACTCTTCTATAGCTACTGTTGAATCATCTTCTAAGTATTTTCTAAAAATCGTCCAAAACAGTGAACTCAGATTTGTACCTTAAACTTGTTTTGATCATATCTCACTCATTACAATGATTCCATTGCATGGCCAACTCTCACATGTGTACAAGACTCATAGGTTACTGTATATCAATTCTACTTCATCATTTTATCAGTTCATGACATGTTTTTTATTGTTTTATACAGCCATCAAATTTAAACAAGATTTTAGCCTTGTTTCTTATAATCTTTCATCTTTTTAAGCATGTTTATCAACACCAAATTCCCACATAACATTTTTATCATCATATAATCATCATATACATATACAATAGGAAATAAAATACATGTTTACATAATCAAAATAACAAGAAGATGAGGAGGACAATCTTTATACCACCAAGTTGATGTAGGTTATGATTTGGACATGGTTTTTGATGGAGAAACTTGTGAATAACCATGACCATCTTCAAGACCACCATTCTTCATAAACTCCTTGTGGAAAATCATCACTACTAATCCATGAAAACTCCTCCTTGGATGTTATAAGCAACACCAATCAATAGGGTTTCAAAAGGTCTTCAACTTAGGTGTAAATAACATAGGATTTTGTTGTTAAAAATCATATGATGGTGGTGTTTTGGTTGAGTATGGGACGACATAGCAAGAGAGAAGGAGAGGAAATGGTTGTTTTGCATGGATGGAAATGAGGAGAGTGGTAAGAGTTGTTGGTTTTGTGTAGTGGAAGCTTACTTTGTAAGCTAAAGTTAACAAGTGTTAACTTGTAGCTAGTAATTTGCCACATCACATGATGTCGTGGTAGTTTGTGAACCGTCCCATGTGTGGGGTGAGGCAAGATTTATCTTGTCTCATCCCACTAATTTATGGGTATTCCTCGATTCTAGTTTCCTCGATTTGCGTGCCCTCGGGTCGTTTTACGAAAAACGTTTTTATAAATTATGAATCAATGGCACAAAATGAATCTAATAAAAATTATCTCATCAAAAACGGAGTTCGAAAACGTAAATACGTAATCCTAGGGTTTCCGGTTTAGTCGTAAAGGACGTTAAAATAAAATCGTAAGTCCTAGTCTGTTCTCGTAAATTTGTGAGTTTATGAACCAACACAAATTTAAAACTCCAAAATAATATTCACAGATAAATTTATTTTCTGAAATGTCAGACTGTCACCAAAAACGGTGTATGTAAACGTAAGTACGTAACGTTGAATCCTCCGGTTTAGACGTAGTCGATGCTACTTCAAGACGTAAATCCAAATTTCTTCCCAAAAATATGTGAGTTCATATTGTAACATTAAAATAATGTTTTCAAATAAATATTGAGAATAAAATATCAATCATAAATTGACGGATTGTCACAGCATTTACCCCTAAACAGGATCTTTGTCCTCAAAGATCATCTTACTACTCGCTTCTTATAGAGTTAAAGCCATGTGGGTATTTCCTCCACATTCGGTCTTTTCTCACAAGTGTAATCCATAATAATACGCGAGTTTCATCAAACATAGCTACGGGAATAAGATCAGGCTAAATGTTGACTTACTTTCTCTATCCATGATGTTCACGGGTTTCTGATGAATGCAACTTTTCGCCGATCTAGGCTTTACTAGGAACAATCAGATTTTCATTTGATAGATATTCCATCAAGTTCGATATACGAAACATAATTCACGCATCTCTTGAAGTCCTTGGGTAGATCCGGCTTATATGCCTTTCAAACCAAATCTTTTACATCATCTCAATGGTCCCATACAACGGGGACTTATATCCTATGATTTGTCAGATCATTAATTCATTTTTCCAAGTTTAAAAATTGTGGCATAACTTCGCTACCCATTTGGCTCTTCAAGATCTACATTTCATATTCACATAACCTCTTGCCCACTATCGGTTGTCAATAATCAGATCCTAATTTCAACAATCATTTCAGGTCTCGCGGGTCGGGTATTTTGTAAGGTTAGGTTCGCCATCATAGGAAACCTTAAACCTAAAAGACATGTCCAACTCACTATGGGTGTATGTCGGATGTCTCCATCTCAACTCTTGCTTATAGATGCTCTAAGATGTAGATCCTAACAAGATTAGATCTCAATCCTAATACGATAGTTATCAAGGATAATCTCTCAAAAGGAAAACGATTATATGGTCTATTACCAAAGGTCAATCATTCAAACATAAAACAACACTCATATTACTTTGTATCATTACTTTACCTCGTCCCTTCGATTTGGGGTGGTACATAGTACTCTCATCAAGGTTCGTTCTCATTGATTTCTGAGCAAATCTCTAGAAATTCGATGCGAAATGAGGATCTTGATAAAGATGTTCGATACAGGCACGCTATGTTTACATAACTCTTTTGCATTTATCATTAACGGGAATGATATTAGCAGATTTGGTCAGTCTGTCGACGATGACCCAAATCGAATCAAATTCAGATGATGACCTTTGCAATAGCTAGACGTTTACTAATGTATGAGGCGATGTCTGCCTTCATAATTGTCATCAGTACAACTTCTTCAGACAAAGATACTTTTAGTCATAAATGACATAAATAGAATACATATACTTACAAATTCCAACATAACTAAATCTCACAATATCCATATTTAGGCAACCACAAGTGGCCTTTAAAACATTTAATGCTATCGGCTTCTCAATTTTAATGGTTCACATTAGCCGCGAACCACTTTTATAATCTATATTATCCCTTTTTATAAGCATCAGCTATTATTTAAATTGTTCGGCAATTTATTTTGCACATTCATTATTAAGGAACACGTCCTAATGGATTCTTTATCTTTTCTACATAATGTGTCAGTATTTATATTCATTTTTCCTGATGATATAATTATCATGTCCATATTTATTCAAAAATTATTTCTTCACATTTTCTGAGTTTTAGTTTCTTCTCAACTATCATCTTTATCCGTTTTACTCAATCCGTCGCCTAAAGCGTCGATAATTATTATAATTAATTAAATAATTATTAGTTAATTTTTATGAAGCGTAAACGTAAAATTTTTAAATTTCTTAGTTCAACCAATTATATAAAATGTTCAAAAATAAATTTGAATTTGATTAACACTATTTATTTATTTATTTTTTTTGTTGATTTATCGAAAATAATTAATAGGATTCGTAAATGTTCGAAAAATCTTTGGTTATATTGTGGTCAAAATTTTCTTAGTTGAAAAGTAAAAAAATTATCGTTTCAGATTTCAAGTCATGGTTCAAAATGGTTTCCTCAATCCCTTTTTGGTTATCTTGAGGTATACACAAACATTTACCCCTAAACAGAAGTTTAGTTAAATGGTTTGTGTATAAGGGAATAATCCCTTAAAATCCTTTGTTAAAACATTTGTCAAAATATATTTGCACTTTCTTTTTAGTATAACCCAAACTCTTAAATGACTTCTAATTTTTTAAGAGTCAATTTATATTCCATTATCTATTAATCACATGGTTAAATCATGTAAAGTATTAAGTCTTAAGTCTTATGTTAAATATTCAAAGTACAATTTTTAATTGTTCGGCCAATTCAGGGCAATCTATAATTAATTATTAACTTCTTCTTATTCTTATAAACAAACAAATGGTCCTTAATGATCACAAGCATGAATTTATCAAATTACAGCCTACACATGTGATTCATCAAATTTATGAATGCTACATGTGTATTAGTTAATCCAAACGACATCACGTGAAACTCATAATGTTCATTACAAGTTCGGATGTAGTGATTGGAATACATAATCTTTTTCGCAGATGCGAAGTTGATGATAATCATGCCATGGATCAAATTGTCAAAACATATGCTAGAACCTCGTAAATGATCGAACAAATCTTCCATTTTGAGTTATGGATATCGTTTTCGATTGTCAATTTACTCAGTTCACAGTAATCTATAAATATAAGGAATGATAACACGATAGCTCTTCATGATGACAGGCTTGGTATAATAAAATATTTCTCCGACAACTCTCAGTTGTACGGTAATTCCTTTAATTCAGATGGTGCTGACGTACAGTGCATAAGCCACAGGTGCAGCACCGAAAATACAATCAATACCAATTTCAACTTGCCTTAGTGGCGAAGGTCTAGGTAATTCACCATCAACAAATACTTACTAAAGTTTCAGATAACATAAACATCTTTTAGTATATTCATATTAGGTTTTTTTTTCTAGATTATAATATCTATGACTAATTCACAATCATTCACAATATAATTTCAAGTCTAAATACAGGATATCATCATCCACCAAGAATTATTTAGATCACTTTTGATAATCAGCATCTTATCATTTAGGGGAATTCTACTCGAGTTCCCATCAATTAAGACAATGTCGTCATGTCATAATCAATCAATCTATTCTACTGGCACTATAAACTTTCCAGTTTCATTGCCGTTGATAAGATGTGAACTTTTCAAAAGACTAATAATAACTCATAATCCTTCGCAAATTCAGGAGACATAACTAACCTTAAAAGAGTAAGATCAACGCATAATCTATGCGAGAGAATTTCAAATCAGATACAGACGAAAACATTTAATGAATATGAATATATCCCATGTTTCCATTAATTTGAGTACGCATTCGAAAGCTCCTCGGATCGTTACCCAGGTCATTCAAATGAAATCTTAATCAAAAGAAATGATAGGAACATCGATACATCTAGTCGGGTATCAACACTCGGTAATTAGATACTTTTCCTAAGAATCTCACTACGGGAGAATTGGACAAGAAAGAATTGTCAATTGTCAAGTAAGACAATTACCACAGATGAGTAAATTCGACTCAGAAGAATAGATGGCACGGGCACATATGTAGGTGTCCCTAACACTATGTCCCTATTTTTCACTTCTTGCAGATCTCATAAAATTTAATCTTCAACAATCTTCAAATAAAATGTAGTGTTTATTATTCAGTTTTATGGTGACTACTAATAAGCCTTGCATGGTTCATTCCAAATTGTATGTAGGCGCGTAACTATATACAATTTCAAGATTAACGATGCAACACTCAGTTCGTCAAAATTTTATCATCATGTTTATAATAAAAACATTTTCATGCTTAATTCTTAAATAAGAATCAAGAATATATTTACAAAGGTTTTCTTTGTTATGAAAACAATTAAGTTTTCCAAAGCGTCTTATAAACAACTTCATTTTGATATCAATCACTTATAAATCTCACTTTGGATAATCCTTATTGTGATGAAAATTAAATTTTTTCAAAGGATACCGTTTTAACTTTATAAAAACAATGTGTGATCTGCAAAAGAATGATGAAGAGTTGTTCACCAAGAACTTAACTACAATATGATAGGAAATGAGCTTTAGCCAAATAATCATGAGGTTCATGACCTCGATGGCACTCAAAAAGAATAATCCACAACGTAACTCAATTCAAGATGAGTACTTGTTCAATGGTTGCATCACTAATGCGAACATTAGGAAGAAGCAATAAAAGATAGATAACATTGATACATGTATAATTTTAGCAATCAAAGGTAGTCTTTTTCATTAATCACAAACAAGTCAGAATTATACCGTAACACATTACGTGTCACTATGTCATACAATTCTCAGAACTCATCCTACCAACTGATATCTCAGTTAAGTTAGGGATTTTTAAAAGATACCATAATGAATACTAATCTACAAGAGTCATTAGGTGTTCCACATGTCCCGGAAGATCCATCGGTCCCAATTCAGAAGAAGATTTCTTCAATTTATTTCTTGGACACTGGGCATCTTCATTAGTGGACAATGGCCTAGGAACAACCCTTAATACGAACTAACAATCATTTAAAACCTTATAGTTCAATCATAGAACTTAATGACTTCCTTTTAACAATCTCATATTCCATACGGGTTAAATTTTACTTTATTCAAGTTCAACCAATTTTATACTCAATTCGATATCCTACTTCATTCTTCAATACTTTCAATCTTATTCTTACACCTTAATAGGGCAATAAAAGCTCGATATGATCAATACTTAATTCCAATCCTATAGCTCTTACAACAACAATTATCAAATGAGTCACTAGTATGAAATGACCTGATCATTCAACTAGACTTCTCGGAAAGGTGCTAGTGCCATGAGGCTTTTGGGTAATGGTTCCAATGACAGCCTTAAGTGCAACATTCACCCTTTTGATTTCAATTTAAGAATTGGATGACAACGAATCAGATGACATCTTTCTAGGTGGTAGCGTTTTGTCAAACTCCACTCTATAAGGAAAGATCGTCATGACATCGATATCAGATTTAATCTCGCCAATTCTTCTTCAATATCACAATCAACTAATATATACATTTCTACGAATATCAACCATTTGTTGGGATCATAGATATCCACAACTTGGTTTAGATCTAGGATTGCTAGAATTCCTACGAAAATAGCTTCGATTAATTTACTAGGGGATTTAGGGTTCCTTGTGACAATCTACGTCGTATAAATACCGCGTATAAATATCAAGATAATCATCAAACAGTCATATAATAAAATTACATCATATAGATATATAATCCAAGTTATATATATATATTAAAATAACACTTCTCAGTCTAGCCTTGTCGGTAACTCGAGAATTCTTCGGCACCGTTATAGTCAAAAGATTTTTAGACATTTTTGGAAAAATGTTTATAGTTAAAAGATTTTGAAATGTTTTATTCAAAACCTTGGTTTTAAAAATCTTTCATTCTCTATAACGAGAGCTCTGGTACCAAACTGTAACACCCCCAAATTTATACAACTCAATACAGCGGAAGACTCGTTGGTGTTACGGGATAGCACATTACTCACATCATAGACAAAGCTTCAAAATCGCGTCGTTTATCAATAAATCATTTCTATTCATAAACATCAAAGTTACATCGGTCCCAAGTCATTATATTTCATACAAAGTTTTACAAAGTATTTGAATGGAAAATATTGTTTAAGTGCGGGCCATGATTTCTTGTCGTCTTCCCGAGAATTACCTTCAAGTACCTGAGATAAAACATGTTAAAAGAAAAGGTCAGCGATAACGCCGAGTGAATTCATAGAGTTTAATAAAATCCATCAATATAATATCAGCATAAAATTATTACTGAAAATCATTTGGTACAAATCATTTTAATAGGACATGAAATAGCCAAAGTCATTTTATACAAATCTTTATCAAAATCATAATATAGGCATTTGCCTTAAAAATCATTATACGAGCTAATGTCGTAAAAACATCATACAATATGTCTTATGACGTCATATAAAATCAAATAAAAACCGTTATATGAATATGGTTATGAAAACCAAAACACGAACATAATATCAATAGTATAACCCTGTATTGCTAGTCAGGCAATACATCGTAATTCGGAGCGTCTAGTAGTATTTCGTTAATCGGATTATTATAAGCCGCATGACATTGTTACCTTACTAAACCAACAACGGGTAGCTAACCCGATACACAATTTTCCCATCTAAAGTAGCGTGTCGTAACAAAGGTCACGCTATGGAAATCTTATCATACATAAATTCGCTTACCAATCAATGTGGCACGACGGGGATCAACCGTCAAGGCGCGAACTGGGGTGATCGTCCCCAAATAGTACTATTAAATGCATAAGCGTCTACCAAATCCCGGTAGTTCACAATTCATGCTAATGGGACTTTTAGTGACATAACCTAACTTTAATAATCCATTTAATTTCATCTATCGGGTCCTTTAATCATTTATCGGGTCATACAATCGGGTCATACAATCATTCGGGTCCAAATCAATAAACAAACAATCGGGACAAATGGTGTCCTAATTTTATAAAAACTAACATGTTATCTCCCTCGCGGGTTTATAAAACATTTATAAAAACATTTAAAAGAGTGCGAGGCTATGAACTCACGTTGATGTGGGAAGGCGGGTTATCGGCAATTCGGATGTACTGTACGTGCTTCAATCACGGAAACCTAGACAAATAATACTTGTCTTAGACTCATGTCCAATGACTTTATAAAAATAACAATTATGTATACATATGATGATTATATATATATATATATGATGATGATCAAGTGGGTTTACATATTCTCGTTTACTCATTTTAGTGTTATATGTCGATAACTTTTATACCAGTTTACTAGTTTTACCTATTTACGTGTTTTAAGTCCAATAAACTTATTATAAGTTCTTTAACTTGTATTAATCCATGTTATACTTATATTATCAGTATTTAAAGTTTACAAGTTGGGCCCAAATGGGTTAAGCCCAATAAATAAGTTTATAAGAATTTTAATCCATTGTGTTGTATTATTAGTCCAATATGCTTAGTTAGCTCGTTAATGTCCGTATGTCCTATATTTCGGGTTTTATCGGTTTTTACTTGTATTAATTACTTATATATCAGTATATCACTTTTATAAACTTTACATTAGACGGGTTTGATCGTCTAAGTTTTATTTGGCGAAAAACGTTAATTTTACGGTGATAGCCGAAAAAATCGTAAAAATCATGTTTATAGTTTTATAACTTATAAAACTTAAGAAGTTACCATTTTTATAAAATGTCCACTTATTTACCATTATACATATTTATATAAATGTATTATATAAGTTAGTGGGTTTTAATTTATATTTTATACTATTAAATTTTGAGTGCTTATATAATAGTATTATACTTTAATTTCCAAAATCTGATTTTTATCTTCACTTTCACCAAAACTGCCATATCTAGAGTTCTATATGGAGATAGAAGCTCAAATTTTTATCACATAAACTAAATGATATGTGCTCCATTTAACTCTTCTATAGCTACTGTTGAATCATCTTCTAAGTATTTTTTAAAAATCGTCCAAAACAGTGAACTCAGATTTGTACCTTAAACTTGTTTTGATCATATCTCACTCATGACAATGATTCCATTGCATGGCCAACTATCACATGTGTACAAGACTCATAGCTTGCTGTATATCAATTCTACTTCATCATTTTATCAGTTCATGACATGTTTCTTTACTGTTTTATATAGCCATCAAATTTAAACAAGATTTTAGCCTTGTTTCTTATAATCTTTCATCTTTTTAAGCATGTTTATCAACACCAAATCCCCACATAACATTTTTATCATCATATAATCATCATATACATATACAATAGGAAATAAAATACATGTTTACATAATCAAAATAACAAGAAGATGAGGAGGACAATCTTTATACCACCAAGTTGATGTAGGTTATGATTTGGACATGGTTTTTGATGGAGAAACTTGTGAATAACCATGACCATCTTCAAGACCACCATTCTTCATAAACTCCTTGTGGAAAATCAGCCCTAATACTCATAAAAAATCCTCCTTGGATGTTATAAGCACCACCAATCAATATGGTTTCAAAAGGTCTTTAACTTAGGTGTAAATAACATAGGATTTTGTGGTTAAAAATCATATGATGGTGGTGTTTTGGTTGTGTATGGGACGGCATAGCAAGAGAGAAGGAGAGGAAATGATTGTTTTGCATGAATGGAAATGAGGAGAGTGGTAAGAGTTGTTGGTTTTGTGTAGTGGAAGCTTACTTTGTAAGCTAAAGTTAACAAGTGTTAACTTGTAGCTACTAATTTGCCACATCACATGATGTGGTGGTAGTTTGTGAACCGTCCCATGTGTGGGGTGAGGCAAGATTTATCTTGTCTCATCCCACTAATTTACGGGTATTCCTCGATTCTAGTTTCCTCGATTTGCATGCCCTCAGGTCGTTTTACGAAAAACGTTTTTATAAATTATGAATCAATGGCACAAAATGAATCTAATAAAAATTGTCTCATCAAAAACGGAGTTCGAAAACGTAAATACGTAATCCTAGGGTTTCCGATTTAGTCGTAAAGGACGTTAAAATAAAATCGTAAGTCCTAGTCTCTTCTCGTAAATTTGTGAGTTTATGAACTAACACAAATTTAAAACTCCAAAATAATATTCACAGATAAATTTATTTTCTGAAATGTCGGACTGTCACCAAAAACGGTGTATGTAAACGTAAGCACGTAACGTTGAATCCTCCGGTTTAGACGTAGTCGATGCTACTTCAAGACGTAAATCCAAATTTCTTCCCAAAAATATGTGAGTTCATATTGTAACATTAAAATAATGTTTTCAAATAAATATTGAGAATAAAATATCAGTCATAAATTGACGGATTGTCACACATATGCACTTTAAAAACTTTTTGAATTGTGTAAGCTAAAAACTTACTCAACTTTGAAATGCTATTTTCAGATATCATGACGCCACCTACTATTGTGACTACCTTCGAGGAGCTCATGGATCCTACCACCACTCCATTATCATCGACGTCAGTATTTGCTGGACCCGCATCCGACACTGAGTCCAGAGATGACCAGCCAGACGGAGTCATCATACTTTCTGATTCATCTACCCCATCACCACCTACTGTATCCCCTACTTCAACACTGCTTGTAGTACCTGCATCTCCTCCTATGGATATGGACCAGGTTGTGCCTTCTTTACCACCATTGCCACCACCTTCTACACATCAACCTTACCCCACCAGTACTCTGCCACCTCGCAAGAGGAGGCGTCCTGACTCGACATTCGAGGTAGGATAGGGATCAGGAGCTGGACATCCCAGTCTTGGCGCCCTACAGGCACAGGTCGACGCACTTGTGGCCCGACAGGCGTAGGACACTGATCTCATTCATGCCCTATTGTAGGCGGACCATCAGGGTCGCGGCTTACTCCAGGAGAGATACAGTTCTCTCTACTGGGCTGTGGCTAGTGAGTCACACACCACACAGAGTTCTCTGGGTATGACCCAGGGAACTATTCATTGGTTATTAGATGAGGTTGCTTACCTCCGCTACCGGTTAGCTGCACTAGAGGGTCACTCATACGAGACCCAGGCTGCTATGCTCACTCGGGAGGAGACTTTTCGGACGTTCATGGACCTGGCCGAACTTCGCCATCAGGGACTCATTGCTGAGACAGACCATCTACGGAGTGCCGATACTGCACGTCAGCACCAGTTGCTAGAGACTATGAGATTCTCCAGAGAGACCAGGAGGGCGATGATTCGTATGCAGGATGATTGTGCACCCACACTACCAGCTGGACCACCTGCACCTGCAGACAGCCGTACTAGTGTAGGCTATATTTCATTATACATCATGACAAGCATTGAGTTGCATCTCGACTCGCATGATTTAGATCTTTTGTACTTGTATTTCCATTTCATTTGTATCTGTATCGTAGCACCTAACCTTAGTAGGTAGGTTATCTTTTGTAGTATTACAAAAATTTGTACCACTATCTTAGACAGGATGGTTGTATCTATGTCTTAGATCGGTTGTATTTGTATTATATTGATGTTCACCAGCATTGATATATATTATCCTTTACTTGTTTGTTTGAATCTATACTATTATGAAATCTTGACAGGTTATCCAATTTGTTGTGAATTCTATGCATACCCATTTTTATGCAGCTTAATATAATAATCTTACTAACCAACTGATAAATCTCATCTTTGTGTATGATAGAACAATGGCGCAAAGGGTCACTCGACAGAACACTAACGTTGCTCCTTCAACGACTGTTTCAGAAGCATAACTCAGAGTTCTTATCGGTCAAGGCATTGCTGATGCCCTAGCCGCCAGGGAAACACACCCCAGCAGAAACTAGGGCGACAATCAAAACTCGAATGCCAGAGATCCAATTGCCAGAGGATGTACCTTTCCCGACTTTCTGAAATACAAGCCCAGTTACTTCAATGGCAAGGAAGGGGTAATAGGACTCATGCAATGGTTCGAAAGGACCGAGACAGTATTCTGCATTAGTGATTGCACCGGGGAGAACAAGGTGAAATTTGCCACCTGTACTCTCTTGGAACATGCTCTCACCTGGTGGAACTCCCTAGTTTCTACCCTTAGGCATGATGAAGCCTATGGGATGACCTGGAGTGCATTTAAGGAAAGACTTACCACGAAATACTGTCCTCGAGGTGAAATCAAGAAGCTAGAGATTGACTTGTGGAACCTCAAATGCTCAAATCATGACATCACGACTTACAACCAGAGATTTCAGGAGCTAACTTTGATGTGTACTCGGATGTTCCCGGACGTGAAGGAAAAGATAGAAAAGTATGTCAGTGGACCTCCGAACTCGATACATGACAGTGTACTCGCATCCTGACCCACTACAGTCGAGGGTACCATAGAATTTGCCATAGAGCTGATGAACAAAAGGGGACGTGATCATGTGCTTAGACAGTCTGAGTACAAGAGAAAAGTTGAGGAGAACTACCGTGGTTACAATCAGGCCCAGCCACCAAAGAAGCAAAACTTGGGCCAGATCTGTAGTGCTGTTTCCTCAACACCACCACCATATGCAGGCAACAACTGAAGTGCACCAAGTGCAATTTCCATCATTTCTCTACTGCTGAATGCCGAAGACCCAGACAGGGCAACACCTATGTTCCAGCCATCAGGAACAACTCCAGCACCAACTACAAGCCCTGCAGTGGTAACAGTCAGAACTTTCGTGGAAATGGACAGCAGGGAAACCGTCAGCACACTAGCAGTGGTAACATGACTCGTAGGGAAATTCGTTGCTATGGTTGTGGAGAGATCGGACAAATCATACCTGATTGCCCATAGCTAGAAGTTAGGAACGAGAGCAGAGGAGGAGCATAGTCTAGAGTCTATGTGATAGGAGACGCCAAGAGCAACCTAGACTCCAACGTGGTTATCGGTACGTTCCTTCTAAACAATCGCTATGCAAATATTTTATTTGATACGGGAGCCGATAGGAGTTTCATATCCATAGAATTTAGTAGCTTACTAGACATCACACCTACGCCGTTAGACGATTGTTACAGAGTTGAATTAGCAGACGGTAAGATCATTGAAACTAACACGATTTTAAGAGGTTGTACCTTAAACCTTCTAAATCATCCATTCGATATTCAGTTAATACCTGTAATTTTGGGTAGTTTTGACGTCATCATTGGTATGGACTGGTTAGCTAAATATCACGCCACCATTGTGTGCGACCAAAAGCTAGTCCTTATACCATGGGGAAAAGAAAATCTAATCGTTCGAGGAGAAGGAAACTCAGATAGAACTGACACCAGACTGAGTGTTATCTCATTATGTGGGACCCTTTAAGGTGATTGCCAGAATAGGTGAAGTCGCTTATCGTCTAGAGTTGCCCCAGCAGTTGAGCCGGGTACACTCTACATTCCATGTCTCAAACTTAAAGAAGTGCTACGCGGATGAGCCGCTAGCCATGCCATTGTAGGGAGTCCACTTCGATGACAAAATCCAATTCATAGAAGAACCGGTGGAATTCATGGAGAGAGTAGTCAAGAAGTTAAAGCGAAGCCAAATCCCGTTAGTTAAGATACGGTCGAACTCTAGGAAAGGTCCTGAGTTCCATGGGAACGTGAAGACTTATTTAGAGCTAAGTATTCACACATGTTCACTTGAGAAGTAACGTCATCTTAAGCTTTGAGGACAAAGCTAAAATAACGGGTTAATGCTGTAAAACCTGTAAATTTCAGGTTTTGACTATGTCATCATTGTATACGTCACCTTATGATATCCGAATATATAGTACCACCTTTGCATGAAATCCTTTGAGCAATCATATGCATCATACACAACATACATTATTTTAATCATCAAAACATGGAGACATTTAATCTCATAGCATACAATATGATTTTTATCACTTAATCATAAGGACACAGTCACATTTGGATGACTACATTACATGAGCATGCAGGAAAATAAACAATCACTCCTTTTGGGACATTTTAGTCACCTGAACTTATAATCATAAGAATTTATCACATTGGTTCATAAATCCAAACTCATGATCACAATTACTAATATTTACTTAAGTATAAATTCTTAAGCTTTAAATATATTGATATATATATATATATTTTTCTTACATTATAAATGACTTCACGTTACGACATCAACTGTTTTTATATTTAAACATTACCTCTAACCATATTGACTTATTTAAACTATGTTGTCATACTTATAATATAGTAAAGTATTTTCTCATCTAAAAATGACCATACTTTCACCAAGAGTCCCAAACTTAACCAAAATCGACCTAGACTTAAAGATACTCACACAATACTACACCTATACTCCTAGTAACTATATTTAGACATAAAAATTTAACATAAAAATACCCTTGACTCCCTTATATCTGAATACATATACATACATAACATTTAAATACCAAAACCATTACCATTTACACTTTTGACTTTTAAACTTGTACAACTTATTTTATTTAAATCTTAGACTATATGAAACACTTTTTCCTTCCTTTGACTAGCCATATACCACCAGTTTTATATCAAAACCATGGCACCATGTACAAAAATTTCATTTAAAACATGAACTAGGTTTACGATACTCACATCACATAATCAAGCCACCTAGCACCCTTTCCTTGGACTTGAAACGTGTGATAACACACATCCACACAACCTTTGCACTTGTACAACTTTCCAATTAATAACGACACTATAAAAGCTCTTTTTGTTCCCTTGGAAGCATCATATGTGACGACAAAGGAGATGTATATGACATATGTACATACCTTGGTCATTAAAACATGTACTAACAAGTACACTTCCAAAATTCTCACAATCTAGCCTATCTCTCTCTCTCTTGGCGTGTATACAACCCGAACCACAACCCTCAATCTCACATTTGGGATATTTAGCAAACACTTAAGCTTTATACATCACTCACATTCGGTTATTCACTTAACAAAATGCCTAGACAACTCCTAGCATTTACTCTTGGTCTTCCCAAGCATTTAGTGCAAGTTCACAAGATATTTTTAGCATTCAAGTCGAACTCAAGATCATCCTAAGTCACCACAAGAGTAACCCGACGTCTAGAACTCCAAAACCCTAGTCATCATCTCGTTTTTCTTGAAACAAGTAAGTATAAACCCCCTATAAGCTTTTTCTTACTCATTTTACCTCTCATGCATGTTTATGCTATAAAAATGAAGTTGTGGTGGATGCATACGTTGGAAGCTTATAAACAAACCCTAGACAAAATATAAGCCCACGGCTTATATGATGTCCATGGGTAGTCTTGCCTTTAAAACCCTAAAACTTGTAAGGTATTGCATGAGAACTTATTTAAACCCTAGAGTAAATCACTATGCCTTAAAAGTTTATAAAAAGTAATATAAGCCGAAATACTTAAGCTTATATAAACCCATAAGTTATGAAAGCCTAGTCATATTTAGGTTGGATAATTAAGTCCATAAAACAAATATAATCCGAGACCTATAAGTTGTTTAAGCCATGATATAGGACTTCTAACACCTAATATAAGCTGAAACTATAACTTATATAAAGCTCAGTCATTTAAGCCCTAAAAAGACATATAAGCCAAAACTTAGATATACTTAAGCTAACTTATTTAAGCCTTTAAAATATTAAATAAGCCAAGATTATATAAGCCCTCATACAAGCCTAAAATAAGTCGAATACTAATGAGCCCATGCCTTAATTTAGGACTTAGAAATATTAAAGTGTAAGCCCATAAGGATAATATAAGTATAATCCCACTTGGTAAATATTAGTTAAATCTAAACAAGCCCTATAGGCCCAATTAACCTAATCCGCGACCCAAATGGGCCGTCAAGCCCAAAACTTATTTAGGGAGACTTTTCGTGCCTATTATGTCAAATGGTGAGAGTATTGGTTGATTTGGTAAATTTATAAAACATATAGTAATGATTCGTGACTAAAAAATAGTACGAGGGTCAAAGTTGTCATTTTCTAAAGTATTGGGGGTGTATGTTTTAAACCGTGAGTTATATGAAAACCACAAGGGCCATTATTGCCAAAACTTAAACTTAATTTGAGCCCTATTTGACTTAATAAACAATTCGAGACCTCAAGGGGTCATTTTTGCCATTTATGAAAACTATTACAAGCCCAGGCCTCGTTTTGTTAATATTCGAGACCTTAAGGGTCATTTCTGCCACTTCTGGAAACTTAATATAAGCCCTAGCTTAATACTTGAATAAGCCAAGACATGAAGGACTAGAAGTGACATTTTAGGAAACTAATACAAGCCCTAACTATTCCTTTTTAACAATCTGAAAGTTTAAGGACCATTTGTCTCACTTTGGCAAACTAAAACAAACCCTAACCCTAACCTAATTAATTTCCGAGACTTAGGGGGGTGTTTGGTCATTTCCCCAAAGTTTTGTAAGCCCTAGGGCGTTTTCATAAATAAATAAAATGGACGAGGACTAACGACGTAATATACTTAACGAACAGAACCTTAAAGGGTACTTTGGTAAACTGTCATACTAAAAAGGACTCATATGTAATTTAGGTTAATTAAAAATATTAATAAATTATTTTTTTAATAAATTAACTTAGCCATTTGGATAATTATTAAATTATTCACAAACCATATAAACTGACAAATCTCCTTAACTATATTTTGAGGACATAAGAAAAGTAAATTGTACTTATTTTCTTGCAATAATTAAATAACGTAAAACATAGTTGTTTAATTTATTACCCGCTTTAGTAAACAATTTATTTATATATATATATATATATTTAGAAACTAAAAATATATATATTTACAATTTAATATAAGTGTAACACTTGTTGTAACAGTTCATTAATTTTTGATCATGCATTCTTTCAATCATACATCCATCATGCATTGTTAATTATGCATTTACTAAGGCACTTAAAATTACTTAGGTAATTACTCCGGTTCGTGATCATATTGTGCCAGTTTATTCAGTGACATCATCATCACATCACTACCACTAAGGTGAGTTCATGCCCCATCTTTACTGTTTTATAACCGGGGGAGAAAACATACAAAAACAATATATATTTTAAATATGCAAAAACATCCACTGATGACAACAACAACTTATTGCCTATTGTTTTCCCCATACCCGTGGACTGTAATAGTTAATAGTGTAGCGCGAAATGTGTGAATAGATCTATTTGGGTATTGACAACACCCGACCTGCGTGACTTGCTATCACGAAACCCTTAGGCCGAGCAACAGGTTTACATCATTGTCGGACTGAGGGAACAACATCAGGACATATCCAAATGGGCGTACTAAACAACTTTTTGTCAAGATTCTATTACAGGTCAATAGGAACTACTATAGTATGTAGCTTGGTGCTCTACTATCTTCGTGATTTGGCATATTATTAACTTATTATTTAACTAAACCTGTGAATTCACCAACTTCGTGTGGACCCCCACATTTTACTCGATATGTTTTCTCAGGAAAATAAAGCAGGTTCATGCATTGGATTCCAGCATTTTAGGAGCATCATGACTACCATTGGGCTGGGATATTTACTTCAGTTTTATAATAAGTGTGGTTTACAAACAAGATACTAAGTGTGTACAATTAATTCATGTAATTTGTATTAAATGACTTTATGATCATTGCTCTATATACTATGTGCTATCGAACCACCCAAGTAACACCCCAATTACTATTCCGATGCATTTGACCAACTTGGGGGTGTTACAATATCTTTGTCAAATACATCTGATGTTAATTTTCAAACTTCTTTATTAAGTTTTTCGGTGTTTTGCCTACAACCTTTAATACAAAAAGCATCAAGATAAACCTCTTTATCTGATGAAGAAGAAGATTTAGCGATAAGAGCATATTGAACATGCTCTTCTTTCTTCTAAGCTATGAATGCTTGATTCTGCTTCACATCATTTTCCATAAAGCTCTAATCTCATCTAAGGCTATCAATACCTTGCATAGCTACTATAGCTTTTGGCTTAACATCTTCAACCTTAATGATTTGACTTGAGCTCTTTCCACCAACATTCCTAAGTGGAGATCTGCATTCCCTCATAAAGTGCCCCGTTCTATGACAATTATACCATTCAACTTTGGATTTATCAAACACATCCGTTTCTTTGCTGTTAAATGTCATCTTCCTACCAAATCTCTTGTTCCACCTATTGGCTCTTATACTACTAAGTGCCATATTCCACTTGATCTCCATCTCTTCAAGATCAATATCACTAATTTGCTGAAGATCTTCAAAAGAAACAGGAGAATCATTACGCAAAGTAGCAATGTATGCACACACAATATCTAAGTCAATTCCAGCTAGTTTGAGACATGATGAACTAACATTGTATGTGTCAGCGGCTGATGAAGTTGACCCACTGACATGTAAATTCAATCCGCTGACATGAGAAACATTGTCAGCGACTGAGGAATCATTATGAGAGATGAATGCCATGCTTCCTGATGTTGATTTACTTCCTTGTTTGAACATAGCTTCAGATTCCATAACCTTCAATTGATTATATAAGTCATCAAATGAGGAGTTCTTGTGAGCCTTGGTGGCAATGATTGACTTAGCATGAATCTTCCAAGCGTCACCAAGAGCTCCAAGAAAGGTAGCGCCTAATGTCTTCTTTTTCAAATTTTTTTCCCATGAAAGCCAACTTGCTAGTGATATCTTGAAGATGACTTTTCACCTCACTTAGATTCTCATTAGGATGAGCTTTAAATACAGTAAATTCCATTACCAGCTGCTTTTTCCTTTGTTTGAGTGTTTCCTCGTTACCACCATAAGTAGTTTCAAAGGCATCCTAAAGCTCTTTAGCAGATTCATACTTTTTGAATTTATGTTGTTGCTTAGTACCAAGAGCCAGTTTGAGAGTACTTAAAGTCTTCATATCATTCCTTCTATCTGTTATCTCAGCAGCTGAAACAACCCTTCCATCTTCAGGTTTTGGAAGTAGCTCATCCCCAGTCTTTTGAGCTGCTCTTCGTGCTTCTATAACGTCAACAGTCGTTTGTTCCCTATTGAATTGGTTACCAAACTCAATAACTTCCCAGATAACATAGTTATCAACTTGGAGATATTGCTCAAAGTTGAACTTCCAAAGTTCAAAGTTATCAGGATCAAGTATAGGAATTTTGAGATTGTGATTTGAGGATGAATGTGGAGTTTCAGTTTAGGTAGACATGGTGTTTAGGTGTTTTTAAGGTTTTCTGCTATTCAGGGTTTCGTGCGAGTTTAGGTTTTTGTGTTCTTTAGATTAAAAGTTCCTAAACAAGCTCTGATATCACTTGTTGATCTCAAACTTAGATCAATTAAGCTTTTGTATTATCGAGATTAGTTCAAGTATAATACGTAGAGAACCTTTGTGTATTCAACAATCTAAGTACTGTGTTGAATTAATAGTTAGAACAAAGAACAAATAATAAAGCACGTATAGCAAACTTTCAACTTCAATTGACAATAATAACAATGAACATTGTAATTAAAAGCGTCATACTAACCAACCCTAAGGCCTCCTTTTATAGGAAAAGGAGTCTTGAACATTAAGCTAAGTATCAACTATTCTAGGTAAAGATAAATATATAAAATACAATATACGATCATATATTTCCCAACTTATAAAAATGTGTTGACCACTTATTCTGTCAGTGGCTTGGATTCTCTTTGTCAGCGCTTTCATAACTCTTGCCAGCGTTTCATCTATCAGCACCTTGATTACTCTTGTTAGCGTCTAGAATCCCATTGTCAGTGGCTACATGACTTAGTTAATTTTATTCCCAACAGCTACAGCCACTGACAATAGAAAAGGGAACTCTAACTACAGACCCCAAGATCAGCCCAAGAGGCAGAACAACAACAATGGTCGAAACCTTGACTATTATAGAACTGGGGAAAGGGGGACGCGACAACAAGTTTACCCCCTCAAGATGACGCCGAGAGAGATATTCCTATCAGAAGGCGCAAATTTTCCGAAACCTTCCCCAATGACCATGATGAGATGGAATTTATACATGATCTCATCATTGTTTTCTGGCTTTAAATACATAAAATGTCATTAAAAATACCATATATATTCTTGTGTTCGTTTACTTGTGTATTTTAGGTATGGATATCGTGAAAAAGACAAAAGATCATAAGAAACAAGGAAAACGAACACGAGAAACGAAGCCACATAATGAATCGGGCCCTAGTTTGTGATTTCTCAAAGAAAAGACCCTGAAGTATTGAAGATGTTCAAGAATGATCCCTCATCAATGAAGAAATGGCACTTAATACCCTTGTATATTAATAATTACAATTTTGGTCCCTTAAGTTTGTCAAAATTACAAAAAGGTCCCTCAACTTTGACGATTTGGCAAGTTTAGTCCCTCAAGATTAAAGAAATGTCAACAATGGTCCTCCAATATGTCAAACATATAAAGAAGACCCTTGAAGTTCAAGAAGATTAAAAATTTGGTCCTTATTCTATGACTTTTAAACATAAAAGGACTAAAAGTGTAAATATGGCAAGAATTTACAAACCCTAAAACCCTTTTATAAACTTTTCGTGGCCAAAGTATGAAAATACAAAGTTTATTAACAAAGTATTTAGATTGGAAGGCTAAATAAACATAGTATACAACTTTCACCAAAGCCTAGGGACCAAAGCTGCCACATTCCAAAGTTCAAACGAGAAAAAAGGGCACTTAACAGTTACTGTAGCAATTACAGTTACTGTGTAACCTTCTTCTTACCCAGGTTTAAAATGACACAAAACAAAGGGTAAATTGTAATTGATTGGACTCACGTGTGATTCACCTCACATGAATCATATCCTACTCCTAAAACATTCATCCCCACTACCAGAGAGACCACACACTCCCTCCCCTGCACCACTCATGAGACGACACGTATCATAAGAATGACAGCTGATGAATCAAGGGACAAAACCAACTACTTGCTCCCCAAGAACAAAAGGAACGACTGTGATCATCCAAAAATAGCTCATCAACAACTCAAGGGCACATTCTGGATTTTTCAGCACTAGGGTTCAGGATTTAAAGGATTCTAGAATCCTCTTGTAACTTGTATAAAGAGAGCCCAACCTGTGGTGCGTCTCTTGTTCCAGATTTTTGCTTAGTTTCTTTTGTAATCTCTTTTTAAATTTAATGAAAGTTTGTTTTGTCAAAAAGTTGTGATTCTCTTTCAATTTTATTTAAAAGTTGGTATAGGCCTAAGCAAAGATCTTAGTTCCATTTTCAAGTTGTTACTTATATTTTCATAAGTTTGAAATACTTGTGAATGTTGGTTTTCATTTATCTTTAATAAAAAAATCAGTGATAGTTTATTTTTGTGCTAACTGAATCAAGTAGTCATCCTTGATTCTTGTGTGTTCTTTGTGTTTAAGCAGGCTTGGAAGCTTGTGCATTGCTAGCACATAAGCTCATATTATAGGGGGTGTGGATTGTGCATCCTCTAGGTAAGTTCTCTTGTTTCCTTTTCAATAGATAATGAGGTTTGTGACTGTGTGACTTATATTGTTTGAATCTGCTTGTCCTTGCTTAATAGCAATTGTATAAGTGATTTGAGTCCTTATTTTGTTGATTTTTAATTGTTTGTGGGGTTTTGAACATATTTGTATGTTGAATCTGCTAAACTGAAACCATAAGGGGTGTTTGGGAATGCTTATGCTAGGGTAAGGATTTCCTTCTCAAGATTTGGGTTGTACTTTGCATCATTTATTAGGTGTAGGGTTATTGGGTTTGGGTATAAAAATTCTTTGTTTAAAGTCCAAAAGTTAAGGTTCTATACTTGTCTACAAAACAGTCATCTATTTCAATTAGTAAAAATGGGGATTTAAGTGACAGATACTTGTGATTTTGCTTGTTAAATCTTGTAAACTCATAGAGAAAAGGTAAATCTAGGTATAAGAGGTGGTAGTTTGTGATTTAACAGGCTGCTGATCAGATTATTGGAAACCAAATCTCATTTGTTTGGTCAAACACATCAGTTAAATACCTTTGTTTGTATGATTTTTGATTCAACTGTTTAAGTGTGTTCTTGTGTTTGCTTTAGTGATTTTTGTGTTCTTTTTGACTCCCAATATGCCAAAGCTTATTGGGGTTCCCTTGTTTCCAAAAATATCCAACCAGCAAGGCTTGAACACAAGCCAAAACAAATCTGTTCAAGTAGAAGTGGGAACTCCTTTCCCACTGCTTGTTACCACTGATAGTGTTAACTGGTGACCAGCTTATAAATAAGCATTTCCAGCTTATTTTAAACATGCACAACTTATTTTTTGTTATAGATCTTAATTTTCTTAGCTTTTAATCTAGACTGGGAGTTTTCAGCTTTTGACTTTAGGGTTTGACTAGAAAACGAACTAATTTGACTTTTTCATAACTACTTATCATCTTATTCAGCTTATTTCGCTTTGCTTATGGATTTTTCTTGACTGATTTGTCTTAATTAAGTCATTTAGAGTCTTTTGCAAGTTAAATCAAGTTCTGAACTGGTCTAAATGTCTAAGTCGACTATTTTGTCTTTTAGTGAAATCATACTTGGCTTATTTCTGGCTTATTGGTTAAGCTTTATCAAAATTTCTTTTTACAGATCTCTTTAGTATCCCAAAAGAAGGTTGTGTGTTAAATTAGAGCTTATGGCACCAGCTTATGGCTTAATGGGCTTATTGGCCTAATAAGAATAAGCTTTTGGCTATTTAAGTTGTGATAAGCTCAGAATCAACTTTTAGGCCTTTAGAGTTTTGTGTTTAGAATTAAATTTTGAGTTGGACTGTGCTTTATGGGAGCTTATTGGACACTTTTGAAAATTGGGTTGAAAAGCTCATTCATATTGGACTGTTTTTGTTTTTAGCCCATTTAGGGGCCTAATAGGGGTATTTTGGTAATTTCACTTTCATTTTCTATTTATTTAGGTTAAAATAAACTAACTTGCAAGTTTTTTGAAATTTTTATAATTTTTGAATTTTTAATACTGTTTTAATATTTAATTTTAGTTTTTAATCATTTTAAATAGTTTTAATTGGTTTTAAATTTTATAAAAATATCTTTTAGTTTAATTAGTCATTTTAGAGTTTTACACATTGAAAAATCTTTATTTGGGATTTTTATTAATTATTTTTATTTTTAGGGCTTTAATTAGCATTTAAAAATTAATATTTAATTAAATAAAAGGTTTGAAAAAGTTTTGATCATTTGTAAACTCTAATTACATTTTTAGGAATTTTTGGTAATTTTTTGGGAATTTTTAGATTAAAATTTTATTTTGTCACTTTTTACGGTTTTACGTTTTGTCGTCGTAGTTTACTTTTATCGTATCCGTCATTCTAATTTCTCATCTTTTCTTCTCATATTAATCCAAAATCATATCAAGTTATTCACACACAATAAACCTCCTTGGGAAACAAACTTCATTGAGTCATTAGTGCTTGATTTTAATTAATCGACACTTAATACTTACCGCATTTACGCCTTTTTCCTAAAAGTGTGTAATTTACCTACAATCATTTTGGTGCAGCTGCCGGGAAGGTGTGTCGTGATTAATTTGAATTTTTTTGTTTTTAATAGCTAACCATAAATAGTATTTGTGGTAAATAGAAATCTATTAATACGTATTATCAGTTTTTCGTTTTCTTTGTCAATTATTATTACTATATTGTATATTTATCACGATCAATCCAAAAGATCTCCAAAAGTGTGAAATAACAACCTTAATTGGGATTTGATCTCCTAACTATTGTATTCAAATCTCAACAAAAAGAAAAACGCAAAAATAGATAAATACTTTCGTGAAGCTCGATTTTGAAAAATACGAACTTTAAGGTGAATAGATAGGCAACGTGCTATAAAAGGCCATTAAAGTGAAGTTAGGTACTTAAGTGCTTCGCGCCACCGCATTCCCCCCGTTCAGTTGTGAGTATTTGATATTGAAGGATCTACGAGGGTTTTGCCGCCCAAAGTATTATTACGTATCATATATATTTCCTTGGTTTCTTTGTGATTAAACCCTCTTGAACAATTTGGTTTTCACCAAAGTTATAAAGTCAATCGAAGGCGTTCACTCCGCGTGGTTTTCATTCTTTGAGGCTTCTTTAACCAAGAGTTTAACTCTAGGAGAGATTTGGTAGATTGTTTTCTACAAATACACACAAAATCCAAAAAAATGAAAAACACAAAAAACACAAAAAAATTGAAAATCAACAAAACACCCAAAAGAATCTTCTTTGCTCACCTCCACGTTCTACGTCACATTTATGCAAACTCGTAATCAAGTAAAACGAGCTCGCAAAACATCGTCAAAAGGAAGTAAATCAAGAACCTTTGATTGAAGAAGAACCTCCAATTGTCGAACCCGTTGTAGAACCAATAGTCACTATGGCTAATCGTACTATGATGGAGTTGCTTCAAGCACCCACCGAGGGTTTTGGAGAAGCTATTGTGATTCCCGCCATCCTTGTAGAGAATTTCAAGATCAAGACGGGTTTAATGTCGATGCTTCAAGAAAACAAGTTTCACGGACATGAAAAAGACAAACCACATTATCACATACGGAATTTCAATCGTCTCACCGCAACAAGCAAATTTAAGGATGTTCCACATGACGCCATTAAGATGATGTTGTTTCCATACTCGTTAGATGGACCCACAAAAATTTGGCTCGAGAAAGAACCGCCAAATTCGATTTTGACATGGGGTGATCTCGTCTCTAAGTTTGTGAACCATTTTTTTACGCCATCTAAAACAACACATCTGAAATATGAGATTTCAAGATTTACACAACGTTCTAATGAAAGTTTTTCAATAGCATGGGAACGATTTAAGGAAATGTTACATGAATGTCCTCACCATGATTTTTTGGAATTGCATCAAATTGATACTTTTTATAATGGGCTTAACGATCATGAACGAGATTATTTGAATGCCGCCACGGGTGGTAATTTTTTGTGCAAAACGTCCGATTAAGCTCTAAAGATTATCGAGAATAGATCTAAGGTTTATAACCCACCTAACACACCGAGTGTTGCCACTACGGGTTCATCGTCATCGTCTCGTAACATGAATGCCTTACATGATGAAGCAAATGAGGATAATCGGTTTTTCGATAGATTTTCGACGCTTATGACACATTGGAAAGCACAAGATGCTTTGAAATCCGCATCGGTTAAAGCGGTTGAAAGAGTTGTATATCTTGTGGTGGAGCTCATTATTTTTCCGAGTGCATTACCGTCGGTGGTAACACTTCGAGTGCTTACGTAGCAACGAGAACATACAACCAAAACGGCCAAGGTTCCCGCCCAAATCAAGCTCCCAAAAATCAAAATGCTAACAACTATCGAAACAACAATCAAAGTGGTGGTTATCAAGGCAATCAACATAACTATAACAAGGGTAATTACCAAAGTGGGAACAATGGGCAAGTACAAAATCAAAACCAAAACCATGATTTTCAAAATACTACACAAGGTTTTCAAAATGCTCACACTAAAAATCTTCAAGGAGAATTTTCGGACTATGTAAAAGCAAATGATGCTAAGTTTGATAACATGCAACGTGAGATGATTAGCTTAAGATCCAAGTTGAAAAACGAGCTTAAAATGAACTTGCTAATGAATTGAAAACTCATGCTAATAAAATGGAAGGAAACGTTCAACGTATTCAACAAAATAAACAAAAGATGGAACAAGGTCAACATGAGATTAAGCAAGAGTTGTTAAAAGCGGATAAAAGGCAATATAAATTTGAAGATCGAATAGCTAGTATGTTTGAAGCAGTCATGTGTAAACCCTCTTCCTCGGGTGCTCTTCCTAGTGATACCATTGCAAACCTGAATGGAGAAATGAAGGTGGAAGTCCCTAATCAATGCTAGAGACACTAAACTTAACTAATCAACACAAGTTATTACTTTTCAAACGTAATCTTATTATTGTATAATAAAGAATTACAAGTGTTATGGATAACACGTTTGATGACAATATGTTGTGCACACTTTGAACAACTATAAACCCTAACTTATGAATACAGTCACAGCTATTTGATTCAATAAGTTCTAAGCATTAATGGTGTGAATATTCTCAAAGTGTTGAACATTAATGTTGGGATACACATCCTATTTATAGTGATACGAGGTTGACCTAAGTACTAGTTAATGGTGACTACACAAGGCATTCACTTTTTAGACATCTGTCACAAGATGATCTTCTATTCTTGGTAGTCTGTCATAATGCTTTAAGGAAACAGATCACTAAACAGTTTCCTTTTTCTTCATTGTCTCGTACACACAAATGGCATGTCCAAAGTGTGCTGAGTGTTAATAAGGTATTGCCACCCCTGTGAACCGTCAACCCCTCAGAGTCCCTGATACATCTTGGCTGTTATCCATCACAACCAATTAGTATGTCTTCAAGTAATCTTTGAATTCCTTGACAATGTCTCTGACATGGACTCCTTTGAGGTTGCTCACAGAGACTTGGATCTCTATGAGTCTTGTGATACTTGCCTGTCTCCTAAGCACAGGCAAGTGACTATCTAACAACTTAATTTGTGTTAAAATCTATGATCAGGGAATCTAACAAACTTAGATTCCCAATAGAAGGTTATTACTACTCGTAGTGGTAAAACTTTCAAAGAACCAATCTCTCGTCCTAGTACTTCTACGGAGAAGGAAAGCGAGAAAGAACCTGAGGTGATGGTCGAAAAGGATCATTTTATAAGCCCACGAAGTACCGCTCATACCACACTTACGGTTGAACCAATAGCAATTGTGGAACCCGAGATTCCAAGGCCGATTCCTATGCCCCAACCCACACCACCCTTACCTTACCCATCAAGACGAAACAAGGAGAAATAGTAAGAACGTAATAAAAACAAATTGATCTTTTTATAAAAATGTTTCAAAAAGTGCATTTTAATGTTAATTTATCTGACGCGTTGTTATACATGCCTCGTTTCGCTTCCACTTTTAAGGGTATGATGAATGATAAGGTGAAGCTTTCAAAGCTATCTAATTGTTCTTCGGTTTATCTTAATCGAATACCAGAAAAAGTTGGTGTCCCCGGGAAGTTTTTCATTCCTTGTGATATACAAGATGTGGAGGAATGCTACGCCTTGGCCGATCTTGGCGCGAGCATTAATTTGATGCATTTTCGATGTGGACATCGCTATCGCTTCCGACTCTTGCTCCATCGAACATGTCTAATCGAGATGGCCGATCATTCTACGATTCTCGCATGTGGAGTAGCCGAAGACGTTTTCGTGAAAGTGGGGAAGTTCTACTACACCGTTGATTTTATCGTAGTGGACATCCCCGTGGATCCTCAAGTTCCTATAATTTTAGGTCGTCCATTTTAGACACCTCGAGATTGCTTATCGATGTTCATGCTAGAACAATCACTTTGAGATTCAACGAAGATGAACGTGTTATAAACGCTACTCAAAACTCTACACCTTCTCATGTTTATGTAATCGCTACGATCAACCATATTGACTTAGTCGATGTGGTTTGCGATGAGTTTTCACAAGAAGTGTTAGGTTTTTCTGATAGTTCGTCATGTGGTAATCCCACTATTATGGATTCGATTCTTGCTAGTTCTACACCAAATCTCACTCCATTCCAAGGAGGCGATTTTATTTTGAATGAAATCGACAATGAATATGAGGTGATTATTGGTAATAATACTCTCATTCCACCATTTCTTCCGACGATGGAAGTTATGAGTGTTGAACAAAAATCATCAATCGAGGAACCGCCAATCCTTGAATTTAAAGATCTTCCATCTCACCTTGAATACGCATTCTTGGAAGGTGATGACAAGTTGCCGGTTATTATTACGAAAGATATTTCCAATAATGAAAAAACCACACTTTTGAAAATTCTTAAGTCTCATAAAGGGGCAATTGCGTAAAAAATTTCCGACATTAAGGGTATTGACCCAAAATTTTGTACTCACAAGATTTTAATAGAGGAGGACTACAAACCCGCAATTCAAAATCAAAGAAGGGTAAACCCCAAAATTCACGATGTCATAAAAAAGAGGTCTTAAAACTTCTTGACGCAGGAATGATTTATCCTATCTCCGATAGCCCATGGGTGAGCCCAATCCATTATGTCCCTAAGAAGGGAGGAATGACCGTTGTACCTAATGAAAACAAAGAGTTAATTCCCACTCGTGTTGTGACCGGTTGGAGGGTGTGTATTGACTACCGAAAGTTAAATGACGCCACTCGTAAAGACCACTTTCCCTTTCCCTTCATGGATCAAATGTTGGAGCGACTTGCGGGAAATGACTTCTATTGTTTTTTAGATGGTTTTTCCAGTTATTTCAAATCCCTATTGACTCTCGTGATCAAGAGAAAACTATGTTACGTGTCCATATGGAACGTTTGCTTATCGTAGAATGCCTTTCGGACTTTGCAATGCACCGGTAATGTTTCAGCGGTGCATGATGGCTATTTTTTATGATATGATCGATAATTCGATGGATGTATTCATGGATGACTTTTCGGTGTTTGGTGATTCATTCATGTCGTGTTTATCCAATCTCGAGAAAATGTTAAAACGTTGTGAAGAAACCAACCTTGTGCTTAATTGCGAAAAATGTTATTTTATGTGTAAACAAGGAATCGTCTTAGGGCACAAGGTCTCGAAAGCGAGGATTGAGGTAGATAAAGCTAAGATAGACGTCATCGCCAAATTACCTCATCCCAAAACCGTTAAGGGAGTTAGGAGTTTCCTAGACCACGCGGGCTTTTATCGTCATTTCATCAAAGACTTTTCAAAAATCACTCGACCTATGACACACCTTCTCGAGAAGGATGCTCCTTTTAACATCAATGAGTATTGTGTTCGAGCTTTCGAAACTCTTAAAAGGAAACTTATCGAAGCTCCCATTCTTGTTCCTCCAGATTGGGAATTACCCTTTGAAATTATGTGCGATGCAAGTGATTATCCAATTGGGGTCGTTTTAGGGCAACGTTATGAAAAGAACTTTCGACCTATCCATTATGCTAGCAAGACGATGACTGAGGCTCAACTGAAGTACACCACAACGGAAAAGGAATTTCTTGTCGTGGTTTATGCTTTTGATAAATTCCGACCTTATCTAGTCTTGACGAAAAGCATCGTGTATACGGATCATTCGGCTATCAAGTACCTCTTAGATAAGCAAGATGCTAAGCCGAGATTGCTTCGTTGGATTCTCCTCCTCCAACAATTTGATGTCACCATACTTGACAAAAAAGGAGCCGAGAATCTAGCGGCCGATCATCTCTCTCGTTTAGAAGATCATTACAAAGATGTCTTCGAGAACAAGGAAATTACCGAAACATTTCCTTTCGATACTCTCGGTGTGGTTAATTCTAAGGATGACACCCCATGGTTTGCCGACATTGCAAATTACCATGCGGGGAACTTCATCATCAAGGGTATGATGACATAACAAAAGAGAAAATTCTTTCGTGACGTCAAGTTCTATTTTTGGTACGACCCTTATCTCTTTCGGGTTTGTGCGGATCAACTCTTTCGATGTTGTGTGTTGGGAATAAATTTAGGCCAGAACACTTGAACGCTGACAAGAACAACTTAAGCGTTGACAAGAGCAAAGTGAGCGCTGACAGCATAAGCGTTGACAAGTTAAAGTCAAGCGTTGACAGATTGAAGACAAGCACTGATGGAAGATGTGAGCTACACGTATATTATATTCTAGATTACTTCTAGTAAGGATAGAAACGACAATGTATTTTCTATGTTTATCTTTACCTAGAATAGTTGATTCGTAGCTTATTGTACAAGACTTCTTGATCTATAAAAGAAGATCTTTTAGGTTAATGTTTAATATCAGTTTTCATAGTATTCGCAAGTTAAACCTTTCATTGTAATCAACAAGATTATTCTAATACAAGTGAAAGTTTGTTTAACATCATTGTGTTTTAGATCAAGTGTTAATTCCGCATAACACTTTGTTACTTTATTCATAAGCAAAGGTTTCTCTACGTGTAGTACTTGATCTAATCTCGTTTACACAAAGCTTAATCGATCTAAGTTTGGGATCAACAAGTGGTATCAAAGCTTGTTGAGAAACTTTTGATCTTTAAGTAACGCAGAACCCTAAAACACCAAACCCTAAAAACCCTAAAATTCTCAAAACCCTAAAAACATCATGTCTGGCACAAATCAACCTCCTGCTTTGCTTCAAAACAACTTCTCAAACCCTAGTATCAAAATTCCCATGTTTGATGCCAGGAACTTTGAACTTTGGAAGTCCAATTTTGAGCAATACATAGCTATTCATGACTACACTCTTTGGGAAATTATCGAATATGGGAACACATTCGATAAAGCAGCAAAGATTACTGCTGCTATTGCCGCAAGGACAGCTATTCCTAATTGTCCTGAAGCTGATAAAGTGGAAAAGCCTGATGATGGGAGAGCGGTAGCTGTTGAAGATATAGCCAAGAAGAGGGTGGACATGAAAATTTTGAATATCTTGAAACATGCCCTAGGTCATGAGAATCAGCATAAGTACAAACGTTTTGAGTCTGCAAAAGAGCTTTGGGAAGCTCTTGAAGTAGCACATGGTGGCAATGCTGACACAAAAGAAGAGAAGAAGAAGCAACTCTTGCATGAGTATGCTGTCTTTAAAGCTCAACCTAATGAGAATCTCAGCAGTGTGAGAAGTAGACTTCTTGACATCACAAGTCAACTTTCCTTCATGGGAAAACAGATTGATGACCCTGAATTGAATGCTACTTTTCTCAAAAGCCTTGGTGATGTATGGAAGATTGAGACAAGATCTATTCTTGTCAATAACACCCACAAGACTTCCAGGTTTGATGACATCTTCAACAAGTTAAGGCTGTTGGAGAATGAATGGTAATTGGAGAGTGATAACAAATCTTCCAGCAGCAACATGGCCTTCTTTTCACAAAGTGAAGGCCAATTTGATTCCATGAACTTCTATGGACATTCAGCAACTGGATCTCAAGGTGTCAGCGCTGGATGTCAATCTGTCAGCGCTGGATCATACCCTGTCAACGCTTTGTACTCAAGCGCTGACACACACAATCATGGCGCTGATAGAATTAAACCTGCTGGTTTTGATCTTGATACTGTGTGTGCATTCATTGCTTCTTTGCCTAGTGATTCAAGGATTACTTATGAAGATCTTGAGCAGATAAGTGATGAACAATTGGAAGAGATGGACATCAAGTGGACTATGGCTCTTGTAAGTTTAAGAGCAAACAGGTTCAATAAAAGGTTCAAGAAGAAAATGACCTTTAATGCTAAGGATGTTGCTGGCTTTGACAAGTCCAAGGTAGAGTGCTACAACTGTCATAGGATGGGGCACTTTATGAGGGAATGTAGATCTCCAAGGAGATCTGATGCTGGGAAGCCTTCTAGCCAAATGATTAAGAACCCAGATCCCAAGGCCATGGTTGCTGTTCAACAAATTGATGGCGTTGGAGAATGGGATTGGAGCTGGATGGCTAAGAATGAGGAAGAGGACAGAGCTTTGGTTGCTGAAGTTAAAGAAGAGCATGCTGAATATACTCTCATGGCACACTCCTCCTCTTCATCAGATAATGAGGTATATGATGATGCTTTCTGTTCTAAGGGTTGTCGTTTAAATACTGAAAAATCAAAACAAGAGATAGTTAAATTATTAGATGAAGCAAGTACTCTAAGGTGCAAAGTATCTAACTATCAAATTGCTCTTACCCAAACAGAAAAGACAGTAACTGAGTATAAGAAAATGGAGTTTGATTTAAAGGATCAAATAAATATCTTAAAACATGAGTTACATCAGAGTAAGGATGTTCAAGATATAGTAAATAGGGTTAATCTTGATTTGATAGCTCAGTTAGAGGAGGCTAACAAAAACAAAGATAATGTGAGTCTTAAAATCCAGAGATTTGATAAGGCCACACAATCCCTAGGAGAGTGTGTTAGTAAACAAAGAGACTCTAAGGATATGAGTGGGATTGGGATAAATAACTATACTGTTGTTCCACCACCAGCTGGGGATTTCTATGGTGTCCAATCAAAGGACTTATCTTGGACTGGCTTGCTAGAATGCCAAGAGGAGGAGTTTATTCCTCCACCTAGAGTGACTTCCCCAGTTGAGGAATATCAGCAAAAGCTGACTGACCTAGAAGAGTGGAAGAAAGCAAACCACACTTTGTTTGTTATGGGAGGGTTATTGTGTGAAAGTCCAAATGAGCCCACACCAATCAAGAGCCTTGATCCTAAACCTATTAAGATCACACACCCTACCACTGGCAAAGCTGTTGACCTTGGCCCACAATCTGTTAGAAAACCTAGTGTTAAATATGCAGAGATGTATAGAAATTCTAGGTCACCAAAAAGCCAAGTTAGTAACCATGGAACAGGCTTCTTTGCTTCTAGACCTAATACTATGTCTAGAAAAGCTTGTTACACATGTGGTAGCTTCTCACATTTGGCCTACAAATGTGTCAACGCTTCCAATGTCAACGCTGATAGGAACCATTTCAGCGCTGACAAAAGTCAACATAGGTCAAACACTGTCAGACCCAATACCTTTGTGAACAAAAGTTCACAAGTTGTTAGACCAGCCCCATTCTTTTCTAGAGGGTCTAACACACAAGGCCTAAGACCTTTTCAAAAGTCAAATACTTGGTCAAATAGGCAATGGGTTCCTGTAGCAAACCCTAGGTACAACGCTGATAGGAGCAATCGGGGCGCTGACAAGAGAAATTTCAGCGCTGACAAACCTAGGTATTTGCAGCCACAGGGAAATAGGTCTAAAGCTTCTACTAGCTTAACATGGAGACCAAAACAAGACCAGAACCCTAATAATACTGGTATTTCTATGACATGCAACAGGTTTCATTATATTTCAAAGGCATTGTCAACACCAATTGGGGTTAACTGGGAATTTCATTCAAACAGGGATGAAAATGGGGTTGTTATGAGAACCAAGTCTGTTCTTGTTGAACAACCAAATGAATCCAAGTCTTCCAAGGCTTGGGTTCCCAAAGAAAACTAATGTGTTTTCTTTATGTGCAGGGCATTCAGAAGAAGATCAATGACTATGGATACTGGGATAGTGGATGCTCAAGGCACATGACAGGAAAGGAAGATTATCTGACCAATTTCTCTCCTATTCAAGATGGTGATAAGGTATACTTTGGAGGGGGCTACGGCACCATCACTGGAAAAGGAACCCTTGTCACCAACAATCTAAGGTTTGATAATGTCTTCTTGGTGAAAGACCTGGATTATAATTTGTTTAGTGTATCACAAGTATGTGATAACAAAAATAAGGTTCTTTTCACAGATACTGAGTGCTTGGTGTTAAGCAAAGATTATAAGCTCCCTGAAGAGAAATACATAGATTTTAGAACACCAAGGCATAAAGACATATATAATGTGAATCTTAATGGAATTAAGGTAAATAATAAAATGTCATGTCTGTATGCTAAGGCCTCAGTAGATGAAAGTAATCTTTGGCACAGGAGACTAGGGCACGTAAACTTTAAGAATATTAATAGGCTTGTGAGGCTTGGTTTAGTTGATGGTTTGCCTGAAAAGGCTTTCCACAATAACCACTCTTGTGTTGCATGCCTTAAGGGCAAGCAGCACAAGGTCTCATTCAGGTCTAAACAGGTGCACTCTAGTTCTAAACCCCTTCACTTATTGCATATGGACCTCTTTGGTCCTACTAATATAGAGAGTTTGAAGGGTAAATCATATTGTTTTGTCATTACTGATGATTACTCCAGGTTCACATGGACTTTCTTTTTAGCCAAGAAAAGTGAAACTGCCCTAAGTCTGATTAATTTTATTACCCAAATTGAAAAGAAAAATGGTAATGAGGTCAAAATTATTAGAAGTGACAATGGGGGTGAGTTTAGAAATCAGTTGTTGGATGATTTTTGTGCCAAGAAAGGGATTACTAGGCAGTTTAGCATAGCTAGAACCCCACAACAAAATGGGGTTGCTGAGAGGAAGAATAGGACCCTTATTGAAGCAGCCAGAACCATGTTGGCTGATGCCCACTTTCCTATAGCCTTTTGGGCTGAAGCTGTTAACACAGCTTGTTATGTTCAAAATAGGGCATTGGTCAACAAGATACATAATAAAACACCTTATGAATTACTTTGGGGAAGGAAGCCCAATATTGGCTTTCTTAAGCCATTTGGTTGTCATGTAGTTGTGTTAGAAACTAGTGAGGCCCTAGGTAAATTTGATTCAAAAGGTGATGAAGGCTACTTCATGGGTTATTCAGTGCAGAGTAAAGGATATAGGGTTTACATTAAAAAGGAAAAACGTATACTTGAAAAAGTACATGTTAGGTTTTTAGAGAGTAAACCTAGTGATCCTGAGAGCGGTCCAAATTGGTTGTTTGACTTAGAACCTTTGTCTAGAGCTTTAAATTATATGCCTGTTACTGATCCAGACATTGTGAAGGTAACTTCAAGTGTTTTGGAAAAGAGAATTGGTAATGTTTCAGGTATACAGGTTGCTAAGGAGGATGGACCACCAGCAGTTATATCATCTCCCACACAAGAATTTGTTACACTTCCTATATGGACAGATGAGTATTATGCTGCTGCTACTGCTGCAAGGAAAGATAATGGTGGTGTTCAGATACCACCAACTACAAACATGCATGATTCTTCAAGCGCTGACAAAGGGAAATCCAACGCTGACACGACCAATTCAGACGCTGATGGCTCCAACGCTGACAACAACAGTTCAAACGTTGTTAGCCCCAACGCTGACAAGCAAGGTTCAGACTTTGGAGACACCTTTACACAGCTTTTCTCTTCTCATTTTGAACAGGGTGGACCTTCTAATATCCATGAAGAGATTTCTGTTGATCAAGAAGAATCTGAAGAAGATATTGGCAACATGGAGCGTGAAATTGAGGACACCAGACTTGTTGAAGGAGGAGTTCTCACTTCCATAGCAAAGGATCACCCCACATCTCAGATCATTGGTGATGTTATGGCTCCAGTTCAGACAAGAAGATCCCATCAAGGTCTTGGTGGATTTATTGCCAATATTCACAAGAAGGTTGATACCCCTCTTGTACAAGCATGTTTGTTTGCCTGTTTTCTGTCACAGGAAGAACCCAAGAAAATTTTTGATGCTCTCAAGGAACCAAGTTGGGTGGAAGCAATGCAGGATGAGCTTCACCAATTTGCTATACAGGATGTTTGGGAGCTGGTTGATTGTCCTATATATGTGAGACCAATTGGGACAAGATGGGTTCTAAGGAACAAGAAAGATGAAAGAGGCATTGTGGTCAGAAACAAGGCACGTTTGGTAGCTCAGGGTTATACACAAGAGGAAGGAATTGATTATGAAGAAGTTTTTGCACCAGTTGCAAGAATTGAAGCTATAAGAATTTTTCTAGCTTATGCCTCTTGTATGAATTTTACTGTTTACCAGATGGATGTGAAGAGTGCTTTCCTCTATGGGACAATTGTTGAGGAAGTATATGTCATGCAACCTCCTGGTTTTGAAGATCCTGAGAATCCAGACAAGGTTTATAGAGTGAAGAAAGCAATGTATGGACTTCATCAAGCCCCAAGAGCATGGTATGGTACATTGTCCACCTATTTGGTGGAAAATGGTTTCAAAAGGGGCACCATAGATCAGACACTGTTTACAAAGAAGAAAGGAAAACATGTGTTGCTTGTGCAGGTCTATGTTGATGACATCATTTTTGGCTCTACTGATCCAAAAATGAGTGAGGAATTTTCCAAGCTCATGACAGATAAATTCAAGATGAGTGCAATGGGTGAGATGAACTTCTTTCTAGGTTTACAAGTTCAACAGAAAGAAGATGGTATCTTCATCTCCCAAGACAAGTATGTAGCTGAAATCTTGAAGAAATATGGTTTTTCTCCACATGAGAAGGAGGCTTCTACTCCTATGGATAGACAACACCCCTGGGGAAAAATTGGAGCTGGAAAGGATGTGGATGTTAGGCACTATAGATCAATGATTGGTTCATTGATGTATCTTACAGCCTCAAGACCTGACATCATGTTTGCTGTGTGTGCATGTGCACGCCATCAAGTGACTCCCAAAGAATGTCACCTTTTTGCTGTGAAGAGGATTTTTAGGTACCTAAGATGTTATCCAGATCTTGGATTATGGTACCCAAAAGATTCTCCATTGGATCTTATTGCATATTCAGACAGTGACTATGGTGGTGACAAGTTTGATAGGAAATCCACAACTGGTGGATGCCAATTTCTTGGGAGCAGATTAATATCTTGGCAATGCAAGAAACAAACAGTGGTGGCCAACTCTACAACTGAAGCAGAATATGTTGCTGCAGCTGCTTGTTGTGGACAAGTCTTATGGATTCAGAACCAGCTGTTGGATTATGGGTATAATTTTATGCATACCAAGATTTTTGTAGACAATAACAGTACTTTATGCATTATTAAAAATCCTGTACATCATTCTAAAACCAAACACATAGAAATTAGACATCATTTTATAAGAGATTGCTTTGAGAAAGGTTTAATACAACCAGATAGGGTAGATACTGAAGATAATGTAGCTGATTTATTAACTAAACCTTTTGATGCTGGAAGATTTCAATATTTGGTAACAAATATTGGAATGGTTAATCTCACTTAATATGTGTTTTGGAACATTTTTGTAAAAGTATGTACAGGATAATGCATTGTTATTGGTCTTTGTGATGATTTAGATTTTCCACATTATTTTTCTAACACTGACAAAGGTAAATGTAACGCTGTCAAGTGTTATTTTGCCGTTGTTAGAGATATTCTGGTCTAACGATGACAAGAGTTTCTTCAACGCTGTTAAGTGTTGTCGGGACGCTGTTAGCAACAAATGTTAGTTTTGTGGTTTTCATCTAAATGTGCAGGTAATGGTAGCTTTATGCCATTGGATACAGAGTTGCTTATGGAACTTTGAAGAGCTATTTGGACATGTTTTGTTTATGGATGATGGTTGGAATATCTATATTCCTATCTTGACATAAATTTTTAATGTTCATATATATATTTTGAGAACTCATGTATCATAGTTTAAGGGGAGGTTTAAGGAACCTTTAGGACTCTTGGGTATTCTTAGAATACTCTCATCACAATTCTAGATTGTGTCCACTGGTGAGTATGGGTTAGTTTTACTAAACCATGAGGCACTGTAGCATGCATAGTATACCAACTTTGCATGCTGCCAAGACATTTTTGACTTAGAATTGGTTATGGTCTGATGGGAGGCTTGGGAATCCTTTTGAATATGGGTTTTACCTGGGAGTAACAAGGATTTTATGAGGTAACTTGGTTGTTAAGAATTTTGGTTAGCAAGGGACACTAGAGGACTGTTATGTCTATCTTGCTTATGCAAGTGTGCATAACTGGACAGTGCTTGCCGCCCTATGATAATTATCAGCTTTTGGTTATCTTCTCTAGGATAAATTACTTGTTAAGTTCATTTTTCACTTTTTAAAACAATTTTATTTTTGGACGCTGACAAGATTTTTCCAAGCGTTGTTGTGACCAAAATGGACGCTGACATGGCTTTAGGCGAACGTTGACAGGATTATAGCCGTTGGGCGTTGATGGGTTATATTTGACCGTTGACAAACAATGGGACCTACCCAGTTGTAACTTTTTGACATATTTTCAAGCCGTAATTTTAGGAGTTGTTACTTTCATTTAATGCATGAGATAACTTATAAACTTTTTCAATATTTTCATGATTGATTTTTGAAAATCTTTGCCTATTTTTGGGCCAATCACGTGCATTCATCCACTCCTATAAATTTGGCTCCTATTTTTAAACAGGGTATCTATAATTCTTGTCTAACACTTTTCTCTTATCAACCTTCATCTTTTATACATCAAATAAACAGCTTTCATCAATGGCACCAAGATTTAACTCTGCAGAATTGGATTTGGGGTTCAAGTCTCAACACAACATGATTGCTTATCTTGTTTCTGATAATACTTTGTTCCCTCAATATACTCAGATGGTGGAGTATTTGAATGCATCCCCCTTAAGGTATGCTCTTTCTCATGCACCACTTATTCCAGTCACACACATTAAACAGTTTTGGAACACTGTGAGTTCCTCAACAGTTAATGGAGTGACAACATTGAATTCTATTGTACATGGGAGACCTTGGGTGGTTACTGAGGCCTTGGTACGCCAGGCCTTGCATCTTAATGATGCTGATGGTATAACCATGCTTCCCATATCTGAAATAGAACAAGGGCTAAGGGCTTTGGGATACCCTATTCCTGATGAAGGTACTCTTAATAAGTACCATAAGCAGGAATTTCCCCCAGCCTGGAAGTACCTAATTCACATTCTCCTTCAGTGTTTGAGTCCCAAATGTACTGCACACAATGAGATCAATAGATCCATTGCATCTGCTATTGTGTGTATTGCAACAGGGCAAAATTATAATTGGTCTAAAATGATTTTTGAAGGAATGTGTAAAAACAAGGGGACAAAAATGACTTTAGCTTATCCCCGTTTTCTGCAAATGGTTTTTGATGCTCAAAGATATTGTTCAAGGGATCACAATGACTTTTATAAGATCCCTGAACAAAAGAAGGCTATTTTTACCAAGATGGATTCACCACCTCATAGAGACCTACCATTAACCCCAGCCATGCTTGCTGTTATTGCAGCAGCACAACCCCAACCAGACCCCCAACTTCATATTGACCCTCAACCACAACTTGAGCCTATCCCTGAACCTTTACCCTCACCTGACCCAATGCAAATAGACCAAGATCCCTTTGACGCTGACACATCTAATGTGGGCGTTGATATGCCTATTTCCACCACTGACACCCAACCATCACAAACCCAAACACCCCTTAACCAACCTACATCTACACCATCTTCTACACCATCTTCCACACCACCAGAATATAGGTTGATTAAACGCCAAAGGACTGCTGGAGTGTTCTCCTCTGGTGGTCCTAGCCATGAAGCAGAGAGAACCACCACCACAAGTGTGGCTGGTGACCTGGATGAGGCTGGGGCTATTGATACAGGCTTCGATGCTGGTCAAGACAGTCCCAACATCATTAAGACCTCATCCATGCCCAATGAACCTAACTTGGGAGGTCAAATTCCCATTTTGGAAGAGGGCAGACTGGAACCAATGACGCTTTTAGAATTGACGGCTGTCTGCATTAGATTGCAAAAGCAAAATGCAGACTTAGTACAAATTGTCAGTAACCAAGGCCTTGAACTCAAAGAATTGAGGGAGAGGATTGTTGTTTTGGAGAGTGCTCATTCAAGGGGAGGTATGGAGGAGTCTTCCAAAGGGGAGGAAGCAAGAAATCTGAGTGATAAGAGCAGTCAAGATGGTCAATCATTGGATATTGCTGAAGCTCTTACTAGTTTGAAGGAACAAAAAGGTTTTGATACGTCCTTAATCTCTCCAACAAATTTAAATTTATCATTTACAGATATGCTGAGAGAGGTTACACAAGGCGCTGAGGGAAAATATTTAAGCGTTGATAAGACAAGTTTGGACGCTGACAGAAGTATTTTGGGCGCTGATAGAGGAAATTTGGGCATTGACAGATCTGCATATGGAGGTGATGTATTCCAGTCATCATCTATCATCAAAGATGTTCCTACTCAGGTATTATCATCTACCTTACCAACAATTGAACCAACAGATAAGGGTAAGGGTAAGTTGGTAGAAGAAGTTGTTCCAAAGAATGCAGCTCAGGTTGAATTTGATAGAAGATTGGCTGAGCAAATGATGGAACAAGGTGAGAAGGAAAAGTCACCATTTGTTGTGACTTCTGAGGAAGAAAGTGATGGAGGCAGCTCAGATTCAAGTGTGATGATTGTTGAACCAGAAAGACTTGAGTATGGTGATGAGCTTGCTAGGGAAAGGCTGAGAGATTTGAAGTTGCAAATTGATTTTGATATGCCAGAGGTAGTTCAGATGTACAATTCTTGGGAAGAAAGCTGCATGGATAATCCAGACTTGACCATTTCAGATCAGATATGGGGTTTGGAAATTCTTCTTAGAGTTCAGCAGGATTGTAAGGTGATGTTGAAGTACAGGGCAAGCAACATTCTCTCTGAATTGAAAAGGGATAGAAGGAAGCTCTATTTTATGTTGCTCAAATGTCATGGAGTTGGATGGACACATCAAAAGCTGAAGGCTTTGACATTTGATGAGTTGGAACATAGGGCTTATCCTATTTGGGTGAAAGTGCAGGAAGAGAACACTTTCAGACTTCTTTCAGATGAAAGAAAGGAGCAACTTGCAGAAGAGATGGCAATCAAGAAAGCTATGATAGTCCCTAGACCAGTGAAGAAGGGATTTGTTCTTGAGTTTCCAAAAGATATGTCTCAACTGTATCCAAGTGAAGCAATCATTAGAAAGAGCCTTAAGCTCTCTCCATTAGAAGCTTCAGATATGGTTCATGTGTTACCACTAGATTCCAGGAATCCAATTATAAGTTATGAGGAAGATGAATGTGGATTCTGGAAAATTGGAAGATTTGGCAAGGAGGTACACACTTTTACCACTCTCATATCTTTATTTGCAAGTTGTGACAGAGAAGACTTGGTAGACCTTTGGAGGTTACTAGAGACCAAGTATGAGGCTGAAGCACCAACTTCAGCCAATGGAATAAAACTTTGGACCACATTCAAAAGAATGTGTGGGACAAATGAAGAAGATCCTGAAATATGGAAGGATCTTGAAGATGACCTCAGTGGTCTTCAATGGAGGTTATATTCAGCTGCAGGTGTATATCATTTGAGTTCTACAAATTTTGCTGAGTATTTACTTGTAGATGCTCAGTATTTCATATCCAAGGCTGTTTTGGAGAAGATGAAGGACACCCAGTTGGAGATAGACTATACAAGTGACGTGGCAAAGAATTTGATCAGATTTATTTATTACCAATATGATAAGGTTTGTCAGACTCCTCCAAGTTCTTAATGTTTATTCAGAAACTTGATCATAAGAGTGGATATCAAGTTTAGGGGAGGATTGTTGGGAATAAATTTAGGCCAGAACACTTGAACGCTGACAAGAACAACTTAAGCGTTGACAAGAGCAAAGTGAGCGCTGACAGCATAAGCGTTGACAAGTTAAAGTCAAGCGTTGACAGATTGAAGACAAGCACTGATGGAAGATGTGAGCTACACGTATATTATATTCTAGATTACTTCTAGTAAGGATAGAAACGACAATGTATTTTCTATGTTTATCTTTACCTAGAATAGTTGATTCGTAGCTTATTGTACAAGACTTCTTGATCTATAAAAGAAGATCTTTTAGGTTAATGTTTAATATCAGTTTTCATAGTATTCGCAAGTTAAACCTTTCATTGTAATCAACAAGATTATTCTAATACAAGTGAAAGTTTGTTTAACATCATTGTGTTTTAGATCAAGTGTTAATTCCGCATAACACTTTGTTACTTTATTCATAAGCAAAGGTTTCTCTACGTGTAGTACTTGATCTAATCTCGTTTACACAAAGCTTAATCGATCTAAGTTTGGGATCAACATTGTGTCTTTGGTACCGAAGCTTCTAACATCCTTAGAGCTTGTCACGAGGGACCCACGGGTGGTCACCACGGTGCTAATCTCACGGCTAAGAAAGTGTTCGATGCCGACTTCTTTCGGCCTACGATCTATCATGATGCACACGCACTTGTGAAGTCGTGTGATTCTTGCCAACGTCAAGGAAAATCGTCTCAACGTGATGAAATGCCGCAAAATATAATCCAAGTGTGTGAGATTTTCGACATTTGGTAAATTAACTTTATGGGGTTGTTCCCATCTTCTCATGGAAACAAGTATATCCTCGTCGTCGTCGACTACCTATCTAAGTGGGTGTAAGCTAAGCCTTTGCCTACGAATGATGCTCGTGTGGTAGTAAAGTTTTTGAAAAAACTATTCTCTCGGTTTGGAACCCCTCGTGCTATTATAAGCGATCGCGGAACCAATTTTTATAATGACCAATTCGAAAAGGTTCTAAAGAAATATGGGGTTACACATCTTCTTTCTACGGCTTATCACCCGCAAACGAGTGGCAAGTCGAGGTTACAAACCGAGCATTGAAGATGATTTTAGAGAGGTCGATTGTAGAAAACCGTGCTTTATGGTCCGATAAACTTGATGACACTTTATGGGCCTTTCGGTCCGCTTATAAGACACCTATCGGTTGTACTCCTTATAAGTTGGTTTATGGAAAGAATTGCCACTTGCCTATTGAATTGGAACACAAGGCATATTGGGCCCTAAAGCATGCCAATTATGACTTGAAGACCGCGGAAGATCACCGGAAAATACAACTTAATGAATTGGATGAATTAAGAGATAATGCTTATGAAAATTCATTAATTTTTAAGGAAAAGACTAAAAAGTTTCATAATTCAGAGATTAATAACCGGGTTTTTAACGTTGGTGATCAAGTGTAACTTTTTAACTCTCGTTTGAAGATATTTTCCGGGAAATTGAAATCTCGTTGGTCGGGTCCGTTCACCATTACACAAGTGTTTCCTTATGGGACCATTGAGCTAGCTTAAAATGATGGTCCTAACTTCAAGGTGAATCGACATAGGCTTAAGCACTACTTCGGTGGGGAAGTCCCTTCTTTGTACGACCTCGACCAAGTCACCTTCCCCAATGATAATTAGCATTGAGGGGATCGAGTCAAGCTCATGACTCAGTAATCAAAAAACGAGGTGCCTCGTTTGGGAGATCCCATGCTTATCCATGTATATATTATCGCTTTCTAATGTAGTTAATGAGAGGGGATTTGTGCCCTTCCAACTTGTTGTCACGTAGTTGTTTGTGAATGTGTTATCTAGATCATCATCATCGCCACGATTGAAGACTCTCGTGTTCGTTTACTTGAGCCTCGATCGTTTGCTTGAAGAGTTTTCACAAATCCATGACATATCCTTTATTGTTCTAACAATTATCTTCTAGCATAATTCATAAACGGCTTTAGATATATTGTTGATCACCATTTCAATGTTAGATCCTAAGCATTCGACTCTTCGTCTCTAGTATGGGGGTGCTCCACCTTTAGACTCGAAACATTGAGGATAATTTTTAATTTTAATATGAGGGGTGAATAGATACTTGCCTTGCTACGCCCTCACGTTTTCCAACTTTCATTGTTTTTTTGTTACAAATAAGGCTAAAAATGGCCAAATTTTAAAAAATTTCTTAGGTTTCATAAATGTTTTTAAGACACAAATGTATATTTTATGTTGGGTAGAATAAGAGTTAATTTTTGACTTGATGGGCATTTGGAGCGCTTTACATTCCTTAACCCCTTGAATCAAGTTTTGCTAGAATTTTATATAGGGAACTTTAAAACGCGAAAGTCTTAGCTCATACTAGTTAAGAACAAGAACTTTTCGCATGTTCCTATAATTGATCCTAGAAAGTCACTTATCAAGGGAACTTTAAAATGCATTCTCTAAACTTGAGAAAGTCTAAGAAAGTGCAAGATCCTATAGGTGACTTGAAAACCCAAAACTTCGATTTAATAAGTCTTAATGAAGCTAATAAGTTTGACTTGCATGGCTAAGTATTCACAAGTCTCTTTAATTAGAGGTCTTTAAATAGTGAAGAACGAGAAGTTATAGAGTTAGACAAGTGATCATGCTAAACGTAGAACATGAAAATGTTCTCTCGAAAACTCATATGTTTTTAATTGTGGCTTTTTCTCCCATAAGATCAATGCATTAGGAATAAAATAATTGCAATAAGTAAGGTCGTACGATTTGAAAGGTTACTTAGCTTCTAGCCCAAGATCGTTTAAAAGTTGCTTGTGGTTGAATAGAGTTCATAGCCAAAGCATAACTTATTGAAGCCGGACGCAAAGATTGGTGAAGATCTAAAAAGGCCCTAACAAGGCATCAGGAGCTCTATTTTGTTGCTAAAGATCCAAGATGATGTGAAGAATCATTATTCCAAAACCAATATAAAGGATCGAGACACACGAAGAAAAGCAATTACTCCCCTAAAGATCATGGAGAAAGTCTTTCCAAAATACCCTAACAAGGTATGAGGATAAATATATCCAAGTACTAAAGGGAGGTGGATCGTTGTATATTAAAATCCAAAATAAGGATTGAAGAAAAGTGATGAAGTCGTGGTCCAAGTATGAAGAATCTCTCAAAAAGTCAAGTGAAGAAATTCCAAAATATGAAGAGGAGACAATAATTTCAAGAACGTTTTCCAAAGATTCGAAGTATGAAGTACATGCCAAATATCGTTCCGAGAATGGTCTCAAATCGTGAAACGAGTTATGCCAAGATATGAACTTAAGGAGATTACGAGAAGCCGTTTTAAAAGATTTTGTCCTTTATCTAACTATCGATTAAATCGTGCTACTTTACTTTCGGACTAATAAATACTCAAATAAGTCAAAATGAATCACTTGTGATCCATGAAAAATAGTTAAAAAATTCTAGATACCTTTCATGTGACAATCCATCAATTTATGGTTTATATTTTATTCTCAAATATTATTTAAAAACATTATTTTAATGTTATATTATGAACTCACTTATTTTTGGGAAGATATTTGGGTTTACGTCTCGAAGTAGCATCGACTACGTCTAAACCGGAGGATTCTACGTTACGTGCTTACGTTTACATACAACGTTTTTGGTGACAGTCCGACATTTCAGGAAATAAATTTATCCGTGAATATTATTTTGGGATTTTAAATTTGAGTTGGTTCATAAACTCACAAATTTACGAGAAGAGATTAGGACTTACGTACATGATTTAACGTCCTTTACGACTAAATCGGCAACCTTATGATTACGTATTTACATTTTCGAACTCCGTTTTTGATGAGACAATTTTTATTAGATTCGTTTTGTGTCGTTGATTCATAATTTATAAAAACGTTTTTCGTAAAACGACCCGAGGGCACGCAAATCAAAGAAACTAGAATCGAGGAATACCCGTAAATTAGTGGGATGAGACAAAACAAGTTTTTCCCCACCCCACTAACATGGGACGGCCAAAACTACTACACCAACACCCTTAGGTGTCAATATTTAGCTAACAAGTAAGAACACATGTCTTACTTAGCTTAACTTGTAAGCTACCAAAACCACAAAACTACTTCACACATACCACTTGCTCTCATTTACAACATGCAATACCACACACTTCTCTCTCACCCTCCACCCTTTCCGTCCAAACCATCATCAAACACCCCTCTTTGATCAATTTTTACCACAATATCATGTGTTAATCACACATATGTTGAAGAACCTTTGAAGATATGAAGATTGGAGGTGATCTTAACCTATAAAAAGGAGTTTTCATGAGGTTAAAGGGCTGAATTCATGGAGTTATTCATCTATCCAAAGGACCCAAGAAGTTTCCTTGCTAAATTTGAAGATTTGATAACAAAAACCAAGTCTTGTTCATCAAAAACCTCATCTTTTCATCACTAATTGTGGTATAAAGATTGTTCTTCCTATCCTCTTGTTATTTTGATTATGTAATCTTGTATCTTCTTTATTTATGAATATGTATATGATGATGAATGATGATAAATATATTATGTGGGGATTTGGTGTTGATAAATATGGTTAAAAAGATGGAAAACCATAGGTAACAAGGTTAAAATCTTGCTAAATATGATGACTGTATAAAAACAGTAAGTAACCAAATGATAAACTGATAAAATTGCATAGTGGAATCAATTTACAGTAATTATTAGATATCATACACATGTGAGAGTTGGCCATGCAATTGAATCATCAAAATGAGTGAGATATGATCAAAACAAAATTAGTATACCAATCTGAATAGTCTGTTTTGTAGGGACTGTTAAGGATAATTATACATGGATTGAGCAGTAGCTATATGTAACTTATTTGTAGAACATAATATGAAGTTTATGTCATCCAAAAATGAGCTTCTATCTCCTTATAGAACTCAAGATATGATAAAAATGGTGAAAGTGAAACTAAAAATCAGATTTTGTGAAATTAAAGTTTAATAGTATTATATAAGCACTCAAATAAATATAGTATAAAATGTGAATTAAAACCCACTAACTTATATATTACATTTATATAAATATGTATAAGGATAAATAAATGGACATTTTATAAAAATAGTAGTTTGGTAAGTTTTATAAATTATAAAAACTATAAACATGATTTTTACGTCTTTTCGACTAATACCGTAAAATTTACGTTTTTCGTCAATTAAAACTTAGACGGTCGGACCCGTCTAATGTAAAATTTTTAAAAGTCATATACTTATATATAAGTACCTAATACAAGTAAAAACTGATAAAACCCGAACTATATAACATACGGACATTAACGAGTTAAGTTAGCATTATTGGACTATTAATCCAACTAAATGGGCTAAACACTTATAAATTTACTTATTGGGCTTAACCCACTTGGGCCCAACATGTAAAGTATAATACTGATAATAAAAGTATAAATTGGATTAATACAAGTTAATGGACTTATAATAGGCTTATTGGGCCTAAAACATGTAAATAGGTAAAACTAGTAAACTATGATAAAAGTTACCAACACATAACACTAAAATGAGTAAATGAGAATGTATAAACCCACTTGATCATAATCATATATATAAAATCATCATATGTATACATAATTGTTATTTTTATAAAGTCATTGGACAAGAGTCTAAGACAAGTATTATCTGTCTAGGTTTCCGTGATTGAAGCACGTACCGTACAACCGAATCGCCAATAACCGCTTTCCCATATCAACGTGAGTTCATAGCCTCACACTCTTTTAAATGTTTTTATGAAATGTTTTATAAACCCGCGAGGGAGATAACATGTTAGTTTTGATAAAATAGGACACCATTTGTCCCGAATTGTTTGTTTATTGATTTGGACCCGAATGATTGTATGACCCGATGTATGATTATATGACCCGATAGATGAAATAAAATGGATTATTAAAGTTAGGTTATGTCACTAAAAGTCCCATTAGCATGAATTGTGAACTACCGGGATTTGGTAGACGCTTATGCATATAATAGTACTATTTGGGGACGATCACCCCAGTTCGCACCTTGACGGTTGATCCCCGTCGTGCCACATTGATTGGTAAGCGAATTTATGTATGAGAAGATTTACACAAGCGTGATTATTGTGAAGACACGCTAATTTAGATGGGCAAATGAGTTTCGGGTTAGCTACCCGTTGTTTGTTATAGTAAGGTAACAATGTCATGCGGCTTATAATAATCCAAATAATAAAATACTGCTATACGCACTGATTTACGATATATTGCCTGACTAGCAATACGGGGTCTTATTATTGATATTATATTCATGTTTTGGTTTTATATAACCATATTCATATAACGGTTTTTATTTAATCTATACAACGTTGTAAAACGTATTGTATGATGTTTTTACGACAATGGTTCGTATAATGATTTTGAAGAAGCCTATATTATAATTTTTGATAAGGATTTGTATAAAATGACTTTGGCTATTTTATGGCATATTATAAAGATTTGTACAAAATGATTTTCGGTAATAATTTTATACCGATGTTATATTGATGGATTTTATTAAACTCTATGAATTCACTCGGCGTTATCGCTGACCTTTTCCTTTAACATGTTTTATCTCAGGTACTTGAAGGTAATTCTCGGGAAGACGACAAGAATTCATGGCCCGCACTTAAATAACAATTTCCATTCAAATGCTTTGTAAAATTTGTATGAAATAATATGACTTGGGACCTATGTAAATTTGATATTTATGAATGGAAATACTTTATTATTAAACGTCGCGATTTTTATGCGTTGTCTATGATGTGAGTAATGTGCTATCCCGTTACACCAACGAGTCTTCCGTTGAATTTAATTGTATAAATTTGGGGGTGTTACAGTTTGGTACTAGAGCTCTCGTTATAGAGAAAGAAAGATTTTTAAAATCAAGGTTTTGAATAAAACATTTCAAAATCTTTTAACTATAAACATTTTTCTAAACTGTCTAAAAATCTTTTGACTATAACGGTGCCGAAGAATTCCCGAGTTACCGACAAGTCCAGACTGAGAAGTGTTATTTTAATATATATATATATATATATATATATATATATATATATATATATATATATATATATATATATATATATATATATATATATATATCATGCAATTTGATTACATGATTGTTTGATGATTATTTTGATATTTATACGAGGTATTTATACGACGTAGATTGTCACAAGAAACCCTAACTACCCTAGAAAATCAATTGAAGCTATTCCTGTAGGAATTCTAGCTATTCTAGATCTAAACCAAGTTGTGGATATTTATGATCCCAACAAAATGATTGATATTCGTAGGAATTTTGATATTAGTTGATTGTGATATTAAAGAAATTGGCGAGATTAAATCTGATATCGATGTCATGACAATCTTTACTTATAGAGTGGAGTTGGAAATAACCATTACCACCTAGAAAGATGTCATCTGATTCGGTGTCACCCAATTCTTAAATTTGGAAATCGAAAGGGTGAATGTTTCACTTGAGGCTGTCATTGGAACCTTTACCCAAAAGCCTCATGCCACTAGTACCTTTCTGAGAAGTTTAATTGAATGATCGAGTCATTTCATACTAGTGACTCATTTGATAACTATTGTTGTAAGAGCTATAGGATTGGAAATTAAGTGTTAATCATATCGAGCTTTTATTGCCCTTCAAGGTATAAGAATAAGGTTGAAAGTATTGGAGAATGAGGTAAGATATCGCATTCAGTATGATTTGGCTGAAACTTGAATAAAAGTAAAATTTAACTTGTATGGAATATGAGATTGTTAAGAGGAAGTCGTTAAGTCCTGTGATTGAATAATAAGGTTTTAATTGATTGTTGATTCATGTTAAGTGTTGTTCCTAGGCCATTGTCCACTAACGAGGATGCCCAGTATCCAAAAAATAAATTGAAGAAATCTTCTTCTGAATTGAGACCGATGGATCTTCTGGGACATGTGGAACACCTAATGACTCTTGTAGATTAGTATTCATTGTGGTATCTTTTAAAAATAATCCCTAACTTAACTGAGACATCAGTTGGTAGGATGAGTTCTTGGAATTGTATGACATAGTGACACATAATGTGTTACGGTACAATTTTGACTTCTTTGTGATTAATGAAAACACTACCTTTGATTGCTAAATCCTACATGTATCGATGTTATCTATCTTTTATTGCTTCATCCAGTGATGCAACCATTGAGCAAGTACTCATCTCTATTTGAGTTACGTTGTGGATTAATCTTTTTTGAGTGCCATCAAGGTAATGAATCTCATGATTATTTGGCTAAGCTCATTTCCTATTATATTGTAGTTAGTTCTTAGTGAAAAACTTTTCATCAATCTTTTGCTGATCACTCATTGTTTTTATAAGTTAGAACAATATCCCTTGAGAAAAATTGGGTTTTCATCACCATATGGATTATTTAAAGTGAGACTTATATATAATCGTTATCGAAATGAAGTTGTTTATAAAACACCTTGGAAAACTTAATTGTTTTCATAACAAAGAAAATCTTTGTAAATTTATTTTGATTCTTATTTAAGAATTGAGCATAAAAATGTTTTTATTATAAACATGATGATAAAATTTTGACGAACTGAGTATTGCATCGTTAATCTTGAAATTGTATATAGTTGCGCGCCTACATACAATTTGGAATGAACCATGCAAGGCTGATTAGTAGTCACCATGAAATAGTTAATAAACATTACATTTTCTTTGTAATTGTGAAAGATTAAATTTTATGAGATCTGCAAAAAGTGCAAAATAGGGGCATATTATTAGGGACACCTACATATGTGCCCGTACCATTTATTCTTCTGAGTCGAACTTACTCATCTGTGGAATTTGTCTTATTTGACAATTGATATTCCCTTCTTGTCCAATTCTCTTGTGGTGAGATTCTTAGGAAAAGTATCTGATTATCGAATTTTTTTACCCGACTGGGTGTATCGACGTTCCTATCATTTCTTTTGATTTGATTCCATTCGAATGACCTGGGTAACGATCCGAGGAGCTTTCCAATGCGTACTCAAATTATGAAAACATGGGATATACTCATATTCGTTAATGTTTTCGTTTGCATCTGATTTGAAATTCTCTCGCGTAGATTATGCGTAGACCTTACTCTTTTAATGGTAGACGTGTCTCCGCATATCCTTGAATTTGTGAAGCATTATGAGTTATTATTAGTCTTTTGAGAAGTTTACATCTTATCGATGACAATAAAACTGAAAAGTTGATAGTGCCAGTAGAATGGATTGATTGATTATGACATGACGACATTGTCTTAATTGATGGGAACTCGAGTAGAATTCCCCTAATAGATAAGATGTTGATTATCAAAAGTGATCTAAATAATTCTTGACGGATGACCATATCCTGCATTTAGACTTGAAATTATACCGTGAATGGTTGTGAATTAGTCATAGATACTATAATCTAGAAAGAACTTAAAGTAAATATATTAAAAGATGTTTCTGTTATCTGAAACTTTAAGAGGTATTTGCTGGTAAATTACCTAGACTTTCGCCATAAGGCAAGTTGAATTTGGTATTGATTATATTCCTAGTGTTGTACCTGTGGCGTGTGCACTGTACGTCAGCACCATCTGGATTAAAAGAATTACCGTGCAACTGAGAGAGTTGTTGGAGAAAGCTTTTATTCTACCAAGCTCGTCATCATGCAGAGCTATGGTGTTATTATTCCTTATATTTGTTGATTATCGTGAACTAGGTAAATTGACGATTAAAAATATATATCCACTACCCAAGATAATAGATTTGTTCGATCATTTACAAGGTTCTAGCGTATATTCAAGATTTCATCCACGGCATGGTTATCATCAATTTCGCGTCCGCGAAAAAGATTATCTATTCCAATCACTACATCCAGAACTTGTAATGAACATTATGAGTTTCATGTTATATCGTTTGGATTGACCAATGCACATGTAGCATCCATAAATTTGGTGAATCATGTGTGTAGGCTGTAGTTTGATAAATTCATGCTCGTGATCATTAAGAACCATTTGTTTGTTTCTAAGAATAAGAAGGAGTTAATAATTATTTATAGATTGCCCTGAATTGGCCGAACAACGAAAACCTGTACCTTAAATAATTAACATATGATTAAAGACTAAATCCTTTACATTATTTGACTGTGTGATTAATAAATAATGGAATCTATATTGACTCTTCAATAATTTGAGCCATTTAAGAATTTGGGTTTTACCAAAAAGAAAGTGGAAATATGTTTTGACAAATAATTTATTAAAGGATTTTTAAGAAATTGTTCCCTTATACACAAATCATTTAACTAAACTCCTGTTTAGGGGTAAATGTTTGTGTATACCTCAGACAACCTAAGAGGGATTGAGGAAACCATTTAAACCATGACTTGAAATTTGAAACGACAAATTTTGCTTTTTAACTAAGAAAATTTTGACCAAAGTGTAAACAAAGAACTTTTCGAACATTTACGAATCTTATTAGTTATTTTCAATAAATCAACAAAAATCATGCTAACTAAATTCAAATTTATTTTGAACATTTTTCTATAATTAGACGAACTGAGAAAATTTAAAACTTTTACGTTTACATTTCATAAAATTAAATATTTATTATTTAATTACTTGTAATAATTATCGACGCTTTAGACGTCGGACTGAGAAAAACTGATAAAAATAATAGTTGAGACGAAACTAAAACTTAGAAAATATGAAGAAAGAATTTCTGAGTAAATTGTAGACATGATAATTATTTCATCAGGAAAGATGAATGTAAATACTGACGCATTATGTAAAAAGGATAAAGAATCAATTAGGATGTGTTTCTTAATAATGAATGTGCAAAATAAATTGCCGAACGATTTAAAAATAACTAATGTTTGTAAGAAGGATAATATAGATAATAAAAGGGGTTGTCGGCTAATGTGAACCATTAAAATTGAGAAGCCGATGGCGTTAAATGTTTAAAAGGACACTTGAGGTTGCCTAAATATAGGTGATTTTGAGATTTAGTCGTGTTGAATTAAGTATTCTATTCATGTCATTTCTGATTAAATGTATCTTTATTTGAAGAAGTTGTACTGATGCAATTTATGAAGGCAAACATCGCCTCATACATTAGTAAACGTCTAACTATTGCAAAGGTCATAATCTAAATTTGATTCGATTTGGGTCATCGTTGACAGACTGACCAAATCTACTAATATCATTCCCGTTAATGATAATGCTAGATTCTTGATGAAGAAATTGACTCTTTTGTATCTAAAGGAGTTATGTAAACATAGTGTGCCTGTATCGAACATCTTTATCAAGATCCTCACTTCGCATCGAATTTCTAGAGATTTGCTCAGAAGTCATTGGGAACGAACCTTGATGAGAGTACTGTTTACCAGCCCAATCGAAGGGACGAGGTAAAGTATTGATACAAAACACTAGAAGTGTTGTTTTATGCTTGAATGATTGACCTTTGGTAATAAACCGTATAATTGTTCTCCTTTGGAGAGATTATCATTGATAATTATCGTACTAGGATCAAGATCGAATCTTATTAGGATCTAAATATGAGAGCATCTGTAAGCCGGAGATGGGATGAAGACACCCGACATACACCCATTGTGAGTTGGACATGTCTTTTAGATTTAAGGTTTCCTATGATGACAAACCTAACCTTACAAAATACCCGACCCGCGAGACCTGAAATGATTGTGTAAATTAGGATCTGATTATTGACTGCCGGTAGTGGGCAGAAGGTTATGAAGTGTAGATCTTGAAGTGCCGGATGGGTAGCGAAGTGATGCCAAAAATTTTCACCTTGGAAAAAAAATGAATAAATGATCTGAAAGATCATGGGAAATAAGTCCCGGTTGTATGGGACCATTGAGATGATGTAAAAGTTGGTTTGAAAGGCATATAAGCTGGATCTACCCTAGGACTTCAAGGATTGCGTGAATTATGTTTCATATATCTAACTTGATAAAATGTCTATCAAGCGAAAATCTGATTGTTTCCTAGTAAAGTTTAGATCGGCAAAAAAAAAGTTGCATTCATCGAAAACCCATGAACATCATGGATAGAGAAAGTAAGTCAACATTAAGTCTGATCTTATTCCCGTAGTTATGTTTGCTGAAACTCGCGTATTGTAATGGATTACACTTGAGAGAAAAGACCGAATGTGGAGGAAATACCCACATGGCTTTAACTCTATAAGAAGCGAGTAGTTAGATAAATTGATCTTTGAGGACAAAGATCCTGTTTAGGGGTAAATGATGTGACAATCCGTCAATTTATGGTTTATATTTTATTCTCAAATATTATTTAAAAACATTATTTTAATGTTATATTATGAACTCACTTATTTTTGGGAAGATATTTGGGTTTACGTCTCAAAGTAGCATCGACTACGTCTAAACCGGAGGATTCTACGTTACGTGCTTACGTTTACATACACCGTTTTTGGTGACAGTCCGACATTTCAGGAAATAAATTTATCCGTGAATATTATTTTGGGATTTTAAATTTGAGTTGGTTCATAAACTCACAAATTTACGAGAAGAGATTAGGACTTACGTTCATGATTTAACGTCCTTTACGACTAAACCGGAAACCTTAGGATTACGTATTTACGTTTTCGAACTCCGTTTTTGATGAGACAATTTTTATTAGATTCGTTTTGTGTCGTTGATTCATAATTTATAAAAACGTTTTTCGTAAAACGACCCGGGGGCACGCAAATCAAAGAAACTAGAATCGAGGAATACCCGTAAATTAGTGGGATGAGACAAAACAAGTTTTGCCCCACCCCACTAACATGGGACGGCCAAAACTACTACACCAACACCCTTAGGTGTCAATATTTAGCTAACAAGTAAGAACACATGTCTTACTTAGCTTAACTTGTAAGCTACCAAAACCATAAAACTACTTCACACATACCACTTGCTCTCATTTACAACATACAATACCACACACTTCTCTCTCACCCTCCACCCTTGCCGTCCAAACCATCATCAAACACCCCTCTTTGGTCAATTTTTACCACAATATCATGTGTTATTCACACATATGTTGAAGAACCTTTGAAGATATGAAGATTGGAGATGATCTTAACCTATAAAAAGGAGTTTTCATGAGGTTAAAGGGCTGAATTCATGGAGGTGTTCATCTATCCAAAGGACCCAAGAAGTTTCCTTTCTAAAGTTGAAGATTTGATAACAAGAACCAAGTCTTGTTCATCAAAAACCTCATCTTTTCATCACTAATGGTGGTATAAAGATTGTTCTTCCAATCCTCTTGTTATTTTGATTATGTAATCTGGTATCTTCTTTATTTATGTATATGTATATGATGATCAATGATGATAAAAATATTATGTGGTGATTTGGTGTTGATAAATATGGTTAAAAAGATGGAAAATCATAGGTAACAAGGTTAAAATCTTGCTAAATATTATGGTTGTAGAAAAACAGTAAGTAACCAAATGATAAACTGATAAAATGACATATTGGAATCAATTTACAGTAAGTATTAGATGTCATACACATGTGAGAGTTTGCCATGTATTAGAACCATCAAAATGAGTGAGATATGATCAAAACAAAATTAGTATACCAATCTGAATAGTCTGTTTTGTAGGGACTGTTAAGGATACTTAGACATGGATTGAGCAGTATCTATACCTAACTTATTTGTAGCACATAATATGAAGTTTATGTTTTCCAAAAATGAGCTTCTATCTCCTTATAGAACTCAAGATATGATAAAAATGGTGAAAGTGAAACTAAAAATCAGAATTTGTGAAATTAAAGTTTAATAGTATTATATAAGCACTCAAATAAATATAGTATAAAATGTGAATTAAAACCCACTAACTTATATATTACATTTATATAAATATGTATAAGGATAAATAAATTGACATTTTATAAAAATGGTAGTTTGGTAAGTTTTATAAGTTATAAAAACTATAAACATGATTTTTACGTCTTTTCGACTAATACCGTAAAATTTACGTTTTTCGTCAATTAAAACTTAGACGGTCGGACCCGTCTAATGTAAACTTTTTAAAATTCATATACTGATATATAAGTACCTAATACAAGTAAAAACCGATAAAACCCGAACTATATAACATACGGACATTGACGAGTTAAGTTAGCATTATTGGACTATTAATCCAACTAAATGGGCTAAACACTTATAAAATTACTTATTGGGCTTAACCCACTTGGGCCCAACATGTAAAGTATAATACTGATAATAAAAGTATAAAATGGATTAATACAAGTTAATGGACTTATAATAGGATTATTGGGCCTAAAACATGTAAATAGGTAAAACTAGTAAACTAGTATAAAAGTTACCAACACATAACACTAAAATGAGTAAATGAGAATGTATAAACCCACTTGATCATCATCATATATATAAAATCAGCATATGTATACATAATTGTTATTTTTATAAAGTCATTGGACATGAGTCTAAGACAAGTATTATTTGTCTAGGTTTCCGTGATTGAAGTTCGTATCGTACATCTTAATAGCCGATAAACCGCTTTCCCACATCAACGTGAGTTCATAGCCTCGCACTCTTTTAAATGTTTTTATGAAATGTTTTATAAACCCGCGAGGGAGATAACATGTTAGTTTTGATAAAATAGGACACCATTTATCCCGAATTGTTTGTTTATTAATTTGGACCCGAATGATTGTATGACCCGATGTACGATTATATGACTCGATAGATGAAATGAAATGGATTATTAAATTTAGGTTATGTCACTAAAAGTCCCATTAGCATGAATTGTGAACTACCGGGATTTGGTAGACACTTATGCATATAATAGTACTATTTGGGGACGATCACCCCAGTTCGCGCCTTGACGGTTGATCCCCGTCGTGCAACATTGATTGGTAAGCGAATTTATGTATGAGAAGATTTACACAAGCGTGATTATTGTGACGACACGCTAATTTAGATGGGCAAATGAGTTTCGGGTTAGCTACCCGTTGTTTGTTATAGTAAGGTAACAATGTCATGCGGCATATAATAATCCAAATAATAAAATACTGCTATACGCACTGAATTACGATATATTGCCTGACTAGCAATACGGGGTCTTATTATTGATATTATATTCGTGTTTTGGTTTTATATAACCATATTCATATAACGGTTTTTATTTAATCTATACTACGTTGTAAAACGTATTGTATGATGTTTTTACGACAATGGTTCGTATAATGATTTTGAAGGCAAAAGCCTATATTATAATTTTTGATAAGGATTTGTATAAAATGACTTTGGCTATTTTATGGCATATTATAATGATTTGTACAAAATGATTTTCGGTAATAATTTTATACCGATGTTATATTGATGGATTTTATTAAACTCTATGAATTCACTCGGCGTTATCGCTGACCTTTTCTTTTAACATGTTTTATCTCAGGTACTTGAAGGTAATTCTCGGGAAGACGACAAGAATTCATGGCCCGCACTTAAATAACAATTTCCATTCAAATGCTTTGTAAAATTTGTATAAAATAATATGACTTGGGACCTATGTAAATGTGATATTTATGAATGGAAATACTTTATTATAAACGACGCGATTTTTATGCGTTGTCTTTGATGTGAGTAATGTGCTATCCCGTAACACCAACGAGTCTTCCGCTGTATTGAACTGTATAAATTTTGGGCTGTTACATTTCATTTCATAATAACTAGGATTGCGGGGAGAAAAAGTATTACACAATTTGGACATATGAGTAGTGTTAGCATTGTGACTTGTACCAACAATGATCTCTTTTTTGCACTTAGCATGGAATGTATGACAATCGAGGATGACGAACTTTAATCTATGAGACATTCACTTGTTTCTGTTCATTGACCCTAAAAGTCACATTCGTGATGAAAATCATACATTATGTCTTTAACACATCTTCGTAGTACTATAGCAAGTTTTACTTTTCAATAAAGGGTAATAAAATTGAATTTTGGAGATGCTTAGATACTTTATTCTAGCATTGCGTGAGGGCACGACAATGGTTTAGTATGGGGGAGTGATGAGATGGAATTTATACATGATCTCATCGTTCTTTTCGGGCTTTAAATACATAAAATGTCAAATAAATACCATATATATGCTTGTGTTTGTTTACTTGTGTATTTTAGGTATGGATATCGTAAAAAAGACAAAAGATCACAAGAAACAAGGAAAAACGAACACGAGAAACGAAGCCGCACAATGAACCGGACCCTAGTTTGTGATTTCTCAAAGAAAAGACCCTGAAGTATTGAAGATGTTCAAGAATGATCCCTCATCAATGAACAAATGACACTTAATACCCTTTTATATTAATAATTACAAGTTTGGTCCCTTATGTTTGTAAAAATTACAAAAAGGTCCCTCAACTTTGAAGATTTGGCAAGTTTAGTCCCTCAAGATTAAAGAAATGTAAACAATGGTCCTCCAATATGTCAAACATATAAAGAAGAACCTTGAAGTTCAAGAAGATTACACATTTGGTCCTTATTCTATGACTTTTAAACATAAAAGGACTAAAAGTGTAAATTTGGCAAGAATTTACAAGCCCTAAAACCCGTTTATAAACTTTTCGTGGCCAAAGTATGAAAATCCAAAGTTTTGTTAACAAAGAATTCGGATTAGAAGGCTAAATAAACATAGTATAAAACTTTCACAAAGCCTAGGGACCAAAGCTGCTACATTCCAAAGTTTAAACGAGAAAAAAGGGCGCCTAACAGTTAGTGTAGCAATTATAGTTACTGTGTAACCTTCTTCTTACCTAGGTTTAAAATGACACAAAACAAAGGGTAAATTGCAATTGATTGGACTCACGTGTGATTCACCTCACACGAATCATATCCCACTCTTAAAACATTCATCCCCACTACCAGAGAGACCCCACACTCCTTCCCCTGCACCACTCATGAGATGACATGTATCGTAAGAATGACAGCTTGAAGAATCAAGGGACAAAAACAACTACTTGCTCCCCAAGAACAAAAGGAACGACTGTGATCATCTAAAAATAGCTCATCAACAACTCAAGGGCACATTCGGGATTTTTTAGTACTAGGGTTTAGGATTTGAAGGATTCTAGAATCCTCTTGTAACTAGTATAAAGAGAGCCCCAACCTGTGGTGCGCCTCTTGTTCCAGATATTTTCTTAGTTACTTTTGTAATCCCTTTTTAAAATTAATGAAAGTTTGTTTTGTCAAAAAGTTGTGATTCTCTTTCAGTTTTCCATAAAAGTTGGTATAATCCTTAGCAAAGAGCTAAGTTACTTTTTTAAGTTGTTACTTCTATTTTATTAAGTTTGAAATAGTTGTGAATGTTGGTTTTCATTTATCTTTAATAAAAAAATCAGTGATAGTTTATTTGTGTGCTAACTGAATAAAGGAGTCATCCTTGATTCTTATGTGTTGTTTGTGTTTAAGCAGGCTTGGAAGCTTGTGCTTTGCTATCACATAAGATCATATTATAGGAGGTGTGGATTGTGCATCCTCTAGGTAAGTTCTCTTGTTTCCTTTTCAATAGATAATGAGGTGTGTGACTGTGTGATTTATATTGTTTGAATCTACTTCTCCTTGCTTAATAACAATTGTATATGTGATTTGAGTCCTTATCTTGTTGATCGTTAATTGGTTTGTGGGGTTTTGAACATATTTGTATGCTGAATCTGCTAAACTGAAACCATAAGGGGTGTTTGGGAATGCTTATGCTAGGGTAAGGATTTACTTCTCAAGCTTTGGGCTGTACTCTACATCATTTGTTAGGTGTAGGGTTATAGGGTTTGGGTATAAAAAGTCATTGTTTAAAGTCCAAAAGTTAAGGTTCTATACTTGTCAACCCAGTCATCTATTTTAGATAGTAAAAATTGGAATTTAAGTGACAGATTCTTGTGATTTTGCTTGTTAAATCTTGTAAACTCATAGAGACAAGGTAAATCTAGGTATAAGAGGTGGTAGTTTGTGATTTCACAGGCTGCTAATCAGATTATTAGAAATCAAATCTCATATGTTTGGTCAAACACATCAGTTAAATACCTTTGTCTGCACGATTTTTGATTCAACTGTTTAAGTGTGTTCTTGTGTTTGCTTTTGTTATTTTTGTGTTGTTGACTCCCAATAAGACAAAGCTTATTGGGGTGCCCTTGTTTCTAAAAATATCCAACCAGCAAGGCTTGAACTCAAGCCAAAACAAACCTGTTCAAGCAGCAGTGGGAACTCCTTTCCCACTGCTTGTTACCAGTGATAGTGTTAACTGGTGACCAGCTTATAAATAAGCATTTACAGCTTATTTGATACGTGCACAACTTATTTTTTGTTATAGATCTTAATTTTCTTAGCTTTTAATCTAGAGTGGGAGTTTTCAGCTTTTGACTTTAGGGTTTAACTAGAAAACAAACTTATTTGACTTTTTCCTAAGTGCTTATCATCTTATTCAGCTTATTTGGCTTTGCTTATTGGATTTTTCTTGACTGATTTGTCTTAATTAAGTCATTTAGAGTCTTTTGCAAGATAAACCAAGTTCTGAAGTGGTCTAAATCTCTAAGTCGACTATTTTGTCTTTTAGTGAAATCATACTTGGCTTATTTTTGGGTTATTGGTTAAGCTTTATCAAAATTTATTTTTACAGACCTCTTTAGTATCCCAAAAGAATGTTGTGTGTTAAATTAGAGCTTATGGCACCAGCTTATGGCTTAATGGGCTTATTGGCCCAATAAGAATAAGCTTTTGGCTATTTAAGTTGTGATAAACTCAGAATCAGCTTTTGCGCCTTTAGAGTTTTTGTTTAGAATTAAATTTTGAGTTGTACTATGCTTTTTGGGAGCTTATTAGACTGTTTTTGTTTTTAGCCCATTTGGGGGCCCAATAGGGCTATTTTGGTCATTTCACTTTCATTTTCTATTTATTTAGGTTAATATAAACTAGTTTGTAAGTTTTTAGAAATTTTTGTAAATTTTTTAATTTTTAATATTATTTTAATATTTAATTTTAGATTTTAATAATTTTAAATAGTTTTAATTGGTTTTAATTTTTATAAAAATAGTTTTTAGTTTAATTAAGTCATTTTAGAGTTTTACACATTGAAAAATATTTATTTGGGCTTTTTATTAATTACTTTGATTTTTAGGGCTTTAATTAGCATTTTAAAACTAATATTTAATTAAGTAAAAGTTTTGAAAAAATTTTGATCATTTGTAAACTAATTACATTTTTAAGAATTTTTGGTAATTTTTTGGAAATTTTTAGATTAAAATTTTATTTTGTCACTTTTTACGGTTTTACGTTTTGTCACCGTAGTCTACTTTTCTCATATCCGTCATTCTAATTTCTCATCTTTTCTTCTTATATTAATCCGAAATCATATCAAGTTATTCAAACACAATAAACCTCCTTGGGAAACGAACATCATTGGGTCATTAGTGCTTGATTTTAATTACTCGACACTTAACACTTACCGCATTTACGCCTTTTTCCTAAAAGTGTGTAATTTACCTACAATCAGACCACCCTGGTGGAAAGACGCACATGCAGTAGGTACTGTGAGTACCATGGCGAGAATGGGCACGAAACTGAAGAGTGCATCTAACTGAAAAGGTACTTCGAAAGCTTGGTAAAATCAGGTAAGTTGAGTCACCTCATCAAAGAGGGGGAAGATAACAAGAAAAACGAGAATAAGAAAGACAAGCCAAAATATAAGCCCACTACCATCTATTTGGTGCAATCGTGGCAGCGCAAAACTAGGCAAAAAACTGGTCAAAGATTTTCTCGAGGGACAGAAATTTCATTCCCACTGCTTACCACAAATAATATTGCCTAGGGAACTCTAGCAATAGAGGTAAATGTTGATCCCAAACTTAGATCGATTAGCTTTGTGTTAACGAGATTGAATCATGATTAACACTTAGAGAAACTTTGTGTTATGAAACAATCTAAGTGCTATACGGAATTTACACTTAGAACAAGAACACACAAAACATAATAACCCAAACTTTCACTTTAATTGATGATCAAACTTGCGTACAATGAAAGTGTAAAACGTATATCTAAACAAAAACCTAAAGGCCTCCTTTTATAGATTAAGGAGCCTTGCACAAGAGTCTACGTATCAGCTATTTTAGGTAAAGATAAATAAAGAAAATACAATGTCAAACATATCTTTACTAAAAGTATAAAACGTGTAGACTAAGTAGTCTATCAGTGCTTGGACTTCTTTTCATCAGCGCTTGGATACTTCTTGTCAACGCTTGATCTGTCAGCACTTGATTTCTTCCTATCAACGTCCAAATAACTCTTGTCAGTGTCTAAGTGTCTCGACTCATTTTATTCCCAACAATAAACATGGGAGACCACGTTGTTCGCTGCATGTATATCATTGGGGTATCCTCAGTCGAAATCCTGTATGAACATTACTTCTCACGGTTGAGTCCGGAGGTCAAGAACTAGTTGGTACCGACCATGCTACCGCTAACCGGCTTCAGCGGGGAGGTAATATGGCCACTCGGTCAACTGCACTTGCTAGTAACAATTGGAGATGATGAACATTCAACTAAAATTTGGATGAATTTCTTGGTGATACGTTCACCGTCGCCATACAATGGCATCATTAGACGACCAGGAATTCTAGAAATGCGAGCCGTGCCATCCACGGCCAATGGAATGCTCAAATTCCTCGTGAAAATAGGTGTTTTCACAAACTTTAACACTATACTACCACAAGCGGAATTCAACACGGTGGCGGAGCCGCCACAATTACCTACAAAACCAAAGGTGCCATCACCACCAAACTTGAAGGTGGCATTTAACCCGGACTTTCTAGAACGGGAACTTATGATTAGAGGAACGATATCTGACCAAGGGAGATCAACCATGTGCACTCTCCTCAAGGCTAACCTTGACATCTTTGAATTAGAACCAAAGGATATGAATGGAGTACCACGATCAATTGCAGAACATAAACTGCAAATTCATAATGGGTATCCTCCAATCAGGCAAAAGAAGCATGGGCAATCCCCCGAACACAATCAAGCGATATTGTACAAAGTGAAGAAGCAGGTAGACGCAGGCATCAAGCGCGGAGTTTACTACCACGATTGGCTCTCTAACCCAGTCATGGTCAAGAAAAACTATGTGTTTGGATTTCATATACCTTAGCAAAGCTTTCCCCCAGGACTACTATCCGCTACTGGAGATTGATTGGAAGGTCAAATCACTATGCGGCTATCCCTTTAAATGCTTTATAGACACATCCAAATGGTATCACCAGATTCAAATGGCATAGCAAGACGAAGAGAAGATGGCACTCCATACAAGCGAAGGATTCTATTGTTATTGTAACGACCCACTTTGGCAAGAAGGCCGTTATGTCATAATCATGGCGTGTCATCAAAGCATAATAAAGGCATCAAGTCATAAAGACATGAAGACCAACAAGAAAGTCGGAATGAAACATCAGCTCCTAACATAAGCTCAACATGAGTAAAAGTAAAGGAAATCTAAAGGACAAAACATGTCTCCAACCAAGCATAAGTATTAAAATGCATACAGAAAATAAGTCTATGGGTAGCTCTCATCCTAAGCACACACTCTCAATGCACAAATCCCGTCTTTAGGTACCTTCCGTATGAGACATGAAAAGAAAATACGGCTGAGCAATACGCTCAGTGAAGGGATATAAAGACAAGATAAGAATAAATGTAACATGAATAATGAATATGAAAGCAGCGAAAGAACATCCATGTCCTAAAGAAAACCTGGGAGATAAGTTATAAAGAATATAGGGTAACTGGAATGTCATGAATTGCACAAGTAATACAGATAAATACCCACGAGCTCATTTAGGTCATAACATGTCATGTATAATAATATCATAAACGTGTGAATGATAAGTAGAGGGGCCGCCTCAACATGAAACAGAGGGGTGACCTATAATAATAGTAACATGGGTGGAGGGATCAGCTCCAATGTGATGGGGTGTAGAGCACACATCAAACTAATCACCCTGTACGTGTAAACATGTAAACTAGGATGCGCCCATACCTCTTGTAATAATCATAGTGGCCAACTGATAAATATAGCATGTAACACGAAGGGACGGCGCGAGAAATCACTCTCGTCGCGGGAAAGTCATAACATTGGTGCCTCATATGTCATGGTCATGGTACCTCCATGACTAGGTGGTAAATCATGTATTTCATGGTCATGCATGTAAATAGCTCAGGCAATATGTGGGTCATGAAATACAACTAGGGGGAAATCATAGTAGTCATGAAAAGATCTATAACATGAAAATAGACGTGGCATAGCAATCGGGAAATCCTAATCATGAAGAGATATAAATGTCCCTACTAAAAGGATGGAATATCCATACCTTGCGTCCAGTAAGCAGTGAGAGAGATGGATAACAAAAATGAACTACTCCAACATCACGTGATCTACATATGAAAGGACGTGTATAAGTTACTTGTTCATGGTACGAGTTACTTGTTCATGGTTTAACGTGTCTTTCCGTCTTTAGTAGTTTTCTAATTTTAGTAGCTTTCCTTAATGTTATGCGTTCTTGTTTTCTTGATTAGCGTATTTCATGATTCGTGTATTGTTATACTTGGTATTTCTATTAATAGTAACTTTCCCAAAATAATAAGTTTCCATATATAGTAACTTTCTAAAAATAGCAGGTTTCTATATATAGTAACATTCCAGAAATAGTAGGTTTCTATATATAGTAACTTTCCAAAAATAGCAGGTTTCCATAAATAGTAACTTTCTGAAAATAGCAGGTTTTCATAAATAGTAACTTTTCAAAAATAGCAGGTTTCCATAATTAGTAACTTAGCTCGTTTTAGTATACGTAGGTAATTTAACTTGTTTCATTATATAACATTTTTAATTAAATAAACTGAAATCAATAAGTCGATATTAATAAGCCAATTACTTAATAAACACATTTTTTATAAGTCATGAATTAATAAGCCAATCTTAATTAAGTCTAAACTTAATAAATAATTTTAATAAGTCATGAATTAATAAGCCAATTTAATATAAGCCGGAAATTATTTAATCTAATATTAAATAAGTCGAGTCTTTATAATCCCATTTTATATAAGCCGTATATAATTAAGCCAAAAGTTAATAAGCACATTCGAAATAAGCCGAATTAAAATAAACCAAACATCCCCTTTTGTGTGGTTCTCGGTTTGCAGAGACAACCACCACCGAAACACCCCATCTGGGGCCTCGGTTTGCCGAGAACAAAAACACACCGAGCAACCCTAGTGGGTCTCGGTTTCCGAACCAACACCACTGAGACAACCCTCCCTTGGGATCTCGGTTTCTCGAGAAACAAACCACCGAGACCCCCCCCCCCCCCCGGGGTTCTCGGTTTCTGAGCCAAACCAACCGAGCCGAACCCTTTGGGGTTCTCGGGTTCGGTCCGAACCACAAAAACGAGCCACAAGTTCATTAATAACACGATTCATTCTTGTTTCATTTATAAAAACATGTGTTCTTATCATTTTAAATTAAGTTCATTCATGATTTCTTGAAATAAAAATAAGGATTAAGGTTTTAGAGATATACTGGAAAGATATTAGACTAGGAATGAATAAACGCGAACACGCACTTAAGAATTAACATCCAAATCAAGCTCCCCTCTCTCTTTTCTCCTTGGTGGTCGGCGGCAAAACAAACACCCTTAGGGTTTTATTTATTTTTTTCTTAATTTTGTGAAATGAAATGTTTTGATGTGTTTTGTTAGTCATGTTGTTAATGGGTTGGGCCTTGGGCCCTAAGTAAACTTATAAGGCTTATGCCTAACACAAAGGCATTCTATTATTTCGTGTCATAACTTGTGTCCTCGTGTATTCGTATATTCATGAATTTTAATATTCTGTTATACCTTGTCATACCGTATTTAATATACGTATTTACTTGTCGTGTATTAATTCAATATTAAAAGTTTTAATTTAATGGTATTGTTATGCAGGTTTTACAGTTATACAAATATGCCCTTTGGATGGAAAAATGCGGGAGCTACCGATCAGCGGCTGGTGGACAAAGCCTTCGATAGTCATATAGGACGTAACATGGAAGTCTATGTCGATGACCTAGTTATAAAAAGTAACACGAAGGAAGAACTCATCCAAGATATCGAAGAAACTTTCAAGACACTACGGAAAATCAACATGAGAAGTGCACTCTTGGTGCGACTGAAGGCATGTTCTTAGGTTACATGATAGATCCTAATGGCATCAATCCATGCCCAGAAAAAATGGAGGTTGTGATACATATCCCATCTCCGTGAATTCTGAATGAAGTACAATCCCTCAATAGAAAGCTAGCAGGACTAAACAGATACCTTTCCAAATCCACGGAGAAATCGGTCCCCTTATTCAAGACACTCAAGAGGTGCATAAAGAAGGGAAACTTTCGCTGGACAACAGAGGCGGATGAGGCTTTCGACCAGCTCAAGAAACACTTATCAGCACTCCCTATGTTGGTCACACCTAGGCCAAAAGAAGGGCTGATCATGTATCTATCGGCCATGCATGGAGCGACCAGTGCAGTTCTAATAACAGACAGGGAGTTCATCCAAACACCAATTAACTTCATCAGCAGAGCACTACTGGGTTCGAAACTGAACTACGCTCCAGTGGAAAAGTTAGTTTTAGCACTGGTGTATGCTGCGGAAAGATTGTGCCATTACTTCCAAGCACATCTCATAGTAGTGATCGCCGATCATCCTATCAAGCAGATAATATTGAAACCGGATGTTGTGGGAAACCTACAAAAATGGTGTGTTTTGTTGGGTGAGCACAACATCTTTTATAGACTACGCACAGCGGCTAAAGGTCAAATCTTGGCCAATTTCATATTAGAGAAACCGGAGGAAGAGGAGAATATACCCAAGAAGACAGAAGAACCCAAGATCCCTTCGTCTTGTTCACTAATGGGTCCTCGTGTGTAGATGGATCTTGAGCAGGCCTTATACTGACGAATCAAGAAGGTATGGAATTCACTTATGCCTTACGTTTTGAGTTCACAGCCACAAACAATGAGGCCGAGTATGAGGCGCTAATAGCTGGACTAAGGATCACAGCCCGCATGCGTGTACATAACCTAGGGTAATATGTGGACTCACGGTTGGTAGCCAACCATGTCTCGGGAAAATACAAGGCTAAGGAGGACGATATGGTCCAATACCTAAAGAAGACCAAGTCATTGATCGAGGGCTTTAGCAAATTCACCATATGACAGGTTTCGAGAGGAGAGAACAAGAAGGCTGATGTTATGAGAAAGATCGCATCCACTAGCTTCTCGCATTTATCCAAACAATTTTTGGTTGAGATCTTAAAAGATAAATTGATAGCGGATGTAGAGGTGGCCACAATTGTAGAAGAAGACGGGCCTACGTGGATGACTCCAATCGTCATTATCTAACCAATGGCACACTCCCACAAGATGAAACAAACGCGCAACGAATCCAGAGACAATCACAACAATTTGAGGTTAGGAACAGAGTCCTTTACAACCGAACTACGTCATCAGCGAAATACACGAAGGGTCGTGCAGCATGCATGCAGGGCCTAGGTCGATAGTGGCGAGAGCTCTGCGTTCTAGCTACTATTGGCCGACTATGTACAAAGATGCCTGTAATCTAATTCTGAAGTGCAATGATTGCCAAGTCCATATGTCAGTGCCACGTTACCCGTAGCAGGAGCTGACGGCCATCACCTCTCCATGGCCATTAAACAAGTGGGGAATAGACGTTGCAGGGCCTTTTCTCGTGGCATCAGGGGGGGTTAAGTTATTTATAGTGGCTATGAAATACTTTACATGGTGGATCGAAGCAAAGGCAGTCGCAAACATCACGGGTAAACAGGTAAAGAAGTTTGTATGGGAGAACATCGTATGTCGATTTGGCTTACCAGGAGAAATAGTTTCAAACAACAGAAAACAATTTGCTGACAATCCGTTCAAGGACCGGTGCGTAGCGCTTAACATCACACAACGTTTCATAGCACTAAAGCATCCATAGTCCAATGGGTTATGTAGAACAATGGTAATCTTAATCCTAAGAGTGAGGTTGATGTTTCTAGAGAGAGAAAGTTAGAGAGATAAAGTAGAGAGAAATGTGAAATATTATTAAGTGAAAATGAAACAACCAACGCCCTCTCCATCAAAGGAGAGGGTTTATATACCGAAGTCTATAAATGGACTTGGGCCTCCGGCCCATGAACAAGCTCATGGTTCGGGCTTGTTTAAACTATTACTATTACTATACTATGAGCCCGTAACTATATTGTTAGAGTGACCGATACATTCTAATAATAAAAACGTATTTCCAACAATCTCCCCTTAAGGGAGGTCACTCCAAATTACAAAGTCCTAAATCTAGCATATTAGATCTTCGTTCTTGTGCTCGTAGTCCACTTTCTCTTTTCTTTTTTTCTTATCTTCATTGTCGTGAATATGTGTTGATAATCATTAAGCTTTGTCTTATAGCATGTTATTTTGACATTTGACTTGTAATGTGGATAGAGATCATCTTCTCGTGCGATCTTCGCCTTCTTTTGATGCTTGCCTCCTCGTGACTTTATGTCCCACACACCTATACTTTGTTGAATTCTTGAAAGTTGCATAGTTGATACAGTGTATGACTTTAGATTGAACTTTCTTGAATTTTTCTTAACCATTTGATGCAGAAAGTATAAGTATGTAAGGAAGACTTCATCTGGTACACCGCAACACCACCGTCTTCGAATGCAGCAACATAGTAACACACGAATAAAATGGCTTTGACATTTCATTCTGATTTGTATCATTTTACCTCCGGTCGGTGAAGACCGTTGGATGATATTAAATATTGTACTTGTGACAGGTAGATTCAATTATAAATCTCATTGACAAGATTTCACGGGTAAACCCGTTCTCTTTATTCGATCGTCCAAAGCTGACTGCAAACATAAAGAGTGAATCATTTGTATAAAATTATCCCTTATGATTGAATCCGTAAATTCATGAACCTGGAACAAGTGAAATTCAATTAATAGATTCACCATCGTTGCTTTCCAGTTGTCACGAGCTTGATTCTAATTAAATCTTGCTTGTCACCTACCGCTGTGTTGTTTAATGTTGATACTAGAAGTATTTCCACTCATCACTGTGAAGACTAAAGAGTGCCACTCTAAGTGTTCTGGCAAGATCACTTAGATTTGCGTAGAGGCCCTAAAACAAGTTTGAGTTCAATTAAGAGTCAAACCATCGTTTCTTTCTAGTTATCACAAGATTGGTTCTTATAGAACCGCACGTGTCACCTACCATGAGCTTGTTTGATGTTGGCTCAAGTAGGATTTCCATCTTCATTGTAATACTTTCGTATCACTCAGATGTTCTGGCAATAGTAAAAGAATATCGTGTAGGACTCATAAAAAATCTTTCTTACTATTCACAGTGTGTGAAGAATCAAGGAATATTTGGAAATGTTTCCTAATGAGACTTTTGATGATCTCGTGGCTCTAGACTCAATAGTGATTTTTGATTTGCTGAGCGGAGGCTGGAGAGGATTGCCACCTTTTTTCAATATCAATTTATTAGGAGTGAATAAACCGATAGATAATGTGTTGATCTTCGTGAAATTAAAACAAATATCTTTTGAGAGATATTTGAGTTAGCTAGGAGGGGTTGCGCATTGCATCACTGGGTCCATGATGTCTTATCATCTTTAAGATGTGTTTGACCCGGTTTCTTCGTAAGTTGTAAGGAGGCCTTCTTTCTTTACACCCTTTATCATTAAATTTCTTTTTCATTCTTCAACCCCTTCAATGCTTACCAATATGTCATAACTAGCACCTTTTTGTGATTGTTCCAGTGCTAGCTTAAGTATTTGGTCGGCATTCTGCTACGTTCACAACCCATTCCCCATCTTTCCTAAGGACTATTATTTCTAGCTATGGAATTGTCCTTGGAAAGATTCCTCCGGTTCTAGAAGAATCATTGGACTTATACCTAATCCTAACACCCTTTTGACACCACAAACCGTCGTGAAATAAGTGTCTTTAGGGTAAGTACTTATCACCATGAAAATTCCTTAAAAATCACTAAGGTACTTGTGATATAAATATCAAATGTTTTGTAGCTTCAGTGTTTTTTTTCATCAAAACGCTCCCCCTTAACATGTGCATTACACATATTAATTTGGATTTTCCATTAGGTCCTTTTCACCTTTAGCCACATGTATTTACAAGTCTTTTTAATCCCATTTTATTCCCTATCCAAAATGTTAACCATTAATATTTTGGATATTAATGGATTAACTGGTCTTGGGTGAGAAATGAAATTATTTTTAGGCCATAGAACATATTAATGCTCCCCCTCAATTTAATGAGGGTTATTTGTAGTCGTTAAGTATGATATGTTTTGAAAAATTTAGAATCTCGTGAGAAATTCTTGAAAAATATTATACTTTCACACTACACCATGCCACAAAAGCCTAATATTCACAATATATACATATTCACATTTAGTGTATGGAGTTGACCTGATATAGTACGATCAACACATCAAGTGAATCGTTTCATTTGCTAGTGATGAGCTCCATACGGTCTACCACCAATGAATTGTTCTAAGCTTCTCATCAACCGTCTTTCCTGTAACTTTACCTCAATATTTGTTATCATGTAGGTAACACTTTGTTTATATCCGTCGTGTCACACTACTTTAACTTTTGGAAGTCTCTTGTTGGCGTTGAGATGCAACAGTTTATCCCGTACATGTTTAAGAGTCTCGTCACTAAATTTGTGAAGTTCCGCGACTCCCATAAACTTCTTCTTCCCCGAGGCATTCAAATAGAAAGTAACTGGAACCGGGTCTCTTGTACTTGTGTAGGGATGTTTGTTCTGATGCCGAGAAGGAACTTTAGTGTATGGATGGGTGAGATTCAACTTCCTTTGATAGCTTTATACACCAAGTTGCAAGTCTCTAACACGTTTCTTGATCACAATTTCACGTGTGTACATTCGAACAGCTGAATTCAAGGCAATTATACCTTCTGATTCCAAATGTGGTAACTTTTGGTGATTCCGAAGAAGCAATAGATCTTCTATGTCTTCAAGACGAAGTCTGGAGAAGTCTCCTTCCTTGATGATGTAGGTTTTGTTGTCTTCCCTTTTGAGTTTTATCTCTATTAAGTGAGGATAGTCGAGCTTGGGATCAATCTTCACTCCTAGAACGCTTCTAATTCGAAAAGGGGAGAAGACATTGTGAGTTGATTTATACCGACATGCGTAGTTGTAATATCGTCTCATGTTTGGTCCTCCAGTACGACGCCCAATTCGGCATAAAGATCATATTGAGGAACTATTTGTTGTCTCCAGAGACGACCAACCTTTTATTCAACCCATGGTATGTTATCCCAAAATGTAGTTTTGACCAAGGTTAATGAAGTTGCATAGGAATGGTTGCTTTCCCTTCTACAACTTCTATAGTCAGTGTAGGATATTTGTTTGGATTGTGAAGACATTCCATCGAAGTGTTCATTGCTTTGAAAAAATCATTTGAATGATACTCACGTTCAAATTTCTTGATCTGCGTGCTTGCAAAGAAGTTGGGATCTTTGGATGCTCTCAAGACTAGATGAGGGGTTATGTTAGGAGACTCATACTAGTATATCATGAAGCCAGAGAAATCGATGGGATTGCTGAGGAGTTAAGAAAAAACATTTTCATCTTTGTTAGTGATTGGACGAAGAAGAGCAGCTTTCGGGACCCAAGGTTGCTCGGGTGCTGATTCATCTATTATGATAGTATCTGCCCACTCCAGATAAGAAATAGCCTCTGTTCTTCGAGGTGTAGGTTCATATTCTGGAATATCTTGAGAGACATGTTGATCGGGTTCCAGGAGGGGTGATTCTTGTGCTAATGTTGCAGGTTGGTCATCTTCTTGAGCCTGATCTGAGTGTTGAACCTGTTTGGGTTTAGGAGATGACCCCTTTTCTGCAGATATGGTTGCTGGATTAGATATGGATGCTGGAGTTATGTTTATATCATGAACCTTTTTGGTGCGTTTTTGAACCTGTTGAGGTTTCTCAGCTGCATCATCATCATCATCATCATCATCATTAACCACCTCTTCCTCATCATCATCGTCCCCTTCCTCATCCTCATCATCGTCTTTCTTCTCTTCATCATCCTCGTCCCCTTACCCATCCTCGTCATCATCTTTTTTCTCATCATCATCATCGTCCCTTTCCTCATCCTCATCCTCATCGTCATTCTTTTTCTCATCATCATCATTATCACTTTCGTCCATATCATCATCATTCTTTTCTTTGTCTTCGTCATCGTCATCATCACCGTCATCATCTCCATCAGAAGATTCAAGTTCATTTGATTCATCTGAGTCATCATTCTCATCTTCTTCATCATCAAAATTCACCTGTTTTGTTTTGAGACTGTTGTATGGAACAACAGTGCCATGCTCTTCAAAGATTTTATTGTCTTCATCCATAGCCTTTTTGAGAATCTTGTGAAGTTTCTTTTGAGTTGGCGTTTGGTTTTAAGACCCTATTTGTACCATTCGGGAGTGCAAGAGCTTCTTTAACTCATAGTTTGTGAGTCTTTGAGCAATTATATATTTTGACTCTAGAGTGTAGGAAGACTTGATCAAGAGCTTGCTGGAAGCTATTTTCTTCATCTCTTCTCGCAATGTTGGACGTGCCTTGTTAAGAGAACCCTTGACTTTATCATCAATTAAGTCAAGGAGGGTTTGATTGTGTTTTGTAAGACTCCTTTTCTCCTCTTTTGTATTTCAATTTCTTCTCTCAAAGGCGAACGAGCTTCTTTTTCAGTTTAGCTACTTTGGCTTCTTGATTCTTCTTTGATGACTCTTCGATTTGTTGACGACGAGCTAGCTCTTCTTTGACTCTTGAGGTTTCATCTTCTTTCGCTTTCATTCATTGTTCAACCCTTAGCATGAAATCCTCATTGAAAGTTTGATGGGAGGTAGATGATACGGGTTATACGGTTGATTGTATAGTAATTGAAGGAGTTGTCATAATGGTACTAAACACCGGTGTTGTGACCAAAGAAACAGGAAAATTTACCATATTCGCGTTAGTCGAGGGATCAATGTTTGTGACTTTAGTGGCGATATCTGCTTCTGGACCAGAAAAATTAAAGAATTTGTTTGCCAGGTCTGACTCAGAAGTAGATTTGGAGACATTGGCATCCTTATTGGTGTCGCCAATCACTGACTCCATAGTGACAAACTCCTTGTCTTCATGTTGAATATCATCGAGATTTGAGTCTTTTTTATATTCATCGTCCTCATCACCTTTGTTTGACGCTTCAGAGGGAGTGTTAAGTAATTCAACGTCTTCATCAAGTGCCTTATTTGCGTAAGCATCGGGATCTCCAAATTCGGCAATGTCAGATGCTTCAATATCTTTTGACGAATGACCTGAACCACTACTGATAGTATCCTTCCTGCTTCTATTGAAAAGTATCTTCACTTATCTTCATCAAGAAGTGTCTTCTTTCCCTTAGCCTTTGTTGTCTTTTGACGCTTAGCTACAGTTTTCTTTCTTTTACCCTTGGTTTTTGTGGGAGTATCTTCTTCGGATGGTTCACTTTGCTTTCTTTTGTCTTTGCCTTCTGTAGGAGGAGTATCTTCTGCTTCAGGTATTTTAGTTTCAGGTATTTTAGATACTAATTGTCTTGCGTGTCTTACAATGGCCCTTAGTAATTGCTTATATGCTTTGTTGTTCCTGATGGCTTCATTGATCATATTGTCTAGAACTGGAGTGGGAGCCACTTTAGAGTTAATACTTGGTCCTCCTGCTTGCATCATGTCCAAAATATCATCATCGTCTGAATTATGATAGAAGAACTGTCCACGTTTACTAATTGCAGGATCTGCTTTCATGAAATGATCAATGATAACTTTAGTAAATCTCGGAAATTGGAGATGATCAGACTTCTTCTTGGTGTTTTGGATACAATGGAAGTGAAATTATGTCCAAATGAGCAAAGCATAGTCCAACTTCTTGCTATGGTAGAGACCCCATCAAATCTGTGCTTGTGCAAGTCTCATTGTATCGGTACCGCTGGATTTGGCTGTGAGACACCGTATGATGATGTGATCATAGATCTCCATGGTTTCCCTATCTTGGTAGAGTGAAACTAAGAAACATTAATAATGGGTTCAACATATCCCATCTTCTGGAACATCTCCATAATTTGGGTCTTGGTTGGAAGTTTATCGTATTTTTCTCCACGAGCAAGAGGAGTCATCCCAAAGATTGTCATGAATGTGTCAACACTGATAGTCTTTGCTTTTTGATTAATTGTGAAGTTGATCTTAAGTGGTGGTGCATCTTGTGTTGAATTCCAGAATTCATGCATGTACGTCTTTGGAACAGAAGTCGTGGCACACAATGCTCTGCTGATTGGTGATATATCAATAATATCCATGGCGAGTTTAAACGCAGGCCGCGATGGATCAAAATCATCCTTTAGTCTGATGTTGTTTCCTGCAAATGGTCGTCTTTGTTCAAATGAAACAAGTTCATTATCAAGTGCTCGTTGCTGATCTTCAGTGATAGACATGATTCCTGCTTATGATAAGACACAAACAACTAATACATACAGATATATATACCATTATACATGTTAAACCTTACCGAAGGAAATCATATCACATCGAAGCTGTTAAAAACACAAGACTTATACCACATACAACATTATAGATACATTCACAAAATACTTAGAAAATATTTTGAAACAAATACTTGATCCTCATTTAGCAATATAAACAAGCCATTGAATTCACAATAATCAACTACACCTCATTTCGCAATAAACATAGAGCAACCAAGTTCCCAATGTGTAACATCTCAATTTGCAATGAAAAAATACACTCCAAGTTCGCAATATTATAAAACAGCTAAGTTCATAATAACTACATAACTAAGTTTGCAATATTATGAAACAGCTATGATCTCAATAACTACATAACTAAGTTCGCAATATTACTCAAGGCATGAATTCGCAATAACATAGAAAGCATGAGTTCGCAATATACAAAAAGCTCCTAAGTTGGTAATATTTGAAAGCTCAATTCGCAATTTTAGATCTACACACGTTCGCAATAATGCAAGTTACTGAGTTCGGAATAACCATGAAAAGTTGAGTTCGCAAAAAACACTTGGTCACATTTTGAAAGAAAGATTTTTCAATTCACAATGTATACTTAAGCTTAGTTCGCAATGTTCTCATAAGCCCTAGTTCGCCATGTTTTATTAAGCCTCAGTTCGCAATGTATATTGAGCCTCAGTTCACAATACAATTATTACCAAGTTCGCAATAAATTTTGGGGCTACGTTCGCAATATGAAACAATGCTTGATTTCGCAATAAGACTCATGTTATGGCCAAAATTCGATTTTATGTTCGTTTTAAGGCAAGTCTAACTCATAACCATACATTCTAATGCCTAAACAAACCAATCCCCTCTATCAATTTTGCAAAATCAGGGCAAAAAATAATTTTGAAACCCTAAGTCGTGGATTAGGCAGTTTGTGATCAATTAGGTCATAACAATGAAATTAAATGGTATGGGTATATTCGGAATAAGAATTAGAGCAACTTTTTAGTATACCTTTAGGCTTGATTCGAGTTAGAACTTATGAAAATCGAAGGTTTCTAAATCAACAATGGCGACAGTCAAAGGGTGTTTGTGTTTGCTGTGTGTGTAATGAAAAACGGGGGGATGGTTTGACTTGGTAAAAAATTTGCAAAAATTTCAACTTAAGCCCACTAATTATCAGCTAGCGTTTAATCTTGATAAACTTAAAAATCAATTTTTTTCCCTGAACGTCACTTACCGCCCGTTAGCTCTTAGAACCCTAATGAACCTAAATTCCAATCACATAAGGCCTATGAAAATTTTCTAAGGCACGACAATTCACACACCACATAAGGTACGACATAAGACATTAACCGTTTGATTTTTCAGAAAAAACCGCTAGAAGACCAATTTTCTTTTGAAAACGATTGATATTTTCTCCCCCTTAAACAATGACCCGTTTTATATTTAAATAGTTGTAGTCGTTGTTTAAAGAGTCAAATACCCATGAAACATTTTTCGTTTAATGTTTTGAAGATACGATTCTAGTGGCAATAAGATTTCTCTTATTTTAACAAATAAATGCACTAAAGCGTACACTAATTTGTTTTAGACGAAGTTATAAAGTAAACTTGATCCTTTGTATGGTTATAAGGCCATAAATATTATCTTATTAAAAGACATGCCTTGTTGAAAATATAAAAATGAAAAATATTTTATGATTTTCTTGATTTTATATTTTTTATCGTTTTTGTAGGTTTTATATTTTTGTATTTTTCTTTTTTTTGAAGTTTAAATATATACAATATATATATATATACGATCACGAAAATTGATACTCGAGAATAGTCTACCACCACTATTCTGCAGTTTCTTCTACCAACTCCTTAAGAGTCTCAAGTGAGAATTATTTCATACCCAGCTAGTCGGTCAAAAACTCAATTCGTCCTCGATCTAAAGCCTTTGTGAAAAGATCCGCCAGCTGATACTCACTGTTGACGAAGTATAGCTCGATTACTCCATTCTCCACTTGCTCTTTGATGAAATGGTAGCGTATGTCAATATGCTTGGACCGAGAGTGTTGAACGTTTTTGCAGCAAAGGGCAACGGCACTTTTGTTGTCGTAGTACGTCGATAATTTGTTGAATCCAAGACCGTAGTCAGTCAATTGTGATCTCATCCAAAGGACTTGAGCACAAATACCGGACATGGAAATGTATTCTTCCTCCGTACTTGATATCGCAACGCTTTTCTACGTTTTAGATGCCTAACTAATCAAACGATCTACAAGTAGTTGCAAGCTTCCTGAAGTGCTACGTCTAGTATCTAGACACCCAGCGTGATCCGCATCTGCATATGTTGTTAGTACAATAGAGGAATCTTTCAGATACCACAGACCACGATTAAGTGTTCCTTTAAGATACTGAAAGATCCTTTTTACAACATGTAAGTGCTTTTTGGTAGGCCGAGCCTGATACCGGGCACACATGCATATAGCAAATTGTAAATCATTCCTGCTAGCAGTGAGATAGAGAAGGGTACCGATCATTTCATGATAAAGTTTCGGATCGATAGAAATCCCATCTCTATCCTCATCTAACTTGGATCTCTCCACCATTGGAGTATCCACGGGGTCACAATTTTCAAAGTGATACTTTTTCAAATATTCTAGAGCATATTTGGATTGATTAATGAAGATGCCTTTGGTATTTTGAGAAACTTGTAATCCTATGAAAAATGAAAATTTTCTAATCATTGACATGTTAAAACGTATGGACGTGATTTTATCAAAACGGTCGATCAATTCTTGAGTAGTGGCAGCAAATATGATATCATGGACATAAATTTGTACTAGTATCATGTCGTTGTCTTCCTTGAGAATGAATAAGGTCAGGTCTACTTTGCCTTTGGAGAAACCTTCCGAGATGAGATATGCTGACAATAGATCGTACCATGCGCGTGGAGATTGTTTCAACCCATAAAGAACCTTCTTGATCTTGTACACATGATTAGGATACTATGAGTTCACAAATTCATTAGGTTGGTTAACATAGACTTCTTCCCTTAGTTCACCATTCAGAAATGTCGTCTTAACATCCATTTGGTAGACGATCATATTCATGTGAGCCGCATAAGCAAGGAATAGTCTAATTGCCTCCAATCTTGCAGCAGGAGCAAAGGTTTCTTCAATGTCAATACCCAATGCTTCTTTGTAACCACGAGCAACCAATCTTGCCTAATTCTTTAATATTCCACTCATCTCATCGAGTTTGACCTTGTAGACCCACAACAAAGTAAGAACATTGACGTTTTCGGGTAAAAGAACTAATTCCCATACTTCAAGTCTTTTAAATTCATTGAGTTCTTCTTGCATGGCTTCAATCTAACACGATTGTGTCATAGTTAATTGCCATGATTTAGGTTCAATATCGGAGAGAAAGGCATCAAATTAGCAAAATAATGCGTTCTCTTGTAATTGGTGGTGAGTAGAGACTGGTCTTTCAATGGCACCAATAATATTTCTGATTGGGTGATCCTTTGTCCACTTGGTGTTCTGAGTTTCAATCTGGTGGGGTCTGGAGTAAACTGTAGCAGGAGCTCCCTCTAAGGTAGGCGTCCCGTTAGAGTTTTCGGGAATAGGTTAACCAAAGTATAGAAGCTCTTGTATGTGAGCAAATTCCAAATCATGATCATAGTGATCCACTTCAACATCATTAGGAACGCGTGGGGGTGTAGATTCAGATGTAGTTTGAGATTTATTAGGAGATGGTGCATCTGGTTCAATAGTGAGTGTAGATGCATCAGATTGAGCTCCATTATCTTGAGCAACAACCGCGGGAATCGGAGCTATCACTGTAGGTTCTGGAGCATCATCACTTAGGGGATCAATAATTCATCAAAAATCGGTTGAAATAACTTATCCCACTCGGGCCTTGTAGGTGGTATAAATGATGGAGAAGTAGGATTGATAGGAACTAATCCGGAACTGATAGTACCGGGTCCCATCTCATGAAGCACGGGTTCAAAGTTGCGTTGCTCAGAAGCCATCTCTGTTAGCTCATCAAAGTCGACATCCATAGCTTCTATAATCTTGCCAAGACGACGGTATAAATCCGGTATGCTTTCTTTGAGGGTGAGTAACCAATGAAAATTCCTATATCAACTTTCGGTTGAAGTTTTCCCAAATTCTCACTGTTGATGGTCGGGTAACAAAGTGCACCAAACACAAGAAGAAATGATAAGTCAGGTTTCCGTTCATGAAGTAGCTCATAATATGTTTTCCATGGATCTTACAAACGATAGAGCGGTTTTGGGTATAGCATGTTTGGCTGCTACAGCTTCTGCCCATAAGAATAAAGGATCATTTACGTAAATCAACATAGTTATAGCAGCTTCCATAAGTGTACGATTACGTCTTTCCACGACATCGTTTTTTTGGGGCGTGCGAGCAACTGGTATTTCATGAGAGATGCCAACCTCTTCATAATAATTACGCATAGTCTATTTAACAAACTCAGTTCCATTATCGGTATGAATTCGGCGGACAGTAGCATTAAGACGCACTTAGATCATCTTGAGGAACTTGATAATATAATATGGTGCATAATCCTTAGTCGTTAAAAACTTTACCCATGTAAACCTTGAAAAATCATCCACAATAATGAGGACGTAATTTCTACCGCTCACACTTGCCGTACGCATTGGCTCACAAAGATCCATGTGCAAAAGATATAGTTTTTCTTGATTGGTGTCTTCGGCTTTGGGTTTGTAAGATTTCTTGGTGATTTTCCCTAATGAACACGCATAACATAAATGATCTTTGTTAAACTTGAGCTTTAGAGGACCATGAACAAGTAAGTTTTTAGCCAAATGATTAAAGCATCAAATTTAAGATGAGATAAACGTCGATGCCATAACCATGACTTAGTCTTAGATGATTTGGAGAGAAGACATACGGGAGAAACGGCCATCATGTTTTGTATGGACGATTATCCCCTTGAAATCCTTTTAACAAATCTTTTCCTTCTAAATCACGGATGAAGCAGGTATGTTGTCGAAAAGCAACCTCAAGGTTTGAATCACAGAACTGTCCCACTGAGAATAAATTATGACCAAGTCCTTCCACATAATACACTACAAAAATCGTAGTATTCCCTATCTGATATTCACCATAACCCATGATCATTTCAATGTGTTCATTACCAAATTTAACCGTTCCTAGAAACTTACTGATAAAATTTTTGAGCATAGAGCGATCTCCTGTCATTTGCTTTGAGCAGCCAGAGTCCAAATACCAGAGGATGATTTGGACCACCTGAAAACATCAGCAGACAAAGACGATGTATCAGAATCTAATTGTTCCTCTGTTTTAGCAGGTACAGATAAAACGATCTTAGATTTGCTACCATAAGGTTTCTTAGATTTCCAAATTTTCTTCCTAGTTGTCGGCTTAGTTTCTAGTTGTCTAAGATCCTAAGGTATTTTTTCACAAGTAGGCACAGTTGTAGGGGCTGACCTAATTAAATGGCACTTTTTCCATATTTTAGTGCTAGTGTTCTTATTTAAAGGACGCTGAGATCTGACTTCAGTGGATGCGTTCCTAGTTAAAGGGCACTTAGTTCCATTAATATTGAAGTTCCTACCAATGGGACGCCATTGCCATCCAACTTGGGTACGATTTTTCCCAGTTGGCCTTCATTCAAGGTTGTTCCTAATGGCAAACATTTCATTAACGTGCTCAACAAGCCATAAACTATGACGCTGAGAAAACATGAATTCATTACAATTCAAACATTTTAAATCAGAATTCACTTAGGCTGTTGCACAACCGTAGAGCCTCGACTCTTAGCTACATGATTCATTTTATTCAAATTTGAAATAACATTCCTAGGGTGAACTTCTACTTTCTTCTTCATAGTCCTACTAGTGGAAGGCTTGATCCTATCTTTCTTGACTTGAGATCCTTTAGCCTTAGTAGAAATATTTACTCCTGTAAAAGGAACAGAAATATTAGTGTCAGATTTTAAATTTTCTTTGTTGGTTGTACCTAGAGAAGGTTTAGCTCCTAGGGTTTTCTTGAATGAAGTAATGGCAATCTGTTGTTATCTGAGTGGTGAAGAACCCAGTTGACCAATGTAATTAAGATACGCTAAGCAATATTGTACTCGCTCAATGTACGTATGAGCAGAGTAATAGTGACTGTTTATGGGATCTGATTCATATAGGTCATCTAAAATATCCCTCGTAAGATGCACGTGCTTAATTGTGTTCTTCATATTTTCAACATATTTGTTCGGGTTGTTCTTATAATATAGGTTCTTATAGATCACCACTTGGTTGGTTTTTGGAGCACTAGAGGACGCTGCAGAGATTTTAGCTATATTATCAACAACTTCTTGTCCTTTGAGTTAAAGTGTCTCCTTTAACTCAGCTAAAACATGAAGCTAAAACCATGTTTTTTTCTATGAGTTGAATATTTAAATCAGAGATTTCCATAGACTTTTGGTTCAGTTGTTCAACAAGTGACTAAACTTGTGCTTCATTAAAAGCGAATCTTTGCTCTAGTGAACCATAAAGTTGCGTACATCCCTGTTTTGCTCGTTCAAGCTCCCCTAGAAAATAGACGATTGTATTTTCCAAGGCATGGTTTTTACGCTCTGCAGCCTCTAGTTCCAATTTCACAGTTTCTACTAATGACTCTCACTTAAGTCTCATAATATCTTCCTCTAATGCCTGAATCAGCTTGTCGCTCGTCTGAACGTTATTTTCACATTCATTGGTTAAAAGAAAAGTTTCATCTTTAGATTGTTGTTCTATTTCAAGGGATATACAATGTTTTTGAAGCTCATCAAAATGTTTTGAAATTGAATTATAAGAGTCTTGAAGCTTTAAAAATTCAGCGTCAGATTCATGACAAGGTTGATTATCTACCACATCATTAACATTCTCAACAATATTCACAGAGATCATGCACATCATCAACGTTATTAACAAATAGATTCACAATATCATACGACATCACTTTTTACAAGAGTCAGTCATTTTGTTTCAAAACTTTTTCCTTCTCGATTAATATTTTATCATAAGCATCGTCCATTTCATAGAAAACTTTTTGAACGTCTTTAATTTCGAAAGCTATGTTTTGATCAATAGATTAAAACCCCGCTAAAATATCATCCACAAACGGAACAACCATCGCGAACGCAGCTTTAGTGTGTTCAAATTTCCATTCCCCTTCGGTTTGTGCCGTTAGAGTCATACATTCCTTGATGACCTTGTCAAACCTTGCAAAATGTCGTCGTAGCTCTTGCAAGCTAGTGAACACCTTACTTACCAGTGGAATCTCTTTTGGAAGTTCCTTAGGTAATTCCGGTTCAACAAGTGTAGGAGACGTATTAGGAATTTCACTCAATGACACTTTGGGTGGTTCGAAAAGAATGTCCTTGTGTGGTTTAAAGCGAGTTCTAAAATCAAGTTGATGTTTATTCTGCGTTTCATAAACAAATGGTTTTGGAAATTTAGAAAGCATTTTAGACCGATTCTCTTCTATAAGTGGGATATCTGCCTCATCATCACGAACATCGGGTGGACCTAACACCTTTCCAAGTTTGGTAGCATCATAAAGTCTTGGGTTGTTGATAAGGGCTTGCTTTGCGTAACCCGGGTTAGGTGGAAGGTCTTGTTGACGTGTTATATCACATTCTTTAAAAGATGATGTTAATTAATGTATCGAGTTAGTCGCAGTATATTGTTTTAAAAGAAAAATATCAATCTTTTTAATCTGGTTAGAAGCATTAATTTTTGTTTCAAAATTTTTTTAGACTCGAGAATTTCGAAATCCGTTTTAAGCTTTTGAAAATTAGTGACAACTGACTCTTTTTCTTTAACTTCTTTAGAAATATTTGCTCTTAAATTTTCAATCTCTTGTAAATGACCTATTTGAATTTTACGAAACTCATCAAATTCGGGATTGGTTAGTGTACTGGTCGACGGAGTTAACTCTAAGGTTTGAACGTTTTCCATATACAAAGAAAGCTTAGTGGATACGGTCTTATTGACAAAAGGGTTTCAAGGACCGCAGTATTTATTTGGCCAAGAAGAGTTGTCGGAACCATTTCCAAATCTTGTTGAGTAGGGGGTCCATATGCGAAATAGCTTCCGGTTGTATTTTGCTCAATGTCTGGGAACTTGAATTGAATTATTATCATTGTTTGTCTCCTCGTTTGGATTTAGTCACCACCGGATGCTCTTCCGGATACTTAGACTTTTGTCCAACTTGATGTGGTGCAATACTAGTATCAATGGTAACACTTGGTACCTCAGATGTTTGATCTGACCCATACACTGAAAGATTTGCCATAAGAGATGCGTTGGCGGTGTTGAAGTCATCACAGTCGGAGTCATATAATTTGAGATCATCTGCTTGATACGCTGCATTATTAGTGAAAGCTGCTGTGAATCCTGAAACTTTATGGACTTATATTTAATAGTCGTGTGATAGGATCAAACTCGAGATTACGGGATTCCACTCAATACATGAAGAGTTAATTTATTTAATAAATATATTTAATGTATTTATTAATTTATTTAATAAATATATATTTATGTATTTATTAAATTAAACCGAGCTATAACTTTAACGACCGTTAAATAATTAAGAAATAATTAAGAGTTAAGTATTAACGATCGTTATAGTATATATAGTAAGTGGAATAAAAAGAAAGAAGATCGGAAGGTTCCGGAACACCCCTTTGGGGTGTTTCGACCGTCGGTTATGGAGGCAATGGGAGGGGAAAAACTTTCTGTAACACCCCAATAGGATAAGTGGACCGTTACGTGTATTTATGTCGTCTCATCAAAGCATAAGGTGAATGTCCTAAAACATTAACCGATCATAAAGGAAATACCGGAACCGAACATCGGTAATCCAAACATAAGCTCAAACCATGAAAAGTAAATACTGAAGGAAAGGACTAAAAAATGTCCAAATAAGCAGAATAATGTAATAAGTGCATAAAGTCATAAGTCTGGATAGCTTCCATCCAAATGCACATGCTCTTAGAAACCTAAGAGCGTCCTGGTGTACATGTCGTTAGAACATGAAAAGAACTACAGCTAAGCATAACGCCCAGTGAACAGATATTAAGCATGATAAGAAATACTGAAATGAAGCAGATGATAAAATATTGAAGCCGTAAGACTGATAAGTTAAAGTTGCAGATGAAATCTGGGTATAATCTGAAAAGTCTGTTTTATGAATAATAAAGTTGAACTGTTATCTGTTAAATCTGAAAACATGCATTTACTATGTTTTAATTGCCCAAAGCTTATATAGGTCATGTGCTGTAACAACTGCTGCATGAATAAATGGAGGGGTGACCTAGTCATGCCGTAGAGGGGTGACCTCTAAATAATGTGCTTGGTGGAGGGATCAAATCCAGTGTGAAGGATGTAGAGCACACACCACATTCACCAGATAACTGTAAACTGATAGCCTAGGATGCATCCATACGCCCCGCTGATTATACTGATAATTAGCCAAGCTGAATAAATAGGACGTTGCGAGAAATCACTCCCTCGCAGAGGAGTCATGACACTGGCGCCTCTAGTGTCATGGTTACGGTACCTCCGTAACTAGTACATAAACTGGTCATGCTTGTATATAAAGCATAGGCAATTTATTTAGTTATTGAAATGATTACTGATAAGCTTAAAACATATACTGGGGAAAACATTTAGCTGCAGACGGGAAATCCTAATCATGCGTAGAAGGAAGTCCTTACTAAAGGACGGGAAATCCGTACCTCGTGTCCAGTAATAAAATAAGAATGAAAGCTGAGGATCTACTCCGACTTCACGGTTACTACATAAATAAGGGACGAGAATGAGTTGTCTGACTACTGTTTACTGTTACCGATTTTTATTGTTCTTACTTTAATTCATTTACTCTGGTAATACTGTTTGTGTATAAACTGATAATATCTGACTATTCGATAATATTACTGATTAACGTATTTTCCATATACCTGAATACGGTATAATGTGAAATATATCTGATATAATTATTATTACTATAATTAGTAATCTGATATAATAAAAAGGATTCAAAATTCGTTCCTTTGAAAAAGTATAAATTAAATCACGCGTTTCAAAATAATTTAAAGGTAAAACAATATTGATCTAATTTAAAAAATTAATAAAATTTTACAATTTAACTAATATATTATACAACACTATATAACAAATATTTAATTAATATAATTATTTTCCTCGCGCATTAATAAAATACTAGTGAACCCGAACCCGAGCTAAAACTAACCCCCGAGACGTCCACGCCTCGGTTTAACCTAATCGGGCCCACTACGTGGTCCCCCCGCTGTTCTTCTAGTTACCACTACTTTTATTGCTAAAGTTCCCATTGTTTTGTTATTAAAGTTCCCACTGTCGTTGATTTGGTTCCCACTGTTAGTGCATTGGTTCCCACTGCTAGTGTAGTGGTTCCCACTGCTCGCAGTCCCAGACACCCCCTTTCTGCAATTTAATCCCAAACACCCCCCTGCTATGATTCGTTTACCCCTGACTGGTTAACAAACACCCCTGACTGGTTTCTTAAGCTGCGGCTGTTTAACTAAAGCACAACCGAGCCCTTGGAGGGTCATGGCTGGCCACAACCACACACACCGAGACTAATTGGTCTCGGTTCTGCCTGAGTTCGCCAAAAACACGACACCCCTGCTCGATTACCCCACTGTTTGGGGTTTCACTGTGCGTGGCTGGGCAAAAAAACGAGCACCATGATTCCTGTGTGGGTCACAGCTGCCACAGGCCACACTCATACCGAGACCTTGTGTCTCGGTATTCGTGTATCAACAAAAACACGACACCCCTCTATTAGATTAAACCATGATTCGTTTTATGTAAAATTAAACCATATAGATTCCTTTTAAGATCATGAAATCAAACGAAAAAGGTATTACCGTTATGGGTTTGATGGAGGATGATGAACACACGTGAATTATTAGACGAAACTAGGCCGAATCATTCTCTTTCTTTATTCTTTTACCCGGCGGCCACTTAATGGAGAACAAACCCGAGATTTCTTCCCGTTTTCTTTTTTTTAGACTTTACTGTTGTGACAAACAGAAAGGGGTAACCCTCCGTTTTTGTTAATGTAGTGTGCTTAAAGCCTAACATCCCTTTGTCTTGTTATTAGAAATACAAACCAAGCCCAATACATGTACACTTTATGTTTTCGTTTCTCTTTGTTTACGACATTTAATTTACATGTTCGTTTTTTAACCCCGTCATGTATTTATTTATTTACTGAAATAAATACGCACGTAATACTGAATGATTATTTCTGAATTATTTTCTAAAGAATAGTTACGTCGCGATCTTACTTAAAAACTGAGGCTGTGTGAATTTAATATTCATGGATTTTAAATAGTGCGTACGTGTTCGTAATTTAATCCTCGTAAATCTATTCTGATGTGAATTATTTATTTCCTGAATAAGTAATGTTTTCGTAATACTTGATTTAACAAATGTTATTTATTATCTGAATAAATAATTACGTTTTAAAGCGGGTTTTACAATTCTTCCCCTCTAAAAAATATAATTCGTCCTCGAATTAAGGATGCGATAATGCTGTGATTTTACAATTCTTTCCCTCTAAAAAGGATAAATTTGTCCTGGAATTAAAGCTAATAAACCGATGAAGCTATAAGAACTAAAAGAACACGTAAACTGAAGAGACAATTAAGCTGAAGGATAATTCGTCTTCCATTAAGACATAATGCTGTTGACAAGTATAAACATGACATGACTAAAGTGATCATGTAACGTGACATGGCTGAAGAGAACATGGAATGTGACATGACTGAAAGGACTTAACTGGATTTATTAAAGGAAAAGGAATGAGAGGTCCGGATGGACTCCTCCATTTCGAGTGGCTTCCCCCTCGAAACGATTCCTTAGAAGGTCTAAGCATAATAACAATCTTGGTCCTGATGACCCTGTCCTGATGATGCTGAATAGTTTCTGGTTCCATACTTAAGATGGATTTTCTGAATTTGATAGAATCAAAAAGTTATAGCATGTAGTATACATGAAACTGTACATACAAATATCCTGAGAAGATACATTTATATCTCTGAGCAAGCTGTTGAGAGTATATAGGGACGAACTACGTGAACAATTGTGAACGTGCTATGTGAGCAATTATGAATGTGGTTCGCGATCATAAAAGGAGCGCTGTGCATAAAATATGTCATGTATATGATACGTGAAACATACTGTGAGAGTGATACTAGAACATATCATGAACGTATGTTGACTGAGGAAGGAATGCTAAACAATACAACCTACGTGAAACGTCTGCCTGGGTATGGAAAAGTTGTGCTAAACTTGAGTCTGGTTTCTCAAGCTTTCTGTAACCGTATTCGGTAACAACTGTGTAAAGTACATCACGAGATGGAACACGAACTTGAAAGTGAACAATGTTATGAACGCGAACGTAAGGTTAAATCATGAGATAGCACAAAACATGAACTGAAACAGCATCGTACTGCGAATGAGACGTAAACGTGAAATTGAAAATAAACGTGAACGTAAACATACACGTGCTCGTGAACATGAATTATGTCTGATATAATGGTCGATGGAATACCTTGAAATCGTACTATTTACTGCTGAATTTTATGCAGGTCCGCTAATGTGTAATCCTTTCGTATGAAAGAAAACGCGTAGGTTGATTACATGGTCGACAATGACATAGATAGTATCATACTTTTTCTGAGTCTGGGGTAACCGATAACAATCTTCATGAAATCTTGTCTCATTCCTGTTTAGAATTCCTAATGTTTGTAATAACTCACTAAGCATGACGGTGTTCTATCTTGAACCTGTGCTATGTCAGGCGTCTGTATATGAACATAGCTGTATCAATGTGTTATACTGCTTTTATAAAATTATGACTGGGTTTATGGTACATTCTGGTGGAAACTGGGTGAATAGTCATGAGAGAATTTGAACCTTGGTAATTAGATCTCTCCTAGAGTAGGATCTTATTGAGTACAACATTTTAGTGTATGTCCTCTCCTTTGTACGTAAGCTTAGTCATGGAAAACTAATCGTGAGAACTGTCAGCAATTTCTGCGGTAGTAGTCAGCTGGGTTCCAGAAAATTTGTACTTTAATCATGGGCGTCGGTCTTGACCATCTGGTGATGGCCTTCACCTTCGCAGAATTGTCTGAAATTTCTTTCTACTGAAATAACGTGGCCTAGAAATGCCACCTAGTTCAACTGGAAATCACATCTGGAAAGCTGCGTATATAATTTTCTCCTATCAGAGAATCTGCATGATCGTGAGAAGATGATTCTCGTGTTCTTCTCTAGAGTTTATGTAACACCCCCAATATTTATACATTAGTTCAGCGGAAGAGTCGTTGGTTTTACGGGATAGCACATTACTCAAATCATAGATAACGCTTAAAAATCGCGTCGTTTAATAATAAAGCATTTTCCATTCATGTATATCAAATTTACATAGGTCCCAAGTCATAATATTTCATACAATTTTACAAAACATTTGAATGGAAATTGTTATTAAAGTGCGGGCCATAAATTCTTGTCGTCTTCCCGAGAATTACCTTCAAGTACCTGAGATAAAACATGTTAAAAGAAAAGGTCAGCGAAATCGCCGAGTGAATTACTAGAGTTTAATGAAATCAATTAATATATCATCAGTATAAAATTAATACCGAAAATCATTTTGTACAATTCTTTGTCGTAGGCCATAAAATAAGACAAAAACATTTTATATAAATCTTTGTTGTAAATCATACTATAGGCTTTTCCCTTCAAAACCATTATACGAACCAATGTCGTAAAAACATCATGCAGTACGTTTTATAACGTTGTATAGAGTTAAATAAAAACCGTTATATGGATATGGTTATGTAAAACCAAAACACGAACATAATATCAATAATAAGACCCCGTATTGCTAGTTCGGCAATATATTGTAATTCAATACGTATAGAAGTATTTTCGTTACTGGATTATTATAAGCCGCATGACATTTCTAGCTTACTAAAACAAACAACGGGTAGCTAACCTGAAACTCATTTGCCCATATAAAACAGTGTGTCGTCACAATAATCACGCTTATATAAATCTTCTCCTACATAAATTCGCTTACCAATCAATGTGGCACGACGGGGATCAACCGTCAAGGCGCGAACTGGGGTGATCTTCACCAAATAGTACTATTATATGCATAAGCGTCTACCAAATCCCGGTAGTTCATAATTCATGCTAATGGGACTTTTAGTGACATAACCTAACTATGATAATCCATTTCATTTCATACATCGGGTCGTATAATCATTCCTCGGGTCATATAATCATCCATCGGGTCATATAATCATTCGGGTCCAAATCAATAAACAAACAATCGGGACAACTGGTGTCCTATTTTATTAAAACTAACATGTTATCTCCCTCGCGGGTTTATAAAACATTTCATAAAAACATTTAAAAGAGTGCGAGGCTATGAACTCACATTGATTGGGAAAGGCGGTTATCGGCGATTTGGATGTACGGTACGTGCTTCAATCACGGAAACCTATATAAATAATACGCGTCTTAGACTCTTGTCCAATAACTTTATAAAAACAATGGCTATGTATATATATGATGACATTATAAGTATGATGATGATCAAGTGGGATTTTACATCTTCATACACATTATAGTGTTATGTGTTAGTCAAATTTTTTACTAGTTACACTAGTTTCAATCCAATTTCATATTAAGACCCAATAAGCCCATTAAAAGCCCATTTCATTATATTAGCCCATTTTATACTTTTAATATCAGCCATATACTCACATGTTGGGCCCAAGTGGGTTAAGCCCAACGAGTAAGTCCATTTGTGTTTAGCCAAATTAGTTGGGTTAATAGTCCAATAAGGCTAATTTGGCCCGTTAATGTCCATATGTTATATAGCTCGGTATTATCGGTTTTTACTTGTAATATATACTTATACATCAGTATATGAATAGTAAAAAGTTTACATTAGACGGGCCTGGCCATCTAAGTTTTAATTGTCGAAAACGTTAATTTCTCGGTTGTAGCCGAAAAGACGTAAAACTAATGTATATAGTTTTATAACTTATAAAACTTATCAAATTGCTATTTTTATAAAATGTCCCATTTATTTATAAAAGTAAATACTTATTTATATGTAATATATAAGTTAGTGAGTTTTAGGTATACATTTTATATTATATTAACTTGAGTGCTAATATTATACTATATACTTTTATTTTACAAATCTGATTATTATTTTCACTTTCACCATTTTTACCATATCTTGAGTTCTACAAGGATACAAAACCTCATTTTAGGGTGCCACAAACTACATATTATGTGCTACAATTAACTCAGATTTAGCTACTGCTCAATCTATCTCTAAATGTCGCTAACAGTCCGTCCAAAACAGACTACGCAGATTTGTACTTCAATATTGTTTTGATCATATCTCACTCATTTTAAGGATTCTATTGTGTGGCCAAATCTCATATAAGTAAAAGTATTATTACTTACTGTATATTAATTCATCCATTCCATTTTAACAATTTAACATAAGGTTATTTACTGTTTTTATACAGCCAACTATTTTAAGCATGATTTAACCATTTTTAAATGTAGTTTTCAATCTTTTTAGCCAAGTTTATCATCACATGATCCCCACATAATATTTTTATCATCATTTATCATCATATACATATACATCAAGAAAGAAAATACAATTTACACTTACAAAAATAACAAGGAAATGGGAAGGATGATCTTGTTACCACCAAGATTATGAAAGTTAAGATCAATCTTGTCTTTTGTTGGCAAAACTAGTGGTACACCAATATCAACTTCAAGATCACCAATCTTCAAGAACACCTTGTGGAAATCAGCCTCAAGACACCAAGGAAACTTCTCTTTGAATGTTATAATCACCACCAATCAATAGAGCTTCAAAAGGGCTTCATCATATGTAGAAATAACATAGGATTTGTGGTTAAATTTGATCAAAATAGGGTGTTTAAGGGTGAAGGTGGACGACAATATTGAGAGAGAGTGAGAGGATTTTGTGTTTTGCATGGGTGGAAAATGAAGTAAATGGTTTTACTTTGATTGTTTTCAAGTAAAGATGGTATGTAACAAGGCTAAGACACTTATCTTAGCTTGTTATGTAAGCTTGACACATCTCTTGATGTGTTGGCTTAAGCTATCCGTCCCATGTGGGGGTGGGGCAAGTTTATTCTTTTCTCATCCCCATTTAAATACGGGTACTCCTCGATTCTAGTTTCCTCGATTTGCGTTCCCTCGGGTCGTTTTACGAAAAACGTTTTTATAAATTATGAATCAACGGCACAAAACAAATCTAATAAAAATTGTCTCATCAAAAACATAGTTCGAAAACGTAAATACGTAATCCTAGGGTTTCCGGTTTAGTCGTAAAGGACGTTAAATTATTCACGTAAGCTCTAATTTCTTCTCGTAAATTTGTGAGTTTATTAACCAACATAAATTTAAAATTCCAAAATAATATTCAAGGATAAATTTAATTCCTGAAATGTCGGACTGTCATAAAAAACGGTGTATGTAAACGTAAGCACGTAACGTAGAGTCCTCCAGTTTAGACGTAGTCGATGCTACTTCAAGACGTAAACCCAAGTTTCTTCCCAAAAATGAGTGAGTTCATAATATATCATTAAAATAATGTTTTTAAATAATACTTGAGAATAAAATATCGACCATAAATTGACGGATTGTCACAGCTTTTACTCCTAAACAGGATCTTTGTCCTCAAAGATCAATTTATCTTACTACTCGCTTCATATAGAGTTAGAGCCATGTGGGTATTTCCTCCACATTCGGTATTTTCTCACAAGTGTAATCCATTACAATACGCGAGTTTCATCAAACATAACTACGGGAATAAGATCAGGCTTAAGTTGACTTACTTTCTCTATCCATGATGTTCACCGGTTTTTGATGAATGCAACTTTTCGCCGATCTAAACTTTACTAAGAAACAATAGGATTTTCACTTGATAGACATTTTATCAAGTTCAATATACGAAACATAATTTACGCAGCCCTTGAAGTCCTAGGGTAGATCCAACTTATATGCCTTTCAAACCAACTTTTACATTATCTCAATGGTCCCATACAACAGGGACTTATTTCCCATAATCTTTCAGATCTTCAATTCATTTTTCCAAGGTGAAAATTTTTGGCATAACTTCTCTACCCATCCTGCACTTCAAGATCTACATTTCATATTCACATAACCTCCTGCCCACTACTGGCAGTCAATAATCAGGTCCTAATTTCAACAATCATTTTAGGTCTCGCAGGTCAGGTATTTTGTAAGGTTAGGTTTGTCATCATAGGCAACCTTAAACCTAAAAGACATGTCCAACTAACAATGAGTGTATGTCGGGTGTCTTCATCCCAACTCCTGCTTACAGATGCTCTCATGTTTATATCCTCACAAGATTCGATCTCGATCCTAATACTAAAATTATCAATGATAATCTCTCCAAAGGAAAACGATTATACGGTTTATTACCAAAGGTCAATTATTCAAGCATAAAACAACACTTCTAGTGTTTTGTATCGTTACTTTACCTCGTCCCTTTGATTGGGGTGGTAAACAGTACTCTCATCAAGGTTTGTTCCTAATGACTTCTGAGCAGATCTCTGGAAATTCGATGCGAAGCGAGGATCTTGATAGAGATGATCGATACAGGCATACTATGTTTACACAACTCCTTTAAATACAAAGAGTTAATTTCTTCATCGAGAATCTATCATTAACGGGAATGATATTAGCATATTTGGTCAGTCTGTCGACGATGACCCAAATCGAATCAAATTCAGATGAGGAGCTTTGCAATAGTTAGACGTTTACTAATGTATGAGGCGATGTATTCCTTCATAAATTGCCATTAGTACAACTTCTTCAGATAACGATACATTAAATCATAAATGGCATGAATAGAATACTTAATCTTATGAGATTCCAACATGACTAAATCTCGAAAATCTTCCATATTTAGTCAACCACAAACGGCCTTTTATACATTAAACGCCATCAGCTTCTCAATTCTATAGGTTCACATTAGCCGCAAACCCCCTTTTTACTATCTATATTATCCTTCTTACAAGCATCAGCTATTTTTAAATTGTTAGGGCAAATTATTTTGCACCGTCATTACTAAGGAACACATCCTAATTGATTCTTTATCCTTTCTACATAACAGGTCAGTATCTACATTCACCTTTCCTGATGAAATAATTATCATGACCACAATTCACTCAAAAATTCTTTCTTCATATTTTCTAAGTTTTAGTTTCATCTCAACTATTATTTTTATCAGTTTTGTTCAATCCGACGTTTAAAGAGTCGATAATTATTACAAGTAATTAAATAATAAATATTTAATTTTATGAAACGTAAACGTAAAAAGTTTTAAATTTTCTCAGTTCGTCCAATTATAGAAAAATGTTCAAATATAAATTTGAATTTAGTTAACATGATTTTTGTTGATTTATTGAAAATAATTAATAATATTCGTTAATGTTCGAAAAATCTTTGGTTATACTTTGGTCAAAGTTTTCTTAGTTGAAAAGCAAAAATTGTCGTTTCAAATTCCATGTCATGGTTTAAATGGTTTCCTCAATCCCTCTTAGGTTGTCTTGAGGTATACACAAACATTTACCCCTAAAGGAGTTTAGTTAAATAATTTGGGTATGTGGGAATAATCCCTTAAAAATTCCTTTGATAAAACATTTGTCAGAACATATTATCACCTTCTTTTTGGTATAACCCAAAGCCTTAATGGCTCTAATCTTTGAAGAGTCAATATATATATCTTACCATCATTAATTACACGGTCATTTAATGTAAATGATCAAACCTTAAATCACATGTTAAATACTCAAGCTACAGGTTTTTATTGCTCGGCCAATTCAGGGCAGTCTATAAATGACAATTAACTCCTTCCTATTCTTTTAAACAAATAGATGGTCCTTAATGATCACAAGCATGAATTTATCAAATTACAGCCTACACACGTGATTCACCAAATTTATGGATACTACATGTGCATTGGTCAATCCAAACAACATAACATGAAACTCATAATGTTCATTACGAGTCCCAGATGTAGTGACTGGAATAGATAATCTTTTTTGCGGATGCGAAGTTGATGATAACCATGCCATGGATCAAATTTTTGAATATACGCTAGAATCTTGTAAATGATCGAACAAATCTATCATCTTGGGTAGTGGATATAGATTTTGATCATCAATTTACCTAGTTCACTATAATTCAACAAATGTAAGGAATGATAATACCATAGCTCTTCATGATGACGAGCTCGGTAGAATAAAAGCTTTCTCTGACAACTCTCTCAGTTGTACGGTAACTCTCTTAATTTAGATGGTGCTGAAGTATAGTGCACATGCCACAGGTGCAGCACCGGGAATATAATCAATACCAAATTTAACTTACCTTAATGGCGAAAGTCTAGGTAATTCATCAGCAAATACCTCAGAAAGTTTCAGATAGCAGGTACATCTTTTAATTAATTTAGTTTAAGTTATTTCTATATTACAAGGTCTATGACTAGTTCATAACCATTCATGGTATAATTTCAAGTTTAAATGAAGGATATGGTCATCCATCAAGAATTATTTAGATCACTTTTGATAATCAACATCTTATCTTTTAGGGGAATTCTACTCGAGTTCCCATCAATTAAGATAATGACATTATGTCATAGTCAATCAATCTATTCTATTGGCACTATCAACTTTCCAGTTTCATTACCGCTGATAAGATGTGAACTTCTCAAAAGACTAATAATAACTCGTAATCCTTCACAATTCGAGGATATCTGGAGACATAGCTAACCTTAAAAGATTAAGGTCAACGCAAAATCTACGCGAGAGAATTTCAAATCAGATACAGACGAAAACACTAACGAATATGAATAAATCCCATGTTTTCATGATTTGAGTACGCATTCGAAAGCTCCTCAGATCGTTACCCAGGTCATTCAAATGAAATCTAATCAAAAGAAATGATAGAACGTCGATACACCCAGTCGGGTATTAATATTCGATAATCAGATACTTTTCCTAAGTATCTCACTACGAGAGAATTGGACAAAAAGGGAATATCAATTGTCAATTAAGACAATATCCACCGATGAGTAAATTCAATTCAGAAGAATAAATGGTACGGGCATATATGTAGGTGTCTCTGAAAGTCCCTAATCAATGCAAGAAACCCTAATCTTAACTTAATCAACACAAGGTATTACTTTTCAAACGTAATCTTATTATTATATAATAAAGAATTACAAGTGTTATGGATAACACAGTTTGATGACAATGTGTTGTGCACACTTTGAACAACAATAAACCTTAACTTATGAATACAGTCGTAGCTGTTTGATTCACTAAGTTATATGCAATAATGTTCTTAATATCTCAAAGTGTTAAACATTAATGCATGGATACACATCCTATTTATAGTGTTACGAGTTTACCTAAACAGTACTTGATGGCGACTACACAAGCTTTTACAAGTTCCCACATCAGTCACATGATGTCCTTCTATTCTTGGTAGTCTTCCATTATGCTTTAAGGAAACAATTGTCAAAACAGTTTCCTTTTTCTTCATAGTCTCGAACACACAAATGGTATGTCCAAAGTGTGCTGAGATTTATCAGGGTATTGCCACCCCTATTAACTCTCAACCCCTCAGAGTCCCTGATACATCTTGGCTGTTATCCATCACAGCCAATGAGTATGTCTTCAGGTAATTCTTCGACTTCCCTGACAATGTCTCTGACATGGACTCCTCTGAGGTTGCTCACAGAGACTTGGGTCTCTGTGAGTCTTGTGAAACTTGCCTGCCTCCTAGGCACAGGCAAGGGACTATCTAACAGCCTAATTATGTTTAAATCAATGATCAGGGAATCTAACAAGTTTAGATTCCCAACAATATCCCTCTATTTAAACATAAATAATGCTAGATCTAACTAAGTTATGGTAAGTGAGTTTAACAGCTTCTTCTTACACATAACAGATCTAAACAAACATACCTCATGGTTTTATTAAAACTTAGATAAAATTACAAGTGCATTACATAAGCAAAATAAAAGATGAAGGTAAAAAAGGCTGTGAACATCTTCAATAGTCATCATTTTTTATCCTTGCTTCAGCTTCAGCCAAGTCCAATATGTTATCTAGTTCATCCTGCAAAGTCTTGGCAAACTTCTTGGAATACTCTGTGTTGATCTTGAGAGACTTCTTGTGACAAAGTAGCTAAATAGTTGAAGCTAAGCACAGCTCATCTTCCCTTTGAAAAGCATACTGGCAAGCCCTGTTCATGAATGCCATTCCTCTTTCAGGCTCTTTGTATGTCTGACCATCAACAGGCCCAACAATACCATTGGGGAGGATCAAATCCCTGTGCATGCCATCCACTTGAACATTTTCAGTAAGAAAAGTTTCATTAATAATTTGTGAAATTCTTCTCCTTTTGTTGCCTGTCTTTGGGGGTTCTTGTTAAAAAAGCTGTGGTAGGGGATCAATCTTAAGTTTGGCTGCTGTTTCCTTGATCCAGTTAAACTTGGCGTTAAGAGTCTTCAGCAGAAGAAAATTAGCCTGTCCAGTCTTTTTGGCAGCTAAGGCTTCAAGTTCGAACCATTCTGATAACCCAAGTGTCTTTAACCTGAAGTTGTCAAACACATCCATATTTCCCTGTTGGTTTTCCCTCCATAAGATCGTCTGTGGTGTTTGTGGATTTATGAATGGTGTATTTGAACTTGGTTATCTTGCCAGAAGCATATATGTTGTTCACGCAGGCATCATAGTCAGCTTTGACTTTCCTTAAAGCCTCAGCGCGTTTTGTTTCCATTTCCCTCAACCTTTGTTTTTGTTTTTCCCTTTCAGGTGGTGTCATCTTCCTCAGAGTAGCTTCATTCAATTCTTTGGCTGTCTTGAGTTCATTTAATCTTTTGAATTCTTCAGCCTGTTGCTCTATTTCTTCAGGGGTCAAAGGATTCTCATCGGAAGGTGTAAAGGTCGAGAATTGGGAAAGGTCTGTGGTGGATCCTCCTGTCTCTAGCATCGCAGCTATCTTCTTAAGTTTGGTATCTGTGTCAACCAAAACTATCTCCTTTCCTTTCTTCGAGACAAAGGACTCCACACTTATGTTTTTCAAAACATCAGCTCTTTTGATAAATGCTGTCTGAGCCTGAGTTTGAATAGCTTTGGGGAGAGAGCTAACAGTGAATTTTAATTTCTTGGCAGCTGGTTCATCATCATCCTCAGGCTTGCTGGTGTTAACCAAAACCAGAGACTTTAATGAGTCAGCTCCATCTTGAGTTTGTTGCTCCCCCTGAGTATTATCCTCATCATCAGGTATTACAATAGGTGTGATGACTTGGAGAGGAACAGGTGTGATGGTGGGGTTAGCTGATGATGAGCCTTGTTCAGCAGATGCAAGGCTGAGTGTTGTATTCTTCTCCCCCTCACGTTTATCCTGACTTCGCAGATGTTTGGATGAACGTGCTTGAAAACGTCTTGCAATCTGATCCACAGAGGCAGCCATAGCACGTTGTCTTTTTCTTGAAGCCCTGGCAATCTTCAGCAGGAGGTTGCCATTTGCATTGGTATTGGCCTGAACACGCCTGACAATAAAGTTAGCATGGCGGTATTGCCTGGTGCGAACAGCATTAAATTGCCTGTGCATGGTGAGTTCATGTTCATGGAACATGGCAGGGACTGCTGAGTCAATGGCATCCTTTATTCTTGTTGAAAGGTGACTGAGTCCTTGGGCTACACCTCTTCTTGCACCATCCTGAATTGGCTCAGTGACCGCTTCAGCCACAACCTTTTGATGATGCCTGGAAATGTCACAGTGAAGTTGTGCATTTCAGACTTGATCACATCCAGCTTCCTTGATAAACGCTCAATATCTGACTGATGATGAACAGGCTGAAGATTCTTGATATTGAGGCTTTGCTGAGCATAGTTGTAACACCCCCAAATTTTATACAACTTGATACAGCGGAAGACTAGTTGGTGTTACGGGATAGCACATTACTCACATCATAGACAACGCATAAAAATCGCGTCGTTTATTTATAAAGCATTTCCATTCAATAATATCAAAGTTACATCGGTCCCAAGTCATTACATTTCATACAAAGTTTTATAAAATATTTGAATGGAAAAATATTGTTTAAGTGCAGGCCATGAATTCTTGTTGTCTTCCCGAGAATTACCTTCAAGTACCTGAGATAAAACATGTTAAAAGAAAAGGTCAGCGATAACGCCGAGTGAATTCATAGAGTTTAATAAATTCCATCAATATAACTTTGGTATAAAATTAGTACCAAAAATCAATTCGTGCAAATCATTGTAATAGGCCGTAAAATAGCCAAAATCATTTTACATAAATCCTTATCGAAAATCATAATATAGGCATTTGCCTTAAAAAATCATTGTACGAGCCAATGTCGTAAAAACAATCATACAATACGTCTTATGACGTTGTATAAAATCAAATAAAAATCGTTATATGAATATGGTTATGAAAACCAAAATACAATCATAATATCAATAGTATGACCCTGTATTGCTAGTCAGGCAATACATCGTAATTCGGAGCGTCCATTATTATTTTGTTAATTCGGATTATTATAAGCCGCATGACATTGTTACCTTACTAAACCAACAACGGGTAGCTAACCCGATACAAATTTTGCCCATCTAAAGTAGCGTGTTGTCACAAAGGTCACGCTATTGGAATCTTCTCATACATAAATTCGCTTACCAATCAATGTGGCACGACGGGGATCAACCGTCAAGGCGCGAACTGGGGTGATCGTCCCCAAATAGTACTATTAAATGCATAAGCGTCTACCAACTCCCGGTAGTTCACAATTCATGCTAATGGGACTTTTAGTGACATAACCTAACTTTAATAATCCATTTTATTTCATCTATCGGGTCCATTAATCATTTATCGGGTCATACAATCGGGTCATTCAATCATTCGGGTCCAAAATCAATAAACAAACAATCGGGACAAATGGTGTCCAAACTTTTATAAAAACTAACATGTTATCTCCCTCGCGGGTTTATAAAGCATTTATAAAACATTTAAAAGAGTGCGAGGCTATGAACTCACGTTGATGTGGGAAGGCGGGTTATCGGCAATTCGGATGTACGGTACGTGCTTCAATCACGGAAACCTAGACAAATAATACTCGGTCTTAGACATTTGTCCAATGACTTTATAAAAATATCAATTATGTATACATATGATGATTATATATATATGATGATCAAGTGGGTTTGCATATTCTCATTTACTCATTTTTGTGTTATGTGTCGATAACTTTTTATACTAGTTTACTAGTTTTACCCATTTACGTGTTTTAAGTCCAATAAACTTATTATAAGTTCCTTAACTTGTCTTAATCCTTGTTATACTTATTTTATCAGTATGTATACTTTCCATGTTGGGCCCAAATGGGTTAAGCCCAATAAGTTCTTTTTACAAGTTTATATCTTATTTAGTCCAACTATTAGTCCAAGTATTAGTCCAATATGTTTACTTAGCTCGTTAATGTCCGTATGCCCTATAGTTCGGGTTTTATCGGTTTTTACTTGTTATACATGTCTATATATCAGTATATAAGTTTTATAAAGTTTTCATTAGACGGGTCCAACCATCTAAGTTTTATTTAACAAAAACGTTAATTTTACGGCAATAGCCGAAAAAGTCGTAAAAATCATGTTTATAGTTTTATAACTTATAAAACTTAACAAGTTACCATTTTTATAAAATGTCCACTTATTTAACCTTTTACATACTTATATAAATAAAATCCATAAGTTAGTGGGTTTTTATTTTACATTTTATATATTAAAATGTGAGTGCTTATATAATAGTATTATTCTTTAATTTCCAAAAATCTGATTTTTAACTTCATCTTTACCAAAACTGCCATATCTTGAGTTCTATATGGAGATAGAAGCTCAAATTTTTATCACATAAACTACATGATATTTGCTACATTTAACTCTTCTATAGCTACTGTTGAATCATCCTTTAAGTATTTTCTAAAAATCGTCCAAAACAGTAACTTCAGATTTATACCCTAAACTTGTTTTGATCATATCTCACTCATTATTTTGATTCCATTGCATGGCCAACTCTCACATGTGTACAAGACCCATAGCTTACTGTAAATCCATTTTACTTCATCATTTTATCAGTTCACCACTTGGTTCTTTACTGTTTTATACAGCCATGCAAATTAATCAAGATTTTAACCTTGTTTCTTATAGTTTTTCACCTTTTTATCCATGATTATCAACAACAAATCCACACATAACATTTTTATCATCATATAATCATCATAAATATATACAATAGGAAATAAAATACATGTTTACATAATCAAAATATTAAGAAGATGAGGAGGAAAATCTTTATACCACCAACTTGATGTAGGTTATGAGTTTGACATGGTTTTTGATGGAGAAACTTGTAGACAACCATGACCATCTTCAAGACCACCATGCTCCATGAAAACCTTGTGGAAAATCAGCCCTCCTACTCCATGAAAACTCCTCCTTGGATGTTATAAGCACCACCAATCTTCATCTTTTTGAATGGAGATTAACATATGTTAATCATAACATATGTTTTGTGGTTAAATTTTGATCAATTGGGGTGTTTTGTTGAGAAAATGGGACGGCACCTTCAAGCTAGAGAGAGAGAGTTTGGTGTGGTTTGCATGTTGTGAGAAATGGTATGTGTGAGGTTTGATGGTTTTGTGTGTAGTGGAAGGAAGTTAGCTTCAAGTGTAAGCACAAGCTTACACTTGTGTAAACAAGTTGTGACTTGATGCCACCTAAGTGTGGTGTGTCATTTTTGCCGTCCACTTTAGCTAGTGGGATGGGGCAAAGTGTTTTGTCCCATCTCACTAGTTTACGGGTATTTCTCGATTCTAGTTTCCTCGATTTGCGTGCCCTCGGGTTGTTTTACGAAAAACGTTTTTATAAATTATGAATCGACGTCACAAAACGAATCCAATAAAAATTGTCTCATCAAAAACGGAGTTCGAAAACGTAAATACGTAATCCTAAGGTTTCCGGTTTAGTCGTAAAGGACGTTAAAATAAAATCGTAAGTCCTAATCTCTTCTCGTAAATTTGTGAGTTTATGAACCAACGCAAATTTAAAACTCCAAAATAATATTCACGGATAAATTTATTTTCTGAAATGTCGGACTGTTACCAACGACGGTGTACGTAAACGTAAGCACGTAACGTAGAATCCTCCGGTTTAAACGTAGTCGATGCTACTTCAAGACGTAAATCCAAATTTCTTCCCAAAATATAAGTGAGTTCATATTGTATCATTAAAATAATATTTTCAAATAATATTTGAGAATAAAATATCAATCGTAAATTGACGGATTGTCACAACATTTACCCCTAAACAGGATCTTTGTCCTCAAAGATCATCTTACCTTACTACTCGCTTCTTATAGAGTTAAAGCCATGTGGGTATTTCCTCCACATTCGGTCTTTTCTCACAAGTGCAATTCATTACAATGCGCGAGTTTCATCAAACATAACTACGGGAATAAGATCAGGCTAAATGTTGACTTACTTTCTCTATCCATGATGTTCACGGGTTTCTGATGAATGCAACTTTTCGCCGATCTAAGCTCTATTAAGAATAATCAGAATTTCACTTGATAGATGTTCCATCAAGTGCGATTTATGAAACATAATTCACGCGGTCTTTGAAGTCCTAGGGTAGATCCAGCTTATATGCCTTTCAATCCCAACTTTTACATCATTTCAATGGTCCCATACAACGGGGACTTATATCCCATGATTTGTCAGATCATGAATTCATTTTTCCAAGGTTAAAAATTGTGGCATAACTTCGCTACCCATTTGGCACTTCAAGATCTATATTTTACATTCACATAACCTCCTGCTCACTATCGGCAGTTAATAATCAAATCCTAATTTCAACAATCATTTCAGATCTCGCGGGTCGGGTATTTTGCAAGGATAGGTTCGCCATCGTAGGAAACCTTAAACCTAAAAGACATGTCCAACTCACAGTGGGTGTATGTCGGATGTCTTCATCTCAACTCCTGCTTACAAATGCTTTAAGATTCAGATCCTAACAAGATTTGATCTCAGTCCTAATACGATGATTATCAATGGTAATCTCTCCAAAGGAAAACGATTATACGGTCTATTACCAAAGGTCAATCATTCAAACATAAAACAGCACTTATATTACTTTGTATCGTTACTTTACCTCGTCCCTTCGATTTGGGGTGGTACATAGTACTCTTATCAAGGTTCGTTCTCAACGATTTCTGAGCAAATCTCTAGAAATTCGATGCGAAGCGAGGATCTTGATATAGATGATCGATACAGGCATGCTATATTTACATAACTCTTTTACATTTATCATTAACGAGAATGATGTTAGCAGATTTGGTCAGTTTGTCGACGATGACCCAAATCGAATCAAATTTAGATGATGACCTTTGCAATAGATAGACGTTTACTAATGAATGAGGCGATGTCTGCCTTCATAATTTGCCATTAGTACAACTTCTTTAGACAAAGATACTTTTAGTCAAAAATGACATACATATAATACTTATACTTACAAATTCCAATATAATTACATCTCACAATCCTCCATATTTAGACAATCACATGTGGTCTTTTATACAATTAACGCTATCGGTTTCTTAATTCTAATGGTTCATATTAGCAGTGAACCACTTTTATTATCTTTATTATCCTTTTTATAAACATTGTTTATTTTTATATCATTCGGCAATTTATTTTGCACCTTCATTATTAAGAAATATATCCTAATTGGTTCTTTATCTTTTCTACATAATGCGTCGGTATCTATATTCTCTTCTCATGATGATATAATTATCATGTTCATATTTATTCAAAACTTATTCTTCACATCTTCTATGTTTTAGTTTCTTATGATTTTTTTTTATCCGTTTTACTCAATCCGTCGTCTAAAGCGTCGATAATTATTATAATTAATTAAATAATTATTAGTTAATTTTTATGAAGCGTAAACGTAAAAGTTTTAAATTTCTTAGTTTGACCAATTATATAAAATGTTAAAAATAAATTTGAGTTTAATTAACAAGATTTTCGTTGATTTATCGAAAATAATTAATAAGATTCGTAAATGTTCGAAAAACCTTTGTTTATACTTTGGTCAAAATTTTCTTAGTTGAAAAGCAAAAATTTTCGTTTCAAATTTCAAGTTATGGTTTAAATGGTTTTCCTCAATCCTTTTTAAGTTATCTGGAGGTATACACAAACATTTACCCCTAAACAGAAGTTTAGTTAAATGGTTTGTGTATAAGGGAATAATCCCTTTAAAATCCTTTGTTAAAACATTTGTCAAAACATATTTCCATTTCTTTTTGGTAAAATCCAAAGTCTTAAAAGGGCTCTTAATTTTTGAAGAGTCAATTTATATTCCATTATCCTTTTAATCACATAGTCAAATCATGTAAAGGTTCAAGTCCTTAATCATGTGTTAATTATTCAAGGTTCAGGTTTCTATCGTTCGGCCAATTCAGGGCAATCTATAATTAATTATTAACTCATTCTTATTCTGATAAACAAACATATAGTCCTTAATGATCACGAGCATGATATTTATCAAATTACAGCCTACACACGTGATTCACCAAATTTGTGAATACTACATGTGCATTGGTCAATCCAAACGACATCACGTGGAACTCATAATAGTCATTACAAGCACCGGATGTAGTGATTGGAATAGATAATCTCTTTCGCAGATGCGAAGTTGATGATAACCATGCTATGGATCAAATTTGCTAGAACCTTGTAAATGATCGAACAATTCTTCCATTTCGAGTTATGGATATCGTTTTCGATTGTCAATTTACTCAGTCACAGTAATCTATAAATATAAGGAAAGATAACACCATAGCTCTTCAGGATGACAGGCTTGGTATAATAAAATCTTTCTCCGACAACTTTCTCAGTTGTACGGTAATTCCTTTAATTTAGATGGTGCTGACGTACAGTGCACAAACCACGAGTGCAGCACCGGAAATATAATCAATACCAATTTCAATCTTGCCTTAATGGCAAAATTCTAGGTAATTCATCAACAAATACCTCCTAAAGTTTCAGATAACATAAGCATCTTCTTAATAAATTCGTTTTAAGTTCATTCTAGATTATAATATTTATAACTAGTTCACAACCATTCATGGTAATATTTCAAGTCTTAATACAGGATATGGTCATCCATCAAGAATTATTTAGATCCCTTTTGATAATCAACATCTTATCATTTAGGGGAATTCTACTCGAGTTCCCATCAATTAAGACAATGTCGTCATGTCATAATCAATCAATCCATTCTACTGGCACTATCAACTTTCCAGTTTCATCGTCGTCGATAAGATGTGAACTTCTCAAAAGACTAATAATAACTCATAATCCTTCACAAATTCAAGGATATATGGAGACACAACTACTATCTAAAGAGTAAGGTCAACGCATAATCTACGCGAGAGAATTTCAAATCAGATACAGGCGAAAACATTTAACGAATATGAAATATCCCATGTTTTCATAATTTGGAGTACGCATTCGAAAGCTCCTCGGATCGTTACCCAGGTCATTCAAATGAAATCAGATCAAAAGAAATGATAAGAACGTCAATACATCCAGTCGGGTATCAACACTCGGTAATCAGATACTTTTCCTAAGAATCTCACTACGGGAGAATTGGACAAGAATGGATTGTCAATTGTCAACTAAGACAATTTCCACAGATGAGTAAATTTAACTCAGAAGAATAGATGCTACAGGCACATATGTAGGTGTCCCTAACATTATGTCCTTATTTTTCACTTCTTGCAGATCTCATAAATTTTAATCTTTCATAATCTTCAAAGAAAATGTAGTGTTTATTCATTAGTTTTATGGTGACTACTAATCAGCCTTGCATGGTCCATTCCAAATTGTATGTAGGCGCGCAACTATATACAATTTCAAGATTAACGATGCAATACTCAGTTCGTCAAAATTTTATCATCAAAAACATTTTCATGCTTAATTCTTAAATAAGAATCAAAATAAATTCACAAAGATTTTCCTTGTTATGAAAACAATTAAGTTTTCCAAGGTGTTTTATAAACAACTTCATTTCGATAACAATCACTTATAAATCTCACTATGAATAATCCTTATAGTGATGAAAATTTAATTTTTCTCAAAGAATACCGTTTTATCATATAAAAACAATGAGTGATCTTGCAAAAGAGTGATGAAAGCTTGTTCACCAAGAACTAACTTCATTATGATAGGAAATGAGCTTAGCCAAACAATCATGAGGTTCATGACTTCGATGGCACTCAGGAATACAAAGAGAATAATCCACAACGTAACTCAAATCAAGATGAGTACTTGTTCAATGGTTGCATCACTAATGAGAACATTAGGATGAAGCAATAAAAGATAGATAACATCGATACATGTAGGATTTAGCAATCAAAGGTAGTCTTTTTCATTAATCACAAACATGTAAAATTGTACCGTAACACATTACGTGTCACTATGTCATACAATTCTAAGAACTCATCCTACCAACTTATGTCTCAGTTAAGTTAGGGATTTTTAAAAGATACCACAATAAATACTAATCTACAAGAGTCATTAGGTGTTCCATATGTCCCGGAAGATCCATTGGTCTCAATTCAGAAGAAGATTTCTTCAATTTACTTCTTGGACACTGGGCATCCTCGTTAGTGGACAATGGTCTAGGAACAACCCTTAACACGAATCAATAATCAATTAAATCCTTATAATTCAATCACAAAACTTATCGACTTCCTCTTAACAATCTTATATCCCATACAAGTTAAATTTTACTTTATTCAAGTTTCAATCAATTTTATACTCAATTCGATATCCTACCTCATTATCCAATACTTACAACCTTATTCTTCGGCCTTGTAAAGGCAATACAATCTCAATATGAATCAACACTTAATTCCCAATCCTATATTTCTTACAACAACAATTATCAAATGAGTCACTATCATGAAATGACTTGATCATTCAACTAGACTTCTCGGAAAGGTATTAGTGGCATGAGGCTTTTGGGTAATGGTTCCAATAACAGCCTCAAGTGCAACATTCACCCTTTCGATTTCAAATTTAAGAATTGGATGACAACGAATCAGATGACATCTTTCTAGGTGATAGCATTTTGTCAAACTCCACTCTATAAGAAAAGATCGTCATGGCATCGATATCAGTCTTAATCTCGCCAATTCTTTTTCAATATCACAATCAACTAATATCTACATTTCTACGAGTATCAACCATTTGTTGGGATCATAAATATCCACAACTTGGTTTAGATCTAGGATAACTAGAATTTCTACGAGAATAGCTTCGATTAATTTACTAGGGGATTTAGGGTTACTTGTGACAATCTACGTCGTATAAATACCTCGTATAAAAATCAAAATAATCAACAAACAATCATGTAATAAAATTACATCATATATATATAATCCAAGTTATATATATATATATATTAAAATAACACTTCTCAATCTTGGTCTTGTCGGTAACTCGGGAATTCTTCGGCACCGTTATAGTCAAAAGATTTTTAGACATTTTTAGAAAAATGTTTATAGTTAAAAGATTTTGAAAAGTTTTATTCAAAACCTTAGTTTTAAAAATCTTTCGTTCTCTATAACGAGAGCTCTGGTACCAAACTGTAACACCCCCAAATTTTATACAACTTGATACAGCGGAAGACTAGTTGGTGTTACGGGATAGCACATTACTCACATCATAGACAACGCATAAAAATCGCGTCGTTCATTTATAAAGAATTTCCATTCAATAATATCAAAGTTACATCGGTCCCAAGTCATTACATTTCATACAAAGTTTTATAAAATATTTGAATGGAAAAATATTGTTTAAGTGCGGGCCATGAATTCTTGTTGTCTTCCCGAGAATTACCTTCAAGTACCTGAGATAAAACATGTTAAAAGAAAAGGTCAGCGATAACGCCGAGTGAATTCATAGAGTTTAATAAATTCCATCAATATAACTTTGGTATAAAATTAGTACCAAAAATCAATTCGTGCAAATCATTGTAATAGGCCGTAAAATAGCCAAAATCATTTTACATAAATCCTTATCGAAAATCATAATATAGGCATTTGCCTTAAAAAATCATTGTACGAGCCAATGTCGTAAAAACAATCATACAATACGTCTTATGACGTTGTATAAAATCAAATAAAAATCGTTATATGAATATGGTTATGAAAACCAAAATACAATCATAATATCAATAGTATGACCCTGTATTGCTAGTCAGGCAATACATCGTAATTCGGAGCGTCCATTATTATTTTGTTAATTCGGATTATTATAAGCCGCATGACATTGTTACCTTACTAAACCAACAACGGGTAGCTAACCCGATACAAATTTTACCCATCTAAAGTAGCGTGTCGTCACAAAGTTCACGCTATTGGAATCTTCTCATACATAAATTCGCTTACCAATCAATGTGGCACGACGGGGATCAACCGTCAAGGCGCGAACTGGGGTGATCGTCTCCAAATAGTACTATTAAATGCATAAGCGTCTACCTACTCCCGGTAGTTCACAATTCATGCTAATGGGACTTTTAGTGACATAACCTAACTTTAATAATCCATTTTATTTCATCTATCGGGTCCATTAATCATTTATCGGGTCATACAATCGGGTCATTCAATCATTCGGGTCCAAAATCAATAAACAAACAATCGGGACAAATGGTGTCCAAACTTTTATAAAAACTAACATGTTATCTCCCTCGCGGGTTTATAAAGCATTTATAAAACATTTAAAAGAGTGCGAGGCTATGAACTCACGTTGATGTGGGAAGGCGGGTTATCGGCAATTCGGATGTACGGTACGTGCTTCAATCACGGAAACCTAGACAAATAATACTCGGTCTTAGACGTTTGTCCAATGACTTTATAAAAATATCAATTATGTATACATATGATGATTATATATATATGATGATCAAGTGGGTTTGCATATTCTCATTTACTCATTTTTGTGTTATGTGTCGATAACTTTTTATACTAGTTTACTAGTTTTACCCATTTACGTGTTTTAAGTCCAATAAACTTATTATAAGTTCCTTAACTTGTCTTAATCCTTGTTATACTTATTTTATCAGTATGTATACTTTCCATGTTGGTCCCAAATGGGTTAAGCCCAATAAGTTCTTTTTACAAGTTTATATCTTATTTAGTCCAACTATTAGTCCAAGTATTAGTCCAATATGTTTACTTAGCTCGTTAATGTCCGTATGCCCTATAGTTCGGGTTTTATCGGTTTTTACTTGTTATACATGTCTATATATCAGTATATAAGTTTTATAAAGTTTTCATTAGACGGGTCCAACCATCTAAGTTTTATTTAACAAAAACGTTAATTTTACGGCAATAGCCGAAAAAGTCGTAAAAATCATGTTTATAGTTTTATAACTTATAAAACTTAACAAGTTACCATTTTTATAAAATTTCCACTTATTTAACCTTTTACATACTTATATAAATAAAATCCATAAGTTAGTGGGTTTTTATTTTACATTTTATATATTAAAATGTGAGTGCTTATATAATAGTATTATTCTTTAATTTCCAAAAATCTGATTTTTAACTTCATCTTTACCAAAACTGCCATATCTTGAGTTCTCTATGGAGATAGAAGCTCAAATTTTTATCACATAAACTACATGATATTTTCTACATTTAACTCTTCTATAGCTACTGTTGAATCATCCTTTAAGTATTTTCTAAAAATCGTCCAAAACAGTAACTTCAGATTTATACCCTAAACTTGTTTTGATCATATCTCACTCATTATTTTGATTCCATTGCATGGCCAACTCTCACATGTGTACAAGACCCATAGCTTACTGTAAATCCATTTTACTTCATCATTTTATCAGTTCACCACTTGGTTCTTTACTGTTTTATACAGCCATGCAAATTAATCAAGATTTTAACCTTGTTTCTTATAGTTTTTCACCTTTTTATCCATGATTATCAACAACAAATCCCCACATAACATTTTTATCATCATATAATCATCATAAATATATACAATAGGAAATAAAATACATGTTTACATAATCAAAATATTAAGAAGATGAGGAGGACAATCTTTATACCACCAACTTGATGTAGGTTATGAGTTTGACATGGTTTTTGATGGAGAAACTTGTAGACAACCATGACCATCTTCAAGACCACCATGCTCCATGAAAACCTTGTGGAAAATCAGCCCTCCTACTCCATGAAAACTCCTCCTTGGATGTTATAAGCACCACCAATCTTCATCTTTTTGAATGGAGATTAACATATGTTAATCATAACATATGTTTTGTGGTTAAATTTTGATCAATTGGGGTGTTTTGTTGAGAAAATGGGACGGCACCTTCAAGCTAGAGAGAGAGAGTTTGGTGTGGTTTGCATGTTGTGAGAAATGGTATGTGTGAGGTTTGATGGTTTTGTGTGTAGTGGAAGGAAGTTAGCTTCAAGTGTAAGCACAAGCTTACACTTGTGTAAACAAGTTGTGACTTGATGCCACCTAAGTGTGGTGTGTCATTTTTGCCGTCCACTTTAGCTAGTGGGATGGGGCAAAGTGTTTTGTCCCATCTCACTAGTTTACGGGTATTTCTCGATTCTAGTTTCCTCGATTTGCGTGCCCTCGGGTTGTTTTACGAAAAACGTTTTTATAAATTATGAATCGACGTCACAAAACGAATCCAATAAAAATTGTCTCATCAAAAACGGAGTTCGAAAACGTAAATACGTAATCCTAAGGTTTCCGGTTTAGTCGTAAAGGACGTTAAAATAAAATCGTAAGTCCTAATCTCTTCTCGTAAATTTGTGAGTTTATGAACCAACACAAATTTAAAACTCCAAAATAATATTCACGGATAAATTTATTTTCTGAAATGTCGGACTGTTACCAACGACGGTGTACGTAAACGTAAGCACGTAACGTAGAATCCTCCGGTTTAAACGTAGTCGATGCTACTTCAAGACGTAAATCCAAATTTCTTCCCAAAATATAAGTGAGTTCATATTGTATCATTAAAATAATATTTTCAAATAATATTTGAGAATAAAATATCAATCGTAAATTGACGGATTGTCACAATAGTCATCCCCCCTTGGTAGAATATCAAAGTTCGTTTGGGCAGGATGATCAAACAAGAGAAACTCCGCTGTTGGATCATAGGCTGGAGATTGGAAAACTGTTGTTGTGGATGTAGCAGAGTTGGGAGTATCAACAGCATCCTTGGGAGGAGAAGTCTTATCACCAGCTGGTGTAGACACAACTATTTCTTTTGGGGGAGAGACAGACAGCTGGTCTTCCTCATCATCTTCATCCTCTTCATCGAACATTCCTTCAGGGAATTCATCCTCAGGCATGGACTCAATATCAGAGACATAATCTTCCAATGATAGCATTTCGACATCAGCATTTAACAAAGGCTCTTCATCATTGGGTTTGTCTTGAGTCATTGTATCAGCCTCCTTTTCTTGTTGTACCTGAGACTCGATGACCGGCTGTACAATTTCAGCCTGCAAATTTGTTGTAATTAGTAACAGGGAAAAAATATAAGGGGAATGGTTGCCATTTCGCTGTCCCAGAGAGGCTGAGGGTGATTACTCAGCCACTCCAAAGGATAAATCCTTGGGATTCTTTTAAGTGTGAAAAAGTAAGGTTAATGATCGCCATTCGCTGCCCCTAGGAAAGCTGAGTTTGATTATGCAGCCCCCCCCTCCAAAAGGTTAAAACCTTTGGGAGTCTTTTGATTGTGAGACATATGTTGTTTAAGGATCGCCAGTCGCTGCCCCTAGGAAAGCTGAGTGTGATTATTCAGCCCCCCCAAAAGGTTAAAACCTTTGGGACTCTTTTAAGAGTGAAACATATGTGGTTAAAGGTCGCCTGTTACGCTGCCCCTAGGAAAGCTGAGGGTGATGATTCAGCTACCCCTAAAAGGATAAATCATTTGGGACTCTTTTAAGGAGGGAACCAAGAGGCTGTGTGAAGTACAGCTGATCAAGGTTGAGACATTAGTGTATTCAGGTTGTTGTTAGCCTGAATACTGTCTAGAGGGTGCAGGGTCATCGGGGTGCTTTATAAACACAAATGAATCATTCCCTGGTGCAAAGACAGGGTGTACAGAAGTCTTAAAGGATTCTAAGTGAATTGACAGACTTCTATGGGTCGAGGATTACCCTAACTTCACCACTCTCTCCTACAGACAAATGAGAGTGGCTGCTTGTGAACCTCTAAAAATGTACACTGATTACCTGTGAGATATCAGCTTGATCAGGCTGGTTTCCTGTCGTCTCAGCTGACTTTGAGACACTAGACTCCTGTTGTTTGTCAGCCAATGAATCTGAATCCACATGAGTATCTGGACCAGAGGAGGTGTCACTCTTCTTTCCCTTGGCCTTAGAAACAGCTTTGGAGTGGGAAGAAGAGGGGATTTTCTTCTTCTTAGGCTGTTGGCCAGATGAAGCCTTGGAGTTAGTAGTGTGCTGCCCAGAGGTCAAAGACTTAGACTTGCCAGCAACACTAGAAGTATTCACCTTCTCAGAGGAAGGGAGCAAGGGCTTCTCAGCGTTTGGTACTTGGTTGGCCACATTCATCATATGGGCGGTGACAGGGACGTCTTCAGCTCCTATGTCTTTGTAGATGGCACCTGTGATGCGGTAGGGCTTAAGAGCAGTCAAGGCCTTGTTGTGGTAGTTATCTCCCAGCAAGCTTTCGAAGATCAGAGACAGGAAGCGCACATAGTAGATATTCTTTTCCCTGACCTGATTCCTTCCCTTCAGCTGTTCTACAAGGTTGGAGAAGAGAATGCTTCCAATGTCAACATCAGCTCCCCAGATTAATCCATAAGCAATAGCCTGATGGTTGAAAGACATCTGATCCTGTGATCCCTGGATTCCTCCCAGGAATTTAACAATGTGGGGGAAGAGGACACGCCACATGGGAGTGAAATACTTAATCTTCAGAGGAGATTTGGCGAGGACCTCAGCTGGTTTAAGGGCAGGGTTAACGTCATGGCAAGGGTTGAGTGTGGCCAAGGCTTCTTTGATAGCCTTTTTATCAACTACCTTCAGACATTCATCTCCATGCTTCAATCCAGCCACACTTGAAAAGTCTTTAAGGGAGAAGGCGAAAGGGTGTTCATTGCATGAAAGGCTAAATGTTATGGTGTCTTCTACCACTTCAGCAGAATACCAGAATTCCCTAAGGTATTCTTGGTAAAAGGTGGATGGGGATTTGGTGAAGGCTTCACTTAGGTCACAATTCTACATGAAATTTACCAGATCTGAATAGGTGCTGTTTGGTGCCTTAATCCATCCAATGGCGTTGTTGGAGGTGAGGATGCTCTCGTTGATCTCGAAGTTAACATTTGAAGCTTTAGGAACTGAGAACGCCATGGATTCGAGGTTGAAGGTGAAAGAAAATGGCGGATAGGTTAAGAGAGATAAGAACTTAGAGAGAGAAGTAGATTTGAGAAATGAGAATGGTGGTGGATGAGAGGAGAAAGGAGACAATATATATTCAAACTAAGTGAACAGTTATTCAACCGTATTAAATGCAAGGTGCAAAAATGACTGCTCAAGTGGGTCCCCTTGACCTTTCAAAATAATTTGTCTCCTCGTTATCCGAAAAATAAATGATTAAATATTTGAGAATGTTTTTTGCATTTACTTGGAAAGTAACTACCTAGTTTCATGTGAAAAACATTTAATATAGAATCAATCATTTAATGAACACAATTAATATCAAGCCACAGGCTTTGAGATATTGAGCATCCCTAGCTCAGCAACTAGCCTGTTGAACGAAGGTTCAGCCAAAGGCTTTGTAAAGATATCAGCTAGTTGCAGCTCTATGGGAACAAAATGCAACTCAATATCTCCCTTCATTATATGATCCCTGATAAAATGATACCTGATATCAATGTGTTTGGTACGAGAATGAAGAACAGGGTTGTTGGATATGGCAATGGCGCTGGTGTTGTCACAAAAGATTGGCACTTTGTCATACAAGATTTCATAGTCAGCCAATTGACTTTTCATCCAGAGCACCTGAGCACAACAGCTGGCTGCAACGACATATTCTGCTTCAGCTGAAGACATAGCCACAGAGTTTTGCTTCTTAGCACTCCATCCAACCAATTTTCCTCCTAGGATTTGACAGCTGCCTGAAGTGCTTTTCCTGTCAATACAGCATCCAGCATAATCTGAATCTGAATAGGCCTTGAGATCAAAGCCTGATTCCTTTTGATACCATAGGCCTAGGGATGGTGTTCCTTTGAGATACCTGAAAATTCTCTTAACAGCCACTAGATGGGATTCTTTTGGGTTAGCTTGGTACCTTGCACAGAGACATGTGGAGATTTGGATATCTGGACGACTAGCTGTTAGATACATGAGTGACCCAATCATGCCTCTATATAAAGTCTCATTGACAGAGACCCCTGACTCATCAGGGCCCAAGTTGTTGGGTGGAAGCATGGGGCATTTCACTGATGCACAATCAGCTAAATCATATTTTTTAAGTAAATCCTTAACATACTTTTCTTGACAAATTGAAATTCCCTTAGGACATTGTTTAATTTGAAAGCCCAAAAAGTAAGTTAATTCACCCATCATACTCATCTCATATTTCTTGGTCATTAATTTAGCAAAACGTTTACTAAGACTGACATTTGTTGACCCAAAGATGATATCATCCACATAAATCTGCACAATGATGAAATCACTCTTGTCCTTGAAGGTAAAGAGTGTTTTATCAATAGAACCCCTATCAAATTTATTTTCAGTTAAGAAATTTGAAAGAGTTTCATACCATGCTCTTGGAGCTTGTTTCAGACCATACATAGCCTTGTGAAGTCTGTACACATGGTTGGGAAACTCGCTGTTCTCAAATCCTTCAGGTTGTGCAACATACACTTCCTCAGCCAAATCACCATTAAGGAAAACACTCTTAGCATCCATCTGATACATAGTGATGTTCATATAGGCAGCATAAGCAAGGAAGATTCTGATGGCTTCAAGTCTAGCAACAGGTGCAAAAGTTTCATCATAATCAATTCCTTCAGTCTGAGAGAATCCATGTGCCACTAGTCTACCCTTGTTCCTGATGATGTTCCCAATTTCATCCATCTTATTTCTATAGATCCATCTAGCGCCTGTGATATTCTTTCCAGGTGGGGCTGGCACTAGTGTCCATACTTTGTTCCTTTTGAACTGATTGATTTCTTCTTGCATAGCAGCTACCCGTCCTTCTTCTACCAGAGCCTCAGCTACTCTTTTAGGTTCAATTTGTGAAAGAAATTCAACAAAGAGACATTCATTAGCTGAGGCTGACTCTGAGTCTTGAATTCGCTGTCTAGTTGTGACCCCTGCATTTGGTTCCCCAATAACGTTGACAAGAAGAATGTGTTGATCTCTTGACCACTTCTTTTGAGGAGCTGGGGACTCAAGGACAGGAGCACTTGTGGGCACAGCTGGTACAATTTGAGTTTCATCCTGCTGACTAGGAGGGCTTTCTTCAAAGACTACTTCAGTGTCGGAGTATTCTTCAGCCCTATCAAGGGGTGCTATTTCATTATCAGCAGGAGAATCTTCAGGGATTTGAAGAATTGGTGAGTCATCAATATCATGAGAAGGACCATCAGAGATTTGAGGTTCTTCTTCATCAAGTTCCTGGGAGGTAGGAACTTCTATGTTGTGAGTAGACAGAGGGTCAAAGGCAGGGACATAAGGGGTGAGAGTGTTGGAGTGATGATGACTGGTAGGTTTGGGTTCTGTGAACTCATCACTTGGAAAAGATACATTTTCATTAAAATCAATTTCATCACCCTCTGTCCCTGTTCTCTGTATTACTTCATCATCTTCATTGAATCTAACATGGAATGTTTCTTCTACTTCTTGTCTTCTGATGTTGAATACTCTAAAGGCTTTGGCTGTTGGAGAGTATCCCAAAAAGAAACCATCATCAGCTTTTTCATCAAACTTTCCAAGTTTGTCCCTGTAGTTATAAATAAACCCAAGCACCCAAACACATGAAAATAGCTGACGTCTGGCGATCTTTTTCTGAAAACTTCATAGGAGGTTTTACCATGTCTTTTGACAATGATTGATCTGTTTTGTGTGTAGCAAGCAGTGTGGACAACTTCTCCCCAAAATTGCTTTGGTAAGGCTGCACCATTTAACATGGTATTTGTTGCTTCAATCAAAGTCCTGTTTCTTCTTTCAGCCACACCATTTTGTTCAGGGGTGCCAGCTGAAGAGAAGTTCGGTGAAATCCCTATTTCATCACAAAAAGATTCAAGTTGATGATTCTTCAATTCAGTACCATTATCACTTCTTAGAGCTTTGACTCTAACATCATTCATATTTTCAACCTGTCTGATGAAGGACATGATGGTTTCAGCTGCTTCACTTTTCCTTCTAAGGAAGAACACCCATGTGTATCTTGAAAATTCATCAACTATGACCAAGGTGTATTTGTTATGATTAATGGTCTGAGGTTTGACAGGCCCAAACAAATCCATGTGAAGGAGATGTAAGCACTTGTCAATAGAGAATGATTGCCTGGTCTTGAATGAAGACCTGTGATGCTTTCCTTTGACACAGGCAGAACAAGTTTTGTATTTGGAAAACATTACTGAAGGTAGACCAGCAACCAAGTTTTGAGTAGCTATCTTATTGATGTTCTTGAAGTTGAGATGAGACAGTCTTGTGTGCCACAGCCAATTGACACTTTCAGAGGCTTTAGCAAGAAAACAATTTGAGCTGTCTTCAGAGCACACAACCATGTTGATGACATAAACATCTCTCCTTCTAGGTGCAATCAGCACAACATCATTGTTTTTGTTGAATATGGTTCCCTGAGTCTTAGTAAACAAAACCTTATAGTCAGCATCACACAATTGGCTGATGCTAATAAGATTGTGTTTAAGACCATTCACATATGCAACCCTGGTAAATGTAATCCCATTGCAGTTCCCTGAGCCATATCCTTCTGTGTCACCTGAAGAGTTATCTCCAAACACCACTTTAGGACCTGGCTCCTTTGAATATCTGTGCAGGTATTGTTGAATCCCTGTCATGTGTCTAGAACAGCCACTATCTAGATACCATACCGATTCCTTGAGATATTTCTGCACAGATACATAGAAACAAATTAGTTCCTATGGTGAACCCACTTTCTAGTGGGTTCCCTGAATTGCTTATTAGCAACTCTTGTGTTCCTGAAAAACTTTTGGCGTTGGGATGGACAGTTCATTGTTTCATGGTTATAACTCCCACAGATATCACACCCAGGGAAGTCACCACACTCGTCTGAGTGATGATCTGTGAACCCACAGAATTTACAGGGAGGAAAAGGTTTGTAATTACCCTGTTGTCTTTTGGAACTCTGTGGTCTGTCCCTAGAGGGTGTCTGAGCTCTTTTAGCTGCCATGTGTCTGTCATGATCTAAGGTCGAATGGTGAGAATTTTTACATACATTGCAATAAGGTTTGATTAACCTTTCCCCTTTGGGTTCACCTAGGACTGACTTAGGTTCATGAGAAGTAGAGCATTCAGCGGAAGGCTTAATGTGTTGTTTCAAGAGTTGTACTTCTTTCATAAGAGACAATAGGCGATCTTTAGTGGTAGGTTCAACCTTATTCACAGCTTTAGTAGTAACAGGCTTAAAAGCTACTTGTTTGCCAGCATATTTAGCAGGAACATGAAAAACTTTAGCTGGAGGTTTCTCAATATCTGTCCTAAGTTCATCCTTAGCAGATAAAGAAGAACTGCTGGGTTCAACTCCAGAGAGTTTGGGCAAGGGTGGTAGCTCAGCCACATCTTCAGAGACAGAGTCATTTGTCAAAGTAGTATCTGACATATGAATAGACTCTGTAGATTTAAAGACAATGTCTTTGGGTTTGGTGAGAATTCTCAGCTTATTTTTCTTAGCATATATATCCCTTTTAATGTCAGCAGGCAGTTCATCATTAAGCATTTGGTCTATAGTAAACCTAGCACACAGCCATTTTTCAATAACCTTGTTCAATTCAGAGACTTGATCATTTAAAGCAATGTTTTTCAAGGTTAATCTATGATGAGATGGCATTTATACATGATCTCATCGTTCTTTTCGGGCTTTTAATGCATAAAAATGGCATAAAAATACCATATATATGCTTGTGTTTGTTTACTTGTGTATTTTAGGTATGGATATCGTGAAAAAGATAAAAGATCACAAGTTACAAGGAAAAAACGGACACGAGAAACGAAGACGTACAAAGAACCGGGCCCTAATCATGGAATTCTCAACAAAATACCTTGAAGACTTGAAGACAAACAAGATTGATCCTCATTTATTGAAGAAATGACACTTAAAACCCTTGTATATTAACAATTACAAGTTTGGTCCCTTAAGTTTGTCAAAATTACACAAAAGGTCCTTCAACTTTGAAGAAATGGCAAGATTAGTCCCTTAATAAATCAAAATTGTCAATAATGGTCCCTCATGAAGTCAAAGATACAATGAAGACCTTTGAAGATCAACAATGTCCAAGATCAGCCCTTGAATTATCCAAAAATGGCAAAAATAACCCTTGAAATCCTTTTTCCAAAGTTTTGTGCCAAAAGTGACAAATGGTGAAACTTATTAACAAAGGAGAATACGTTTTAGGGCTGAAATGCTTTGTTTACCAAAAATCTCAAAACACAAGGACCTAAGTTGTCACTTTCAAACTTTCAAATCTGAAAATGCGCCAAACAAGTTCCACTCCACCAAAAACGGATCAAAGGGGTCCACTATTCATGTTCTTCCACCCAGATTTTACTTTTACCCAAGAAAGGGTTAATCCAAATTACCTTGACCAAAAAGTAATTAACCCTCACACGTATACATCCCACACTTGAACTCACCCATCACATCACCATGGACCCCACCCCCAATTCCCCCTCAACCAATCAGAATGCAACTTAACCCCCAAGTTATCCTACGTGTCCAAATCAACAGCCTAGGATCCTTGCTTCATTCCAAAGCTAAAATGAACAGCCTTGATCACTTTGGATAGCTCACACCAAGGATTCGTCTAGAAGAACCAAGGGAATTATAGAGAAATCACATCTAGGGTTTGTGAATAGTGTTTAGCCATGCATTTGCCTATAAAAGGAGACCTCAACATGTGAGAGTCCCTTTGTTCCAGTTTTAGGCTATTAATCTTTGTAATCCCTTTTTAAGCTTAATAAAATTTGAATTTCTGAAATTTGAAATCTCTTTTTGATTTAGTTAAAAGTTTGGTGTTTGAGTAGCCTAATTCTGAGTTCCATTTGATTGTTAAGACCTACCTTAATCTTGTGGTTAAGGCACGTCTTGTTTCATTAGGTTTTTAAGGTTTAAAAACCTTGAAATCCTAGGTTCTGTTTTGGTTTATTTTGTGTACTAACCCTTGACCATTTGCTATAAGCTCTTACAAGCTTGTTGACACCAAGCTTGTGAAGGGATTAGAGCCCTTGGTTGAGTTGTTTGCTGCTTGTGTTGAAGATATCAAGTCCTTGAGGTTCTACTTTGAACCATCAACCAAGGCAATTTGCATCTCCTTATTTGAAGTACCTTGGTCTTGTTCTAGTTGTTGAACAAGGTCCAAGGAGCATTGCTGGCCTTCCTAGGATGTTGTGGAAGGCAGGTATAAGCTCTTGTTAAGATTCCCCTAAAAAATTCATGTTTATGACTGTTTTGGATTTTGTGCTTTGATTTTGAGTATTTGTGTTTTTGTGCTGGTGATTTATGTGTTTGATTGTGTTAGTTACTGCCTAGTAAGTGTTTTTGATCATTAAAATCAGTAGGTTATTAGAAGAAATCACAAGTTTCTTTGATAAGTGACTGATTAAGGAGTGTTTGGGATTACTGCATAAGTTTGGATTGTGGCTTGTTAATTGCTTGTGTGTTGTTAGCAAGTATTGGTATCTGTTGTTTGGGTGATATTGTTCATCTGTTTGCAGGTTTTGAGGTTTTGAACACATTGATTCTTGATTTGGCTATAAAATCTTAAATACTTGGTAAAATTGGCTAGGATTTTGAGGACACCTAGATCTAGGCTTAGGCCAGGGCTACCAAGTGCTAAATCATAGTTAATCACACCAGGGAAGAAGGATTTGAGGCTTGAAATTGGATCAAGTGTCAAGTATATCAGCAAACTTGTTTCTGCATATGTTCATTGTTCATCAGTAACTTCTAGTGCTTTGATCTTGTTATTTACTTTGATTCAGTGTTTGATTCTTGTTGCTTTGTGTTTATTGTTAGTTTATATAGCTTGTGTATGCATCTGGTTAAGTTTGGTTGGCTTATTGTGGATAAATCTGCTTATTAAGTGCTTAACTGCTTATTTGCATATCTGGAGCATATCTAGTGACTGTTTAGCTTATTGTGGCTTATTGTGTAAACCATTTTGTGATTTTATTGTTGCTATTGACTCCTTGTGATTCACTGATCACAAGGGTGCCTTTGTTTCCAATTAAATCAAACCAGAACTCTCAAATAAGCTTGGTCAAATAGTCAAAGCAGTGGGAACTCCTTTCCCCTGCTAGTTACCACTGCTAGTGTAAAATTGGGTTCAGCTTATCAATAAGCTATAATAGCTTATTCCAACCAGCAACAACTTTGTTTTTGTAATAGGTGCTCATATTTTGACCCATTTGTTTATACTGGAGCATTTGGGTGGTTGACTTTTAGGTTTGACTAGAAAACCAACTCGTTTGACTTTTACATAAGTTCATTTGTGCTTATTCTGGCTTATTGGTTGTGCTTATTGGATTTTTGTTGATTGATATTGCTTATTGAGTCCATTTGAAAGCTTTTGCAAGTTGAATCAAGTCCTGAGGTGCATTATTTCTCAAAAACGACTATTTTGTCGTTTTGTGGATTTTTGCTTTTCTATTTTCTGGCTTATTGAGTGTTCTTATTGGAAATTTCTTTTGACAGATCTCTTAAGCATCCTAAAAGAGGTTTGTGTGTCAAACTAGAGCTTATGGCATTAGCTTATGGCTTAATGGGCTGAAAAGCCCAATAAGAATAAGCTTTGTGTTCAATAAGCTGTGATAAGCTCACTTTCAGCTTTTGGGCCTTTAGAGTTTTGTTCTAAGAATTGAATTTTAAGTCAGATAGGGCTTTTCCAAGTCAACTGGGCCAAGTTTGACTTTTTGGGCCCAAAAGCCCAATTGTGTTGACTGAATTTGGATTTGGCCCATTTGAGGGCCCATTAGGGGTATTTTGGTCATTTCACTTTGATTTTCTGATTATTTAGGTTAAAATAAACTAGTTTGCAAGTTTTTAGAATTTTTTATAATTTTTGGATTTTTAATATTATTTTAATATTATTTTATTATTATTTTTGAAATTTCACATTTTCCAACTTTTTACATTTTTCTTAGGTTAAATACATTAAAATAGGAATTTAGCAACTTTTAGAATAATTTTATCTCTTTTAGATTAAATTTTATAATTATTTTAAGTTTTAATAGTTTTTAAATCATTTTAAATAGTTTTTATTAGTTTTAAAATTTCTAAAAATAGTTTTTAATCTTTTTAGGTCATTTTAAAGTTTTACCAATTGAAAAATCTTTATTTGAGCTTCTTGATAATTTATTTGATTTTTAGGGCTTTAATTAGAATTTAAAAATTGAATATTTAATTATTTAAAAGGTTTGAAAAAGTTTTGATCATTGGTAAACTCTTAGTTTATTATTTTTGATTTTTGGTGAATTTTTGGTAATTTTTAGAATTTATTTTTATTTTTGTGATTTTTAAGGTTCTACGTTTTAACTTTCTAATAGTGATTTTTCTTGGTAATTTTTATTTTTACGTCTTCGTCATCTTCTTTTCTCATCCCCTTTCTAAACCAATCATTAATCACAAACATTTGACAAATTTCTCACACACATATACCTCCTTGGGAAACAAACTTTCACACCATTAAGGGTCATTAGTGTTGATTTTCCTAAATCATCACTCGATACTTACCACTTTTACGCCTTTTCCCTAAAAGGTCGTATTTTACCACAATCACTTTGGCGCCGCTGCCGGGGAGGTGTGTCGTGATTAATTTGCATTGTTGTTTTTAATATTAACCATAAATAGTATTTGTATTAGTAGAACTCTACTAATACGTATTATCGGTTTCTTGGTTTTTCTTGTACAAATATTATTACTATATTGTATTAAGTATCACAATAAATTTACAATATCTCCAAAAGTGTGAAAACACAACCTTAATTGGGATTTCATCACTCAATTATTGTATTCGAATCTCAAACAAAAAGAAAAAGGCAAAAATAGATAAATACTTTCGAGAAGCTCGATTTTGAAAAATACAAACTATAAGGTGGGTATAAGGCTGGTATTATAAAATATACCCTAAGGAAAAAGGCTCTTAAGTGCTTCGCGCCGCCTCGTTTTCCCGCTTGCTTGTGAGTATTTTGAGATTGAAGGCTAATCGAGGGTTTTGCCGCCCAAAGTATTATTACGTATAGTTTATTTGCTTGGTTTCTTTGTGATTAAACCCTCTTGAACAATTTGGTTTTCACCAAAGTTCTAAAGTCGTTCGAAGGCGTTCACTCCACGTGATCGTTTTCATTCCTTTGAGGCTTCCTTAATCAAGAGTTTGATTCGAGGAGAGATTTTGTAGATTGTTGTCTACGAAGATACACCAAAATCCAAAAAAAATTAAATTTCATCAAAAACACAAAAAAATTGAAAATTCACAAAACACCCAAAAAGAATCTTCTTTGCTCACCTCCCATTCTTCGTGAAGTTTATGATCATTCGTAATCAAGCAAAACGAGCTCGTAAACGACTTCAAAAGCAAGCCAATCAAGAGACGTTGATTGTTGAAGAACCTCCAATTGTTGAACCTATCGTAGAACAAGAAGTCGTCATGGCTAACCGTACTATGATGGAGTTGCTACAAGCACCCACCGAGGGTTTTGGAGAGGCTATTGTGATTCCCGCTATCCTTGCGGAGAATTTCGAGATTAAGACGGGTTTAATGTCGATGTTGCAAGCAAATAAGTTTAGAGGTCACGAGAAAGACAACCCGCACTACCATATTAGGAATTTTAACCGTCTCACCGCCACTAGCAAGTTTAAGGATGTTCCACATGATGCCATTAAGATGATGTTGTTTCCATACTCGTTGGATGGACCCGCAAAAATTTGGCTTGAGAAAGAACCGCCAAATTCGATTTTGACATGGGCCGATCTCGTTTCTAAGTTTGTGAACAAATTTTTTCCACCATCTAAAACAACACACTTGAAAAATGAGATTTCACGATTTGTGCAAAGAAATAATGAAAGTTTTTCAATGGCATGGGAATGCTTTAAAGAGATGTTACATGAATGTCCACACCATGATTTTATGGAATTGCATCAAGTGGATACTTTTTATAATGGGCTTAATGATCATGAACGAGATTATTTGAATGCCGCCGCGGGTGGTAATTTTTTGTGCAAGACGACAAATGAGGCTTTACAAATCATTGAGAATAGATCTAAGGTTTATAACCCTCGTAACACACCGAGTGTTGCCAATATGGGTTCGTCATCTTCGTCACAATCATCTCGTAGCATTAACGCCTTACATGATGAAGCTAATGAGGAAAATCGGTTTTTTGATAGATTTGCTAATCTAATGTCCCATTGGAAGGCTAAAGAAGCTTCCAATTCCGCTTCGGTTAAAGCGGTTGCTAAGAGTTGTTTATCTTGTGGGGGAGCTCATGATCTTTCCGAGTGCATTACCGTGGATGGTAACACTTCGAGTGCTTATGTAGCAACGGGAACTTACAACCAAAACGGTCAAGGTTCCCGTCCAAATCAAGCTCCACCAAACCAAAATGTTAACAATTATCGAAACAACAACCAATGTAATTACCAAGGCAATACACGCAATTACAACAAGGGGAATTATCAAAGTGGGAATGGACAAATTTCTAATCAAAACCAAAACCGTGATTTTAAAAACACTACACAAGGTTTTCAAAATGCTCACACTAAAAATTTGCAAGGAGAATTTTTGGATTATGCTAAAGCAAATGATGCTAAATTTGATAACATGCAACGTGAGATGATTAGCTTAAGATCCGAGTTGAAAAACGAGCTTAAAAATGAACTTGCTAATGAACTTAAAACTCATGCAAACAAAATGGAAGGAAATGTCCAACGTCTTCAACAAAACCAACAAAAGATGGAATTAGGACAACATGACATTAAGCAAGAGTTATTAAAAGCGGATGCTAGGCAATCAAAATTTGAGGACCGAATGGCTAAGATGTTTGAAGCAATCATGTGTAAACCCTCTTCCTCGGGTGGTCTTCCTAGTGATACCATTGCAAACCCGAAGGGAGAAATGAAGGTTATTACTACACGAAGTGGTAAAACTTTCAAGGAACCAATCTCTCGTCCAAGTACTTCTACGGAGAAGGAAATCGAGAAAGAACCCGAGGTGATGGTCGAAAAGGAGCACATTACAATCCCACGAAGTACCGCTCATACCACACCTACGGTTGAACCAATACCAATTGTGGAACCCGAGTTTCCAAGGCCGTTGCCTAATGTCCAACCCACACCACCTTTACCTTACCCTTTGAGACGAAACAAAGAGAAGTTGCAAGAACGTAACAAACAACAAATCGAGCTTTTTATAAAAATGTTTCAACAAGTGCATTTTGATGTGAGTTTAGCCGACGCGTTGTTATATATGCCTCGTTTCGCTTCCACTTTTAAAAGTATGATGAGCGATAAGGAAAAGCTTTTAAAGCTTGCTAATTATTCTTCGGTTTATCTTAACCGCATACCGGAAAAAGTTGGTGATCCCGGAAAGTTTCTCATTCCTTGTGACATACAAGATATGAAAGAATGCCTCGCCTTGGCCGATCTTGGTGCGAGCATTAATTTGATGCCATTTTCCATTTGGAAATCGCTTTCGCTTCCGCTCTCATTCCTTCGAACATGTCCATCGAGATGGCCGATCATTCTACGATTATGGCATGTGGAGTAGCCGAAGATGTTTTCGTGAAAGTGGGGAAGTTCTACTATCCCGTTGATTTTATAGTAGTTGACATCCCCGCGGATCCTCAAGTTCCTCTAATTTTAGGACAATTATTTTTAGACACTTCGAGATCGCTTATCGATGTTCATGCGAGAACTATCACTTTGAGATTCAACGAAGAGGAACTTGTTATAAACGCTACTCAAAACTCGAAACCTTCTCATGTTTATGCAATCGCTACCATAAATCACATTGACATCGTTGATGTGGTTTGCGATGAGTTTTCACAAGAAGTGTTAGGTTTTTCCGATAGCTCGTCAAGTGGCAATCCCACTATTTTGGATCCTATTCTTGCTAATTCCACACCAAATCTCAATCCATTCCAAGGAGGCGATTTCACTTCAAATGAAATCGACAATGAAGATGAGGTGTTGATTAGTGATGATACTCCTATTCCACCATTTCTTTCGCCGATGGAGGTTATGAGTGTTGAACCAAAATCTTCAATTGAGGAACCACCTATCCTTGAATTGAAAGATCTTCCTTCTCACCTTGAATACGCATTCTTGGAAGGTGATGACAAGTTGCCGGTTATTATTGCAAAAGGTCTTGCTAATAATGAAAAAACCGAGCTCTTGAAAGTTCTTAAGGCTCACAAAGGGGCAATTGCGTGGAAAATATCCGACATTAAGGGTATTGACCCAAAATTTTGTACTCACAAGATTTTAATGGAGGAGGACTACAAACCCGCAATTCAAAGTCAAAGAAGGGTGAATCCCAAAATTCACGATGTCATTAAAAAGGAGGTCCTTAAACTCCTTGACGCGGGAATGATTTATCCTATATCCGACAGCCCATGGGTGAGCCCAATCCATTGTGTCCCTAAAAAGGGAGGAATGACCGTTGTGCCTAATGAAAACAACGAGTTAATTCCCACTCGTGTTGTGACCGGTTGGAGGGTGTGTATTGACTACCGAAAGTTAAATGACGCCACTCGTAAAGACCACTTTCCTTTGCCCTTCATGGATCAAATGTTGGAGCGACTTGCGGGAAATGAATTCTATTGCTTTTTAGATGGTTTTTCCGGTTACTTTCAAATCCCTATCGACCCTCGTGATCAAGAGAAGACTACTTTTACGTGTCCTTATGGAACGTTCGCTTATCGTAGGATGCCTTTCGGACTTTGTAATGCACCCGATACGTTTCAACGGTGTATGATGGCAATTTTTCACGATATGATCGAGAAGTCGATGGAAGTGTTTATGGATGACTTCTCGGTGTTTGGCAATTCTTTCACGTCATGTTTATCTAATCTCGAACAAATGTTAAAACGTTGTGAATAAACCAATCTTGTGCTTAATTGGGAAAAATGTCCTTTCATGTGTAAACAAGGAATTATCTTAGGACATAAGGTGTCGAAGGCGGGGATTGAGGTCGATAAAGCTAAGGTACACGTCATCGCCAAGTTACCTCATCCCAAAACCGTTAAGGGAGTTAGGAGTTTCCTAGGCCACGCGGGCTTTTATCGTCGTTTCATCAAGGACTTTTCGAAAATCTCTCGTCCTATAACACACCTTCTCGAGAAGGATGCTCCTTTTAACTTCAATGAGGATTGTGTTAAGGCTTTCGAAACTCTCAAAAGGAAACTTACCGAAGCTCCCATTCTTGTTGCTCCTAATTGGGAACTACCCTTTGAAATCATGTGCGATGCAAGTGATTATGCTATAGGGGCCGTCTTAGGGCAACGTTATAACAAACATTTTCGTCCTATCCACTATGCTAGTAAGACGATGACCGAGGCTCAATTAAATACACCACAACGGAAAAAGAATTCCTTGCCGTGGTCTATGCTTTTGAGAAATTCCGACCTTATCTCGTCTTGACTAAAAGCATCGTGTATACCGACCATTTGGCTATCAAGTATCTCTTAGCTAAGCAAGATGCTAAGTCGAGATTTCTTCGTTGGATGCTCCTCCTCCAAGAATTTGATGTCACCGTGCTTGACAAAAAAGGGGCCGAGAATCTAGCGGCCGATCACCTCTCTCGTCTAGAAGATCCTCACAAAGATGTTTTCGAGAACAAGGAAATTACCGAAACATTTCCTCTTGAGACTCTCGGTGTAGTGAATTCTAAAGACACAACCCCATGGTTTGCCGACATTGCAAATTACCATGCGGGCAATTTCATAATCAAGGGTATGACGACACAACAAAAACGAAAATTCTTTCGTGACGTCAAGTTCTATTTTTGGGACGACCCTTATCTTTTTCGGATTTGTGCGTATCAACTCGTTCGACGTTGTGTGTTTGGTGCCGAAGCTTCTATTATCCTTAGAGCTTGTCACGAGGGACCCACGGGTGGTCACCACGGTGCTAATCTCATGGCTAAGAAAGTATTCGATGCCGGTTTCTTTTGGCCTTCAATCTATCGTGATGCACACGCACTTGTGAAGTCGTGTGATTCGTGCCAACGTCAAGGAAAATCGTCTCAACGTGATGAAATGCCGCAAAACATAATTCAAGTGTGTGAGATTTTCGACATATGGGGAATAGACTTTATGGGGCCGTTCCCATCGTCTCATGGCAACAAATATATCCTCGTCGCGGTGGACTACCTTTCTAAGTGGGTGGAAGCTAAGGCTTTACCTACTAATGATGCTCGTGTGGTAGTGAAGTTTTTGAAACAACTATTCTCTCGGTTCGGAACCCCTCGTGCGATTATAAGCGATCGTGGAACCCATTTTTGTAATGACCAATTCGAAAAGGTTCTAAAGAAATATGGAGTTACTCGTCGTCTTTCTACGGCTTATCACCCGCAAACGAGTGGGCAAGTCGAGGTTTCGAACCGAGCTTTGAAGAGGATTTTAGAGAGGTCAATTGGAGAAAACCGTGCTTCATGGTCCGACAAACTCGATCACGCTTTATGGGCCTTTAGGAGCTCTTATAAGACACCTATCGGTTGCACTCCTTATAAGTTAGTCTATGGGAAGAATTGTCATTTGCCCATTGAGTTGGAGCATAAGGCATATTGGGCCCTTAAGCATGCAAATTTTGACTTGAAGACCGCGGGAGATCACCGGAAAATACAATTGAATGAATTGGATGAATTAAGAGATAATGCTTATGAAAATTCATTAATTTTTAAAGAAAAGACTAAAAAGTTTCATGATTCAAAGATTAAAAACCGGGTTTAACGTTGGTGATCAAATATTGCTTTTTAACTCTCGTTTAAGATATTTTCCGGGAAATTGAAATCTCGTTGGTCGGGTCCGTTCACCATTACACAAGTGTTTCCTTATGGGACCATTGAGCTAGCTCAAGATGATGGTCCTAATTTCAAGGTGAATGGACATAGGCTTAAGCACTACTTTGGTGGGGAAATTCCTTCAATGGTTTCCCTCGACCAAGTCACCTTCCCTAATGATAATTAGCATTGAGGGGATCGAGTCGAGCTCATGACTCGGTAATCAAAAACGAGGTACCTCGTGGGGGGGATCCCATGCTTATCTTTTATGCTCACTATTCACTAATAAGGGGACTTGTACCCTTTCAACTCGTTGTCTCGTGGTTGTTTGTGATTGTGTTATCTAGATCATCATCATCTACGTATGAAGACTCTCGTGTTCGTTTACGTGAGCCTCCATCGTTCGTTTGAAGAAGTTTTTCACGAATCCATGACATGTCCTTTATTTTTCTAACAATTATCTTTTAGCATACTTAATAAACGGCTTTAGATATATTGTTGATCACCCTTTCCATGCTAGATCCTAAGCATTCGACTCTTCGTCTCTAGTATGGGGGTGCTCCACCTTTAGACTCGAAACATTGAGGACAATGTTTACTTTTAGTATGGGGGGTGAATAGATACTTGCTTTGCTACGCCCTCATGCTTTCCAATTTTCAATATTTTGTTTTGCAAATAAGGCTAAAAATGGCCAAATTTTAAAATTTTCTTAGTTTTCATAAGTGTTTTTAAGACACAAATGTATATTTTCCGTTGGATAGAATAAGAGTTAATTTTTGACTTGATGGGCATTTGGAGCCATTTACATTCCTTAACCCGCTCAATTCAAGTTTTGCTAGACTTTTATATAGGGAGCTTTAAAACGCGAAAGTCTTAATTCATACGGGTTAAGAACAAGAACTTTTCGCAAGTTCCTATAACTGATTCTAGAAAGTCACTTATCAAGGGAACTATAAAACGCATTCTTTAAACTTGAAAAAGTTCAAGAAAGTGCAAGATCCTATAGGTGGCTTGAAAACCCAAAACTTTGATTTGATATAGTCTTAATGAAAGCTAATCCAAATTTGGCTTAATTTTGACTTGCATGGCTAAGTATTCACGAGTCTCTTTAATTAGAGGTCTTTATATAGTGAAGAACGAGAAATGATAGAGTTAGACAAGTGATCATGCTAAACGTAGAACAAGAAAGTGTTCTTTCAAAAACTCATATGTTTTTAATTGTGGCTTTTTCTTCCCATAAGATCAATGCATTAGGAATAAATCATAATTGCAATAAGTAAGGTCGTACGATTTGAAAGGTTACTTAGCCTCTAGCGCAAGATCGTTTAAAAGTTGCTCGGGGTTGAATAGAGTTCATAGCCAAGGCATAACTTATTGAAGCGGGACGCGAAGATTGGCAATCATCCAAAAAGGCCCTAACAAGGCATGAGGAGTTCTATTTTTGCTAAAGATCCAAAGATGATGTGAAGTATCATTATTCCTAAATCAATATGAAGGATCGAGACACACGACGAGAAGCAATTACTCCCCTAAAGATCATGGAGAAAGTCTATCCAAAAAGACCCTAACAAGGTATGAGGATAAATATATCCATGTCCGAAAAGGAGGCGGATCGTTGTATATCAAAATCCAAAGTAAATATTGAAGAAAAATGATGAAGTCGTGGTCCAATATGAAGAATCTCTCAAAAACGTCAAGTGAAGAAATTCCAAATATATGAAGAGAAGACCATAATTTCAAGAACGTCTTCCCAAGATTTGAAGTATGAAGTACATGCCAAATATCGGTCCGAGAAAGGTCTCAAATTGTGAAACGAGTTATGCCAAGATATGAACTTAAGGAGATACACGAGAAGCCGTTTTAAAAGATTTTGTCCTTCGGCTAACTATTGATCAAATCGTGCTACTTTGCTTTCGAACTAATAACTACTCAAATAAGTCAATATGAATCACTTGAGATCCATGACAAATAGACAAAAAATGCTAGTAACCCATTTCCTTTTATAATAACTAGGATTGCGGGGAGAAAAAGTATTACACAATTTGGACGTATGAGTAGTGTTAGCATTGTGACTTGTACCAACAATGATCTTGTTTTTTCACTTAGCATAGAATGTATGACAATCAAGGATGACGAAGTTTACTCTAAGGGACATTTACTTGTTTCTATTCTTTGACCATAAAAGTCACTTTTTGTGATGAAAATCATACATTATGTCTTTACACATCATCGTAGTATGTTGCAAGTCTTTTACTTTTCAATGAAGGTTAATAAAATTGAACTTTGGTGATGCTTAGATACTTTATTCTAGCATTGCGTGAGGGCACGGCAATGGTTTAGTATGGGGAGTGATGAGATGGCATTTATACATGATCTCATCGTTCTTTTCGGGCTTTTAATGCATAAAAATGGCATAAAAATACCATATATATGCTTGTGTTTGTTTACTTGTGTATTTTAGGTATGGATATCGTGAAAAAGACAAAAGATCACAAGTTACAAGGAAAAAATGGACACGAGAAACGAAGCCGTACAAAGAACCGGGCCCTAATCATGGAATTCTCAACAAAATACCTTGAAGAGTTGAAGACAAACAAGATTGATCCTCATTTATTGAAGAAATGACACTTAAAACCCTTGTATATTAACAAATACAAGTTTGGTCCCTTAAGTTTGTCAAAATTACACAAAAGGTCCTTCAACTTTGAAGAAATGGCAAGATTAGTTCCTTAACAAATCAAAATTGCCAATAATGGTCCCTCATGAAGTCAAAGATACAATGAAGACCTTTGAAGATCAACAATGTCCAAGATCAGCCCTTGAATTATCCAAAAATGGCAAAAATAACCCTTGAAATCCTTTTTCCAAAGTTTTATGCCAAAAGTGACAAATGGTGAAACTTATTAACAAAGGAGAATACGGTTTAGGGATGAAATGCTTTGTTTACCAAAAACCTCAAAACACAAGGACCGAAGTTGCCACTTTCAAACTTTCAAATCTGAAAATGCGCCAAACAAGTTCCACTCCACCAAAAACGGATCAAAGGGGTCCACTATTCATGTTCTTCCACCCAGATTTTACTTTTACCCAACAAAGGGTTAATCCAAATTACCTTGACCAAAAAGTAATTAACCCTCACACGTATACATCCCACACTTGAACTCACCCATCACATCACCATGGACCCCACCCCCAATTCCCCCTCAACCAATCAGAATGCAACTTAACCCCCAAGTTATCCTACGTGTCCAAATCAACAGCCTAGGATCCTTGCTTCATTCCAAAGCTAAAATGAACAGCCTTGATCACTTTGGACAGCTCACACCAAGGATTCGTCTAGAAGAACCAAGGGCATTATAGAGAAATCACATCTAGGGTTTGTGAATAGTGTTTAGCCAGGCATTTGCCTATAAAAGGAGACCTCAACATGTGAGAGTCCCTTTGTTCCAGTTTTAGGCTATTAATCTTTGTAATTCCTTTTTAAGCTTAATAAAATTTGAATTTCTGAAATTTGAAATCTCTTTTTGATTTAGTTAAAAGTTTGGTGTTTGAGTAGCCTAATTCTGAGTTCCATTTGATTGTTAAGACCTACCTTAATCTTGTGGTTAAGGCACATCTTGTTTCATTAGGTTTTTAAGGTTTGAAAACCTTGAAATCCTAGGTTCTGTTTTGGTTTATTTTGTGTACTAACACTTGACCATTTGCTATAAGCTCTTACAAGCTTGTTGACACCAAACTTGTGAAGGGATTAGAGCCCTTGGTTGAGTTGTTTGCTACTTGTGTTGAAGATATCAAGTCCTTGAGGTTCTACTTTGAACCATCAACCAAGGCAATTTGCATCTCCTTATTTGAAGTACCTTGGTCTTGTTCTAGTTGTTGAACAAGGTCCAAGGAGCATTGCTGGCCTTCCTAGGATGTTATGGAAGGCAGGTATAAGCTCTTGTTAAGATTCCCCTAAAAATTTCATGTTTATGACTGTTTTCGATTTTGTGCTTTGATTTTGAGTATTTGTGTTTGTGCTACTTCATTTTGCAGGGATATTTTCTCTAAATTAACCCGCCTGAGAGTTTCACATTCAGCCTTGGCATTTAGCATTTCAAATTTAACAGAGTGAAACTTATCAAGTAGGTTCTTTCTTTGTTCCTCCACAAAGTGTAAATCAACAATGGTGTAATCAAGGACATGCTTACGTTCATCACTATCAGACATGGATAAAAGCCTGTGTACCTTTTTCATTGTGATGTCAACCCATTGTCCTGATCTTGCATCACCTTTTCCAACAGCTGGTTCATCCTCAGCTATTGCCATAAAAGCCCTGACTCTGGTGGTGTCTTCTTCATCTGAAGTCAGTGGCTCATCATTCCAATCATAAGTTTCAACAACCAACCCTTTCTCTGTCTTTTTCTCACCACCTTTTTTTTTTACAGAGCTTCAATCTTCAAGTTCATTTGTTCTAACTCAGCTTTAAGTGCCTTGTACTTATTTTTGTAATCTTTCTTCTCAGTGTCTGAAGAATTGGATGGTGATGAGTTGTTATGTTGTTTGAACTTGTAGGGTTCGGATGAAGATGATGTACAAGAGGGTGAGGATGTCTTGGTGGAAGGACAGTCTTTTTGATAATATCCAAGCTTTCCACAGGCAAAACAAGTTTCTTTTGACCTTTCAGTTGGTTTACTAGCTGATCCTACTCTTCCTGATCTTTTGAAGTATCTTCTTTGGTTGGCTAACAAGGCTCTTTCATGGAACTCTGCATTGAGGTCTGTCAAGAACTCTTGGCTGCTACTGGTATCTTCTTCAACATCAGAATCGTTGTCATGAGGATGTGTTGCTGAGATTAATGCTTTGGAAGATGCTCCTTGGACTACAAATCTTTCAGTCTATGACTTGTAAATAGTATCGATCAGCCCTTCTTCATAATTGTACTTACCATAGAGCTGAGCAAAGGTATCATTTTTGATTGAGTTGTTAGCTCTCTGAGTCTGATTCATGCTCAACCACTTTCTTGGAAGGCTGTTGACAAAAGTAGCATTGATCTCAGCTTGACCAATAGTGACATCATTCATAGCTAGGTCATTTAGAAGAATCTTCAGCCTAGTATAGGTTTGCTGAACCTTTTCACCTTCAAGTGAATTAAAGGCATTAAACTGAAGTCTGAGTGCCTGAATCTTTGTCTCTCTTGTTTCAGAGGGTCCTTCATGGCCAAGAATGAGGTCTGTCCACATTTGTTTAGCTGTGGGACACTGAATGACAGACTTCATGATATGCTTGGGAAGGCAGGATATTATGATGCTTTTGAGACGTTTATCTTGGTTTGCCAATTTCCTATCAGCTGGAGTCCATTGTTTGAGAGGTTTGGGAAGAGGGTTTTCTTCAGTGGATGTAAGCGCCATAGGAATATATGGACCATTTTCTAAAATTTCTAAAAGAAAAGGTTCAAGCCCATCAAGATATACAAGAAATTGACTCTTCCAACTGGCAAAATTATCTTCATCAAAGACTGGTACACTTGTGACGTGTGATCCACCTCTTGAGTCAAGAAGTTGGGGTAGATCATCGTCATTGGCAGGAGGGTTAAGTCTTGGTGAAGATGGGTTTGTGGAAGGTGATTGTGGTGGGTTAGAAGTTTCTGGCATGGTGGATTTTGATTATAAAACTGAGAACGATGTTTCATGAAGGTTTTAATATCAAACACCGCTCTGATACCAATTGAAAGTCCCTAATCATTGCAAGAAACCCTAATATTAACTTAATCAACACAAGGTATTACTTTTGAAACGTAATCTTATTATTGTATAATAAAGAATTACAAGTGTTATGGATAACACAGTTTGATGACAATGTGTTGTGCACACTTTGAACAACAATAAACCTTAACTTATGAATACAGTCGTAGTTGTTTGATTCACTAAGTTATATGCAATAAAGTTCTTAATATCTCAAAGTGTTAAACATTAATGCATGGATACACATCCTATTTATAGTGTTACGAGTTTAACCTAAACAGTACTTGATGGCGACTACACAAGCTTTTACAAGTTCCCACATCAGTCACATGATGTCCTTCTATTCTTGGTAGTCTTCCATTATGCTTTAAGGAATAATACTTAAGATTTTTCTATCTATTAAAGTTCGTTTCTCGGTATCTTCTCGAATTGATTTCCGGTTAATTGTGTGAGATTAGTTGTTCTTGGTTAAACAAATATTTTTGGTTTTGATAAAATAAATGTGCAAGACTTTAAAAATAAATGACAAGTAATTAAAACTAAAACTAAATGAAACATAAAACGGTGCAATAGTTAAAGCGTTAAAAATAAATGACGAGAACTTGAATGACGTAAAAGTAAAACTTAGCGAAAAAAGTAAATTGACAATTAAAGTAAAAATGCGGAACAAAATTAAAATAGCCTAACAATAAGATGAGGAAAATTGACACTTAAAACAAAACATCAAAACAAGTCAAATGCACCCAAATCGGAATACACCAAAAAATTGTCCCGATCGGAATGTATTCCGATCGGATGGGAATTGATGATTGATCGGAATACACATGAGATCACCAATCGGAATAAGCAAATCGTGCATGATCGGAATATTAAAGAAAAGGGACAATCGGAAAAAGGAGAACAAGTACTACCAATCGGAATAGTCAAAGCTAGCACCATCGGAATAAGTAAAAAATGAACAATCGGAATACCAATATGGAGCCAATCGGAAAAATGGATCGGAAAAGGGTTTTAAAACCCTTTCCGATTGGGTTCTATGATCCGAAAATAAAGGAAAAGTTTTAAGCTTATTTGATTAAGCTAGAACCAAAACTAATACGAATCAACAATAAAAAATGACTAAATAAGCTCGAACATCAACTTACCAAACTTAAAATAACAAACCTTAAAAATCAAAACATAAAAAGATGAACTTTAAATCACGAAAAATCAAAAAGATCAAAACTTTTTAATTAAGAACTAGATGAAAAAGATGATGAAAACAAGATTAAGATTAACAAGAAAGATTAATAACATGAAGATTAAGACAAGATTAAACTTAAAAGGATTTGATTAAAAACAAGAAAGATGAAAGATTAAAATTCTAGAGAGAGAAACTGTCACCTTCTCTCTCTAAAACTAATCCTACTCCTAAAACTAAACTAATCTAAAAATTGACTCCCCCCCTTCATGTGGTGATATGAAGGGTATATATAGGAAAGGGAAGTGGTTGGTGTCTTCTTCTTTTCTTTCTTTCTTTCTTCACGTCTTTTTGTCTTTAAAGCTCTTCGACTTTTTCGACTTTGTCTCGGGATTAATTAAAACTCGTCTTATAATTTGTTTATTTATTAGACTCGAGTTCTTCGGCTTTTTAGTAAACTTCCGTCTTTTGACTTGTTCTTCGATAACTCTTCAGAATTGGTCTTGGACTTCCGTTCTTTTTCCACTCTTGATCTCTTGACTTCGTCTTTTGTCGTTTTCTTCGATAAAAGCCCGTAAATGCCGTGTTTTCTCCACTTTTCACCTTTTCGTCCTAAATTACAACAAAAACACAAACCACGCATAATTCCGACATAAATGACATAAAATACACGTTTTGGCTCGGTTATTATTGCAATTAAGTGGTAAAAAGGATGGGTGTTTTCACACCTATCAAATCCCCTACACTTAACCATTGCAATGTCCTCATGCAATGCATTAGTTACAAAGCAAGATTACCTTTTCCATCATAATCAATCCACATTGGCCTTTATTAAAGAAATAGAAAATTATAAACATACAAAGTAAAGAAATCAAAAACATACCTTGGGTTTTGAAAATGTCGTGAATGATCATCATCCTCAAGTTTTCACTTTCTCCAAACCAAGCTTAAAAACGAGATCATTGTTATTATAAGTTAGCAAACTAACACGAACTCATGTGGGCCAATTATTCACTTAGACTCCCTTATTCCTAGGTGTATCTCTTATATTTTATTTTTGTCTTGAATGATCACGAGGATGCATTGTTTGACTTATTTCGATAGTTATTTAGTCCGAAAATAAGGTGAACGATTTAATCAATAGTTAGCTAAAGGACAAAATCTTTTAAAACTGCTTCTCGGGATATCAAAAAGTTCATATCTTGGCATAACTTGGTTCGCGATTTGAGACCTTTCTCGGGCCGATATTTGGCAGCGACTTCATACTTCGAATCTTCGAGAGACGTTCTTGAAATTATGGTCTTCTCTTCATAATGGGAGTTTCTTCACTTGAATTTTTTTTGAGAGATTCTTAATCTTTGGACCACGACTTCTTCATTTTTCTCCAATCTTTATTTTGGACTTTGATATACAACGATCCGCCTCCTTTTAGGACTTGGATCTATTTATCCTCATACCTTGTTAGGGTCTTTTCGGATAGACTTCTCCATGACTTTTGGGGAGTTCTTGCTTTTCGTCGTGTGTCTCGATCCTTCATATTGATTTTTGATAAATGATTCTTCACATCACTTTTGGATCTTTAGCAACAAAATGTAGCCCTCATGCCTTGTTAGGGCCTTTTCGGACTTGCCAATCTTCGCTCCCCGCTTCATAAGTTATGCCTTGGCTATGAACTCTCGTCATTACCGAGCAACTTTTAAACGATCTGGGGCTAGAAGCTAAGTAACCTTTTAAATCGTACAACCTTATTTATTAGCAGATTAATTTATTAACAAGCGGAGGGAGAATAGGCTCATAGTTAACTCACATAAATTCAGGAAAGAGTACCGAACTTATAATTGACTCTATCATCTCTCGTTCTCCACAGTTTAAAATCTCAAGGAATGAGACTCGTGGATGCTTAGCCTATTAAATCAAAGTTTTGGGTTTTCGAGTCGCCTATAGGATCTTGCAAATTCTTAGACTTTTTCAAGTTTAGAAATTGCATTTTAAAGTTCCCTTGATAAACGACTCTCTAGGATCAATTATAGGAACTTGCGAAAAGTTCTTGTTCTTAACTCGTGAGAGTTAAGACTTTCGCGTTTTATAGCTCCCTATATAAAAGCCTAGCAAAACTTGACTTAAACACGTTAAGGATACTAGCTAGAGTAAACTTAGGTAAGTAAACTCGGGTTGAGTCAAAAGATTCACAACGTTTGAAAATTAAAACCACTTATTAAAAGAAAGAAAATAAACATAACAAAGGAAAATACAACTATACAACTAGGCCAACATAGATTAAAAATTTTGAAAAATGTCGAAAAATCAAATTTTCCGGTTAAAATAAGGACAAATACAAGGAAAAGAACCACTTAACTTCGATAGAAGTCCCCCCTACACTTAATATAAACATTGTCCTCAATGTTTAAGCATGTGGGAGTAAACTCCCCTACACTTAGGACATTGTGCACGTTGTTTAAATCTCGCTAAGGAAAAGACACTAAAGAGATTCCTATTTTCATATTGAGAAATATAAAATAGTGAATCGAAAAGAGTTTAGGATAGAACCGGGAAGAAGGGAACACGGAATCACGGTTCGTCAAAAGTCATCAAGAGTGTGTCTTTGAAGCTCTAATCCCTGCACATGATAAGAAAGAAAGCAAGAAACACCACGGGACTTCCCCCTACACTTATGGTGAAAATAGATAGATAATTGGGTTGCCTCCCAAAAAGCGCTTGTTTTTGTTGACCGAGTCACGAGCCTGACTCGTCCCCGAATTAAATGGTCCATGGGGAAGCCTCGAATACAATACCGGGATCAAAGACCTTGTCCTCGTTCCCGGAGGACATCAACAAAGGAGAGGCAGGGGGATAAGTCTTGAAAGGGAGAAAGGTTCTCTCAACATACGTATAGTATGTGAATTCAAGATCCACGGGAGGTGGGTTGGGTAGAGTAAGCACATTGTCCTCCCCCGAAGACAATAGATGCTGAGCAAACGGCAAAGCCGTATTGTTATCAGTCATAGCATAATGAATTGCACCTCCCGGGTCAAAGCACTCATCCTCCGTGATAGTGGCTAAAGGAGAGGATGAAAGGTGCTCGGGAGGGGGACTTGGGACAATATTTTCCTGCAGCAAATTATTAAAAATAATGTCCCCCTCCATATCATCGTCATCATTACCTGGTGGTATGGAGTGAATGTCAATTTCTTCCAGCAATGGGTCATTATCTTCAACGGGGGAAATGGATGGAGGCAAAGACTCGGAAAGAGGAGGAGAAGTCAACGCTTCGATTTGAGCAATAAGAAGGTGCACTTTCCGTAATCGATCGCGAAGAAGCACGTCTTCCACCTCATCCACAAGATCATGATGATCGGTGAACTTCTCGTAAACCGGAGAGAATAAATCGTCATCGCCCGCATTTCCCAGTGGAGATTGAGAGATTTCAAAAGTGAAATTCTCATATCTTGGAGAAAAATCGACATCATTAGGATCGACCTCTTCTGTGAGAGCAACGTCGTCCTCAGGCTCCATAGCAGCTGGCATGTCACAAACCTCATCATCCAACACTTAGTCGAGACCAATATCACCAAGCGCATTCAATGTATCACAATCCGTAGATACGTTTGGGATATTGAGAGGAGGGATGACAATAGCACTAGGACATTGAGCAGTAAGATCATTCCAAGAAATAGTAGGCTCATCGTCATCATCATCATAGTAGTATGGATACACCGGGGGAGGAGTATAAGTCTCGATATTCGATATTTGCTCCTGTCGTTGATCCTCTTGATAGTTTTCGATGATCTTGTTCCAAGCTACTTGAATTTGTTGAACTTGCTGAACCAGATTGTCCCGTTGTTCATTAGAGCTCAATTGTTCGAAGGAGGGTTGATGATCGATGATGTGTTGTGGGGGTTCAAAATGTTGAAAACCTGAATTATAGCATGGTTGTGGCTCATAGTAGTTCATCGGTGGAGAAGAATTAGAACCCGGGTGTGGTTCATAATAATCCACTTGTGATGAAAACTGAGGGCACGGATTTGGCTCATAACAATTCATTGGTTGACAATAATAAGTATCGTGAGGACCCCCACAAGTTTGGCAAGAAGGGTAAGGAGAAAAATCGGGTGCGTCTTGTGGATAGTTAGTTTCATTGTCATAATTGTACCCTGGTTCTTGTCCTTAATCATACGAGTATTGAACCGGGCACGAAACATGCCAAGGAGAATCGCTTCCACAATAGATGCACGGGGAAAGAGGAGGTGGGTTCAAAAAGGACGAATTAATTGAAGGACACAAAGGACAAAATCCTGGTATTGATTGTGTATCTTTGATATCGTTTCCGCACCGCTCACATGTACACCATTGACAAGAGTCGTTCCCGTACAATCGTCTCCCGCACCCGACGCAATTGACATAAAAATCCATAGAGAAAGATAGATAAGCAAGAAGAATATTTTTGGTGCAAAACTTTGAAAAAGAAATGCTTTTTAAAGATTTTTCAAATGTTTTTGGATTTTTGAAAATTTTTGAAACGAAAAATAACGTTCACAAGTGAACGGATCCCAAAAGCCAACGCTTCTCTCACAAAAAACTTTTGATCCTCACGAAAAGAGCCGGCAGCGGCGCCATTTAATACTTAAGATTTTTCTATCTATTAAAGTTCGTTTCTCGGTATCTTCTCGAATTGATTTCCGGTTAATTGTGTGAGATTAGTTGTTCTTGGTTAAACAAATATTTTTGGTTTTGATAAAATAAATGTGCAAGACTTTAAAAATAAATGACAAGTAATTAAAACTAAAACTAAATGAAACATAAAATGGTGCAATAGTTAAAGCGTTAAAAATAAATGACGAGAACTTGAATGACGTAAAAGTAAAACTTAGCGAAAAAAGTAAATTGACAATTAAAGTAAAAATGCAGAACAAAATTAAAATAGCCTAACAATAAGATGAGGAAAATTGACACTTAAAACAAAACATCAAAACAAGTCAAATGCACCCAAATCGGAATACACCAAAAAATTGTCCCGATCGGAATGTATTCCGATCGGATGGGAATTGATGATTGATCGGAATACACATGAGATCACCAATCGGAATAAGCAAATCGTGCATGATCGGAATATTAAAGAAAAGGGACAATCGGAAAAAGGAGAACAAGTACTACCAATCGGAATAGTCAAAGCTAGCACCATCGGAATAAGTAAAAAATGAACAATCGGAATACCAATATGGAGCCAATCGGAAAGATGGATCGGAAAAGGGTTTTAAAACCCTTTCCGATTGGGTTCTATGATCCGAAAATAAAGGAAAAGTTTTAAGCTTATTTGATTAAGCTAGAACCAAAACTAATACGAATCAACAATAAAAAATGACTAAATAAGCTCGAACATCAACTTACCAAACTTAAAATAACAAACCTTAAAAATCAAAACATAAAAAGATGAACTTTAAATCACGAAAAATCAAAAAGATCAAAACTTTTTAATTAAGAACTAGATGAAAAAGATGATGAAAACAAGATTAAGATTAACAAGAAAGATTAATAACATGAAGATTAAGACAAGATTAAACTTAAAAGGATTTGATTAAAAACAAGAAAGATGAAAGATTAAAATTCTAGAGAGAGAAACTGTCACCTTCTCTCTCTAAAACTAATCCTACTCCTAAAACTAAACTAATCTAAAAATTGACTCCCCCCCTTCATGTGGTGATATGAAGGGTATATATAGGAAAGGGAAGTGGTTGGTGTCTTCTTCTTTTCTTTCTTTCTTTCTTCACGTTTTTTTGTCTTTAAAGCTCTTCGACTTTTTCGACTTTGTCTCGGGATTAATAAAACTCGTCTTATAATTTGTTTATTTATTAGACTCGAGTTCTTCGGCTTTTTAGTAAACTTCCGTCTTTTGACTTGTTCTTCGATAACTCTTCAGAATTGGTCTTGGACTTCCGTTCTTTTTCCACTCTTGATCTCTTGACTTCGTCTTTTGTCGTTTTCTTCGATAAAAGCCCGTAAATGCCGTGTTTTCTCCACTTTTCACCTTTTCGTCCTAAATTACAACAAAAACACAAACCACGCATAATTCCGACATAAATGACATAAAATACACGTTTTGGCTCGGTTATTATTGCAATTAAGTGGTAAAAAGGATGGGTGTTTTCACACCTATCAAGGAAACAGTTGTCAAAACAGTTTCCTTTTTCTTCATAGTCTCGAACACACAAATGGCATGTCCAAAGTGTGCTGAGAGTTATCAGGTTATTGCCACCCCTGTTAACTCTCAACCCCTCAGTGTCCCTGATACATCTTGGCTGTTATCCATCACAGCCAATGAGTATGTCTTCAGGTAATTCTTCGACTTCCCTGACAATGTCTCTGACATGGACTCCTCTGAGGTTGCTCACAGAGACTTGGGTCTCTATGAGTCTTGAAACTTGCCTGCCTCCTAGGCACAGGCAAGGGACTATCTAACAGCCTAATTATGTTTAAATCAATGACCAGGGAATCTAGCAAGTTTAGATTCCCAACAGTCTCTAACAATATGTCTCTATTTTGCACTTATTGCAGATCTCATAAAATTTAATCTTTCATAACTTCAAAGAAAATGTATTGTTTGTTAATCAATTTTAAGGTGACTACTAATCATCCTTGCTTGGTCCCTTCCAAATTGTATGTAGGCGCGTAACTATATAAAATTTTAGGATTAACGATGCAATACTCAGTTCGTCAAAACTTTGTCATCATGTTTAAAATAAAAATATTTTCATGCTTAATTCTTGAATAAGGATCAAAAATAAATTTACAAAGATGTTCTTTGTTATGGAAACAATTAATTTTTCCAAGGTGTTTCATAAACAACTTCATTTCGATAACGATTACTTATAAATCTCACTTTCAATAATCCTTATAGTGATGAAAAATCAATTTTTCTCAAGGGATACTGTTTTATCTTTTAAAAACAATGAGTGATCTGCAAAGGAGTGATGAAGAGCTGTTCACCAAGAACTAATCACGATATGATAGAAAAAGAGATTAGCCAAATAATCATGAGGTTCGTGACCTCGATGGCACTCTGGAATATAAAGAGAAGAATCTACAACACAACTCTATCCGAAATGAGTACTTGTTCAATGGTTGCATCACTAATGCGAACATTAGGATGAAGCAATAAAAGTTAGATAACATCGATACATGTAGGACTTAGCAATCAAAGTTAGTCTTTTCATTAATCACAAACAAGTCAAAATTGTACCGTAACACATTACGTGTCACTATGTCATACAATTCCAGGAACTCATCCTACCAACTGATGTCTCAGTTAAGTTAGGGATTTTTAAAAGATACCATAATGAATACAAATCTACAAGAGTCATTAGGTGTCCCACCTGTCCCCGAAGATCCATCGGGCCCAATTCAGAAGAAGATTTCTTCAATTTATTTCTTGGACACTGGGCATCCTCGTCATTGGACAATGGTCTAGGAACAATGCTTAACACGAACGAACAATAAATTAAAACCTTATAATTCAATCATAGAACTTAATGACTTCCTCTTAACAATCTCATATTCCATACGAGTTGAATTTTTACTTCATTCAAGTTTCAACCAAATCATACTCAATGCGACATCCTACCTCATTCTCCAATACTTTCAACCTTATTCTTAAACCTTAAAAGGGAAATAAATGTGACAAATCTAACATTTTCAGGTAGTGAAATATTTTCTCGTATAATATTTTGAAACTTATTTTTATGTTGGTTGACGAACTCACAATTTACGGATTTAAATTTGGGGTTACGTGCATAATTTGGCGTCTTTTACGACTAAACCGGAAACCTTAGGATTACGTATTTACGTTTTTGAACTCCGTTTTTGATGAGACAATTTTTATTGGATTCGTTTTGTGACGGTGATTCATAATTTATAAAAACGTTTTTTTTAAAACGACCCGAGGGCACGCAAATCGAGAAAACTAGAATCGAGAAATACCCGTAAACTAGTGAGATGGGACAAAACACTTTGCCCCACCCCACTAGCTTATATGGGACGGCATTATGGACACCACCACACATAGGTGGCATCAAGTCTTAGCTAGTTACACAAGTGTAAGCTTGTGCTTACACTTTAAGCCAACTCATTTACCAACTAAACAAAACTAGCAAATGGTTTCACTTCTACCATTTCCTTCCATGCAATCCACTCTAAAACTCTCTCAACTTACCCCTTTGTGCCGTCCCAAATAAAGCAACAAACCCCATCATTGATCTTTTCTAGCTACAAACCACATGTTTACTAGTCCTATTAAGGTGTTTCCTTGAAGCCTTGATCATTTGGTGGCCATTTAAACAACTTTGGAGGTGATTTGCTTGTGTCCTAGGGCTGATTTTCCAACATATGATCTTGATATTTGATGGTCTTGGAGATACTTGTTGTGTTCATCAAGTTCTTGCCTTCCTAAAACAAGAAATCCACTTGGATTGGTAAAGAAGATCATCCTCTACATTTTTCTCTTATTATTTTGTAAAGAACAAATGTATTTTCTTTCATTTTGTATATGTATATGATGTATATATGATGATAAAAATGTTGTGTGGGGATCAAGTGTTGATAAACATGCTTAAAAATGATGATAACCATAAGAAATGAAGCTAAAATCATGACTAATTAGTTGTCTGTATAAAAACAGTAGATAACTAAATGATGAACTGATAAAAATGCATGGTTTGATCTATTTACAGTAAGTAGATGATGTTATACACATGTTAGAGTTGGCCATGCAATGGAATCAAAATAATGAGTGAGATATGATCAAAACAAGTTAGGTGGTACAATCTGAATAAGCAGTTTTGTAGGGACTGTTAAGGCAACTTAGACTTAAAATGGGCAGTAGCTATAACTAAGTTATATGTAGCACATATTATGAAGAAGTTTTCATCCAAAAATGAGCTTCTAAGTCATTGTAGAACTCTAGATATGATAAAAATGGTGAATATGAAGTTAAAAATCAGATTTTGGAAATAATGTTTATTATTATTATATAAGCACTCACATTATAATTTATAAAATGTAAAATATAAACCCACTAACTTATAGAACTTATTTATATAAATGTATAAAAGGTTAATTAAATGGGTAAATTATATAAATGGTGGTAAAAATAATATTTATAAGTAATAAAAACTATAAACTTGATTTTTACGACTTTTTCAGCTATCGCCGTGAAATTAACGTTTTTCATCAAATAAAACTTAGACGACCAAACCCGTCTAATGTAAAGTTTATAAAAGTTATATACTGATGTATAAGTAACTAATACAAGTAAAAACCGATAAAACCCGAACTATAAGAATTACGGACATTTACGAGCTAACTAAACCTATTAGACTAATAATTGGACTTAATAAGATAAAAACTTGTAAAAAGAATTATTTGGGCTTAAACCATTTGGGCCCAACATGAAAAGTATATATACTGATCATATAGGTATAAAATGGGTAAAAACAAGTAAAAGAACTTATAAAAGAATTAATGGACTTAAAATAGGTAAAATCGGTAAAACTAGTGAACTAGTAAGACGATACTAAAACGTAAACACTAAAATGAGTAAACGAGGATTCATAAACCCACTTGATCATCATCATATGTACAAAATCATCATATGTATATTGTTATTTTGATAAAAGTCATTGGACCGAGTCTAAGACCGATTATTATTTATATAGGTTTCCGTGACCGAAGCACGCCCGTAGCCGATAATCCGTCTTTCATTAACAACGTGAGTTCATAGCCTCGCACTCTTTTAAATGATTTTATAAAATGATTTGTAAACCCGCGAGGGAGATAACATGCTAGATTTTTATAAAAATAGAACACAAGTAGTCCCGATTGTATGCTAAATGATATGGACCCGAATGATGCTATGACCCTATATTCGAGACTAAAAGGATTATTAGTAGTTAGGTTATGTCACTTAAAGTCCCATTAGCATGAATTGTGAACTACCGGTTTTTGGTAGACGCTTATGCATTTGATAGTACTATTTGGGGACGATCACCCCAGTTCGCTCCTTGACGGTTGATCCCCGTCGTACCACATTGATTGGTAAGCGAATTTATGTATGAGAAGATTCCATAGCGTGATTTTTGTGACGACACGCTAACTTAGATGGGCAAATTGTTTGTCGGGTTCGCGGCCCGCTGTTTTCATAGTAAGGTAACAATGTCATGCGGCTAATAATAATCCTACAATCTATACGACATGTATAATCTAAATAAACGATATGATACGACGCTATTAACGATGAATATATTACCTATCCTGGTAATATAGAGACTACGGTTTCATGGACGGTTTCAGATGTATGCTTGATTTATATATTGCCTGACTAGCAATATGTGGACTTACTTCCGATATTATACTTGTGTTCTGATTTTAAATGAATGTAAATGATTGTTTTATATAACGGTTTTCATTAAACTCTATGAATTCACTCGGCATTCGCTGATATGATTTTTGCATGTTTTCTATCTCAGGTGCTTGAAGGTAATCCGGATGGAGATCGACTCTGATGGCCCACACTTAATATTAAAAATGTTCATTCGATCTGTGTTTTGTAAACTTAATGACCTGTATAATTTGGGACCTGTTGTACACTTTTAAACCTTTTTATCGAATGAATGTTTGTTAAACCTTGTACAACCATTTTTATGTGTTGTCTATGATTGGAGTTATTGTGCTATCCCGTAACACTCTGAAAGACCCTTCCGCTGTACCGATACGAAAAATGAGAGTGTTACAGTTTGGTACCAGAGCTCTCGTTGTAGAGAACAAAAGATTTTAAAAACCAAGGTTTTGAACAAAACTTTTCAAAATCTTTTGACAATGAACATTTGAGAAAATAATTGAAAAATCTTTTGACTATAACGGTGCCAGAGATCTCCGATGTTACCAACAAGCCCTATTGAGAAGATATATATTTTAATATATATATAATTTAATTTATATATATGTATATATCGTGATTTCATTATGTAATTGTTTAACTAGTATGTTATCCTAATACGAGATAAATATATATAAATGCAGATTGTCATGGCTGACCCTAATATTCCTGTAGAAAACTATGCTATTCCCGAACCTAATATAGAAGATGATCCTTATTTAGACTTAGTAGATTTTGATATTGATGACGAGGAGGAACCATTTGAGGATCCCGAGCCCGAGTTAGGACTAGGAGATCAGATTTCCCCTCAGGAAGACTTAGTAGAGAATGAGATTGAGAATGTGGGTAATGAGAATGTGGATATTGAGAATGTGGATAATGAGAATGTGGATATTGAGAATGTGGGTAATGAGAACGTGGATATTGAGAATGCTGATATTGAGAACAATGATGAGATTGGGTTAGATGAGTTAGATGATGAGATTGACGACGAGGATGTCGAGGAAGACGTAGGTATAGATGTTGAGGTTGATGACGATGAGGAAGCTGAGCTTATTTATCCGTATGATGTTCCAGAGGGCGAGCCTTTGCCCCCACCAGTTTGTTTGTCTGATTCCGAGGATGAGTTACCTAGGGACGAAATGTCTGAATCGTCTGAATCTGATTCTGAATCAGAGGAGGATGAGGATGACGATGCACCTGACGGTACTGATGGTATTGCTACTCGTAGACGTGAGATAGGAGAGTCGTCTAGTACTCGAGAGGCTACTCATATTGATGGTCTTGCACCATGGGCCTTGAGACGTGATCTAGATGCTTCCCGTGTTAAGAGTTGTGTGACAGAGGTTGGATTAGGTGTTGTTCAGACTCAGGTTGCTTATTTTGAGTCGAAGGCTATGGTTGGCGAGAAAGAGCGAGAATTGCTTAGTTTGGATTTGAGTGATGTAGAACGTGGATTGAATGAGGCTTTTAGGAGGTTATCAGTGTTGGAAAGTGGTGAGTATGCTGCCATGAAGAGAAAGGTGAATTCTTTGGAGATTCAGTTGAGTGTGGCTCGTGCGATGCGTGAGAAAGCTGAAAATGAGTTGAATGTATCCGTGGGTTGGAACAGTAGATTTTATGCTGACATGGTTGAAAGAGGAGTAATCCGTAAGCGCCCAGCTGAAGATGTGTCTAGTGATCGTCCGGCGAAGATCCAGAAGACGATGGATGATGGACCATCTGGCGGTTCTCAGTAGACCAGTCTGTGTTTAGTAGTGACCTTTATATCTTTTGTGCTTGTAGCTTTGACTGAACCGACTTGTTAGTAGACTTGGCACGAATTTTGAGTGTATATAGTGTTAGAACTTTGATATGGATGTACTAAGACAATACTTTTGTTTCAGATCGAATGAAATATGTATCTTGTCTTGAATTCTATATTATGCCTTATTTGTATCTTGATTATGAATTCGATCCATATTATATGAATCCTTTGTTGGATGAATGCTTAATACTTTGAAATTGTGGATTTATAGAACTATGCCGCCCAAGAAGGTTGTGACTGAGGATGATGTACGTAGGATTATTACGGAGCAAGTTACCGCATCTATGACAGAATTTATGGCAAATGCTAGAAATGAAGCTGGCGGTAGTGGAGCTGGCGGTAGTGGAGCTGGCGGTAGTGGAGCTGGCGGTAGTGGAGCTGGCGGTAGTGGAGCTGGCGGTAGTGGAATTGGCGGTACTAATGTGAATGTGAATGCTAATAATGTGAATGCTAATGCTGGAGGAAATGTAGGAGGACTTGGAACGAATGCACCTGAAGTTGGTGGCTGTACTTATGTGACGTTCATGAAGTGTGAACCTCTACCTTTTAATGGAACTGAAGGTGCTGTAGGATTAAGCCAGTGGATCGAGAAGATTGAATCGGTGTTTAGGATTAGTAAATGTAAGGAGGAAGATAAGGTGACTTTTGCTATGGCTACTCTTAATGTTCGTGCGTTGGCTTGGTGGAACGGGGGAATTGCTTTCATGGGTCTTGATGCTGCTAATGCTACTCCTTGGGCTGAAATCAAGAAGTGGATGACTTTGAAGTTTTGTCCTCGTAGTGTGATCATTATGTTAGAACAGGAGTTGATTCATTTGAGAATGAAAGGTGTGGACATTGATAGTTACACGAATCGATTCCATGAGTTGGCCTTGCTATGTCCTCGATTGGTTGAACCCGAAGAGATCCGAATTGAGCAATATGTTAAAGGGTTGACCAGGAATATCCGGGGGGACGTGACATCATCGAAACCACTGACCATTGATGATGCTGTTCGAATGCCTTACCAACTCATTGGACAGATAATTCAGGATAAGGAAGATGAAGCCCGTGTTGGTGAGAAAAGGAAGGGAGACGGTGAGCGTGTAGATAGAGGTGATTATAGGAAGAATTTCAATCGCCGTCAGAACAAGAGAAAGGGGAATGCAAATGCTCTTACCAACAATACACCGCGCAACGATGATAGATGTCCTAAGTGTGGCAACAAGAGGCATCCTGGCGACTACTGGAAGTGCCGAAATTGCGGAAAGCTTGGACACAAGGTTAAAAGGTGTAAGAAGGGAACGATTTGCTTTAACTGTAATGAAGAAGGTCATAGGAAATCGGAATGCCCCAAGTTGAAAGCGATTTTACCTGGAAGAAACCCCCAGGGTGGTATCTACCAACTTGGAACAATTGAGGTGAAGAAAGAGGATCCGAATGTCGTTACCGGTACGTTTTTACTCAACAATCATTATGCTGTTGCTTTATTCGATTCGGGTGCCGATAGGAGCTTTGTATCCACTAAATTTAGTGCCCTTATTGATATTGAACCTGTTGAGATAAGTACCAGTTACGAGGTGGAATTGGCTGATGGTAAATTAGTGAAAACTAATAAGCTATTAGAAGGATGCTCTCTAAATCTCTTGAACCATTCCTTTCCGATTGATTTGATGTTGATAGAATTAGGTAGTTTCGATATTATTATTGGTATGGATTGGTTGTCATTGAATAATGCTACTATTTTATGTGGAGAGAAGAAGGTTAAGATTCCTCTTAGGAATAGGACGTTAGTAATTGATGGTAGTCGAGATGAATCCCGTTTGAAAATCGTTTCATGTATTAAAGTCCAAAAGTACATCAGGAACGGTTGTGAGTTATTCTTAGCTCAAGTGACCGGGAATGAGTCTAGGGAGAAACGATTGGAAGATGTACCTATTATTTGTGAATTTCTTGAGGTATTTCCTAAAGATTTACCAGGACTTCCACCGATAAGGCAAGTAGAGTTTTGAATCGATTCAATTCCTGGTGCTGCACCGGTGGCACGTGCGCCTTACCGATTAGCCCCTTCTGAATTAAAGGAGTTATCTGAGCAACTTAAGGAGTTGTCTGATAAAGGTTTTATTCGATCGAGCTCGTCGCCTTGGGGAGCTCCAGTCTTGTTCGTTAAGAAGAAGGATGGATCTTTTCGTATGTGCATTGATTATAAGGAACTGAATAAGTTGACAATTAAAAATCGATATCCTTTACCTAGGATTGATGATTTGTTTGATCAACTGCAAGGATCTAGTGTGTATTCTAAGATAGATTTGCGGTCAGGATATCACCAACTTTGCGTCCGTGAAGAAGATATTCCTATAACTGCATTTAGAACTCGTTATGGACACTATGAATTTCAAGTAATGCCATTTGGGTTAACTAACGCACCTGCGGTTTTCATGGATTTAATGAATCGAGTGTGCAAGCCCTACTTGGATAAATTTGTGATTGTGTTTATTGACGATATTCTAATCTATTCTAAGAATGAAGATGAGCATAGAGAACATTTGAGGATTGTTTTGAAGTTGTTGAAAGATGAAAAGTTGTATGCTAAGTTTTCGAAGTGTGATTTCTGGTTGGATTCTGTGCAATTTCTTGGTCATGTGATTAACAGAGATGGAATTCATGTTGATCCTGCAAAGGTTGAAGCTATTAAGAATTGGTCTGCACCGACAACGCCAACGGAAGTGCGACAGTTCTTAGGATTGGCTGGCTATTATAGACGATTCATTAAAGAATTTTCTTTGATAGCTAAACCCTTGACTAAGCTTACTCAGAAGAATAAACCTTTCGTTTGGGGAAGTGATGAAGATGGAGCATTTCAGACATTGAAGCAAAAATTATGTAGTGCGCCAATCTTATCATTACCCAACGGGAGTGAAGATTTTGTAGTGTATTGTGATGCATCTCTTAGAGGTTATGGAGCTGTTTTGATGCAGAGAGAGAAAGTGATAGCTTATACTTCTAGGAAATTAAGGAAGAATGAGGAGAATTATACTACTCATGATCTTGAATTAGGACTTGTGGTCTTTGCTCTTAGGTTGTGGAGACATTATCTGTATGGCACCAAGTGTACGGTATTCACCGATCACAAAAGCCTACAGTATATTCTCGACCAGAAGGAATTGAACATGAGGCAACGAAGATGGATAGAGTTGTTAAGTTATTATGATTGTGATATAAAGTATCACCCAGGAAAAGCCAATGTTGTTGCTGATGCGTTGAGTAGGAAAGATAGAGGGCCTATCAGGGTGCGTTCTCTAGTCTTGACCGTGCACAATAATTTGCCTGAGCAAATTAGAAATGCGCAAACAGAAGCTTGTAAGAAGGAGAATTTTGTTAATGAAGGGTTCCGAGGAGAAGGAGATCCTTTAGAGGTTAGAGCTGATGGAGTGAAATGTTTAAGAGGTCGTATGTGGATACCTAAGTTTGGAGGCTTAAGAGATTTGGTTATGTTAGAATCCCATAAATCTAAGTATTCCATTCATCCGGGATCTGATAAGATGTACCATGATTTGAAGAAGTTGTATTGGCGGCCGAATTGACTTGTGCTAGAGTTAAAGCCGAACATCAAAAGCCATCAGGACTACTTCAACAACCAAAGATTCCTGAATGGAAGTGGGAGCGAATTACAATGGACTTTATCACCAAGCTTCCTAGAACATCATCTGGAAACAATTCGATTTGGGTTATAGTCGATAGACTGACCAAATCAGCACACTTCATTCCGGTTAAAGAGCAGTTCTCACTGGAGAAGTTGACTCGAATATACCTTGATAATGTTGTATGCAAGCATGGAGTGCCTGTATCGATCATTTCAGATCGAGATCCTAGATTCGCATCGAATTTTTGGAAATCTCTCCAAAGATCTTTGGGAACGAATCTCGACATGAGCACTGCTTATCACCCCCAGACTGATGGGCAGAGTGAAAGGACGATACAAACACTGGAAGATATGTTGAGAGCTTGTGTGTTAGACTTTGGTAAGAATTGGGATAAACATTTGTCGTTAGCAGATTTTTCGTATAACAATAGTTACCATTCTAGTATTAAGGCTGCACCGTTTGAAGCTTTGTATGGTAGGAAGTGTAGATCTCCTGTATGTTGGAGTGAAGTTGGGGATACCCAGCTCACGGGACCGGAATTGATCCGGGAGACTACAGAGATGATAGTTCAGATTAAGAAGAGGTTGTTGACTGCCCGTAGTAGACAGAAAAGTTACGCGGATGTGCGGTGGAAGCCAATGGAGTTTGAAGTGGGTGACCGAGTAATGTTGAAAGTATCGCCATGGAAAGGCGTTATAAGATTTGGAAAACGAGGAAAATTGAATCCCCGTTATATTGGACCCTTTAAGATTTTATCTAGAGTAGGTCCGGTGGCTTACAAACTAGAGTTACCCCCAGAACTTCATGGTGTTCACAACACATTCCATGTATCTAATCTGAAGAAATGTCTAGCAGTGAGTGATGAGAAAATTCCGTTAGGTAAGGTTCGAATAGATGGGAAGTTGCATTTTATCGAAGAGCCCGTAGAAGTTATGGACCGTGAGGTAAAGCAACTGAAACAAAGTCGGATACCTATTGTCAAGATCCGATGGAATTCAAAGCATGGACCGGAGTATACTTGGGAACGAGAGGATGAAATGTGGAAGAAATATCCGCACCTCTTCGATTTCAATAAGAAACGGACATCCAAATGAAATGGATCACGAGGACGTTGATCCCTTTTAGGAGGAAAAGCTGTGACAAATCTAACATTTTCAGGTAGTGAAATATTTTCTCGTATAATATTTTGAAATTTATTTTTATGTTGGTTGACGAACTCACAATTTACAGATTTAAATTTGGGCTTACGTGCATAATTTGGCGTCTTTTACGACTAAACCGGAAACCTTAGGATTATGTATTTACGTTTTTGAACTCCGTTTTTGAACTCCGTTTTTGATGAGACAATTTTTATTGGATTCGTTTTGTGACGGTGATTCATAATTTATAAAAATGTTTTTCGTAAAACGACCCGAGGGCACGCAAATCGAGAAAAATAGAATCGAGAAATACCCGTAAACTAGTGAGATGGGACAAAACACTTTGCCCCACCCCACTAGCTTATATGGGACGGCATTATGGACACCACCACACATAGGTGGCATCAAGTCTTAGCTAGTTACACAAGTGTAAGCTTGTGCTTACACTTTAAGCCAACTCATTTACCAACTAAACAAAACTAGCAAATGGTTTCACTTCTACCATTTCCTTCCATGCAATCCACTCTAAAACTCTCTCAACTTACCCCTTTGTGCCGTCCCAAATAAAGCAACAAACCCCATCATTGATCTTTTCTAGCTACAAACCACATGTTTACTAGTCCTATTAAGGTGTTTCCTTGAATCCTTGATCATTTGGTGGCCATTTAAACAACTTTGGAGGTGATTTTCTTGTGTCCTAGGGCTGATTTTCCAACATATGATCTTGATATTTGATGGTCTTGGAGATACTTGTTGTGTTCATCAAGTTCTTGCCTTCCTAAAACAAGAAATCCACTTGGATTGGTAAAGAAGATCATCCTCTACATTTTTCTCTTATTATTTTGTAAAGAACAAATGTATTTTCTTTCATTTTGTATATTTATATGATGTATATATGATGATAAAAATGTTGTGTGGGGATCAAGTGTTGATAAACATGCTTAAAAATGATGATAACCATAAGAAATGAAGCTAAAATCATGACTAATTAGTTGGCTGTATAAAAACAGTAGATAACTAAATGATGAACTGATAAAAATGCATGGTTTGATCTATTTACAGTAAGTAGATGATGTTATACACATGTGAGAGTTGGCCATGCAATGGAATCAAAATAATGAGTGAGATATGATCAAAACAAGTTAGGTGGTACAATCTGAATAAACAGTTTTGTAGGGACTTTTAAGGCAACTTAGACTTAAAATGGGCAGTAGCTATAACTAAGTTATATGTAGCACATATTATGAAGAAGTTGTCATCCAAAAATGAGCTTCTAAGTCATTGTAGAACTCTAGATATGATAAAAATGGTGAATATGAAGTTAAAAATCAGATTTTGGAAATAATGTTTATTATTATTATATAAGCACTCACATTATAATTTATAAAATGTAAAATATAAACCCACTAACTTATAGAACTTATTTATATAAATGTATAAAAGGTTAATTAAATGGGTAAATTATATAAATGGTGGTAAAAATAATATTTATAAGTAATAAAAACTATAAACTTGATTTTTACGACTTTTTCGGCTATCGCCGTGAAATTAACGTTTTTCATCAAATAAAACTTAGACGACCAAACCGGTCTAATGTAAAGTTTATAAAAGTTATATACTGATGTATAAGTAACTAATACAAGTAAAAACCGATAAAACCCGAACTATAAGAATTACGGACATTTACGAGCTAACTAAACCTATTAGACTAATAATTGGACTTAATAAGATAAAAACTTGTAAAAAGAATTATTTGGGCTTAAACCATTTGGGCCCAACATGAAAAGTATATATACTGATCATATAGGTATAAAATGGGTAAAAACAAGTAAAAGAACTTATAAAAGAATTAATGGACTTAAAATAGGTAAAATCGGTAAAACTAGTGAACTAGTAAGACGATACTAAAACGTAAACACTAAAATGAGTAAATGAGGATTTATAAACCCACTTGATCATCATCATATGTACAAAATCATCATATGTGTATTGTTATTTTGATAAAAGTCATTGGACCAAGTCTAAGACCGATTATTATTTATATAGGTTTCCGTGACCGAAGCACGCCCGTAGCCGATAATCCGTCTTTCATTAACAACGTGAGTTCATAGCCTCGCACTCTTTTAAATGTTTTTAAAAAATGATTTGTAAACCCGCGAGGGAGATAACATGCTAGATTTTTATAAAAATAGAACACAAGTAGTCCCGATTGTATGCTAAATGATATGGACCCGAATGATGCTATGACCCTATATTCGAGACTAAAAGGATTATTAGTAGTTAGGTTATGTCACTTAAAGTCCCATTAGCATGAATTGTGAACTACCGGGTTTTGGTAGACGCTTATGCATTTGATAGTACTATTTGGGGACGATCACCCCAGTTCGCGCCTTGACGGTTGATCCCCGTCGTACCACATTGATTGGTAAGCGAATTTATGTATGAGAAGATTCCATAGCGTGATTTTTGTGACGACACGCTAACTTAGATGGGCAAATTGTTTGTCGGGTTCGTGGCCCGCTGTTATCACAGTAAGGTAACAATGTCATGCGGCTAATAATAATCCTACAATCTATACGACATGTATAATCTAAATAAACGATATGATACGACGCTATTAATGATGAATATATTACCTATCCTGGTAATATAGAGACTACGGTCTCATGGACGGTTTCAGATGTATGCTTGATTTATATATTGCCTGACTAGCAATATGTGGACTTACTTCCGATATTATACTTGTGTTCTGATTTTAAATGAATGTAAATGATTGTTTTATATAACGGTTTTCATTAAACTCTATGAATTCACTCGGCATTCGCTGATATGATTTTTGCATGTTTTCTATCTCAGGTGCTTGAAGGTAATCCAGATGGAGATCGACTCTGATGGCCCACACTTAATATTAAAAATGTTCATTCGATCTGTGTTTTGTAAACTTAATGACCTGTATAATTTGGGACCTGTTGTACACTTTTAAACCTTTTTATCGAATGAATGTTTGTTAAACCTTGTACAACCATTTTTATGTGTTGTCTATGATTGGAGTTATTGTGCTATCCCGTAACACTCTGAAAGACCCTTCCGCTGTACCGATACGAAAAATGAGAGTGTTACAATAAAAGCTCGATATGAACAACACTTAATTTCCAATCCTATAGCTCTGATACACGGGCTTTCGTATGGGTTCATAATTAATCTCGGAATCTCCTCGAATTGATCATGGTTCAAAGTGGAATGATTGTTCTTGGTTACAAATAGGGGTTGGTTTTAGTTAACTGATTTAAATTAAAAGCAAGTATGAAAATGTCGTTGAGTGAAATTAAAGTGTTTTAAATATTAAACCTAAAGCTATTTTAGAACTTTATGTAAAAACTTTAAAACTTAAAAACATGTCCTATCGGAATATTGCAAGCCATTTCTGTCGGAATGCATCAAATTCATAAGCATCGGAATACATCTAAAACAAACCATCAGAATGTCAATGTTAGTTACCATCGGAATAATCCAAATCAAAGTTGTCGCAATGATGTCTATCGGAATGATGTCTGTCGGAATGTAAGCTATTGGAAAGTTCAGATCGGAATATCATAAATACTTTTGTCGCAATGCACTACTATCGGAATGTGGTAAATTAAAAATGGCCAGAGTTTCGACTTAAAAAGGACCTTAGTCCCGTCGGAATGTGCGATCGCAATGAGCGATCGCAATCCCAGATCGGAAAAAGGGGTAAGTACAATCGATCGTAAAGTAGAACCACACTTGGGTTATAGCGATACAAAGCAAGAAATCCGTCGGAATGTGTATAAACCCTGATATTGCAATGAAATACAAAATCAATCCGAAAATGGTGACAACCTTAGAACTTAATAAGCACAATCAATAAGCTATTTTACCTGCAACTTAAACACTTCAAAAAGCTTAAATTTTACAAAACCTTGATGAAATCCGAAAATCAATAAGCTAAAACAAGAAATAAGCTAATAAGCATAGAGAGCCTATAGCTTATACTTGTATGAGCTTAAAAAGGAACAAGAAAGAGTAACCTTTAATCATGAATCATCCAATCATCCAAACCGTATGAAATGAAACAATCGGATCAAAGATTAAAGTAAACTAACAAATGTAGAAGGAGATTAAAGAACTTAAAAGCTTAACTTGAACTAGATTAATGAAATCCCAAAATACAAAAATTAAAGAAAGCTTAAATTTAAAAGATGAAAACAAAGAAAACTTTAGTGAGAGAAAGTTGGGAACTTTCTCTCCCTAACACTAGAGAAATGAAAAATGAAAAAACTCCCTCAAGTTGTGAAGTGTAGGCCTATTTATAGGCGTATGCTTTGTGGGCTTGTGAATGGGCTTCTCTTCTTCTTTCGTCTTTAGTCTTTACGTTTCTTTAATTAAACATTTCCGACTTTGGATTTTGAGAAATGTCGGTGAATGATTCCAACTCGTCCTATAATCATTTGTTTAATAGACTCAAGTTCTTCGACATATATGAATCTTCCATCTTTGGCTCTATTCTTCGATAAATCTTTAAATAGGCACAATGACTTCAAAATCTTTTGCATCTCTTGGACAATAGACTTCGTCTTGAGTCTTTTTCTTCGATAAAACCCGTGCAATCCCATGTTTTCTTCAATATTCATCCGGTTGACTCTGAAAACACAAAAAACACAAAAACCACGCATAATTCCAAACAAATGATATTAAATATGTGTTTTTGTCTTGTTTTAGCCAGAAATAAGTGGTAAAAGGATGGGTCTTTTCACACCTATCAAATCCCCTACACTTAACCATTGCCATGCCCTCATGCAATGCTTAGTGATAAAGCAAATTTACATTTTTCTCATAATCAATCAACCTTGGCCTTATTAACATACTACTAAACAAAAATGAAAGCACTAAGAGAAATTAAAACTTTAAAGCAAACAAAAGGATAGAAAACCATTTTCACTTGAAAATAGCTATATGGAAATAACTTGCAAAGAGATCAAGGACTTACATTAGGGCTTTGGTGCTGCGAAGATTTATCACCCTCAAGTTTCACGTTCCCTAAACTAAGCTTAAAAACGAGATCATTGTTATTATAAGTTAGCAAATCAAACACTTACACACATGGCTTAATTAAATGCTTAAACTCCCTTATTCCTTGTTGTATCTCTTATACTTTATTTTTGTCTTAGAATGATCATGAAGATGCATTTTTGGACTCATTTCGATAGTTTATTTAGGCTGAAAGCAGAGTAGGACGATTTGATCAATAGTTAGCTAAAGGACAAAATCTCTCAAAACTGCTTCTCGGGATATCAAAAAGTTCATATCTTGGCATAACTCGGTTCACGATTTGAGACCTTTCTCGGGCCGATATTTGGCATGTACTTCATACTTCATATCTTGAGAGACGTGCTTGAGATAATGGTCTTCTCATCGTTATAGAGTTTCTTCACTTGGAGACTTTTGAGGGGTACTCCAACTTTGTTGACCACGACTTCATGATTATTTCTTCAATCTCTAATCGGGATTTTGAGATACAACGATCCGCCTCCTTTTCGGACTTGGATCTATTTATCCTCATACCTTGTTAGGGTCTTTTCGGATAGACTTCTCCATGATCTTTATGGGAGTTGATTGCTTTTCGTCGTGAGTCTTGATCCTTCATATTGATTTTGGGAATAATGCTTTTCACATCACCTTGGATCTTTAGCAATAAGATTGAATCCTCATGCCTTGTTAGGGCCTTTTCGGACTCGCCAATCTTCGCGCCCCGCTTCATAAGTTATGCCTTGGCTATGAACTCTTATCATTACCGAGCAACTTTTAAACGATCTTGGGCTAGAAGCTAAGTAACTTTTCAAATCTTACGACCTTACTTATTGCAGATAAATTATTAGCAAGTGATGGGAGAATAGGCACATAATTACACCAAGTGAGCTTGTGCAAGAATACCGACTTATAATTGACTCTATCATTTCTCGTTCTCCATAATTTAAAATCTCAATTAATGAGACTCATGGATGCTTAGCCTAATAAACCAATTAAGGTCTACATGGTTAAGGATACTAGCTAGAATAAACTTGGATAAGTCTATTCGGGTTGAGTCAAAATAATCGCAACGGGCCTAATATGTCAAAGATTTCAAAACTAGCTAAACCACTTTATTAATATTTTTGACTTTATTGCGGGATATATACATTTGAAAGCAATGATAAAAATTCAAAAATTACGACTAACAGGCCAATAGTTAATCAAAAATTTGAAAAATGTTGAAAAAGATGATTTTCCGGTTAAATGAAGGCATTTTCATGGAAAAGTCCACTTAAAATATTTGATAGAAGTCCCCCCTACACTTAAGATAAACACTGTCCTCAATGTTTAAGCATGTGGTAAAAATCTCCCCTACACTTAGGACATTGTGCACGTTGGTTAACTCAGGTTAAGGAAGAGACGACTAAAGTGATCAATTTCAAATGTGAGTATGAAGAAAATTGAATCACAATAGTTGAGAGATAGAACCGGATTTCGGATAATACGGGTGCACGGTTCTTCAAAGATTCCAAGAGTGCACTCATCCCTATAATTACATCACCATACAAACACAAGAACCTATAGAGGTCCCCCTACACTTAGGAGGTTAAAACGAAAAGGGATAGATACTCGGGCTGCCTCCCGAGGAGCGCTTGTTTTTGATAACCGAGTCACGAGCCTGACTCGACCCAAAATTAGTTCATGGGGAATGTGGTGAGGGAAGGAATCATCTCATGAGAGATGTCCTCACCAAAGTACAACTTCACTCGTTGGACATTCACCTTAAAATTAGGTCCATTAGGTTGAGCGAGCTCGAGAGTAACATATGGAAAAATTTGGGCAATGGTGAATGGGCCGGACCAACGAGATTTCAGCTTGCCCGAAAAGATTTTCAACCGAGAGTTAAAAAGTAAAACTTTGTCTCCAACTTGGAACTCTCGGTTTTTAACCTTAGAGTCGTGAATGAGCTTAGTCTTTTCCTTATAGATCAAAGAATTTTCATAAGCCTCATTACGGAGTTCATTGAGCTCATTGAGTTGGATCTTGTGTAGGTCACCGACTTTGTTGATATCAAAATTAGCCCACTTCAAGGCCCAGTAATCCTTGTGCTCCAACTCAATGGGGAGGTGGCATGCTTTCCGGTACACGAGACGATATGGTGTATAACCAATCGGAGTCTTGTATGCGGTACGAAAAGCCCACAGAGCATCATCAAGTTTATCGGCCTATGAAGCACGATGCTCTCCCACGGTTCTTACAAGAATTCGCTTTAAGCCTCGGTTAGAGATTTCAGCCTGGCCATTAGTTTGTGGGTGGTATGCGGTGGAAAGGAGATGATTTACACCATACTTAGCCATGACTCTTGCGAATTGGTCATTGCAAAAATGAGTCCCGCGATCACTAATAATGGCACGAGGCACACCGAATCTAGCGAATAGCGATTTCAAAAAGTTACAAACCACCCTTGCGTCATTAGTAGGTAAAGATTTGGCTTCAACCCACTTTGAAACGTAGTCAACGGCTACAAGGATGTATTTGTTTCCTTTAGAGGAAGGGAATGGCCCCATAAAGTCGATACCCCAAACATCAAAGATTTCACATTCTTGAATGAAATTCTGAGGCATCTCGTCTTTATGTGTGATCTTTCCTTGTTTTTGGCAAGCATCACAACGTTTAACCATCTCGTGAGCATCACAATAAATGGTGGGCCAATAAAATCCCGAGTCAAACACTTTTTTGGCGGTGTAGTTGGGACCAAAGTGACCACCGGTGGGTCCTTTGTGGCAAGCGTCAAGGATTTCTAAAGCTGTCGGTCCATCAACACATCAGCGAATAATAAAATCAGCACATTGTTTGAATCGGTACGGGTCATCCCAAAAGTAAGTCTTAATGTCTTTGAAGAACTTCTTCTTTTGTTGGGATGTTAACCCGTCAACGAGAATTCCACCCGCCAAGTAGTTTGCAATGTCCGCAAACCACGGGGCTTCATCAGAATTCGAGTTGATAGACATTAAGGTCTCCAGAGGAAAAGAGTCATTGATCTCTTTGTTTGGATGATCCCCTTGGTAAGGATCCTCAAGTCTACTGAGATGATCCGCGGCTAGATTTTCCGCTCCCTTCTTATCACGAATTTCGATTTTAAATTCTTGGAGTAGCAAAACCCAGCGAAGAAGTCTTGGTTTAGAATCTTGTTTAGTCAACAAGTACTTCAACGCGGAATGATCGGTGTAAACGATTGTGGTGGAAAGGACAAGATAGGGGCGGAACTTTTCAAAAGCATAGACAACAGCTAAAAGCTCTTTTTCGGTTTTCGTGTAATGCAATTGAGCCCCCATCATTGTCTTGCTAGCGTAATGGATCGGTTGGAAGTGTTTGTTCACTCTTTGGCCCAAAACCGCTCCAATAGCAAAATCACCAGCATCGCACATCAACTCAAAGGGAAGCTCCCAATTAGGGGTAACCAAGACGGGCGCCTTAGTAAGCTTATCCTTAAGCGAGTTGAAGTCTTCAATACACTCGTTGGAAAAGATAAAAGGAGTATCTTTCTCCAAGAGGTGGGTCATCGGGCGAGCGATTTTAGAAAAATCTTTGATAAAGCGACGGTAGAAGCCCGCATGACCGAGGAAACTTCTCACACCCTTCACGGTTGAAGGTGGAGGCAACTTAGCGATAACATCGACTTTAGCACGGTCCACTTCAAGACCGGCTTTGGAGATCTTGTGTCCTAGCACGATGCCCTCTTTTACCATGAAATGGCATTTTTCCCAATTAAGAACAAGGCGAGTGTCTTCACACCGCTTAAGCATACGTTCTAAATTGGCAAGGCAAGCAGAGAATGAATCTCCATAAACCGAGAAATCATCCATGAATACTTCCATAGTTTCTTCAACCATGTCATGGAATATCGCCATCATACACCTTTGGAACGTCCCAGGAGCATTGCATAAACCAAAAGGCATATGTTTGTAAGAAAATGTTCCATAAGGACAAGTGAATGTGGTCTTTTCTTGGTCCTTTGGATCGATGGGAATTTGAAAATACCCGGAGAAACCGTCTAAGAAGCAGTAATTGTCATTACCCGCTAGACGCTCGAGCATTTGATCCATGAAAGGAAGAGGAAAGTGATCTTTTCTCGTGGCATCATTGATTTTGCGATAATCGATACAAACTCTCCACCCAGTAACGAGACAAGTGGGAATCAACTCGTTGTGTTCATTGGGAACAACGGTTATTCCGCCCTTCTTGGGCACACAATGGACGGGACTTACCCATGGCGAATCCGAAATAGGGTAAATCAAGCCGGCATCTAGAAGTTTGATAACCTCTTGTTTGATGACATCATGAATGCGAGGATTAACCCTTCTTTGGCTCTGGATTGCGGGTTTAAAGTCATCTTCCATGAGAATCTTGTGAGTACAAAAGTTCGGATCAATTCTGCGGATATCAGAAATTTTCCAAGCAATTGCCTTCTTATGATCTTTAAGCACGGCGATGAGGCGAGATTTCTCTTCTTCTTTCAAGTCCTTCGCGATGATGACGGGCGACTTCTTCTTATCTTCAAGGAACACGTACTCGAGATGGGGCGGCAACTCCTTAAGTTCTAAATCCGGAGGATTTTCGATGGGAGGCGTATTCAAAGTCGGAGCATCGATAACAATAACCATGGGAGATGGTGGAGAAATATTGTCTTCTTTAAGAATGTTCTCAATAAGGCGAAGATCTTCATCCCAATCGGTGGGAGAATCGTCATGTTCTAAGTTCACATCTCCCATGGTGGCTTCCAAATCTTTCCAAAGGAAATCACTTTCTCCAAATAGAGATAGTGATGAATAAATAGAGGAAATGGTCTCAACATTGGGAAGAGAGGTAGGAATACTTTTACAAGCATCTTTGAAGTGTTCTTCACAAGCCTCATCAAGAACGTCAATACAATTAACACTCTCGTATGAATAAGGTTGTTTAGAAAGCTTTCCCATGTTGAAGACGATTTTATCGTCACCCACTCTCATGATAAGCTCACCGGCTTCAAAATCGATGAGAGTGCGACCGGTCCTCAAGAATGGACGTTAAACAATTAATGGCACACGAGGGTCCATGTCGTAGTCAACGACAACGAAATCGGCAGGAAAAGTGAATTTGTCAATTCCGACAAAGACGTCTTCGGCTATCCCCACTGGATAAGCAACCGTACTGTTAGCTAATTCCAAAGTCATTTTGGTGGGGACTAGCTCGGGGAGAGATAATTGCTTCCAAACGCTTAGAGGCATTAAATTAATACTGGCACCTAGATCGCCTAGGGCCATGCAATTCTCTACTCCCGAGAAGTTGCAAGGGATTAAGAAGCGACCCGGATCACCAAGCTTGGTTGGTAATTCACTTAAGAGCACTGCAGAGCAATTCTCATTAAGTTGGGTGTTAGCAATATCAAGAAGCTTCTCCTTGTCGCTAAGAAGATCTTTGAACATTTTCGCATATTTGGGCATGTGAGCGAGAGCCTCAGCGAAGGAGATGTTGAAATTCAATTGTTTAAACATTTTAAGGAAGTTCGAAACCTGAATATCGTCCTTGCTTTTGAGCTTCTCTTTCCTCAACCTTGAAGGATAAGGTATATCGGAAGAAGAGGAAGGCTTTGGGAGAATATGATCACTCACATCCTTGGGTGGAGGAGGGGTAGAAGTAAGAGGTGGAGAAATTGGGGAAATAGAAGGATTAGGAATAGCATCAGGTGACTCGTTTTCCTTAGTCACAATCATCGGTGGAGGTATAGAAAGCTCGGGTTCCTTGGTACCTTTGCCACTGCGAGTGGTGATTGCTTTCATCTCCCCTCTTGGATTCGCAACGGTGTTACTCGGAAGAGTACCCGAAGAAGAGGGTTGATTACCTTGGAAGAAACCAGCCATCATGTTCCTTAAGTCATTCGTTTGACTTGCCAAAGTGTTTCTCATATCAGCTCTCAGATCGTTTCCTTGTTTCACCATGTCTGCTTTCAAGTTGAGCACTTCCCGCTGGAGATTTTCCACAATCACATCATTGGTCCTCATGTAGGTTTCAACATCTTGATGCAATGCGGTGGGTTGGTTGGGAGGAGGAGCATGGTATGCGGGTGGTTGATAAGCAGGTTGTTGGTAAACTTGGTTGTTTCTTTAAGGTGGATATGGTTTTTTGTGAGGTGGTATGTATGGTGCACGAGGTTGTTGTTGTTGTTGAGGAGGGCGATTGAGGTTTTGTTGTTGGTTTGGGTTGTTAGGAGGAAAACCGGAAGCAAGTTGCGGTCACCTTGAGGACGAGCTTGATAAGCGGCCGGAGGATAGGTACCGTATGCAGCATTCACATTCTCAAAAGGATAGTCTTGGGTGGCGGTACAAGTGGTGTAAGAGTGAGGACCCCCGCATATTTCACATGGTTGGCTAACAGTATTGACTTGAGAGTTTTTAGCATTGATGTTGTTGGTGTTGTTAGCGGTGTGGGCAACAAGCGATTCAAGAAGCGTACTAATTTTGTCAAGTCGCTTGTCGCTGTCACTAGTACAAGCACTAGCGGCATTGGTCCGAACACTCTTGGTTTGCACACGAGACTTATTCTCAATGATATCCCAATCAGCATTGGAAGTCTTAACCAAAATATTACCCCCCGAGGCACTGTTTAGTGAATCTTGGTCATTCATGCTTAAACCATTATAAAAAGTATTAATTTGGTGCACTTTGGTAAAACCATGTTGTGGGCACTTTCTTAAAAGGTCTTTAAAACGGTCCCAAGATTCACTAAAAGACTCATCGTACTTTTGTTCAAAATTAATGATTTCATTTCGCAAAGAGGTAGTACGAGAGGGTGGGAAAAAGTAGTTTATAAACTTGGTCTCTAAATCCGTCCACGTCAGAATACTTTGTGGCGGTTCCTTTGCAAGCCAATGCCGGGCTTGTCCCTCTAAGGAGAAAGGAAAAAGTTGTAAACAGATTACCTCTTGTGGAACACCATTGAATTTGACCGTATTCGTTAGTTGCAAGAACCTTTTGATGTGGTCATGTGGATCATCAATGGTACGCCCCAAGAATGGTTGAGCAGAGACCATCTGGATAAAGCCGGATTTGAACTTAAAGTTGTTGGCTGCAATCGCGGGTATGACAATTGGATCATTGTTGCCCTCCACATGTGCTTGTAACAGTTCAATCATAGGGCGATTGTTCGGTAAAGGTTCATTGTTGTTGTTATTATTGTTGTTAAGAGGTGGGTTGTTATTGTTGTTATTGTTTTGAGGTGGGTTATTGTTGTTGTTGTGTACACCGGCCATGTCAAAGTCTTCGAGAGGCTCGGGCTCTTGATAAGACGTTGATCGTGTACGCATGCACCTGCAAAAGAACTAACAAAGCACATAAGAAATATTTTTGGTTTTTATGGTTTTTAAATTTTTTTGTATTTTTGAAAATTTTATATTTTGTAGGGTTTTTGAAAGTTTTTATGAAAAAGTAACGTTCACGGTGAACGGATCCCAAAATCCAAGTTCTCACAAAAAACTGTTAATCTTAACGAGAAGAGCCGGCAGCGGCGCCATTTGATACACGGGCTTTCGTATGGGTTCAGAATTAATCTCGGAATCTCCTCGAATTGATCACGGTTCAAAGTGGAATGATTGTTCTTGGTTACAAATAGGGGTTGGTTTTGGTTAACTGATTTAAATTAAAAGCAAGTATGAAAAAGTCGTTGAGTGAAATTAAAGTGTTTTAAATATTAAACCTAAAGCTATTTTAGAACTTTATGTAAAAACTTTAAAACTTAAAAACATGTCCTATCGGAATATTGCAAGCCATTTCTGTCGGAATGCATCAAAGTCATAAGCATCGGAATACATCTAAAACAAACCATCAGAATGTCAATGTTAGTTACCATCGGAATAATCCAAATCAAAGTTTTCGCAATGATGTCTATCGGAATGATGTCTGTCGGAATGTAAGCTATTGGAAAGTTCAGATCGGAATATCATAAATACTTCTGTCGCAATGCACTACTATCGGAATGTGGTAAATTAAAATTGGCCAGAGTTTCGACTTAAAAAGGACCTTAGTCCCGTCGGAATGTGTGATCGCAATGAGCGATCGCAATCCCAGATGGAATAAGGGGTAAGTACAATCGATCGCAAAGTAGAACCACACTTGGGTTATTGCGATACAAAGCAGGAAATCCGTCGGAATGTGTATAAACCCTGATATTGCGATGAAATACAAAATCAATCCGAAAATGGTGACAACCTTAGAACTTAATAAGCACAATCAATAAGCTATTTTACCCGTAACTTAAACACTTCAAAAAGCTTAAATTTGACAACTTTAGAAAACGTAAAATCATAAACTTTATAAACGAAACTTTTGAATGACAAAAACCTTTATGAAATCCGAAAACCAATAAGCTAAAACAAGAAATAAGCCAATAAGCATAGAGAGCCTATAGCTTATACGTGTATGAGCTTAAAAAGAAACAAGAAAGAGTAACCTTTAATCACGACTCATCCAATCATCCAAACCGTATGAAATGAAACAATCGGATCAAAGATTAAAGTAAACTAAGAAATGTAGAAGGAGATTAAAGAACTTAAAAGCTTAACTTGAATTAGATTAATGAAATCCAAAATACAATAATTAAAGAAAGCTTAAATTTAAAAGATGAAAACAAAGAAAAATTTAGTGAGAGAAAGTTGGGAACTTTCTCTCCCTAAAACTTAAGAAATGAAAAATGAAAAAACTCCCTCAAGTTGTGAAGTGTAGGCCTATTTATAGGCGTATGCTTTGTGGGCTTGTGAATGGGCTTCTCTTCTTCATTCGTCTTTAGTCTTTACGTTTCTTTAATTAAACATTTCCGACTTTGGATTTTGAGAAATGTCGGTAAATGTTTCCAACTCGTCCTATAATCATTTGTTTAATAGACTCGAGTTCTTCGACATATATGAATCTTCCATCTTTGGCTCTATTCTTCGATAAATCTTTAAATAGGCACAATGACTTCAAAATCTTTTGCATCTCTTGGACAATAGACTTCGTCTTGAGTCTTTTTCTTCGATAAAACCCGTGCAATCCCATGTTTTCTTCAATATTCATCCGGTTGACTCTGAAAACATAATAAACACAAAAACCACGCATAATTCCAAACAAATGATACTAAATACGTGTTTTGGTCTTGTTTTAGCCAGAAATAAGTGGTAAAAGGATGGGTGTTTTCACACCTATCAAGCTCTTACAACAATAGTTATCAAATGAGTCACTAGTATGAAATGACTCACACATTCAATTAGACTTCTCGGAAAGGTACTAGTGGCATAAGGCTTTTGAGTAAAGGCTCCAATGACAGCCTCAAGTGCAACATTCACCTTTTCGATTTCAAATTTAAGAATTGGGTGACAGCGAATCAGATGACACCTTTCTAGGTGGTAACGTTTTGTCAAATTCCACTCTATAAGGAAAGATCGTCATGACATCGATATCAGATTTAATCTCGCCAATTCTTCTTCAAGATCACAATCAACTAATATCAACATTTTTACGAATATCAACCATTTTGTTGGGATCATAAATATCCACAACTTGGTTAGATCTGGAATAGCTAGAATTCCTACGGGAATAGCTTCGATTAATTTGCTAGGGGAGTTAGGGTTCCTTGTGACAATCTACGTCGTATAAATACCTCATATAAGTATTAAAATAATCATCAAACAATCATGTAATAAAATGACAACATATATATATAATCCAAGTTATATATATGTTAAAATAATACTTCTCAGTCTGGCCTTGTCGGTAACCCGAGAATTCTTCGGCACCGTTATATTCAAAAGATTTCTAGACATTTTGAGAAAAATGTTTATAGTTAAAAGATTTTGAAATGTTTTATTCAAAACCTTAGTTTTAAAAATCTTTCGCTCTCTATAACGAGAGCTCTGGTACCAAACTGTAACACCCCCAATATTTATATGTTGGTGTTACGGGATAGCACATTACTCAAATCATAGACAAGGCTTAAAAATCGTGTCGTTTAATAATAAAGCATTTTCCATTCATGTATATCAAATTTACATAGGTCCCAAGTCATAATATTTCATACAATTTTACAAAACATTTGAATGGAAATTGTTATTAAAGTGCGGGCCATAAATTCTTGTCGTCTTCCCGAGAATTACCTTCAAGTACCTGAGATAAAACATGTTAAAAGAAAAGGTCAGCGAAACGGCGAGTGAATTCATAGAGTTTAATGAAATCCATTAATATATCATCGGTATAAAATTATTACCGAAAATCATTTTGTACAATTCTTTGTCGTAGGCCATAAAATAAGCCAAAAACATTTTATACAAATGTTTGTGGTAAATCATACTATAGGCTTTTGCCTTCAAAACCATTATACGAACCAATGTCGTAAAAACATCATACAGTATGTTTTATAACGTTGTATAGAGTTAAATAAAAACCGTTATATGGATATGGTTATGTAAAACAAAAACACGAAGATAATATCAATATTAAGACCCCGTATTGCTAGTCAGGCTATATATTGTAATTCAATGCGTATAGCAGTATTTTCGTTATTGGATTATTATAAGACGCATGACATTGCTACCTTACTAAAACAAACAACGGGTAGCTAACCTGAAACTCATTTGCCCATCTAAAACAGCATGTCGTCATAATATTCACGCTTATATAAATCTTCTCATACATAAATTTGCTTACCAATCAATGTGGCACGACGAGGATCAATCGTCAATGCGCGAACTGGGGTGATCTTCCCCAAATACTATTATTATATGCATAAGCGTCTACCAAAGTGACCACCGGTGGGTCCTTTGTGGCAAGCGTCAAGGATTTCTAAAGCTGTCGGTCCATCAACACATCGGCGAATAATAAAATCAGCACATTGTTTGAATCGGTACGGGTCATCCCAAAAGTAAGTCTTAATGTCTTTGAAGAACTTCTTCTTTTGTTGGGATGTTAACCCGTCAACGAGAATTCCACCCGCCAAGTAGTTTGCAATGTTCGCAAACCACGGGGTTTCATCAGAATTCGAGTTGATAGACATTAAGGTCTCCAGGGGAAAAGAGTCATTGATCTCTTTGTTTTGATGATCCCCTTGGTAAGGATCCTCAAGTCTACTGAGATGATCCGCGGCTAGGTTTTCCGCTCCCTTCTTATCACGAATTTCGATTTTAAATTCTTGGAGTAGCAAAACCCAGCGAAGAAGTCTTGGTTTAGAATCTTGTTTAGTCAACAAGTACTTCAACGCGGAATTATCGGTGTAAATGATTGTGGTGGAAAGGACAAGATAGGGGCGGAACTTTTCAAAAGCATAGACAACAGCTAAAAGCTCTTTTTCGGTTTTCGTGTAATGCAATTGAGCCCCCGTCATTGTCTTGCTAGCGTAATGGATCGGTTGGAAGTGTTTGTTCACTCTTTGGCCCAAAACCGCTCCAATAGCAAAATCACTAGCATCGCACATCAACTCAAAGGGAAGCTCCCAATTAGGGGTAACCAAGACGGGTGCCTTAGTAAGCTTATCCTTAAGCGAGTTGAAGGCTTCAATACACTCGTTGGAAAAGATAAAAGGAGTATCTTTCTCCAAGAGGTGGGTCATCGGGCGAGCGATTTTAGAAAAATCTTTGATAAAGCGACGGTAGAAGCCCGCATGACCGAGGAAACTTCTCACACCCTTCACGGTTGAAGGTGGAGGCAACTTAGCGATAACATCGACTTTAGCACGGTCCACTTCAAGACCGGCTTTGGAGATCTTGTGTCCTAGCACGATGCCCTCTTTTACCATGAAATGACATTTTTCCCAATTAAGAACAAGGCGAGTGTCTTCACACCGCTTAAGCATACGTTCTAAATTGGCAAGGCAAGCAGAGAATGAATCGCCATAAACCGAGAAATCATCCATGAATACTTCCATAGTTTCTTCAACCATGTCATGGAATATCGCCATCATACACCTTTGGAACGTCCCAGGAGCATTGCATAAACCAAAAGGCATACGTTTGTAAGAAAATGTTCCATAAGGACAAGTGAATGTGGTCTTTTCTTGGTCCTTTGGATCGATGGGAATTTGAAAATACCCGGAGAAACCGTCTAAGAAGCAGTAATTGTCATTACCCGCTAGACGCTCGAGCATTTGATCCATGAAAGGAAGAGGAAAGTGATCTTTTCTCGTGGCATCATTGATTTTGCGATAATCGATACAAACTCTCCACCCAGTAACGATACAAGTGGGAATCAACTCGTTGTGTTCATTGGGAACAACGGTTATTCCGCCCTTCTTGGGCACACAATGGACGGGACTTACCCATGGCGAATCCGAAATAGGGTAAATCAAGCCGGCATCTAGAAGTTTGATAACCTCTTGTTTGATGAAATCATGAATGCGAGGACTAACCCTTCTTTGGCTCTGGATTGCGGGTTTAAAGTCATCTTCTATGAGAATCTTGTGAGTACAAAAGTTCGGATCAATTCTGCGGATATCGGAAATTTTCCAAGCAATTGCCTTCTTATGATCTTTAAGCACGGCGATGAGGCGAGATTTCTCTTCTTCTTTCAAGTCCTTCGCGATGATGACGGGCGACTTCTTCTTATCTTCAAGGAACACGTACTCGAGATGGGGCGGCAACTCCTTAAGTTCTAAATCCGGAGGATTTTCGATGGGAGGCGTATTCAAAGTCGGAGCATCGATAGCAATAACCGTGGGAGATGGTGGAGAAATATTGTCTTCTTTAAGAATGTTCTCAATAAGGCGAAGATCTTCATCCCAATCGGTGGGAGAATCGTCATGTTCTAAGTTCGCATCTCCCATGGTGGCTTCCAAATCTTTCCAAAGGAAATCACTTTCTCCAAATAGAGATAGTGATGAATCAATAGAGGAAACGGTCTCGACATTGGGAAGAGAGGTAGGAATACTTTTACAAGCATCTTTGAAGTGTTCTTCACAAGCCTCATCAAGAACGTCAATACAATTAACACTCTCGTATGAATAAGGCTGTTTAGAAAGCTTTCCCATGTTGAAGACGATTTTATCGTCACCCACTCTCATGATAAGCTCACCGGCTTCAACATCGATGAGAGTGTGACCGGTCCTCAAGAATGGACGTCCAACAATTAATGGCACACGAGGGTCCATGTCGTAGTCAACGACAACGAAATCGGCAGGAAAAGTGAATTTGTCGACTCCGACAAAGACGTCTTCGGCTATCCCACTGGATAAGCAACCGTACTGTTAGCTAATTCCAAAGTCATTTTGGTAGGGACTAGCTCGGGGAGAGATAATTGCTTCCAAACGCTTAGAGGCATTAAATTAATACTGGCACCTAGATCGGCTAGGGCCATGCAATTCTCTACTCCCGAGAAGTTGCAAGGGATTAAGAAGCGACCCGGATCACCAAGCTTGGTTGGTAATTTACTTAAGAGCACTGCAGAGCAATTCTCATTAAGTTGGGTGTTAGCAATATCAAGAAGCTTCTCCTTGTCGCTAAGAAGATCTTTGAACATTTTCGCATATTTGGGCATGTGAGCGAGAGCCTCAGCGAAGGAGATGTTGAAATTCAATTGTTTAAACATTTTAAGGAAGTTCGAAACCTGAATATCGTCCTTGCTTTTGAGCTTCTGTTTCCTCAACCTTGAAGGATAAGGTATATCGGAAGAAGAGGAAGGCTTTTGGAGAATATGATCACTCACATCCTTGGGTGGAGGAGGGGTAGAAGTAAGAGGTGGAGAAATTGGGGAAGTAGAAGGATGAGGAATAGCATCAGGTGACTCGTTTTCCTTAGTCACAATCACCGGTGGAGGTATAGAAAGCTCGGGTTCCTTGGTACCTTTGCCACTGCGAGTGGTGATTGCTTTCATCTCCCCTCTTGGATTCGCAACGGTGTTACTCGGAAGAGTACCCGAAGAAGAGGGTTGATTACCTTGGAAGAAACCAGCCATCATGTTCCTTAAGTCATTCGTTTGACTTGCCAAAGTGTTTCTCATATCAGCTCTCAGATCGTTTCCTTGTTTCACCATGTCTGCTTTCAAGTTGAGCACTTCCCGCTGGAGATTTTCCACAATCACATCATTGGTCCTCATGTAGGTTTCAACATCTTGATGCAATGCGGTGGGTTGGTTGGGAGGAGGAGCATGATATGCGGGTGGTTGATAAGCAGGTTGTTAGTAAACTTGGTTGTTTCTTTGAGGTGGATATGGTTGTTTGTGAGGTGGTATGTATGGTGCACGAGGTTGTTGTTGTTGTTGAGGAGGGCGATTGAGGTTTTGTTGTTGGTTTGGGTTGTTAGGAGGAAAACCGGAAGCAAGTTGCGGTCACCTTGAGGACGAGCTTGATAAGCGGCCGGAGGATAGGTACCGTATGCAGCATTCACATTCTCAAAAGGATAGTCTTGGGTGGCGGTACAAGTGGTGTAAGAGTATGGACCCCCGCATATTTCACATGGTTGGCTAACAGTATTTACTTGAGCGTTTTTAGCATTGATGTTGTTGGTGTTGTTAGCGGTGTGGGCAACAAGCGATTCAAGAAGCGTAGTAATTTTGTCAAGTCACTTGTCGTTGTCACTAGTACTAGCACTAGCGGCATTGGTCCGAACACTCTTGGTTTGCACACGAGACTTATTCTCAATGATATCCCAAGCAGCATTGGAAGTCTTAACCAAAATGTTACCCCCCGAGGCACTGTTTAGTGAATCTTGGTCATTCATGCTTAAACCATTATAAAAAGTATTAATTTGGTGCACTTTGGTAAAACCATGTTGTGGGCACTTTCTTAAAAGGTCTTTAAAACGGTCCCAAGATTCACTAAAAGACTCATCGTACTTTTGTTCAAAATTAATGATTTCATTTCGCAAAGCGGTAGTACGAGAGGGTGGGAAAAAGTAGTTTATAAACTTGGTCTCTAAATCCGTCCACGTCAGAATACTTTGTGGCGGTTCCTTTGCAAGCCAATGCCGGGCTTGTCCCTCTAAGGAGAAAGGAAAAAGTTTAAACGGATTACCTCTTGTGGAACACCATTGAATTTGACCGTATTCGTTAGTTGCAAGAACCTTTTGATGTGGTCATGTGGATCATCAATGGTACGCCCCAAGAATGGTTGAGCAGAGACCATCTAGATAAAGCCGGATTTGAACTCAAAGTTGTTGGCTGCAATCGCGGGTATGACAATTGGATCATTGTTGCCCTCCACATGTGCTTGTAAATGTTCAATCATAGGGCGATTGTCCGGTAAAGGTTCATTGTTGTTGTTATTATTGTTGTTTAGAGGTGGGTTGTTATTGTTGTTATTGTTTTGAGGTGGGTTATTGTTGTTGTTGTGTACACCGGCCATGTCTAAGTCTTCGAGAGGCTCGGGATCTTGATAAGACGTTGATCGTGTACGCATGCACCTGCAAAAGAACTAACAAAGCACACAAGAAATATTTTTGGTTTTTATGGTTTTTTAATTTTTTTGCATTTTTGAAAATTTTATATTTTGTAGGGTTTTTGAAAGTTTTTATGAAAAAGTAACGTTCACGGTGAACGGATCCCAAAATCCAAGTTCTCACAAAAAAACTGTTAATCTTAACGGGAAGAGCCGGCAGCGGCGCCATTTGATACACGGGCTTTCGTATGGGTTCAGAATTAATCTCGGAATCTCCTCGAATTGATCACGGTTCAAAGTGGAATGATTGTTCTTGGTTACAAATAGGGGTTGGTTTTGGTTAACTGATTTAAATTAAAAGCAAGTATGAAAAAGTCGTTGACTGAAATTAAAGTGTTTTAAATATTAAACCTAAAGCTATTTTAGAACTTTATGTAAAAACTTTAAAACTTAAAAACATGTCCTATCGGAATATTGCAAGCCATTTCTGTCGGAATGCATCAAAGTCATAAGCATCGGAATACATCTAAAACAAACCATCAGAATGTCAATGTTAGTTACCATCGGAATAATCCAAATCAAAGTTTTCGCAATGATGTCTATCGGAATGATGTCTGTCGGAATGTAAGCTATTGGAATGTTCAGATCGGAATATCATAAATACTTTTGTCGCAATGCACTACTATCGGAATGTGGTAAATTAAAATTGGCCAGAGTTTCGACTTAAAAAGGACCTTAGTCCCGTCGGAATGTTTGATCGCAATGAGCGATCGCAATCCCAGATCGGAATAAGGGGTAAGTACAATCGATCGCAAAGTAGAACCACACTTGGGTTATTGCGATACAAAGCAGGAAATCCGTCGGAATGTGTATAAACCCTGATATTGCGATGAAATACAAAATCAATCCGAAAATGGTGACAACCTTAGAACTTAATAAGCACAATCAATAAGCTATTTTACCCGTAACTTAAACACTTCAAAAAGCTTAAATTTGACAACTTTAGAAAACGTAAAATCATAAACTTTATAAACGAAACTTTTGAATGACTAAAACCTTGATGAAATCTGAAAACCAATAAGCTAAAACAAGAAATAAGCCAATAAGCATAGAGAGCCTATAGCTTATACGTGTATGAGCTTAAAAAGGAACAAGAAAGAGTAACCTTTAATCACGACTCATCCAATCATCCAAACCGTATGAAATGAAACAATCGGATCAAAGATTAAAGTAAACTAAGAAATGTAGAAGGAGATTAAAGAACTTAAAAGCTTAACTTGAATTAGATTAATGAAATCCAAAATACAATAATTAAAGAAATCTTAAATTTAAAAGATGAAAACAAAGAAAAATTTAGTGAGAGAAAGTTGGGAACTTTCTCTCCCTAAAACTTAAGAAATGAAAAATTAAAAAACTCCCTCAAGTTGTGAAGTGTAGGCCTATTTATAGGCGTATGCTTTGTGGGCTTGTGAATGGGCTTCTCTTCTTCTTTCGTCTTTAGTCTTTACGTTTCTTTAATTAAACGTTTCCGACTTTGGATTTTGAGAAATGTCGGTAAATGTTTCCAACTCGTCCTATAATCATTTGTTTAATAGACTCGAGTTCTTTGACATATATGAATCTTCCATCTTTGGCTCTATTCTTCGATAAATCTTTAAATTGGCACAATGACTTCAAAATCTTTTGCATCTCTTGGACAATATACTTCGTCTTGAGTCTTTTTCTTCGATAAAACCCGTGCAATCCCATGTTTTCTTCAATATTCATCCGGATGACTCTGAAAACACAATAAACACAAAAACCACACCTAATTCTAAACAAATGATACTAAATACGTGTTTTGGTCTTGTTTTAGCCAGAAATAAGTGGTAAAAGGATGGGTGTTTTCACACCTATCAAGCTCTTACAACAATAGTTATCAAATGAGTCACTAGTATGAAATGACTCACACATTCAATTAGACTTCTCAGAAAGGTACTAGTGGCATAAGTCTTTTGAGTAAAGGCTCCAATGACAGCCTCAAGTGCAACATTCACCTTTTCGATTTCAAATTTAAGAATTGGGTGACACCGAATCAGATGACACCTTTCCAGGTGGTAACGTTTTGTCAAATTCCACTCTATAAGGAAAGATCGTCATGACATCGATATCAGATTTAATCTCGCCAATTCTTCTTCAAGATCACAATCAACTAATATCAACATTTTTACGAATATCAACCATTTTGTTGGGATCATAAATATCCACAACTTGGTTAGATCTGGAATAGCTAGAATTCCTACGGGAATAGCTTCGATTAATTTGCTAGGGGAGTTAGGGTTCCTTGTGACAATCTACGTCGTATAAATACCCCATATAAGTATTAACATAATCATCAAACAATCATGTAATAAAATGACAACATATATATATAATCCAAGTTATATATATGTTAAAATAATACTTCTCAGTCTGGCCTTGTCGGTAACCCGAGAATTCTTCAGCACCGTTATATTCAAAAGATTTCTAGACATTTTGAGAAAAATGTTTATAGTTAAAAGATTTTGAAATGTTTTATTCAAAACCTTAGTTTTAAAAATCTTTCGCTCTCTATAACGAGAGCTCTGGTACCAAACTGTAACACCCCCAATATTTATATGTTGGTGTTACGGGATAGCACATTACTCAAATCATAGACAAGGCTTAAAAATCGTGTCGTTTAATAATAAAGCATTTTCCATTCATGTATATCAAATTTACATAGGTCCCAAGTCATAATATTTCATACAATTTTACAAAACATTTGAATGGAAATTGTTATTAAAGTGCGGGCCATAAATTCTTGTCGTCTTCCCGAGAATTACCTTCAAGTACCTGAGATAAATCATGTTAAAAGAAAAGGTCAGCGAAACGCCGAGTGAATTCAGAGAGTTTAATGAAATCCATTAATATATCATCGGTATAAAATTATTACCGAAAATCATTTTGTACAATTCTTTGTCGTAGGCCATAAAATAAGCCAAAAACATTTTATACAAATGTTTGTGGTAAATCATACTATAGGCTTTTGCCTTCAAAACCATTATACGAACCAATGTCGTAAAAACATCATACAGTATGTTTTATAACGTTGTATAGAGTTAAATAAAAACCGTTATATGGATATGGTTATGTAAAACCAAAACACGAACATAATATCAATATTAAGACCCCGTATTGCTAGTCAGGCTATATATTGTAATTCAATGCGTATAGCAGTATTTTCGTTATTGGATTATTATAAGACGCATGACATTGCTACCTTACTAAAACAAACAACGGGTAGCTAACCTGAAACTCATTTGCCCATCTAAAACAGCATGTCGTCACAATATTCACGCTTATATAAATCTTATCATACATAAATTTGCTTACCAATCAATGTGGCACGACGAGGATCAATCGTCAATGCGCGAACTGGGGTGATCTTCCCCAAATACTATTATTATATGCATAAGCGTCTACCAAATCCCGATAGTTCACAATTCAAAATAATGGGACTTTTAGTGACATAACCTAACTATAAAATCCATTTCATTTCATACATAGGGTCATATAATCATTCATCGGGTCATATAATCATTCATCGGGTCATATAATCATTCGAGTCCAAATCAATAAACAAACAATCGGGACAACTGGTATCCTATTTTATTAAAACTAACATGTTATCTCCCTCGTGGGTTTATAAATCATTTCATTAAAACATTTAAAAGAGTGTGAGGCTATGAACTCACGTTGATTGGGAAAGGTGGTTATCGGCGATTTGGATGTACGGTACGTGCTTCAATCACGGAAACCTATATAAATAATGCGCGTCTTAGACTCTTGTCCAATGACTATATAAAAACAATGGCTATGTATATATATGATGACATTATAAGTATGATGATGATCAAGTGGGATTTTATATCTTCATACACATTATAGTGTTATGTGTTAGTCACATTTTTTACTAGTTACACTAGTTTCAATCCAATTTCATATTAAGGCCCAATAAGCCCATTAAAAGCCCATTACATTATATTAGCCCATTTTATACTTTTAATATCAGCCCTATACTCACATGTTGGGCCCAATTGGGTTAAGCCCAATGAGTAAGTCCATTAGTGTTTAGCCAAATTAGTTGGGTTAATAGTCCAATAAGGCTAATTTGGCACGTTAATGTCCATATGCTATATAGCTCGGGTTTTATCGGTTTTTACTTGTAGTATATACTTATACATCAGTATATGAGTAGTAAAAATTATACATTAGACGGGTCCGACCATCTAAGTTTTAATTGTCGAAAACGTTAATTTTCTTGGGTTTAGCTGAAAAGACGTAAAACTCATGTATATCCAAGTAAATACTTATTTATATTTAATATATAAGTTAGTGGGTTTTAGGTATACATTTTATATTATATTAACATGAGTGCTAATATTATACTATATACTTTTATTTTACAAATCTGATTATTATTTTCACTTTCATCATTTTTACCATCTCTTGAGTTCTAGAAGGAGATAGAAGCTCTTTTTTTGGTGACACAAACTACATATTATGTGATACAATTAACTCAGTTTTAGCTACTGCTCAATCTATCTCTAAATGTCCCTAACAGTCTGTCCAAAACAGACTACTCAGATTTGTACTTCAATATTGTTTTGATCATATCTCACTCATTTTAAGAATTCCATTTGTGGCCAAATCTCACATATGTACAAGTCTTATAACTTACTGTATATTAATTCATCCATTCCATTTTAACAATTTAACATAAGGTTCTTTACTGTTTTTATACAGCCAACTATTTTAAGAATGATTTAACCATTTTTACATGTAGTTTTCAATCTTTTTAGCCAAGTTTATCAACACATGATCCACACATAATATTTTTATCATCATATATCATCATATACATATATCTCAAGAAATAAAATACAATTTACATTTATAAAAATAACAAGTAAATGGGAAGGATGATCTTGTTACCACCAAGATTATGAAAGTTAAGAAGAATCAATCTCAGAAGGATGAGACTTGTCACCATTGCAAGGCAAGTGGTCACTGGAAGAGGAATTGCCCTCTTTACCTCGAAGAGTTGCGAGAAATAAAGAAGAAGTCTGAGCAGAGCGCTGCAGCTTCAAGTGCTTTATTTATGATTGAATTATTCAATTTAACATACGAATTAAATTCATGGGTATATGATATGGGATTTGGTATTAACATTTGTAATACGCTGCAGGGATTTAATCTGGAAAGGAAGCTTTCCTATGGGAAACATTTTCTGCAAGTGGGCAATGGCGCACAAGAAGTAGTTGAAGCTATAGGAACATTTAATTTAGTTTTACCTTCGGGTTTAGTACTGATTTTAGATGATTGTCATTATGCACCTACAATTGTTAGGGGTGTTATTTTCTTTTCTTGTTTGTTGAATAATGGATTCGTTCACATGATTGATAATAATGGAATTTTTGTTTGGAAAAATAGTATTTTCTATTTTAATGCAATTTTTGTGAATGGTTTGTTTGAAATAGACATGCATGATAATGAATCCAAGAATAATAATTATGTTTTAGCATGAGTAAGAAGAGAAAGTTTGACAAGAACTCTTATTATCTTTGGCATTGTAGACTTGCCCATATTGGGAAGACTCGTATACAAAATCTTCAACATGAAGGTTTTTTAATAAATATCAATGATGAATCATTTGATAAATGTGAGTCTTGTATCTGTTGAATTTTGACCAAGAAACCTTTTAATAGTAATATTGAAAGGGCTACTGATCTACTTGGTTTAATACGTACTGATGTGTGTGGACTACTTAGACATGTGTCAAGGAAAGGTGTTAGCTACTTCTTAACATTTACGGATGATTATAGCCATATGGTTATGTTTATTTACTTAAGCATAAACATGAGGTATATGAAACATTCAAAGTGTTTAAAGTAGAAGTAGAACTACAACTAGGAAAGAAGATTAAAGCCCTTCATTCTGATAGAGGTGGTACATATTTAAGTCAAGAGTTTTTAGATTATCTAAGTGAGAATGGAATTGTTCAGCATCTTACTTCTCCCTATACTCCACAACAAAATGGTGTATCCGAAATGAGAAATTGTACATTATTAGATATGGTGTGATCTATGTTTAATCTTACAACTTTACCTATATCCTTTTGGGATTATGCTTTAGAATCTGTTGTTCGCATTTTAAATATGGTTCCCACGAAGAAGGTTGATAAGACACCATATGAACTATGGCATGGAAAGAAACCATATTTGTCTTATTTAAAGGTTTGGGGTTGCGAGGCGTATGTGAAAAGTGACTCGGGAGACAAACTCCAACAACGATCTGTGAAATTTTTCTTTGTAGGATACCCTAAGGAAACTATGGGTTACTACTTTTATTATCCACCTGAGAACAAAGTGATTGTTGCTAGGTATGGAGACTTCCTTGAAAGTGATCTTGTAAATCAAGAATTTAGTGGCACAAATTATGATCTTGAAGAGAGTCATAGAGACACATTACCTTCTGAAAACACTAGCGAAATCATTCCTGTAGAACTAGAAAGTCTGGCGGTTCTATCGGAATTAGTTCCTCTGCGTAGATCCGCAAGGATTAAGAACGCAAATAGCAATATATGTCTTAATATAAAGGATGATTGTAAAACCCACATTAAAATACTATGAACAGTACACATGAACAGTGAACATATGAAAATACGATAAATTTAAAACTTTCCATTTATAATATATTTCATGTGTCACGATAATAAATAACATGTACTTATGTATGTATATTATAAATGTGTTACGTTCACGATAATTAAATTCACAATAATTAAACACGAATGATCACGAATATTTTAACTTAACAAAAGTTACGGGTTTTCCTTTTTGGGCTTAAGGGTGTCGCGGCCAAGAGCAAGAAAAGGAAGGGATTAGGCCTTTTGGCCCATGACCCATGACTAGTTATGTTTAAGGAAAAACACAGGGAAATTTTAGTCATAATTTAGGTTATAGAAAAAGTTTATCCTGCCTCCATTTTTCCTTCTTGCCGCCGACCATAGCTCACCAACAGGAACGAACCGGACGATTTTGCCACTTGATTCTTTGTTTGTATGTGTTCGTGATCATAACCTTTTATTTCACGCATTTGATATAATCAAAACCTTTTTTCTTATTAATTCTTTTATGAATTCATGACATTAATTTAATTAATCTTAAAAACGAATCAAGAAAACATGTGGGATTAATTAAAACATGATTAAATGGGGTGTTTTGGTGTTTGTTGTTCGGCCGAGACACAACCGTGACCACAAGGGGGTCTCGACTTGTTTTCATCACCACCACCGAGACAACAAGGGGTCTCGGCTTGGTCGGTTTGGGCTCGGACGAAGGCAAGGGACCCCGACCGTAGGTTGGGGTATGGTTTTGCTTGGGATTTGAGGCTAACCGAGACCACTAGGGTCTCGGTGGGTCTCGGTATAACAAGAAAAGTGGGAAATTGGTAAGAACCGGTGGGAACCAGTGATGAACCGGTGGGAACCGGCGGGAACCGAGCCGGCAGTGGCAACCGTGGCTTGGCAGTGGGAATCGAAGGCCACCAGTCGCTACCTGTCAGCCGGTCTAGCAACTGGTGGGGCTGGTTGTTTCAGCTTAAATGTTTTGGCTTATATGTGACACGGGTACGGGCTCTTGTTAATTTTAAAACACGGGTTCGGGTTTCGAGAAAGTGTTAAAAATCAGAAAATATGTTTAATTAAATTATTTCCAAGACTATTTAATTTAATTAAATGCATGACATATGTTAAATATTAAAATTAATATTTCATGTATAACCTAAGTATTTTACTTAGCTTAATTTAATTAAAACATGTATTTTTAATTAAATTCTTCTAATGTATAGTTTAATTAATTAACCAAGTTATTTAACTAATACGCTATAACCTTTAGATCATGACTTGTATTTTACTAATTAAACTTTACTTATTATTAATAATCCATCTTATTTATAATTATATAAACTTACTATTTTTGGAAACTTTCTATTTTTAGAAACTTACTATTTATGGAAACCTGCTATTTTTAGGAAGTTACTTAGTATTACAATACAAGTATTATAATATCATACTACATGAATAATAAACAACAGAATACAAGAATAACTATAGATTAACACATAAATCAGTTAAAACATGACTTAACATGAATAATAAGCTAAGAACATACAGAACCAGTAAAACACATGTGATTCAAACAAATCATACACGTTCCCATTCTTATGTAGTATTATCCGTCAAGGCGGAGTAGGTTCTTCAGCGTTTCCGTTAGCTTCTAGTGGACACAAGGTACGGATTTCCCGTCCTTCGGTAAGGACAACCTCTTCCATATTAGGATTTCCCGTATGCAGCCAACTGTTTTCCCCAGTAGTTACAAATTAAATGCTTATGTTTTATTAGTTACCTTAGCCATATACATGCATGCAAGTTTCACCTAGTTATGGAGGTACATAACCATAACACTAGAGGCACTAGTGTTGCGACTTCACCACGGCGAAGTGATAGCTCATGGAATCCCTTTCAGTTTATTTGGCCTTTATTATTATATTATCAGTGGGGCATATGGGTGCATCCTAGTTATAGTGTCAGTCAAGATTTCATGGTGAATGTGGTGTGTGCCTTGCATCCTTCACAAGGAGCTGATCCCTCCTAGCCATTACCATTTAATTAGAGGCATCCCCTCTAATTGCATGACGAGGTCACCCCTCCAAGTATTCATGCACGTTGTTGACCTCATGACCTATATTGGCTTTTGGTATATTAAACTAATACAGATTTTCATAAGTAACATAAGTTATGTTTTCAGAACTAAAACTAGTAAACATGAGTGATACAAGAAATTTTACCTAGTATGAAAAAGATTCGTTGAAGTGGTCTCTTCGAATTGACTATTGGTTTACGTGCGACTCAGTCGTCTTTTGGTGGAAAACAAATAGATTCGTCGTTGTAGTATAATTAAATTGCAAGACGTTAAAGTAAATGACGAGTAATTAAAACTAAAACTAACTAAAACGTAAATGGTGCAATATTAAAAACTTTTAAAAGTAAATTAATTAAATGAAAAAAATTAAAGCTCGACGAAAATTAAATTTGACAATGTAATAGAAATAAAAAGTTGAAAACTTAAAACAATGCAAACTTGGAAACTTAAACTAAAGAAAAAATATTAAAACAAAACCCAACCCGTCAGAATCCCGTCGGAATGCTGTCACCACAAAGCCGTCGGAATACTTATCGGAATGTAGGTATCGGAATAAGTAAGAACAATTCTATAGGAATGTTTAAACCTAGAGTCTATCGAAATGTATAAAAATCAAAACTATCAGAATACTAAAAAGAAACCATCGAAATACATTTAAAACAAAGTTGTCGGAATGTTGGCTAAAAAGGAAATCTATCGGAATATAGTAAAGATTGAAACCATCGGAATGTGGCTATAGAAAATCGGGCAGCACTTCGTTTCAATAAGACCTTAAGACCCGTCGCAATGTACGATCGCAATGATCGATCGCAACTATGATCGAAATAAGGGGGAAAGAACTGTCGGAATATCAAATCCCTAAGCCGATTGTCACGATCGGAATAATGAAAGCTGTCGGAATCCCAAGTCCCATTCCGATGGAAGTAGATACGAAATAAGCAAAACAAATAAGCTAAGACTAAAAAGCAAATACCAAACTTGATTAAACAAGAATAAGACGAATGAAATAAGCATAAATTTAAAGACTTTCAAGACACAAATTAAGCAAACTTTATAAAATAAACTTTAAAAAGATAAAACTTTTAAGAAAATTTTAAAACAAATAAGCTACATACAAAATAAGCCAATAAGATTGTCAAGCTTATAGCTTAATTCGTATAAAAACCTAGATAGAAATAAACAGATAAACTTTTTACTCAAATAAGCAATAAGATTAAGCAAAATTAATGCTTAATTCGAATTAAAAACAAATCAAAAACAAGAAAAGGAGAATAAGATGGATAATAAAAAGCTTGATTAAAGGAAAACAAAGATTCAACAACAAAATTAAAAGACTTACTTGGAATTAAAGGCAAGAAATTTAAGGTGCAAAACAAGGTAATTAAATTGACAATTAAATGACATGAAATTAAAGTGCATGAAAATGAAAATGGTGGAAGACTAGTTTGTCAAATTAGCCAACACCTCCTAATGTGTCATTAGGAGGGTATTTATAGGAGATTATGGAGGTTAGCATGTGTTGCTTCTTTTTTTCTTTTCTCTTCTTTTCGTCTTCTAAATTCTTCGACTTTTTCGACTTTGTCTCGGGATTAATTGAACTCGTCTTATAGTTTCTTCATTTATTAGACTTGAGTTCTTCGAATTTATTAAACTTTCGTATTTAGACTTTTTCTTCGATAAATCTTTAGAATAGGCCTTGGATTTCTGTGATTTTTTGCACTCTTAATCTTTTGACTTCGTCTTTTGTCTTTTTCATCAATAAAAGCCCGTGAAAGCCCATGTTTTCTTCCCTTTTCACATTTTGATCTTAAATCACAACAAAAACACAAACCATGCATAATTCTGACATTTACGACATAAAATACATGTTTTGGCTTGGTTATTATTATAGTTAAGTGGTAAAAGGATAAGTGTTTTCACACTTATTAAATCCCCTACACTTGACCATTGCAATGTCCTCATGCAATGCATTATTTACAAAGCAAGTTTTACATTTTCCATCACAATCAATCCACATTGGCCTTTATTAAAGAGACAAAATATTTAAAGGAAGAAAATAAGTAAAAATATCAAAAACTTACCTTAGGGTTTTGGAATGTCATGAATGATTATCATCCTCAAGTTTCACGTTCCCCATACCAAGCTTAAAAATGAGATCATTGTTATTATAAGTTAGCAAACTATCACAAACTCATGTTGGTCAATTATTCGCTTAGACTCCCTTATTCCTAGGTGTATCTCTTATATTTTATTGTTGTCTTGAATGATCTCGAAGATGCATTGTTGACTTATTTTGATAGTTATTTAGGCTAAAAATAAAGTGGGACGATTTAATCAATAGTTAGCTAAAGGACAAAATCTATTAAAACTGCTTCTCGGGACCTCATAAGGTTTCATATCTTGGCATAACTCGCTTCACGATTTGAGACCTTTCTCGGACCGATATTTGGCATTGACTTCATACTTAAAATCTTGAGCGACGTTCATGAAATAATGGTCTTCGCTTCATAATAGGAATTTCTTCACTTGAGCTTTTTGAGAGATTCTTCATATTTGGACCATGACTTCTTCATTTTTCTCCAAACTTTATTTGAGATTTTGATATACAATGATCCGCCTCCTTTTAGGACTTGGATCTATTTATCCTCATACCTTGTTAGGGCCTTTTTGGATATACTTCTCCATGATCTTTAAGGGAGTATTTGCTTTTCTTCGTGTGTTTCGATCCTTCATATTGATTTTTGATAAATGATTCTTCACATCACTTTGGATATTTAGCAATAAAATTTAGCCCTCATGTCTTGTTAGGACCTTTTCGGACTCGCCAATCTTTGCATCCCGCTTCAATAAGTTATGCCTTGGCTATGAACTCTAATTAATACCGAGCAACTTTTAAACAATCTTGTGTTAGAAGCTAAGTAACTTTTCAAATCGTACGACCTTATTTATTGCAAATATATTTATTAACAAGCGATGGGAGAAAAAGCTCATAATTAACTCACATAAATTCATGAAAGAATACCAAACTTATGATTGACTCTATCATCTCTCGTTCTCCACAATTTAAAATCTCAAGGAAAGAGACTCGTGGATGCTTAGCCTATTAAATCAAAGTTTTGGGTTCAAATCGTCTATAGGATCTTGCAACTTCTTAGACATTTTCAAGTTTAGAATTCACATTTTAATGTTCCCTTGATAAACGACTTTCTAGGATCAATTATAGGAACTTGCGAAAAGTTCTTGTTCTTAACCCGTAAGAGTTAAGACTTTCGCGTTTTAAAGTTCCCTATATAAAAGCCTAGCAAAACTTGACTTAAACACGTTAAGGATACTAGCTAGAGTAAACTTAGATAAGTAAACTCGGGTTGAGTCAAAAGATTCACAACGTTGAAAAATTTAAAACCACTTTATTAAAAAAATCATTTTAGCAAGGAAAGTAAATAACGATAACAAAGGAAAATACTACTAGACTACTAGGTCAAAATAGACAAAAATTTTGAAAAATGTCGAAAAATAAATTTTCCGGTTAAAATGAGGAAAAATCCATTTAACTTCGATAGAAGTTCCCCCTACACTTAATATAAACATTGTCCTCAATGTTTAAGCATGTGGGAGTAAACTCCCCTACACTTAGGACATTGTGTACGTTATTTAAATCTTGCTAAGGAAGAGACAACTAAAGTGATTCCTATTTAATATTGAAGAATATAAAATAGTGAATCAAAAGAGTTTAGGATAAAACCGGGAAGATGGGAACACAGAATCACGGGTCGTCAAAAGTCATCAAGAATGGATCTTTGAAAGATCGAATCCCTGCATATGATAAGAAAGAAAACAACAAACACATACTAGGGTCTCACCCTACACTTATTAAAATATCAAAAGAAAAAGGATAGATACTGCGGGTTGCCTCCCGAGAAGCGCTTGTTTTTGTTAACCGAGTCGTGAGCCTGACTCGACCTTGATTAGCATAGGAAGAAACGTGAAGAACATCCACCGGGATCAAAGACATGGTTTTCATCCATCAAGTAGCACAAGTTTAAGGCGAACAAGTCAAGCCAAAGAAGAGTAGGCAAGGTTCCCTTAAGCAAATATGGAGCACGGTGGTAGCAAGTGTGATGATGTGTAAGCATATCTCCATTAGTTAAAAAAATCTTTCCTTTTATTTCATCAGATGGATACTGAGATGGCTTAAAAATTGCAATACCGGGATCGAACACATTTTCCTTTAGGGGAAAATAACACTCAGGCTTAGTAGTCCTTGAAGAAGATCCACTCATAAATCTTACAATCTCATCCTCAGAAGGTGGATAGAGAGGTGTCAAGACATAAGTTCTGCGGATATTAGTGTCGGCCGGCTTCTTCTCCTTTGAAAAAGGTTTCTTCATATATGTAGGAGGATAAAGGGCATCATCAAAGTCCAAAGGAGGAGAATCACTCTCATTTGGGAAGTAAGTATTGAGAAAAGTAGCAAAATCTTCCTCAAATGAGTAGTCATCCAAAGTAGGATCAAGCATTGTTGTTGGAGGATCTTCATCAAAAGAAGGAACAAGTTCATCATGTGAAGAATCACTCGAAAGAGTATCGACATCATCAAAGTCATCATAAGTTGGCATGTCGTTATACTCAGAAGAAAAATCATCAGAATCATCCATATCAGAACTAGAATCATCATCATAGTCATCACAGATCGGTGGAGACTCATGAATTGGTGGAGGGTCTAAATTAGAGAGAGAATCATCCACATCATCTTGGAACAGTGGATTATCATAGCCAGAATCAAAAAGAGGATTGTTGTAGACGACAAAATCATCAAGCACGTTAATCATATTCTCTGATTCTCTTCCATTGGGTTTGGTTGTGATCTTCCCTATTTTAAAAACTTTGCATCAGTCCCGACTCTTAAAATGAGCTCACCTTCAGCAACATCGACTAAGGCTTTTCCGGTTCTCAAGAATGGCCGACCAAGTATTAACGGAATACGAGGGTCCATTTCATAATCAACAACAACAAAGTCGACCGGAAAAGTGAAGGTGCCAATTTTAACAAACACATCTTCGGCAATACCAACGGGGTAAGCGAGAGTGCGATTTGCTAGCTCAAGAGTCATCTTTGTTGGTGTAAGATCGGGTAATGATAACTTTTTCTAAACACTTAAAGGCATCAGATTTATACTTGCCCCGAGATCAGCTAAGACAGTAAATTCTTCGGTTTGGTGGAAAGTACATGGTAGCACAAAACGATCGGGATCTCCAAGTTTTTCCGGAAGTTCTTTAAGAAGGATTGCAGAGCAATTTTAATTCAATCGAGTGTTAACAAACTCGGCCATCTTCTCCTTCTTATTAAGTAATTCCTTAAACATCTTAACAAATGTCGGCATTTGGGCAAGAGCTTCAACAAGACTAAGGGTGATTGTTTCTCCCGAAATCTTCTTTAAAAAGTTCGACACTTGAATGTCATCCTTGGTGAGCAATCTTCCTTTGTCTAAGCGAGAAGGATAAGGGATGTTGGGTTTATAGGTGGAAGGTGGGGTTGGTGAACGGTGTTTCTTGGGTACTTCTTCATTAAGAGGTAGAGACGGTAATGGAGAACTAATACTAGGCGTGGTAGTAGGAGGGATAAATGGTGGTGGAGGAGGTGTAGACGGTGTAACTGGGGGAGGGATAGATGGTCCTACTAAGGTAGCTCTACTACGTGTAGTAATAGCACTCACATTCGCTCTTGGGTTGGTGACGGTATTTGAAGGAAGAGAGCCCAAAGTAGAGGGTTGAGTAGTTGGTAAGAAACTAGCCAGCATATTCTTCAAATCATTTGTTTGAGTGCTAAAAGAGGTTTGTATATCATGTCGAAGCTCGGATCTAATATCATTACCTTGCTTAGTGATATCTCCTTTAAAATTGATGATTTGGCTTTGCAGATATTTGATTTGCTCTCCTTGGGTCCTCATGAAAGCTTCAACATCTTGATTTATATATGGGGCTTGTTGAGCGGGTGGGTGATAAGGATTAGAAGCTCGAGGTGGGTTTGGGTTGCTTCTGTTATAGTTGTTGGGGTTTTGGTTTTGAGGAGAAAAACCGGGTGAAATAAAGTTGTTAGAACGGTAACTTAGCAAGTTACGATCACCTTGAGGTCGGGCTTGGTAGTTTTCCGTTAAATAGTTACCATATGCCGCATACACGTTTTCCGGATTGTCATGAGTAGAAGGACAATCAGTGTATGAATGAGGACCGCCGCAGATCTCACAAGAAAGTGCTACAGCTTTAACTTGTTGTTGTTGATTTGTAGCCAAGAGTTGCATAATCTTGCTCATTTCGATCATTGCGCGGGTCAATTCGGTCATATCAGGGTTTGAAGAAGTAGAAGAAACATTGACTCTCGGTTTATTCCATGAAGATGCGGATGAATCCCAATTTTTGTGATGAGTAGTCATGTTCTCTATAAGGTCTCTACACTCCTCGGGTCTTCTTTTCATAAATGTGCCACCGACGGCTGCATTAATCGTATCACGATCACGAAAAGTTAAACCGTTGCAGAAAGTATCAATTAAGGTGATGGGGAGCATGTTGTGGTTTGGACATCGATCGATCAAAACATTAAATCGTTCCCAAGCATCAAAAATTGATTCATCGGGTTCTTGAGTAAATCCACTAATTTGATTTTGAAGGCTCGTGACCATGGATGGTGGAAAGTAGCGCGACAAAAAGCGTTGAGTCATCTCATCCCAAGTATGAATGGAATTCTTCGGAAGACGATCAAACCATTTTTCGGCATGGTGGGATAAGGTGTGTGGAAATAGGTGAAGGCAAAGAAAATCCATAGTAACCCCGGGTAACTTCATGCTTTGAGTAACGGTAATGAATTTGTCGAGGTGTTTGTTGGCATCATCATCCGGCAATCCGTGAAATGGACAAGTATTTTGAACTTGTTGGATCATGTGATGCTTCAACGAAAACTCTGGAGCCGTGATTTGCATCGGCGCAATCAGTCCTCCTCGTCCATTCATCGTAGGTTGACACAACTCCTCCATCGTTCGAAGGTCGGGTGGGGGAACATTGTTGTTGTTATTCATGTTGGGGTGGGGTGGATAATTGTTGTTGTGCACACCCACCATATCTAAATCTTCACGAGTCTCGGGCTCAGAATAAGATGAAGATCTAGTACGCATACACTTGCAAAAGAAAAAGAAAAAGATACCAAAGAAATAGATAATATATATGTACGCGTAAAAATAAAAATAAAAATCTTTTTGGATCTTTGAAAATTTTTAATTTTTATGGATTTTTAACAATTTTAATTTTTATGGTTTTTTGAAAATTTTTGAGCAAGAAAAATAACGTTCACGAGTGAACGGATCCCAAAATTCAACGTGTCTCTCACAGAAAATCGTTAATCTTTACGAAAAGAGCCGGCAGCGGCGCCATTTGATACAAGAAATTTTACCTAGTATGAAAAACATTCGTTGAAGTGGTCTCTTCGAATTGACTATTGGTTTACGTGCGACTCAGTCATCTTTTGGTGGAAAACAAATAGATTTGTCGTTGTAGTATAATTAAATTGCAAGACGTTAAAGTAAATGACGAGTAATTAAAAATAAAACTAATTAAAACGTAAATGGTGCAATATTAAAAACTTTTAAAAGTAAATTAATTAAATGACAAAAATTAAAGCTCGACGAAAATTAAATTTGACAATGTAATAAAAATGAAAAGTTGAAAACTTAAAACAATGCAAACTTGAAAACTTAAACTAAAGCAAAAATATTAAAACAAAACCCATTCCGTCGGAATCCCGTCGGAATGCTGTCACCACAAAGCCGTCGGAATACTTATTGGAATGTAGGTATCGGAATAAGTAAGAACAATTCTATCGGAATGTTTAAATCTAGAGTCTATCGGTATGTATAAAAATCAAAACTATCGGAATACTAAAAAGAAACCACCGGAATAAATTTAAAACAAAGATGTTGGAATGTTGGCTAAAAATGAAATCTATCGGAATATAGTAAAGATTGAAACCATCGGAATGTGGCTATAGAAAATTGGGCAGCACTTCGTTTCAATAAGACCTTAAGACCCGTCGCAATGTACGATCGCAATGAGCGATCGCAATCACGATCGGAATAAGGGGGAAAGAACCGTCGGAATCTCAAATCCCTAAGCCGATTGTCACGATCGGAATAGTGAAAGCTGTCGGAATCCCAAGTCCCATTCCGATGGAAGTAGATACGAAATAAGCAAAACAAATAAGCTAAGACTACAAAGAAAATATTAAAAACTTGATTAAACAAGAATAAGACGAATGAAATAAGCACAAATTTAAATGCAAGACACAAATTAAGCAAACTTTATAAAATAAACTTTAAAAAGATTAAACTTTTAAGAAAATTTTAAAACAAATAAGCTAAGTACAAAATAAGCCAATAAGATTGTCAAGATTATAGCTTAATTCGTATAAAAACCTAGATAGAAATAAAAAGATAAACTTTTTACTCAAATAAGCAATAAGATTAAGCAAAATTAATGTTTAATCCGAATTAAAAACAAATCAAAAACAAGAAAAGGAGAATAAGATGGATAATAAAAAGCTTGATTAAAGGAAAACAAAGATTCAACAACAAAACTAAAAGACTTACTTGGAATTAAAGGCAAGAAATTTAAGGTGCAAAAGAAGGTAATTAAATTGACAATCAAGTAAATGACATGAAATTAAAGTGCATGAAAATGAAAATGGTGGAAGACTAGTTTGTCAAATTAGCCAACACCTCCTAATGTGTCATTAGAAGGGTATTTATAGGAGATTAGGGAGGTTAGCATGTGTTGCTTCTTTCTTTCTTTTCTCGTCTTTTCGTCTTCTAAATTCTTCGATTTTTTCGACTTTGTCTCGGGATTAATTGAACTCGTCTTATAATTTCTTCATTTATTAGACTTGAGTTCTTCGACTTCATAAAACTTTCTGTCTTTAGGCTTTTTCTTCGATAAATCTTCAGAATAGGCCATGGACTTCCGTGATTTTTTGTACTCTTGATCTTTTGACTTCGTCTTTTGTCTTTTTCATCAATAAAAGCCCGTGAAAGCCCATGTTTTTTTCCCTTTTCACATTTTGATCCTAAATCACAACAAAAACACAAACCACGCATAATTCCGACATTTACGACATAAAATACACGTTTTGGCTTGGTTATTATTATAATTAAGTGGTAAAAGGATAAGTGTTTTCACACTTATTAATGAGATACATCTAGGTTTCCCAAGACTTATACATTTCCGCTGCTTTTCATGCTTTATATGTTCTTTTATGCTTCATTACTCTATGTTTCCAACTTTTATTGTATATTCGTGCACTGAGCATTATGCTCACCCGTTTTCCATTTCCATGTTCCCAAACGGCAGGTACCCAATGTCGCAAGTAGGATCTCCAGAGTATGTGTATTCGGATGGAAGCTATCCAGCCTCTTTTACCTTATGTATTTATTCCTACTTTCTTATACTTTACTTCATTTGGACATTGTTTAGTCCTTTCATTTACAGTAATTACATTTGCTTGTATGTGAGTTACTTAGACTACCGATGTTTGATTCCGGTATTTCTATTTATGGTCATGAATGTTTAGACATTTACCTTGCATGCTTTGATGACACGCCATATTTTACTGTAGCATTCCATCTTAACAAATGGGATGTTACTATTATGTATCAGAGCCAAAGATTCGACATGTAGCTCTGTAAAACATGACCTGTGACTTACGAGTAGTCACCAGCGTCTTCCTAAAACTGACAGTTGGTTTTCATGCATTCGTTCATTTTCATTTTTATTTCATGTATTCATATCATTGTCGCAGGTTTATGACTAAGTAATGGTTGTTACAGGACTGGCCCTATTTTATCGAAACTTTTAACTTTAGGACCGACCCATAGGCTCCCCTCGCTATGTCTTTTGTTTTGGGTAAACTGACCATAGGTTTTTACCCTCGCGCATATAAAAGTTTTTGTAAACTGCATCATGCAATCTAAACTGTTTCATGCATTATAAACTGTTTCATTGATTTATACATGGTTCATACATTTTATGTTCATATTATTTCAGACTTATCATTTATGTTGCATTTAGTTTAAACTGTCAGATGGTAAACACACGCAATGCTCAGGAATTAGCTTCAGCTGTCAATGCAGCTTTGCAAGACATCCTTCCCCAACTTCGCAATGAAATCAGGGACAAAGTTCATGCTGAAATTCAAGCTCATGGCGTTCAATTTGGCCCTCATCCTGAAAACCACTACAATAATAATCCTCCACCACCACCATATGTTACCCTTATGACTTGGTTGAAGCGATTCAACAAACACCGACCCCGTTCGTTTGAGCAGACTGACAACACCAATGAGGCTGAGGATTGGATTTATCATATCGAGAAGATATTCGATGCGATGGGTTGTGACGGTGTTTTCAAGGCAAGACTAGCTTGCTATCAGTTTGAAGGTGATGTGTTGTAGTGGTGGAAGTCTATCAAGCAGTCCAATGGTGGTGATAATTGGGTTGCACTGTTGACATGGGACCAGTTTAAGGAGCTCTTCCTTAATCAGTATTTTCAACATGCTGAGCAGGAGAAGCTTAAGAGGGATTATCATAATATCTGATACGTTGCTGGGGAGAATAGCAACGAATTCATGCAGAGGTTTCTCCGTTTGGCTGGTTTCTTGGTAGCAGCAGCTGGTATTGCTGAGGAGCAAGCTGAGAAGTTTTGCTGGGCTCTTCGCACTTCGGTTGCCAACAGTTTGGTTTGTGCTACGTTCACTACAGTGACACAGTTGGCTGATGCAGCCCGAAAGCTAGAGATGCTTCAGGAACGAGAGGAGTTTGGTGATCACTGAGTAGTGAAGAGGTATCTTCAATCACCAATTATAAACCATTCAATTCTATCAGTATTCTCATTTTCATATCATCCTCTGTTCAACTTTACATTTTAGACAGAAGACTGACGACCGTAAGCCTGCGCCCGTTTAGCAGCAAGCATCTAAGAGAAACGGTCAGACCAACGACCGTGCTGGTTCAGAGAGACGTGGTGGTAATGATAATTATCGTAACAACGCTAATAACTCGAACAACAGCAGGTCCCTACATTTACCTTCTTCCATGATAAACTATCTTATGTTATGGTATTCTAACAGTCCAACGATTCTAATTTAGGAACAACAACAACGGCATGATGACGACCATAGAGGTCCAAAGCCTAACTGTTCTACCTCATATGGTAATTATTAAACCTTCCATGTAATCATGTTTATGTTCCATGATCATGTCTCATGCATGTAATCCTAAGACAGGCTCTCAGCTAGCTAGAACACCTATTGGAGGATTCACGCATCCTATATGTCCTGCTTGTTCGCGCAGACATTCTGGTGTTTGTCACCGAGGTACTGGTGTTGTTTCAAGTGTGGCCAACAAGGCCATCAGCAGAAGGATTGTCGCCAAGGTGAGATAGAAGGCACCTCTGGTCATGCCGACTCCAAACCACCTCCTACTTCTGGTCGCGTGTTCACTACTACTAGAGATTAGGCGAACAAGACTTCAGGTACCATTACTGGGAATCTCTTTATGAATGGTTTGGTAGCATGCATTCTATTTGATACTGGAACGACTCATTCAGTCATATCCACTACTTTTGTTGTACGGGTTAGGATTTCCCCTATGCCATTAGATAATGCCTTATGCATTTCCACGCCACTTAGGGACTCTGTACGAATCACCTAGGTGTACAGAGATCTTCCCCTAGAATTTGATGACAAAATTCGCAGAGTTGACACACTTCCTTTAGACATGTGAGATTTTGATTTGATATTGGGCATGGACTGGTTATCCAAACACCAGGCTACGATAGATTGCCATACTTATAGAGTTATCTTCGGTGATGTTAAATCCCTAGAGTACATACACCATGGTTTTCTGCCAGGGATGTCGGTACAAATTATTTCATCCATGGAGGCACGTGCATTCCTAACACACGGCTGTCAAGGCTTTATAGCCAATATTCATGACATTATTGTCGAGTCTCCATCACCTCCAAGATCAGCCTATTGTGTCAGAATTTCTTGACGTATTTCTTGATGAACTTTCGAGCATACCACCGTTCGTGAAGTTGAGTTTGGAATTGAGCTCATTCCAGGTGCAGAGCTAATTACCAAGGCTCCTTATGGTATGGCTCCTATAGAGCTTAAAGAATTAAAAGATCAGCTGCAGGAACTTCTAGAACGAGGTTTCATCCGTCCCAGTGCATCGCCATGGGGTGCACGGGTACTTTTCGTGATGAAGAAAGACGGCAGCATGCGTTTGTGTATAGACTATCACGAGCTGAACAAGATCACGATTAGGAATCGTTATCCTTTGCTGCGAATTGATGACCTTTTTTATCAACTTCAGGGCGCCAAGTATTTTTCCAAGATCGATCTGAGTTCCGGCTACCATCACTTACGGGTTAAAGATCAGGATATCTCTAATACTGCTTTCGTACACGTTATGGGCACTACGAGTTCGTAGTCATGCCATTCGGACTCATAAATGCACCAGCAGTCTTCATGGATTTGATGAACCGTGTCTTCCATGAGTTTCTGGACAAGTTCGTTATCGTGTTCATTGATGACATCCTGATTTTCTCCAAATCCAAGGAGGAACATGAGGAACACCTTCGTATAGTCTTGCAGATTCTTCGTCAGAAGCAGCTGTATGCCAAGTTCTCCATGTGTGAGTTCTGGTTAAGCAAGGTGGCATTTCTGGTCCATATTATATCTGTAGAAGCGATCACCATGGATGCTACAAAGGTCGAAGCTATCACCAAATGGCCGAGACCTACATCTGCAACTGAGGTCAGAAGTTTTATGGGTTTAGCTGGCTACTACCACAGGTTTGTAAAAAACTTTTCACAGTTAGCCTTACCTTTGACTAAGCTGATGAGGAAAGGATAGAAATTCGTCTAGACGGAAGAGCGAGAGAAGAGCTTTGAATATCTTAAGCAGAAGTTAGTGACTGCACCTATTCTTACTCTCCCATTTGGCTCAGGTGGATTTCAGATCTATAGTAACGCTTCAGAAAAGGTTCTAGGTTGTGTTCTCATGCAACATGGGAAGGTTATTGAATACGCATCATGGTAGCTGAAACCTTATGAAGATAACTATCTCACTCATGATTTGGAGCTTGCGGCAGTTGTTTTCGAATTGAAGATCTAGAGACATTATTTGTATGGTGAATCATGTGACATATTCGTAGATCACAAGAGTCTCAAGTACATCTTCACCCAAAAGGAACTGAACATGAGACAGAGGAGATGGTTAGAGATATTGAAGGACTACGACACCAATATTCAGTACCATCCTGGTAAGGAGAATGTGGTGGCAGACGCTCTAAGCAGAAGGGCGGGTATGATTGCTGGCATATGGATTGCAAATGAGATCATTCGTAACCTATAAATGACTGATATTGTGTTTTGTGTACGAGGACAGCACGATTACTGGGCTAATCTTAGAGTTATACCAGACTTACATTCTAGGATCAAGAAAGCTTAGAAGAAAGATGGTGAGATTTGGGCTATCATTCAGAACCTCGATAAACAGACGGAGTTTCGCGTTGATGATGACGGTATTTTATGGTAGGGCACTAGACTAGTGGTTCCTGATGACTCTACACTCAGGGAAGCTGTGCTGACTGAAGCTCACAGCTCTCCATTTACCATACATCCTGGTTCTACCAAGATATACCATGACATCAAGCAACATTTTTGGTGGAGTGGTATGAAGAAGGGTGTTGCCACCTTTGTTTCTAAATGCATGATCTGTCAGCAAGTTAAGATCAAACATCAGAGAGCTAGTTGGTTACTACAACCATTGGACATTCCAGCATGGAAGTGGGACAAAATCTCCATGGATTTTGTTACTGGTCTTTGTGACTCAGAGGAAGAACGACGCCATCTGGGTTATTGTTGATAGATTGACTAAATCTGCTCAGTTTCTGTCGATCCGCAAGGAGCATCCGGTCAGCAAATTAGCAGACACTTTTTAGAAGTAGATCCTGAGACTGCATGGTACTCTATCAGAAATCATCTCTGATAGAGATCCCCCTTTCACATCACATTTCTGGCAGAGTATGTAGAAAGCTTGGGGAACCAGACTTAAGCTCAACACTGCCTTCCATCCTCAAACCGACGGACAGTCGAAACGTACCATTCAGACATTAGAGGACATGCCGTGGGCATGTGCTCTAGAGTGGACAGGAAGCTGGGATGATTATATCTATCTAGTGAAGTTTGCATACAACAACAACTGGCGCGCTAGCACTAAGTGTGCACCTTTTGAGATGTTGTATGGAAGAAAATGTCGCGCCCTAATCTGCTGGGATCAGGTGGGAGAACGACTAATTGAGGGTCCAGAGATGATTGAGGTGACCTATGAGAAGGTCGCGGTCGCTAAGGTGAAAATTCAGGAGGCTCGTGCTCGCTAGAAGAGCTATGCTGATAAACGTCATAGAGATGTATCTTTCAACATAGGTGATCCATGTTTTCCTCAAGGTATCACCTGCACGGGGAGTTAAACGTTTTGAAATTAAAGGGAAGCTCAATCCTCGCTTCATAGGACCGGTAGACATCATAGAACACGTTGGTGAAGTGTCATATCGTTTAGCGTTACCGCCTCAGCTATCACACATTCACAACGTGTTCCATGTGTCCTTACTCAGAGGATACAACTATCATCCAGTTCATGTTGTCTAGTATCCGCTTGATCAGATTCTAGATGATCTTTCATATGTCGAAGAACCCGAGAGAGTTCTTGAACAACAAGATCGTGTCATGCGGAGGAAGACGATCCCTTTCGTCAAAATTCTCTGGAGGGATCATCCTGAGCGGGAAGCCACTTAGGAGACAGAGGAGTCTATACGGACTTCTTACCCTCATTTCTAGTTCTGATTCGGGTATGTATCTTTCAGTTTATGTTTTCTCCAATCCGAGGACGAATTGTTCTTTCAGAGGGTAAGAGTTGTAAAACCCACATTAAAATACTATGAACAGTACACATGAACAGTGAACACACGAAAATACGATATATTTAAAACTTTCCATTTATAATATATTTCACGTGTCACGATAATAAATAACATGTACTTACGTATGTATATTATAAATGTGTTACGTTCACGATAATTAAATTCACAATAATTAAACACGAATGATCACGAATATTTTAACTTAACAAAAGTTACGGGTTTTCCCTTTTGGGCTTAAGAGTGTCGCGGCCAAGAGCAAGAAAAGAACGGGATTGGGCCTTTTGGCCCATGACCCATGACTAGTTATGTTTAAGGAAAAACACATGGAACTTTTAGTCATAATTTAGGTTATAGAAAAAGTTTATCCTGGCTCCCTTTTTCCTTCTTGCCGTCGGCCATAGCTCACCACCAGGAACGAACCGGACGATTTTTCCACTTGATTCTTTGTGTGTACGTGTTCGTGATCATAACCTTTTCTTTCACGCATTCGGTATAATCAAAACCTTTTTTCTAATTAATTCTTTTATGAATTCATGACATTAATTTAATTAATCTTACAAACGAATCAAGAAAACATGTGGGATTAATTAAAACATGATTAAAAGGGGTGTTTTGGTGTTTTTTGTTCGGCTGAGACACAACCGAGACCACAAGGGGGTATCGACTTGTTTTAATCACCACCACCGAGACCAAAAGGGGTCTCGGCTTGGTCGGTTTGGGCTCGGACGAAGGTAAGGGACCCCGTCCGTGGGTCGGGGTATGGTTTTGGTTGGGATTCGAGGCTAACCGGGACCACTAAGGTCTCGGTGGGTCTCGGTATGACAAGAATAGTGGGAAACGGGTAAGAACTAGTGGGAACCGGTGATGAACCGGTGGGAACCGAGCCGGCAGTGGCAGTCGTGGCTCGACAGTGGGAACCGAAGGCCACCAGTTGCTACCGGACAGCCAGTCTAGCCACTGGTGGGGCTGTTTTTGGCTTATATGTGACACGGGTACGGGCTCAGGTTAATTTTAAAACACGAGTTCGGGTTTCGAGAAAGTGTTAAAAATCAGAAAATATGTTTTACTAAATTATTTCCTAGACTATTTAATTTAATTAAATGCATGACTTAGGTTAAATATTAAAATTAATATTTCATGTATAACCTAAGTATTTTACTTAGCTTAATTTAATTAAAACATGTATTTTTAGTTAAATTCTTATAATGTATAATTTAATTAATTAACCAAGTTACTTAATTAATAAGCTATAACCTTTAAATCATGACTTGTATTTTACTAATTCAACTTTACTTATTATTAATAATCCAACTTATTTCTAATTATGGAAATTTACTATTTTTGGAAATCTATTTTGGAAAGTTTCTATTTTTAGAAACTTACTATTTATGGAAACCTGCTATTTTTAGGAAGCTACTTAGTATTACAATACAAGTATTATAATACCATACTACATGAATAATAAACAACAGAATACAAGAATAACTACAGATTAACACTTAAATCAGTTAAAACATGACTTAACATGAATAATAAGCTAAGAACACACAGAACAAGTAAAACACATGTAATTCAGACAACTTATACAAGTTCCCATTCTTATGTAGTATTATCCGTCAAGGCGGAGTAGGTTCTTCATCTTTTCCGTTAACTTCTACTGGACACAAGGTACGGATTTCCCGTCCTTCAGTAAGAATAACCTCTTCCTTTATTAGGATTTCTCGTATGCAGCCAACTGTTTTCCCCAGTAGTTACAGATTAAATTCTTATGTTTTATCAGTTACCTTAGCCGTATACATGCATGCCAGTTTCACCTAGTTATGGAGGTACCATAACCATAACACTTGAGGCACTAGTGTTATGACTTCACCACGGCGGAGTGATAGCTCGTGGCGTCCCTTTCAGTTTATTTGTCCTTTATTATTATATTATCATGTGGGGTGTATGGGTGCATTCTAGTTACAGTGTCAGTCAGGATTTCATGGTGAATGTGGTGTGTGCCTTGCATCCTTCACAAAGAGTTGATCCCTCCTACCCATTACCATTTAATTAGAGGCATCCCCTCTAACTGCATGACGAGGTCACCCCTCCAAGTATTCATGCACGTTGTTGACCTCATGACCTATATTGGCTTTTGATATATTAAACTAATACAGATTTTCATAAGTAACATAAGCTATGTTTTTAAAACTAAAACCAGTAAACATGACATACATCTAGGTTTCCCAGGACTTATTCATTTCCGCTGCTTTTCATGCTTTATATGTTCTTTTATGCTTCATTAATCTATGTTTCCATGTTTTATTGTATATCCATGCACTGTGCGTTATGCTCAGCCGTTTTCTATTTCCATGTTCCCAAACGGCAGGTACCCAATGTCGCAAGTAGGATCTCCAGGAGTATGTACATTCGGATGGAAGCTATCCAGCCTCTATTACCTAATGCATTTATTCCTACTTTCTCATACTTTACTTCATTTGGAATTTGTTTAGTCCTTTCATTTACAGTACTTATATTTGCTTGTGTGTGAGTTACTTAGACTACCGATGTTTGATTCCGGTATTTCTATTTATGGTCATGAATGTTTAGATATTTACCTTGCATGCTTTGATGACACGCCATATTTTACTATAACATTCCATCTTAACAAATGCGGCGTTACAATGATGATGAAGTAGGGGATCTTAGTGAACCTGCTTATTATAAATCCGCCATACTTTGATCCTGAGAAGGATAAGTGGATGGTTGCTATGGATGAGGAAATGAAATCCATGAATGTAAATGATATTTAGATTCTTGTAGAACCACCACCGAATGCTAAAGTATTGAGACATAAGTAGATATACAAGAAGAAAACCGACATGGACGGAAAAGTACAATCCTATAAAGCTCGTTTAGTAGCTAAAGGTTTTACTCAAACTTTTGGCGTAGACTACGAGGAGACATTTTTTCATGTAGCAGACCTGAGAGCTATTAGGATTCTCATAGCTATAGCAGCATACTATGAGTACGAGATATGGCAAATGAATTTTAAAACTGCCTTCTTGAACGGTCGCTTAGATGAAGACATCTATACGCAGCAACCACAAGGGTATGTTGATCCTGAGAATACAGGACACGTGTGCAAACTTCAAAGATCCATTTATGGTTTGAAGCAAGCATCACATCAATAGAATAAACGATTTGATGAAGAAATAAAAAAGTTTAGATTCATTCAAAATCATGATGAGGCATGTGTATATCGCAAAGCTAATGGGAGTGATGTAGTATTCCTAGTCCTATATGTTGATGACATATTAATCATGGGAAGTAACATTCCAAGACTTAAAGCTGTTAAGGATTATCTTGGTAAATATTTTTCTATGAAGGATTTAGGAGAAGCTTCATACATTCTGGGAATTAAGATCTATCGAGATAGGAAAAGACGTTTATTGGTCTAAATCAAGATGCTTATATAGATAAGTTATTGAAGAAGTATAACATGCATAATTCCAAGAAAGGTTTTCAACCTATGGGAGTTAAGAATAATCTAAGTCATGAGATAGATGCATCAACTCCTGAAGAGGAGGCATAAATGTGCAATGTGACTTATGCTTCGGCTGTAGGATCTATTATGTATGTTGTAAGATGCACAAGGCCTGATGTGGCGTTTGCTTAGAACTTGGTCAGTCGTTACCAACAGAATACAGGGAAGCTCCACTGGATTTCTGCTAAACATATTCTAAAGTATTTTAGGAATACGAAAGGAATATATTTTGGTGTTCGGAGAGAAGCCAGTACTTAAGGAGTACAAAAGAAATGTGGTTTGGATTAGGAAATTTATTGGAGATCTTGGGATGATGCTTGCAATAAAAGAACCTAATAAATATGTATTGGGACAATTCTGTCGCAATCATATTCGCCAATGATGTTGGAATCATGAAGGGCACCAGACACTTTAAACGTAGATATCACTGCGGACGGGAACAAGTTGAAGCTCGCGAAATCAAATTAATTAAAGTTCACACAGATGATAACGTAGCTGATCCTTTTACTAAGGCTTTGCCTAGACCAATGGTAGTTAAGCATGCCAAGGCTATTGGGTTGCAACTAGCTAGCGATTTCATACAATAAATCTATAATTAGTATTTGGATAAAGGATGTTAAGACATTATTATTTAATAAAATAAAGATTGGGTTTCGTTTATTGTTATTACTTAATTTTATATTCTATTTTACATGTTTTTAATCCATGAATAAATTGTTATGCTAAATGTCTGTTGTCGATTAAGATGTGAATATTATTAAATTAAGACAAATCAAAATTGCGATAGAGTATACTTGAATGTATATTGATCAATTTTGGATGATATTCGATGAATTGAATATTGGACTTATCCCAACTATATGATTTTAGTTTTGGATCTTTGTCATCAAGTAAATCATAAATAGTTATCCTTAGACTTGAGATACCAGGAAACTGTTACAAATCTAGTGCATCTTTGTGCAATAATCTACGCTAAACGTAACTGGTAGCTATAAGGATTATTTTCAGAAGTGTTGCAAAATTCATAAGTTTTTCTTGTAGTCAATATGGAATTTATTTCCTCTAATTTCGTTTTAGAGTTTAATACAGCTAGGCCCCTTGTGGGATTATTAAGATGTTTGTGTGGCCACACCTAAATTTGTTTTGGTAATCTTGCTTAATCTGTGAACGAGAAACATAATGGTTAATGAAAGTAATGACTGAGATCCATATCCTTATTAACATTGTATTAGAAATAAAAGGATAATAATAATGATGAATCATTAAAAGGTTTTATCCAGGAGACCTTACGCGAGTTGTACTAGAGACATTGCTAGTGTAACTAGACGCTAGTCAATGTAATCACGAAATTCGAAATATGTCCAAGTGGGAGCTGAAAGTTTATGGACTTATATTTAATAATCGTGTGATAGGATCGAACTCGAGATTACTGGATTGCACTCAATACGTAAAGAGTTAATTTACTTAATAAATATATTTATTGTATTTATTAATTTATTTAATAAATATATATGTTTATGTATTTATTAAATTAAACCGAGATATAAATTTAACGACCGTTAAATAATTAAGAGTTAAGTATTAACGATCGTTATAGTATATATAGTAAGTGGAATAAAAAGAAAGAAGATCAGAATGTTCCGGAACACCCCTTTGGGGTGTTTCGACCGTCGGTTATAGAGGCAAGGGGAGGGGGAAAAACTTTTCTTTTAATTCTTTTAGACTACAAGAATTAGGTCTATATAAACAATACCCCACCTCATAATTCAACACACAATAATCTCTCCCTCTCTTTCTTTTGGGTCGATCACAACATAGAAGCCAAAGAGGGTTTCGGTTGGTTTTCTTGTTCTTTCGGTTTTGCCTATAATCTAGTCCTAGCCACTCTCTAGGGTTGTTGGGTAGATTTTCCACAAGCGTTGAAGCTCGGTTTACACATGTTAGAATCATGGTTAGCTCGTTGTGTTACGTGTGTACAAGATCGTAATATACTATTACTTTAGACTATATCTTGGTGGTGTTCGTTATAAACCCTAATTGATCATTCGTTCTTTATCTTGAGGATTTTCTTTAGCGTAAAGGTATGTAATCCTAATTAGATTAATTATAATTGTGTTATTATGATCTTGTTAAATCTCTTTCGCTACATGTGTGCTTTGATCTCGTTTAGGATTTTATATAATAGTTATGATGTTAATAAACCTTCAAATCCACCATTATCCGCAACTCCTGGATAGCAAGAAATGGTAACTCCTCCTCAACTAACTCACGACCATTTTCTTGGGCATTAACCAATAACACCTTTTCATTAAACCACGAAGCATTCATTTTCCTCTTTGATTGCTTACAATCCCTAGTCATGTGTCCTTACCCCTCGCAATTATAGCATGTGATCATTTTCAACTTGTCAGTGACATTTCCCCTAGGAGGAGTAGGAGCAGTGTTGTAGGTTCTTGCACCGGTGTTGGATGAACTCGGTCTCCCCTGAATAGGTTGAACCATGACTCTGCCTTCTTGGATAGTAGCTTGTTGACGAGAGTTTGAAGAGGTTCTCAACTGATTGTTTGTTGTAGGAAGTCCTCTATATGCTCGTTTGTTCAATGTGTTAATGCAAGTGATGCCTAAAAACATTATTAGTGTTAACTAATCTTTCTTAGTTTTGATCACAACAAACTATACAACACATTTAGTGTCAAACACAAAACGAATTATTTAACTAACACTATCATCAAGGTAATAATCATATCACTAACTTTTCTTAATCATACTTAGTGATCATCAAAGTGATTATCCTTAAAACTCACTTTTGTTAATATGACAAAAGATTCTTTAATAAACTTTCTTTTTAAGAAAATGTTTTATTAAAATGGAAAATGTAAATTTTAAAATGGCATATTCCATATGCCATAAGAATATCCTTTGAAGGTTTAAAAACCTCAGATATTCCTACACCACTAAAAGACAAAAAAGGGAGCGTACTCTACTGGGCGGTACCTTAAATAGCTAGGCGGTTCCTTATCGATAAGGTACCGCCGGCTAGATAAGGATCTGCGCCCAGCTAGCCGTTGGACTTTGCTTCTATAAATAGTGGATCAAATCTCATTTTCCAACAAGCCTCTTGGACGTTTTTCTCAGCCCCCTTTCTCTTTTCTATAGCATAATCATTAGTAAATGATCACTTAAAGTGTTAAGGATGTTTACATATAATTATCCTCTTGATCCCCTCCTTTACCTTGTCCAATGAGAAGATCACTCACTCACTAGTGTTGTGATAAAGATGAATCCATGAATTAGTCATGCTCATCATGTTAGCCTTTTTATTTTTGTAGATCTATTTGTATTTATGAAATACTTGGACTAGTTATGTTCATCCAAGCTATTTGTAAATACTTGGATTTGTTGTGTACATCCATTGCATATGTGTTTGCTTGGATTTGTGTTGTGTAGATCCAAGCTACATGTGTGTACTTGGATATGTCTAGTTGAGTTGTAATAGATTTCTGTAGTAGTTCTCACTAAACTATAAAGTGATGTGGTTGTGTCTTGTGAGTTCTCACTAAACTTGAAAGTGATTAGTAGTTGTGTTGTGTGAAGTACTCACTTAGCTTCAAAGTGATGAGTCGTGAAGATTGGTTCTAGCTTTGGATTAGAACTCGACATCTAGCCTTGTGTCGTTAAATGGTGAAGTAGGCAACATCGTGAAGATTGGTTCTACCTTAAGATTAGAACTCGACATCTAGCCTTGTGTCATTAAATTGTGAAGTAGGCAACGTTGTGTAGATTGGTCCTAGATAATGATTAGGTCTTGACATTTAGCTTAGTGTCGGAAAATAATGTAAGCGACGATATAAGGCTTTCTTCACCAAGAAGGGAGCTTGTGGATATAGTGGAAATCTCGAGTAGGTGTACTCGATGAGTGGCGTAGAAACGAGGATAGAGCCTCGTTGTCGAACCACTATAAATCTTGGTGTCTTGCCACTAGGTTGTCTCTTTCCTTACTCTTTAGTTATTTCATTATCATTATACTTACCTATTACCTTTGCTAATGCATTTGAATTGAACTTAATCATTATGCAACTTAGCTTTAAGTAAAAGATAGTTTTGATACACACTTAATTCAAAGTAATTTAAATTAGGTAACTAATTGAAGAGAAACTATTCAACCCCCCCCCCCCCCCCCTCTAGTTTCTACAATTGGTATTAGAGCGATGGTCACTCAAGATCTTTGAAGTATATTGTACTTTAAAACTTGGATCGATCCATTGTCTCCTCAAATTAGAAGGTCAAGTTGCACTAAAGTTTCTCTTTGGTCAAAATTATTTTTTCTTGGAAAATAGGTATTTTAATTGGTAATATTGCATCCCTCTTAGATTAGTAGTCTTTATGCATTTTAAATCTACTCTTGAAATGAATCTACTAGTTTGCATATTGCTTTGTGTAGGTACTCATGAAGATCAATCACTTAATTGGTTGTGGATTGAGTTACTTGCACTTGTAGAAGACTCATCTTCATTGATCTTCAACATCCTTGAATGATGATACCAAGATGATTGGGAATGATACTAGTCCTTGAAGACTTAGTACTCATCATAGTCATTGTTGAGCATTGCATTGATTCTTTGATGGATTGCTCTTTGTGGCCAAGGTACGCTTTTGTTCTTCCACACGCCCTTTGATCATTCTTTTGATCATTACTTGACTATGTGCTTGTTCTTGGCATCCTTGCGTTGACATTTGTTTGTGGTTTGTGATTCTTTTCTTTTATCCTCTCAAACCTTCATTGCTTGGATACTTGACTCACTATGGGATTTAGAGTGAGTTAATAGTAGCTTAAAATATCAAGCATGATTTCCATTGTTTGCACCTGATATGTGTGAAAACACACATCTTTTCTACCACTTAATTACAATAATAACCGGACCAAAACGTGTATTTTATGTCTTTTATGTCGGAATTATGCGTGGTTTGTGTTTTTGTTGTGATTTAGGACGAATAGGTGAAAAGTGGAGAAAACACGGACATTCACGGGTATTTACGGACTTTTATTGAATAAAAGGATGAAAGACGAAGCCAAGAAGTCAAGAGTGCAAAAATAACGGAAGTCCAAGACCAATTCTGAAGATTTATCGAAGAAAAAGTCAAAAGACGGAAGTTTACTTAAAGCCGAGGAACTCAAGTCTTATTTATCGTAGAATTAAAAGACGAGTCCAAAGAAATCCCGAGCCAAAAGTCATCACATTCCAAGATTAACAAAAAGATTAAGAAGAAAGGACTTGATGGCGCAATTAAGAAGAAAGGAAGGAGAGGAGGAAGCTTCCTCTAAACCACCTCCCTAATCCCCTATATATAGTCATTAGCTAATCATTTTTCATTTTGTTGGCTAGATTGACAAACTAGTTCTTCCACCTTTATTTTATGCACATTTAATTACTTGCACATTTAAATACATGTTTTGCACCTTTAATTACCTTTAATTTCAAGTAAGTGTTTCTTTTAATTACTAGCACCTTTACTTTATCTTGTTAATCTTCTTCTACCTTTCTTTAATCAATTGATTTACACGTTTTAATCTTGTTAACTTGTTTAAAGATTTGATTTTTATGTTTTTGATTGTTTTAAATCTCTTATTTTCATAGCTTATTTGATTTATTTTCAAGTTTATATAGTTTTTACAAAAGTTATTTTTTATATAAAAAGTTGTTTTTCTTAAAGTTTATTAATTTCGTGTCTTAAAAGTTTTTAACTTTTAGTTTCGTAGCTTATTTTTACACGTTTTTACCTTAAGATTTAGTCTTGTGCTTATTAGAAACTTAGCTTATTTGTGTAGCTTATTTTGTGCACTTTTCCCCGTTTTCCGATCGTGACAATCAGACAAGGGTTATACATTCCGACCATAACTCATTGCTAGGTCGGAAAAGGGTTTATAACTTTCCGATTGGAAAGTGTTTCATATTCCGATTGGTGGAGACCTGGGTATTCCGATCAGAACAAGGTAAGGTATTCCGATTGGTAAAGGTGATAGGTATTCCGATCGACGCTCTTTGCCATATTCCGATTGAGGTGTTGTGTGATATTCCGATCTGGGAGCTTTGATATTCCGATTAGGATCTCTACTCAACATTCCGACCAAGTATACATTCCGACCCAATGTAAGTATCATTCCGATCGAAGGTAAGGTGTTATTCCGATCAGTAAAGGTGACAGGTATTCCGATCGACCACCTCTCATTCCGATCTAAGGTTGAGTATTTTCCGACGAGGTCCAATCGGAATATATTCCGATTGGGGAGGTTTTTCACTTATTTGTCTTGTTTAATTTCTAGTTTGTGTTTTTAATACTTGTCTAACTTTAATTCTCGTCACGCTTTTAATCATTTAATCAGTTTACTTTCCGTCACGTTTTTAAATATTGCTCATTTAATTTTAAATTAGATTTAGATTTATTTTCACGCACTTTACTTTAACGCCACTTTACTTTCAACTACATTTACTTTTAAGTCTTTGCACATTTAAATTAAAAACCAACCAAAAATATTTGTTTCACCAAAATAAAACTGAGTCACATAGAAAACACAAGTTTTTCAATTCGAAGAGGTTGGTACAACGAATCTTTTTAACCTTAGTAAAACCAAGTTATTAAATGGCGCCGCTGCCAGCTCTTTTCGTTAAGATCAACAGTTTTCTGTGAGAGACACGTTGCTTTTTGGGATCCGTTCACTTGTGAACGTTATTTTTCTTGCATAAAAAATTCAAAAATCAAAAAAAAAATTAAAAATTGATAAAAAACCATAAAAATTAAAAATTTCAAAAATCCAAAAAGATTTTATCTTTATTGTGTATATATATTGTCTTTGTGTTTGGTTTTGTTTTCTTGTGCATTTTCAGGTGTATGCGTACTAGATCTTCTAATTATCAAGAGCCCGAGCCTCAAGAAGATTTAGATATGGCAGGTGTTAACAACAACAACATTCCACCGAACCTGAATAATAATAATAACAACAATGCTCTTCCACAGCCCGGTCTTCGGACCATGGAGGAACTTTGTCAACCAACAATGTTTGGACGAGGAGGATCGATTGCGCCGATGCAAATCAACGCTCCTGAGTTTTCGTTGAAGCACCACATGATTCAGCAAGTACAAACAAACCCATTTAGAGGATTGCCTGATGATGATGCCAACAAACACCTCGACAAGTTCATTACTATCACCCAGAGCATGAAGTTGGTTGGTGCCACAATGGATGAACTTCGCCTACAACTCTTTCCACACACTCTATTACATCATGCCGAGAAATGGTTTGATCGTCTCCCGAAGAATTCTATTCACACTTGGGATGATATGACTCAACGCTTTCTATCGCGCTACTTTCCACCATCCATGGTCACCAGCCTTCGCAATCAGATCAGCGGTTTCATGCAAGACCCTGATGAATCTCTTTTTGACGCTTGGGAGAGATATAATGTCTTGATCGACCGATGTCCAAACCACAACATGCTCCCTGTGACATTAATCGATACTTTCTACAACGGTTTGACTTTTCGAGATCGTGATACGATAAATGCAGCCGCCGGTGGCACATTCATGAAAAGGAGACCCGAGGAGTGTAGAGATTGAGAACATGACTACTCACCAAAAAAACTGGGATTCCTCTGCTTCTTCAAGGAACAATCTGAGAGTCAATGTTTCCTCCACCTCAGCAAACCCTGATATCACCGAACTCACCCGTGTGCTGACTGAAATGAGCAGAAGTATGCAACTCTTGGCTTCAAACCAACAACAACAACTAGTTAAAGCTGTTGCTACTCCTTGCGAAACATGCGGCGGTTCTCACTCATACACCGATTGTCCTTCGACTCAAGGAAATCCGGAAAATGTGTATGCAGCTTATGGTAATTATTCACCGGAAAATTACCAAGCTAGACAACAAGGGGATAGAAATCTGCTGAGTTACCGTTCCAACAACTACCTTTCACCCGGTTTTTCTCCTAAAAACCAAAACCCTGCCAACAACTACATTAGAAGCAACCAAATCCCACCATAAGCTTCTAATCCTTATAACCCACCCGCCCAACAAAACCTACCCATTACCCCCGATGTTGAGGCTATAATGAGAACCCAAGCTGAGCAAATCAAGAATCTGCAGAGCCAAATAATCAATTTGAAAGGAGATATCACGAAGCAAGGAAATGAGATAAGATCCGAAGTTCGCGATACTATTCAATCCTCCTTCAGCAGTCAAACCAATGATTTGTAGAATATGCTTGCTAGTTTCTTGCCAGCCGCTCAACCTTCTTCTTCGAGTTCTCTACCTTCAAACATCGTCACCAATCCGCGAGCTAATGTGAGTGCTATTACTACTCGTAGTGGAGTTACCATCATAGGACCAACAACCCCACCCCCATCATCTACACCTCATCCACCACCATGTATCCCTACTCCTCCTACACCTAGTATTAGTGCAACATTACCGTCTCCATCTCGACGTGATGAAGTCCCCACGAATGATCCTTCAACATCTCAACCTTTACCTACACCCGCACCTTCACCACCCAAACCCAATATCCCTTATCCCTCTCGTTTAGGCAAGTCCAAAATGCTAACCAAGGAGGACTCCGAAGTGTCACGCTATGTGAAGATGATTTCTCAAATGAACTTCAACATTAGCTTTCTTGAAGCACTCGTCCACATGCCCAAATTTGTTAAAGCGTTTAGGGAATTGCTTAACAAAAAGGAGAAGCTGATTGAACTCGCCAACACTCTATTAAACGAAAACTGCTCTACAGTTATTCTTAAAGAACTTCCAGAAAAGCTTGGAGATCCCGGTCGTTTCGTGTTGCCCTGCGTGTTCAACAAAACTGAAGAATTTACTGCCCTTGCTGATCTCGGGGCTAGTATTAACTTGATGCCATTGAATGTTTGGAAAACACTATCATTGCCCGACCTCACTCCAACAAAGATGACTCTTGAACTTGCAAATCGCACTCTCGCTTACCCCGTTGGTATAGCCGAAGACGTGTTCATTAAAGTTGGCGCATTTACTTTCCCGGTCGATTTTGTCGTAGTTGATTATGAAATGGACCCTCGTATTCCTTTAATACTTGGTCGGCCATTCTTGAGAACCGGACGAGCTTTAGTGGATGTTGCCGAAGGTGAGTTAATCTTAAGAGTCGGGGATGATGCACAAGTTTTCAAAATGGGGAAGCTTACTAGTACAACTTTTGGAGGTCGAGAATCAGTGAATATGATTAATGTGCTCGATGACTTTACCGTCTACGATAATCCTTTATTCGAGTCTTCCACTGATAATCCACTCTTTGAAGATGATGTGGATGATTCTCTCCCTACTTTGGACGCTTCTCCCATTTATGATTCTCAACCGGTCTTCGATGCTTATGATGATGATGATTCTAGCTCAGACTCGGATGATTTTGATTGTACTTCTGAGTATCCCGAGCTGCCCACTTTCAATGATTTTGATGAGGCTGATACTCTATCGAGCGATTCTTCACATGATGAAGATCCTCCGCAATCACTCGATCCTACTTTGGACGATTATTCATTTGAGAAAGATTTTTCTGAATTTCTCAACACTTACTTCCCTCATGAGAGTGATGCTCCTCCTTATGACTTTGAAGATTATCGTCTTGATCCTACTTTAGATTTGAAGAGCATTCTGTCAAAGGAGAAGAAACCGGTCGACACCAAAATCCGTTGCACTTATGATTTGACACCTCTTTGTCCCCCTTCTGAGGACGAGGTTGTGCTTCTTTGCGGATCTTCTTCACACTCGGCTGAGCCTGAGTGCAATTTTCCCCTAAAGGAAAAGGTGTTCGACATGGGTATTGAAATTCTGCAGCCATCTCAGTATCCACCTGATGAAATAAAAGGAAATATCTTTGGAACTTATGGAAATCTGCTTGCACCACTTCAACCTTGCTTCCACCGTGCTCCATTGCTGCTTAAGGGAACCTTGCCTACTTTTCTTTGGCTTACCTTGTTCGCCTTAAGCCTATGCTATTTGCTCGATGAAAATTATGTCTTTGATCCTGGTGGATATGTCTTATGCTTCTTCCGTTGATGATCAAGGTCGAGTCAAGCTAATGACTCGGTTAACAAAAACCAAGCGCTTCTTGGGAGGCAACCCATGCATCTATCTTTTCGCTTTCTTTATCATAAGTGTAGGGGGGACCCTTTGGATTGCTATTTCCTCTCCTCACTTCTTAATCAGAGATTCGACCTTCAATTATCCACTCTTGATGATTCTTGACGACCCGTGATTCCATGTTCTACTTCTTCCCGGTTCTATCCTAAACTCTTTTCGATTCACTATTTTATATTTTCTCAATATTAAAATAGGAATCTCTTTAGTTGTCTTTTCGTTAGCGAGATTTAAACAACATGCACAATGTCCTAAGTGTAGGGGAGTTTACTCCCACATGCTTAAACATTGAGGACAATGTTTATCTTAAGTGTAGGGGGGGCTTCTATCGAAGTTAAGTGGTCTTTTCCTTGTATTTGTCCTCATTTTAACCGGAAAATTAATTTTTCGACATTTTTCAAAATTTTTGATCTATTTTGGCCTATTAGTTGTTATCTTTGTATAGTTATTTTCTTCCTTTGCTAGAATAAATCTTTGAATAAGTGGTTTTAGTTTTCAAACGTTGTGAATCTTTTGACTCAATCCGAGTTTACTCTAGCTAGTATCCTTAACATGTTTAAGTCAAGTTTTGCTAGGCTTTTATATAGGGAGCTATAAAACGCGAAAGTCTTAACTCTCACGGGTTAAGAACAAGAACTTTTCGCAAGTTCCTATAATTGATCCTAGAGAGTCGTTTATCAAGGGAATTTTAAAATGCGATTTCTAAACATGAAAAAGTCCAAGAATTTGCAAGATCCTATAGGCGAATCGAAAACCCAAAATTTTGATTTAATAGGCTAAGTATCCACGAGTCTCATTACTTGAGATTTTAAACTGTGGAGAACGAGAGATGATAGAGCCAATTATAAGTTCGGTATTCTTTCGTGAATTTATGTGAGTTAATTATAAGCCTATTCTCCCATCGCTTGCTAATAAATTTATCTGCTAATAAATAAGGTTGTACGATTTGAAAAGTTACTTAGCTTCTAGCCCCAGATCGCTTAAAAGTTGCTCGGTATGGATTAGAGTTCATAGCCAAGGCATAACTTATTGAAGCGGGACGCGAAGATTGGCGAGTCCGAAAAGGCCCTAACAAGGCATGAGGGCTATGTTTGTTGCTAAAGATCCAAAGTGATGTGAAGAATCATTTATCGAAAATCAATATGAAGGATCGAGACACACGACGTAAAGCAAAACTCCCCAAAAGTCATGGAGAAGTGTATCCGAAAAGACCCTAACAAGGTATGAGGATAAATAGATCCAAGTCATAAAAGGAGGCGGATCGTTGTATATCAAAGTCCAAAATAAAGATTGGAGAAAAATGAAGAAGTCGTGGTCCAAGTATGAATCTCTCAAAACTTCAAAGTGAAGAATTCCCTATTATGAAGAGAAGACCATTATTTCATGAACGTCTCTCAAGATTTGAAGTATGAAGTCGCTGCCAAATATCGGTCCGAGAAAGGTCTCAAATCGCGAAACGAGTTATGCCAAGATATGAACTTTATGAGGTCCCGAGAAGCAGTTTTAAAAGATTTGGTCCTTTAGCTAACTATTGATTAAATCGTTCACTTTATTTTCAGACTAAATAACTATCGAAATAAGTCAAACAATGCATCCTCGTGATCATTCAAGACAACAATAAAATATAAGAGATACCCCTAGGAATAAGGGAGTCTAAGTGAATAATTGGCCCACATGAATTCGTGTTAGTTTACTAACTTATAATAACAATGATCTCGTTTTTAAGCTTGGTTTGGAGAAAGTGAAAAGTTGAGGATGATGATTATTCATGACATTCCCAAAACCCAAGGTATGCTTTTTAATTTCTTTATTTTGAATAATTATAATTTTCTATCTCTTTAATAAAGGCCAACGTGGATTAATTTTGATGAAAAATATAAACGTGCTTTGTAACTAATGCATTGCATGAGGACATTGCAATGGTCAAGTGTAGGGGATTTGATATGTGTGAAAACACACATCTTTTCTACCACTTAATTACAATAATAACCGGACCAAAACGTGTATTTTATGTCTATGCGTGGTTTGTGTTTTTGTTGTGATTTAGGACGAAAAGGTGAAAAGTGGAGAAACACGGACATTCACGGGTATTTACGGACTTTTATTGAAGAAAAGGATGAAAGACGAAGCCAAGAAGTCAAGAGTGCAAAAAGAACGGAAGTCCAAGACCAATTCTGAAGATTTATCGAAGAAAAAGTCAAAAGACGGAAGTTTACTTAAAGCCGAGGAACTCAAGTCTTATTTATCGTAGAATTAAAAGACGAGTCCAAAGAAATCCCGAGCCAAAAGTCATCACATTCCAAGATTAACAAAAAGATTAAGAAGAAAGGACTTGATGGCGCAATTAAGAAGAAAGGAAGGAGAGGAGGAAGCTTCCTCTAAACCACCTCCCTAATCCCCAATATATAGTCATTAGCTAATCATTTTTCATTTTGTTGGCTAGATTGACAAACTAGTTCTTCCACCTTTATTTTATGCACATTTAATTACTTGCACATTTAAATACATGTTTTGCACCTTTAATTACCTTTAATTTCAAGTAAGTGTTTCTTTTAATTACTAGCACCTTTACTTTATCTTGTTAATCTTCTTCTACCTTTCTTTAATCAATTGATTTACACGTTTTAATCTTGTTAACTTGTTTAAAGATTTGATTTTTATGTTTTTGATTGTTTTAAATCTCTTATTTTCATAGCTTATTTGATTCATTTTCAAGTTTATATAGTTTTTACAATAGTTATTTTTTATATAAAAAGTTGTTTTTCTTAAAGTTTTTTAATTTCGTGTCTTAAAAGTTTTTAACTTTCAGTTTCGTAGCTTATTTTTACACGTTTTTACCTTAAGATTTAGCCTTGTGCTTATTAGAAACTTAGCTTATTTATGTAGCTTATTTTGTGCACTTTTCCCCGTTTTCCGATCGTGACAATCGGACAAGGGTTATACATTCCGACCATAGCTCATTGCTAGGTCAGAAAAGGGTTTATAACTTTCCGATTGGAAAGTGTTTCATATTCCGATTGGTGGAGACCTGGGTATTCCGATCAGAACAAGGTAAGGTATTCCGATTGGTAAAGGTGACAGGTATTCCGATCGACGCTCTTTGCCATATTCCGATTGAGGTGTTGTGTGATATTCCGATCTGGGAGCTTTGATATTCCGATTAGGATCTCTACTCAACATTCCGACCAAGTCTACATTCCGACCCAAGGTAAGTATCATTCCGATCGAAGGTAAGGTGTTATTCTGATCGGTAAAGGTGACAGGTATTCCGATCGACCACCTCTCATTCCGATCTAAGGTTGAGTATTTTCCGACGAGGTCCAATCGGAATATATTCCGATTGGGGAGGTTTTTCACTTATTTGTCTTGTTTAATTTCTAGTTTGTGTTTTTAATACTTGTCTAACTTTAATTCTCGTCACGCTTTTAATCATTTAATCAGTTTACTTTCCGTCATGTTTTTAAATATTGCTCATTTAATTTTAAATTAGATTTAGATTTATTTTCACGCACTTTACTTTAACGCCACTTTACTTTCAACGACATTTACTTTTAAGTCTTTGCACATTTAAATTAAAAACCAACCAAAAATATTTGTTTCACCAAAATAAAACTGAGTCACATAGAAAACACAAGTTTTTCAATTCGAAGAGGTAGGTACAACGAATCTTTTTAACCTGAGTAAAACCAAGTTATTAGCACCCATACGGTTAGTAGGACCTTTGTGGGAGAGAAAATGAATTAATACCTTGCACATATTTTGGTTTAGACTAAGACTATTATTGAAAGTGATCTTAGTCTATACATGAATAATTGCTTTGTCTTTATTCATTACCAAAGCCGTTTAACGTTTCGCCGGAAAGGCACGTCTTAAACCACTATATATGACACAATCTCTTCGTCTCTATGATTAGAAGATTGTCATTAATCCCTTGAGCATTGATCTTAGTCTTGATTCACTTCCCTTGACTTCTGTCCACTTTGCCTTTTCTCTACGAGTAGTCGTTTGTCTGTTTCGGTTCTTTTCGATCTCGATTCAACTCGTAATCCTTCATTAAGGCATATTCCTTAGTGGTATGATGACCCAAATGATATTCTAAAAGGTTTAATATATATTTTTAAGTATCTTAGAAAATATGGTTTTAAAAATTTTGGCGTGTTTCATTGATAAAAACCAGCCTCTGCAGGCGGTTCTTTATCTCTGGCGGCTCAATCCCACGGTTCCTTATCGATAAGGTACCGCTGGCAGTAAAGTTTGTCAGAGCGCCAGTTTTATTAAAATAACCTTTTTCAAACCAAACCCTCTCTCTCCCAAAAACATACAGCCGACGGTTTTTCATCTTTTCCACCATTGTTGAAGCTTCAAAAACCTTCAATCACTCAAATTAATTGATTCCAAGTTGTGGGTTTCACTCATCCTTCATCAAACATCATTAACTGTAAGTACTTTTTTTCAATTTCATCTATTTTGTTCTAGGGTTCATCCTTTCATAATTGGGGAGTTTTAAAATTGAAATTGAATTAGAACCTTAATAGGAATATTGGTTGACATGGTTATTTTACTATGATTCCTTAGGTTCATATTCATTAAGATTTCACTAAAACCCACTTGTAGAACAAATCCGAATTTTGGCTAAATGATTTTGGTTAAAAGATGGAATTGAGATGAACCCATGAAGAAATAGGTAGTTGCATTGTTAATGCTTACCTAAAAACCTTGTTTTGAAAAACCAATGTTCTAGTCCATTGTTGATCCAACATAGGGCATATGTTCTTGGTTAATAATGGAATAGACACATTGTGAACATGAGAATGTTATGGATTCAATCCTTTTGTTTGTCAAGAAATTTATATAACATACTCTCATATTTTTTAGTTCTAAGTTTATTTTACATATGAGTGATTGGAAAAATATTTTCTTGTGTTTATTTAAGTACTAATCATGCCTTCACAATACCAAAAGGATCATCAACTCACCAAACAGTATATGCCAAACCTTTCCATCTTTTGTCACTCAACTCACCTTGCCCATACTTTTTCCTCCCTTCAATCCCGTTGCTTTCATGAGGGTAGAGTTGTCCAAAAGGATATCAAGGATTATGTCTACATCAAGTCCATGTTTGAAAACATTGGATTTGATTGTTTGTTGAACATTAAGGAAGACATCTATCCTCGATTCCTATTGGAGTTCTTTAGCACATACTCCGTCATTGAAAACAACGATGGAATATTTGTTAGGTTCATCTTGAAAGATTAACTCATTCAATACTCTCTCGAAGTTTTTGGTCAAATTCTTGATGTCCCATTTGTAGGCACTTGTCGCTTCATGGATAAATGGAAGCTTAGTGCTCTCCTTGAATCCTACAATTGTCCTCCAAATGATCATGAGGATATTGATCTTGACTTCATTGTTGACATTGTCTCCAAAAAGCGTAATTGACCCGTTAAGAGAAGCCTTCATACTTAGGTACGTTCGGTGAAACGTCATGAGGTTCTCTTAAGTGACCTTAATGATAATATGGTCCAATGGACCAATATCCTTAGGGAAAATGTGTTTTGTCTTGGTGGAAACCGGGATCATGTTCCGGCGTGTTTAGTGCAAATGTTATATTTCATCTTTACCAACACCAATTACAATTTGGCATATTATATCGCTCAATGGATCAACTATGCTATTCACAAGCCTAAAACAAACCTCCCTTACGCAATGCTTCTCAGTCGCCTTTTTAAAAGGGTTGGTCGTGATTTTCCAAATCTTGATCTTTCTTAGTTTCAACCGGTCAAACGGGTCATGCTACCTATTCAAGAGGTATTTTCGAGAAAGACAAGATGTGATCGTAAATCCGACCAACAAGAGTCCAATGATGAGGACATGGACATGCCAACAAGTGATGGTGATGGCATTGGCACAAGTGCTCCCATTGATTCTTCGAGTACTTCTCACCACTCCACAAACTCATTCGTGGATGGTTTAGATGAGATTGCTTCCCCTCCTCATCATTCCACTAGTGAAATTCCTAATAATCTCAATTTAGAGGAACTTTACCGTCAAAATCTTCGAACCCAAGGTGATTTGCATGAACACCGGATTGAGTCAAGAAACGGAATCAAGTACTTAGGAAACATGATCAAGGGATTGGGAAAGAAGAGAAGATGAAGACTTTGAGTTGTTTCAAAGTATACATGTTGGTAAACATGTAATGAGATGTTGAACATTTGCTTCCTCTTATTTTTATCTTGGATGTGTATTAACTATATTCTACTTGTTTGGATTATTTGTTATTTATCCTAAATGTTTGCCATTGTGATTTTCTTTGCTTTGTACATCCTATGTGTTAGTTAGCTTCCTAGATTTTGGTCAGTAGTTAACTTTGGCTTGAAAATCCTTTTGTAAAAATCTGGGCAAACCAAAATTTGAGGAAATACCATTTTTAATCACCACTGGTCATGGTTCCTTATAGACCCGCGATACCTTATTGATAAGGAACCGTCGCCCCTAGATAAGGAACCGCCGGCTACTGTGTCCGACAGAATCTTTGCTTTACACTATTTTCCTTAATATGTGTAAACCTTGCTTGATTCTTTGCAAAAACCTGCACATTTCCTAAACTAGGTTAGCTAAATTCATTGTTCACATAACATGTTTTTAACCCATTACTAGTTTGGATCATCCCTTCACCCTTTTAAACCCACCTTGTTAGCCATGTTCTTCACACATCAAACCATTCTTCCTTAAACCTTAAACCCTTCATTTCAACCATGGTTTCTACAAGAAGCTCAAACTCATCCAAAACCTCCACCATAAAGAAAAATCTTAAGATTAAGATTAAAATGGCTAAACCCAACTCCTCACCCTTTCACACTCCCAAGAATGAAATTGTCCCAATTCTCATTTCTTCATCAAACTCACCACCTCTTACACCATGCAAGACTTCATCAACCCATGGAACCAAGCATTCTCATGGTTCTACCTCCTCTTCATTACAATCTAGGATGAATGATCTTTCCTCACCCTTCACTCCAAGTAATCTCTTGGATGTGACTACCCAACCAATCCAAAGTATTACCATTGTGAATGACTTTGATGATACCATGGTGACTTCACCATTTACCCCTCCTAACTCACCCTTTTCACCCTTGGAGAGCTTGCCTCCACACTCACCCACATCACCCCTGGAGAACATACCCTCTCCACCTCCACCTCCACCTCCCTCAAACACTCCCATTTTGGGTGTTCCACTTCCCTTCTTTATGGGTGATCCTTACTTCCTTGGGTTCCTAGAAGCTCATGGTTCTCATTGTCCATGTTGCCTCTACAATAACTACATCATTCAAAACCTTAGGATGGAGATGTTGGCACTTTATATGAGGTTGTAAGATTTCTTGCTCACCTTGTTTAACATGCCTCCTCCTAGGAGATGAATGGTGATTTTCTTTAAAAATGGTTTTCAAGAAAACTTCAAGCCAAGGAAGATTAATAATCAAGACCTAGCTTTTTTAAGCTATCCTTAGTTTAGTTAGTTGTTTTTCTTTATTTTCTTTATGTATCTCTTTCATGAATTTTTTATGAGAATGAATTATGGACTTAGCATTGTGTGCTTCTATCTTAATGTGGACATTAATCAACTTTAATTCCAAATTAAAATTGAACCTAAATCTATCACAACCTCTAAAACTTGACTAAAATTAGTTCAAAATGTTATCCAAAATTTTGTCACCCTTTGTCAAGACATTCTTGGTGAATGTGTTGCTTTTATGCAACCCTAGCAAAATTTAGTGCTAATAGAGGTAAAATTCCAAGTTTTGCTATTTTTTGAAAAAGTATTAGTTTTTCTCAAAACCCTGGAAAATCTAGGTTTCAAGTCCACTGCACGCGGTTCCTTAAGGAAGCGCGGTTCTTTAAGTGATAAGGAACCGCAGACAGAAAGCCACCTTATGGCTCGTTTTTTGTCTTTCTTCATCACCCTATTCCCAATCAAGATTCCATGTTTACTCTATTTGGCTAAACATTCCTTGACACTTTACATTTAATTTTCAAACCTTTGCCTTGTATACTTTCTTCTTATACCCCCACCTTGAGATTTCATTCTCATACCTCAACAATGCCTAACTCTCCCTTTCATAACCTTGACATTTCTTTGTCACAAACCTCCTCACCCAAAGCTTCCTCATCCAAGCTTTCCAAGAAACCAAAAATCTCGGTTAAACCTATTTGGATCAAGAAAAATGAACCCTCTTCATCCAAACCACCCAAGAACCCCACCTTCTCTCCAATCAAGTATTGGAATGAGACCTACTCCATTAACCCCATCACCGGAGAAAAGGAGAATCTCCCCCCACCACGAAAACCCTTTGGCAGCCCTCAACTCAATGATCTTTCAACCTTCCCAAACCTCACAAGGCATTGTGAAAACATTATCTACCCACTCTCCTCACCACCACCAAACCGTAGGTGTGATGGCCTTCCCCCATCAACCGAATTTGTGCTGCATCATGGATCCTCGTGTGCTTGTTGTCGATTTCAACAAATTGAACTTGCTCATGTGTATGAGAATTTAAATTTTCTTGAATTCCTCCTCACTCGACCTCCTCTCAATGTTTTCGTTCCCGTGGATAAAACTTCGAATGATGCATCGTCGTCTTATTTTTCCAAATAAAGGGCTACACTCCATTAAAGTCAATAAAACTTTAGTTGTTTTAGAATCATTTTTTAAGCAATCTTGGAAAATTGTCACTATTAGACTAGCTTATGCTTTGTGGTTTATTTTCCGTATCTTTTGCTTTAGATACTCATGTTGTGTGTATGACTATCTACTTTGCTTGTCCTTTTCTTATTTATGTAATATGAAATCTTTGTGTTGTGTTTGTTTTCTTTATTTGATCATTCTCTCTTTCTTTTTGAGTTTATCGTGGTTAATATTTACAATTGTTTATGGGTGATTCGATCAATTCTAAATTTTAACCCCTTGACAAATTTATCATCTTCATTGGTTGGATGTTTCCTTTACCTCCATTCCACCAATTGAACCTTGATTTTGTCATTTACCTTTTTGGACATACTTAGCAAATACTTGCTTCTAATTTGAGATTTCTTCTCCTTCTCCCTCTCAAGTTACTTAGTAGGTAGTGATCATATATACATTGGTGTTTCTTTCCTTTCTACTAACCTTTGTGTAGCATGTCACTTTAGCTCATACACTTGGTGCCCCAAGCAAGGGGGAGCAACCGCCAAGGGGGGGGGGGGGGGGGGCTACTAGCAAAGTTTGTATATCTTCAAAGACTTGTGCTTACCTTTTTGCTACGACAAAAGGGGAGAAATGATAGTCATAAACTCGTTAATAATTTGATATTTTGTGTTTCTAAGTATATGAGTTTATAGTTTGTCGTAATCAAAAAGGGGGAGATTGTTAATGCAAGTGATGCCTAAAAACATTATTAGTGTTAACTAATCTTTCTTAGTTTTGATCACAATAAACTATACAACACATTTAGTGTAAAACACAAAACGAATTATTTAACTAACACTATCATCAAGGTAATAATCATATCACTAACTTTTCTTAATCATACTTAGTGATCATCAAAGTGATTATCCTTAAAACTCACTTTTGTTAATATGACAAAAGATATTTTAATAAACTTTCTTTTTAACAAAATGTTTTATTAAAACGGAAAAATGTAAATTTGAAAATGGCATATTCCATATGCCATAAGAATATCCTTTGAAGGTTTAAAAAACCTCAGATATTCCTACACCACTAAAAGATAAAAAAGGGAGCGGACTCTACTGGGCGGTACCTTAAATAGCTAGGCGGTTCCTTTCGATAAGGTACCGCCGGCTAGATAAGGATCCGCGCCCAGCTAGCCATTGGAGTTTGTCTTCTATAAATAGTGGATCAAATCTCATTTTCCAACAAACCTCTTGGACGTTTTTCTCAGCCCCCTTTCTCTTTTCTATAGCATAATCATTAGTAAATGATCACTTAAAGTGTTAAGGATGTTTACATATGATTATCCTCTTGATCCCCTCCTTTACCTTGTCCAATGAGAAGATCACTCACTCACTAGTGTTGTTAAAGATGAATCCATGAATTAGTCATGTTCATCATGTTAGCCTCTTAATTTTGTAGATCCATTTGTATTTATGAAATACTTGGACTAGTTGTGTTCATCCAAGCTATTTGTAAATACTTGGATTTGTTGTGTACATCCATTGCATATGTGTTTGCTTGGATTTGTGTTGTGTAGATCCAAGCTACATGTGTGTACTTGGATATGTCTAGTTGAGTTGTAATAGATTTGTGTAGTAGTTCTCACTAATCTATAAAGTGATGTGGTTGTGTCTTGTGAGTTCTCACTAAACTTAAAAGTGATTAGTAGTTGTGTTGTGTGAAGTTCTCACTTAGCTTCAAAGTGAAGAGTCGTGAAGATTGGTTCTAGCTTTGGATTAGAACTCGACATATAGCCTTGTGTCGTTAAATGGTGAAGTAGGCAACGTCGTGAAGATTGGTTCTACCTTGAGATTAGAACTCGACATCTAACCTTGTGTCGTTAAATTGTGAAGTAGGCAACGTTGTGTAGATTGGTCCTAGCTAATGATTAGGTCTCGACATTTAGCTTAGTGTCGGAAAATAATGTAAGCGACGATGTAAGGCTTTCTCCGCCAAGAAGGGAGCTTGTGGATATAGTGGAAATATCGAGTAGGTGTACTCGAGGAGTGGAGTAGAAACGAGGATAGAGCCTCGTTTCGAACCACTATAAATCTTGGTGTCTTGTCACTAGGTTGTCTCTTTCCTTACTCTTTACTTATTTCATTATCATTATACTTACCTATTACCTTTGCTAATGCATTTGAATTGAACCTAATCATTATGCAACTTATCTTTAAGTAAAAGATATTTTTGATACACACTTAATTAAAATTAATTTAAATTAGGTAACTAATTGAAGAGAAACTATTCAATCCCCCCCCCCCCCCCCTTCTAGTTTCTACACAATGTTTGAGTGATATAGGTAGGCATGGCAGCTAACACGTTAGTGGGATTATCATCGTGTTTGAATTCGGGAATTGGGACCTCATCATCACAATACAATACTGGTGTTGGTGGAATACTGACATGTTGTTGATAATTGGGTTGAAGAACTTCAGGTGCCTGATAAGTGATGCCATGAGTTGTAGGTGCTTGATTAGAAAGGTGTTGTTGATGAGCATGAGCATTATTTAATGGAAATGAATCTCTATGTGATGGTGTTGCTGGAAGCTGATATTGTTGATGTGAAGTAACTGGTTGTGGTATAAGAGAATATTGTGGGTAGCTTGAAGTTTGATACAATGACTTCTGATATGAATGCTGCCCAGTTGCATAAGGTGAGTTGTTATAGGAAAACACTTGTTGATTTTCCATTAACGCTAGTGGTTCATGATATAATCCTTGAGACATACGAGACAAAGTCACATGCTTCTCGTGTTTGTTGCAAGAAATCATAGATTTGATCCAGATTGTTCAAGTGCAAATCCCTTACCAACTTGACATCACTAACATAACGGCTCCACTCTAGAGGCAAAGTATTCAAAACTTGGTGTTGATTTGAAATTGAGCAATTTTCATGTTATGTGTATTCAACTCATTCATCAATGTAGTAAATCGCCAATAAAAATCATGAAGAGTTTCCCCTAGAGTGTATGTGAACCTATCACAAAGATCATAAATTTGACACTTACGTTCTTGTTTAGTGAGTGAAGTTCCTTGTAGCAAAATAACCAAACGATCCCATAATTCCTGCGCTATCTCATGATGACTAACCAATCGATGAATATCTGGTGGAAGAGCTTGAAGAATAGTCTGACTAGCCTTTTCATCAATATTGGCAAGAGCTTCATTAGATGGAGTTAAGTCAAAGAATTCCCTTGGTCGAGTCACACCTTCCTTAGTAATGGTGCCCCATATATGTGGTCCTTGTTCAATTGATTTAAGCATAAGTCTCCCATTTGGTCTACCGATAATGTATACTTCATTCGGCCCTACCATGATTCAAATAGCTCTTTGATAAGCATCGGTGGACGGGTATAAGTACACGATATGATTGATAAGTCGGAGAGCGATGGCATTGTCGGCATTAATGAATAAGGATTCATTTTTTATCACTTAAAAAAGATTACCGTATGATCGAGCAATGAAATAAAGTTGTTGATTTTGTTGTTGTTGAAGAAAAATACGGAGTTTTACTAATCGTGAATAAACCGAGAAATAAATTCGCGAGATTTTACAAATCACCGATTAAACCGTAATTATCTTGAATTCGTGTGTTGGTGAATTCTCAAAAAATCTTCTTTCTGAAGTTGCAAAAATTTACTAAGTCACTGAGTTTACAATAAAGTCCGAGTTTGCAATAAATAAAGCTGAATTCTTAAAACAATCCACAAAGCTAAATTCGCAATTTATATGCCACTAAGATCGCAATAAATTTGTCTGAATTCGCAATGTTTAACCCTTGACTTCGGAATATGTTCAAACCTTTGACTTTGCAATGAACTCTCTCTTCGCAATGAACTGTCTTCACAAAAAACCTGTCTTCGCAGAACCTCTCTTCGCAATAAATGTCTTGTCTTCGCAAAGTTGTCTTCGCAATAAACTATCTTCGCAAAAAAAACTGTCTTCGCAAAATTCTTTGAGTTCGCAATCACCTAGCTTCGCAAAACTGACTGAGTTCGCAATCCACCACTTCGCAATTAACTGCATTGTAAAACCCGCATGCTTTTACCATGAATAGTGCCCTTAAGATCGTACGTTCTAGATTAAAACTTACCTCAGTTAGTATTGATCACATTCATGTGCTAATAATCAAGCAAGTGCATACGTGTATGACATGATAAGTATCGATTACGTACAAACTCATGATAAGCAGTTAATAAGTAATTACTATGCACGATCACGTAATAATTATTTATAACAATAATTAATCACGAACATGCGATCATGAAATCATGAACATAATTAAAACACGAACTAAAATAATTACGTAAATACTTATAATATAATTACGGGCGTTAAGTTTACAATAAACGACACGTTTGGTGAAACAGAAACACCTTAAACACGAGCACGTTTAACCACGAACGAACACAAAAAATCGGGACACGAGAAAGGTACGGGTACCCCATGTGGGGCCCCCATACCCACGGCACACATACAAGAAATGGGCTTAGCCCATGGACTTTACAAGTAAAGGTGGGTAAAGGTAAAAACATGTTTTCATTTTTCATTTTCAAGAAATAAACAAAAACCCTAAAAGAGTTTTTCTCCTCTCCTTTTTGCTCTCTTGGTGCCGCCACCTTTACACCATCATAGGGGGGTGTTTGTTTGATTTTGATCTTAAAAACAAGTGTTAGAATACGTGTTTGTTCACCCTTTTTCCAAGCTACATAGTGGTATACCTTTCTAACCCTTCTTTTTAATTCTTTTTAATTCTTTTAATCTTTGATTATTTTCATGAACATGTTATTATTTTTCTTATAAAAACAAGGTAATTAGTCATTGATCTAACATGTTTTGGTATTAATTAAAATCAAAGAATGGTTTATAAGGGTGTTTGTTTTTGGCCGCCTAGCAAACAAACCCGAGGGGGGGTTTGGTTTGCTATTGCCGCCACCACCAAGACCACAATTGGTCTTGGTTGGCTCATGTGGGACCCACGGCAGCAAGGGGACACGTGTGCCCCGGGTTTGGCCCGGGGTACGGTGTCGAATTCATACCCGATTCATGGTTCGTTGGTTAAAATCATGATCTATGTTACATGTAATTTTTATGAATCATGAACTTAGGATATAATTAATTAATAACATGAAATATTAATTAAATCATGACTTAGGTTATTTTAATTATTAGTTTATCATGACATTAAATTAACCTAAGTATTCTTATGTTATAAGTTATAATTAATTAATTATTAAAACATGCCTATAATTAATTAATTTAGACATGACTTAGGTTATATTATTATTAATAATAATACACATTTTAACTTAAGTATTTTCATTTCATTTTAATTAATACATGTTACACTTTAATTAAAATGCTTAACCTATAGTTTAATTAAAATACATGAAATAATAATTAAACTATACACTATATCATATGACTTAAGAATGAGCTTATAACACTTAGACTTATATGTTAGCTTATGAAATCAGCTTAATTCTAATTATGGAAACTTCTATTTATAGAAACTTAATTAAATAAGGCAACTAATCTAATCATGGAAACCTTCTATATATGGAAACTTATTTAATTAAGGCAGCTGATCTATTTTTTGGAAACTTTCTATTTTTGGTAACTTTCTATTTTTGGAAACTTTCTATTTTTGGAAACCTGCTATTTTTGGAAAGTTACTTATTATTACACAGTAAGTATATAATACATGAAACACCAGTAATACTTAATCAGATTAATCAGAATACAAGATAAACACAGTTTAAGGCTTTAAACAGTGAACCATGACCTAAAACATACCAAATCAGCTATAATGAGACACAAAACCCCGTACGTAATCAGTGAATCGATACTTATACACGTGTGTATTCATGTAGCGTTAGTGATCCAGAAGTAGGAGTCTTTCTTCCGTTCATTCACTGGACTTGAGGTACGGATTTCCGTCCTTTCAGTATGGACATTCCTTCCTTATTAGGATTTCCCCGTATGCAGCCAACTGTTTTCCCCAGCATTTGTTTTATTGTTTTGAACTGCTTATGTTAATTTAGCATAAACTATAGCCATATACAAGCATGACCAGTTTCACCTAGTTATGGAGGTACCATAACCATAGCATTGGAGGCACCGATGTTATGACTTCCCCACGGCGGAGTGATTGCTCGTGGCGTCCCTTTTCAGTTTTGGCCATATTATTATATCAGGTGGGGCGTATGGGTGCATCCTAGTTACATGTTTTATTCAGTTTATCATGGTGAATGTGGTGTGTGCCTTGCACCCTTCACAAGGAGCTGATCCCTCCTACCCAAATCAGTATATTGATTAGAGGCATCCCCTCCAATCAGCATGATGAGGTCACCCCTCCAAGTATTCATGCACGTGACCTTTTCATGACCTATATGGGCTATGGTATTTATATGTTAAAACAGTTTTCACAGGATAAACATAAGGCTTTTCAAACTATAAAACCAGTTTTCCTTGATACTTAACCAGTTACTCAGAACTTAGTCTTCCGCTGTTATATGTTACATGCTTATCCTATTTCATGCTTTATTGTACATCCGTGCACTGAGCGTCTTGCTCAGCCGTTACTTTCCTTTCCATGTCCCAAAACGGCAGGTACCCAAGACTCGAGCATTTGGAGGACGCACATAGGGTGGAAGCTGCCAGAGACTTCTTTTCCTTTTTGGCCTTCATATAGTTATGCTTGTTTTTCTTTATTCAGTTCATTTCCTTTATTTATGTTTTGGGCTTATGTTTGGGAACCGATGTTTGATTCCGGTTTTCCCTATGGTCATGTATGTTTTACTACATATCACCTTGCATGCTTTGATGACACGCCATAATCACGCGTGACATTCCATTTATCAAAATGAGGTGTTACAATTATGGTATAAGAGCCAAGGCTTCGACCTGTAGGCTCTAAAACTCGACCTGTGACTAGTGGGTAGTCACCAGGAGCTTCCTAAGCCAACGTTTGTTATTCCACGTATTGATGTTTCAGCGCGTTGTTGTTTCAACCATTACGTTTTCAGCACCTTTTTGTTTTAGCCATGACGTTTTCAGCACCTTGTTGTTTTCACCATGATGTTTTCACCAGTATCGTCTTACTAATATGGAATGAACAACCGTCATCCATACTTAGTTATGTGTCATTGTCTATGCATGATGTTCCTCGTGAACTGTGACGATGTGGACTGACCCCAGTAGTTCATAATTTTCACATAAAATTTTGTCTGTTAAGTTTTGACAATGATTTTTAATTATTATGTTTCATGCATTCATGTATTTATATCATATGTCATCTGTTGCAGGAATTTTGACTAAGTAATGGTTGGTACAGGACTGGCCCTATTTAGTCGCATGTGCTTTTATCGAAACTTTTAACCTTGGGACCGACCCATAGGCGTCCCCTCGCCATGTCTTTTGTTTTGGAACCGACCCATAGGCGTTCCCTCGCACATATAAAGGTTTTATAAACTACATTACGCATTCATGCACTGTTTTTCTTGCATAAAATTTTTTCTCATGATTTAAATTGGCATAAAAATTTTTCATGTCCCATCATAAGTTATTATGTTTTTATGTCAAGTATGCCTTCATACTGTCATGGTTAACTTCAGTTTCATGCTGATTATGTTATACACTTCTTCGTAATAGATGGTTTCATGTTTCCTCATGATAATTCCGTCTTCATGTTGATTATGTTTCATGCCTCTTTTGTTATTTACGTTGTCCTGCAAGACATTGTTAGATTTCTCTAATCATGCTTTCATGATAGTCATGGTTGGTTTTCATTGATCATGCTGTCAGGCAAATCATCGTTGAATTTTGTGTAACCACACGTTAGCGTTTCTCTATGCAACCAGAATGATGTCTATGCTAATACTGCCAGGTTATCATGATGGTTTTCCTAACCGTTTTAACCGATTTACTTTCCTTAAATCAGGACAAATGATCGAGCCCATACCGATCATTTCATGTGTATTCCATGTGTACTCCACGTACCGTATTTCATGTGTATTACATGTACCTTAATCCATGTGTATTCCACTTGCAATACTTCACGAGTATTCGCTAGTCGATTCTAAATCATCTCAGGCGTATGTTCACTTACTGATATTCTACAAGATTGTCGATGCTGCTCATAGCTTGGAGATGTCACTGAAGGTTGATGCTGCTGATGTTGGGAGACGCTACGAGATGCTGATGCTGATGCTGTTCACAACCTGGAGATTCTAAAAGACGAAGACAAAGGCGTCGGAGCAAAGCAAGTGGACGAGAAGATGCTTCACCATCAGACAATTTCCATCAATCTTTGTCCTAAATTCATAGTTACATGTCACACGTCGTTCGGCTGTCATTTCAGCCATATGAGTGCAAACCAGTACCAGCCAGCCACTCAGCTAAATAGTTACATGAGTCACGGTCATGAGAATGACCGTCATGGAACCTACAGACAAGACGATAGTAACCACTACCATGACAGAAAATATCCTAGAAATCGCAACCGAGGCTCTGGCCGCGGACGTGATCAGACATACAAATGATCAGTAGTCCAACCGATCCGCCAATTCTGGCATATTAACCTAATATTTGTAGTTCTAATTGTTTCACATCTCGAGACACATGTCAAGACATCAGTCAAGACACATGTCTCACGTATACTTTCTGAGGACACATGTCAAGATACCAGTCAAGACATATGTCACGCTTACATTTCTCAAGACACGAGTCAAGACACATGACTCACGTCTAATTATGGAACATTTCTAAGAAATTCAGGGTACCCTCCAAGGGCATATCTAGGTTGTTGTGCCATGTATTAATCAGGCCACAAGAATTTCAATACCATTATCGGCGCATCAGTGAGAACTGTCACGTTGCCGATGTCACTTTCATTTCTTTCACCATAGTTCATATATTCATAACCATGAAGGACGCCTTTCGTATTCCCACGCATACGAAGATTTTCCTTCAGCTTAATGATAAGATCCAAGCTGCTAACGCATTTCCTCGGACAGACACGAGGTAAATTTTATCCTAATTATGTACTATGAACACCACATCATGCTATGATTCCTAATTATGTACAGTAATGTTCAGGCTCCTGAATACATGCAGCTTGATTTTCCATCAGGAAAATCTGAACAAATTATCTATGCTTTTCAAGCACGTGCTTTGTTAGCCAAATTGCTAAAATTTTCTAGCTGTCAGTAACACACGACTACTAAGGTCCTTTTACGCATAACCAACGGATTATTCCAAAAGTCTTCCTATACGTTCCAGGAGAACCTACAAGGAGAAGAATGGTACCATGAGATTATGTGTCAACTACCGTCGACTTAAACAAATCACCATTCATGACCGTTATTCTCCTCCACGTATTGACGACATGTCCAATCAACCGTATGGTGTTAATCACTTTTCCAAGATCGAACTCACGATCATGCTGCCAACAGTGACGAGTGAAAAAGCAGGACATGTCCATGACTGCTATTCGTGCACGACTCGGTCATGCTAAATTTATGATTTTGAATTAGTCTCATCAATGCTCCAACAACATTATGGACTTAATAAATTGAGTTCCATGAACTCCTAAACAAATTCATCAGCGTTTTCATCGAGGATAACCTGATTTCCTCTAAGCCTAGAGAAGAACAGGAAGACCATATCTGCACTACGTTGCAAATTCTATGACAAGAGAAATTTTACCCTGGAATTCTTTCCGATATCAATTCTGTTTGATTTCAGTGACACGCTGAATCACATGGCATTCTACGGTTAATCTTACCATGACTCAGCTTATGAGTAAAGAAGAGAACCCGACACTACATTAGGTGTTCTATAAAATCCTACGCTAGGAGAAGTCTAATTCAAAGACTCAGAGTTTCGCAACCTTCTATGTATCAAGTTTCTACGAAGCAAGATACAGTTACGTTCATATCTAGGTACCTGTTATACCAACAGGTTAAGATAGGACACCAACAAACTGGGATGTTTTCATCATATAAGATTGTGAATCGAAAAGGGACAAGATCTCCATGGATTTTAGTTACCAGATTTCAGCAAACTCAGAAGAAGCATGATGCTATCTGGGTTATTGTCAACAGGTTGATCAAGTCTGCAGAATCCTTACATCCGTACGGATTTCAGAACCAACAGATTGAACAAACATGTTCCAGCCAAGGCTCATCCGATCACTTGGCAATCCCTCAGCTATCGGTCAGACAAAGATTCGTAATAGTACTCCTAACTTACTTCGCGTCTTCATTCTAATTCCACGACTTGCTTTCGCGCTCACGTTCATGACACTATTCACGTTCATGATTGTATTTTGGCTTACGATTTTACGTTCATTTCTTTTCTCATTCTGGGAAGTTTGCAAGAACTTGTGAGACCAGACCCAAGTTTAGTATAACTCTCCATCATCAGATAGACGTTTCACGTCATATTCCACGTCTCACCTTGTAGCGTTTGGCGTTACCGCCATTATATTCTATGATCACGATATGTCTCACATGTCATGTTCATTCCACGTTCCTCATATCATGATCAAAATATGTTACACGTATCATGGATCACGATATGTTTACTCATACTACACTCGCCATATCTCCACGTAGCACGTTCAAAATTTTTCACGTATCACGTTCAAAATGTTTCACGTACTACGTTTCTTTATGTCTCGCGCATCGTTTCAAATTATCAGTTAAGTCAGATGGTCTTGCATCGTAACGTTTCAGTACCCTTGCACGTTAACTCTTATTTCCTCGATCGAATTTAGGGGATCTACCTTCCGTTGATAACCAAGAATTTCTTCGTATTCCAAGTCAAGGTTAGGAGGACCAAGATTTATCATTAGTGTCAGGATCTTCTGAAGGAACCGTTCCAAGAGGGAGGCCACTTGGAAACGGACAAGTTCATCCGGACTTCTTATCCATTTTTCTCTTATCGATTAGATATGTCCTTTCAGTCACGTCACGTTCCATGTCTTTTCAAGACATGTCATGTTCCACGTTCCCTTCTACCATGTCACCTTCATTTCCGTTATTTTGCATACCTTTCTAGTTTGATTCGGGTATGTTTCGCTTTCAGTTACTTTATCTATAATTCGGGGACGAATTATTCTTTTTAGGGGGGAAGAATTGTAAAACCCGCATGCTTTTACCATGAATAGTGCCCTTAAGATCGTACGTTCTAGATTAAAACTTACCTCAGTTAGTATTGATCACATTCATGTGCTAATAATCAAGCAAGTGCATACGTGTATGACATGATAAGTATCGATTACGTACAAACTCATGATAAGCAGTTAATAAGTAATTACTATGCACGATCACGTAATAATTATTTAAACAATAATTAATCACGAACATGCGATCATGAAATCATGAACATAATTAAAACACGAACTAAAATAATTACGTAAATACTTATAATATAATTACGGGCGTTAAGTTTACAATAAACGACACGTTTGGTGAAACAGAAACACCTTAAACACGAGCACGTTTAACCACGAACGAACACGAAACATCGGGACACGAGAAAGGTACGGGTACCCCATGTGGGGCCCCCATACCCACGGCACACATACAAGAAATGGGCTTAGCCCATGGACTTTACAAGTAAAGGGGGGTAAAGGTAAAAACATGTTTTCATTTTTCATTTTCAAGAAATAAACAAAAACCCTAAAAGAGTTTTTCTCCTCTCCTTTTTGCTCTCTTGGTGCCGCCACCTTTACACCATCATAGCGGGGTGTTTGTTTGATTTTGATCTTAAAAACAAGTGTTAGAATACGTGTTTGTTCACCCTTTTTCCAAGCTACATAGTGGTATACCTTTCTAACCCTTCTTTTTAATTCTTTTTAATTCTTTTAATCTTTGATTATTTTCATGAACATGTTATTATTTTTCTTATAAAAACAAGGTAATTAGTCATTGATCTAACATGTTTTGGTATTAATTAAAATCAAAGAATGGTTTATAAGGGTGTTTGTTTTTGGCCGCCTAGCAAACAAACCTGAGGGGGGGTTTGGTTTGCTATTGCCGCCACCACCAAGACCACAATTGGTCTTGGTTGGCTCATGTGGGACCCACGGCAGCAAGGGGACACGTGTGCCCCGGGTTTGGCCCGGGGTACGGTGTCGAATTCATACCCGATTCATGGTTCGTTGGTTAAAATCATGATCTATGTTACATGTAATTTTTATGAATCATGAACTTAGGATATAATTAATTAATAACATGAAATATTAATTAAATCATGACTTAGGTTATTTTAATTATTAGTTTATCATGACATTAAATTAACCTAAGTATTCTTATGTTATAAGTTATAATTAATTAATTATTAAAACATGCCTATAATTAATTAATTTAGACATGACTTAGGTTATATTATTATTAATAATAATACACATTTTAACCTAAGTATTTTCATTTCATTTTAATTAATACATGTTACACTTTAATTAAAATGCTTAACCTATAGTTTAATTAAAATACATGAAATAATAATTAAACTATACACTATATCATATGACTTAAGAATGAGCTTATAACACTTAGACTTATATGTTAGCTTATGAAATCAGCTTAATTCTAATTATGGAAACTTCTATTTATAGAAACTTAATTAAATAAGGCAACTAATCTAATCATGGAAACCTTCTATATATGGAAACTTATTTAATTAAGGCAGCTGATCTATTTTTTGGAAACTTTCTATTTTTGGTAACTTTCTATTTTTGGAAACTTTCTATTTTTGGAAACTTTCTATTTTTGGAAACCTGCTATTTTTGGAAAGTTACTTATTATTACACAGTAAGTATATAATACATGAAACACCAGTAATACTTAATCAGATTAATCAGAATACAAGATAAACACAGTTTAAGGCTTTAAACAGTGAACCATGACCTAAAACATACCAAATCAGCTATAATGAGACACAAAACCCAGTACGTAATCAGTGAATCGATACTTATACACGTGTGTATTCATGTAGCGTTAGTGATCCAGAAGTAGGAGTCTTTCTTCCGTTCATTCACTGGACTTGAGGTACGGATTTCCGTCCTTTCAGTATGGACATTCCTTCCTTATTAGGATTTCCCCGTATGCAGCCAACTGTTTTCCCCAGCATTTGTTTTATTGTTTTGAACTGCTTATGTTAATTTAGCATAAACTATAGCCATATACAAGCATGACCAGTTTCACCTAGTTATGGAGGTACCATAACCATAGCATTGGAGGCACCGATGTTATGACTTCCCCACGGCGGAGTGATTGCTCGTGGCGTCCCTTTTCAGTTTTGGCCATATTATTATATCAGGTGGGGCGTATGGGTGCATCCTAGTTACATGTTTTATTCAGTTTATCATGGTGAATGTGGTGTGTGCCTTGCACCCTTCACAAGGAGCTGATCCCTCCTACCCAAATCAGTATATTGATTAGAGGCATCCCCTCCAATCAGCATGATGAGGTCACCCCTCCAACCAAGTATTCATGCACGTGACCTTTTCATGACCTATATGGGCTATGGTATTTATATGTTAAAACAGTTTTCACAGGATAAACATAAGGCTTTTCAAACTATAAAACCAGTTTTCTTGATACTTAACCAGTTACTCGGAACTTAGTCTTCCGCTGTTATATGTTACATGCTTATCCTATTTCATGCTTTATTGTACATCCGTGCACTGAGCGTCTTGCTCAGCCCGTTACTTTCCTTTCCATGTCCCAAAACGGCAGGTACCCAAGACTCGAGCATTTGGAGGACGCACATAGGATGGAAGCTGCCAGAGACTTCTTTTCCTTTTTGGCCTTCATATAGTTATGCTTGTTTAGTCTTTATTCAGTTCATTTCCTTTATTTATGTTTTGGGCTTTATGTTTGGGAACCGATGTTTGATTCCGGTTTTCCCTATGGTCGTGTATGTTTTACTACATATCACCTTGCATGCTTTGATGACACGCCATTATCACGCGTGACATTCCATTTATCAAAATGGGGTGTTACATGCATGTTGCAAAGTCTACTTGCGCAATAAACTATTTTCGCAAAAAAAAAACTTGTCTTCGCAATAAATATCCCACTTCGCAAAAACAAGGGTTTTTGAGTTCGAAATAAAACCGAATTTTAGGAACTCGGACACAATAATGAAAATTCGAGGTTTTTCACTAAAAATGATCCAAATACCAAAAACTTTTGCGTTTTTCACCAAAACAAGAAACCCAAATCCCTACCACGACTATGTAGGAAATTTCAAGAAAGATTTAAAGGCGAAAGCCACAAAAAAAAAATTGAAATCGCGGGTATATGTAGCACAAAAACTCACGAACCAAAACAATAACACAACAAAACTTTATTTCACCCCCATGGTTCTTGATACCAATTGTAGAACAATGTTAATCTTAATCCTAAGAGTGAGGTTGATGTTTCTAGAGAGAGAGAAAGTTATAGAGATAAAGTAGAGAGAAATGTGAAATATTATTAAGGGAAAATGAAACAACCAACACCCTCTCCATCAAAGGAGGGGGTTTATATACCCAAGTCCATAAATGGACTTGGGCCTCCGGCCCATGAACATGCTCATGCGTCGGGCTTGTTTAAACTATTATAATTACTATACTACGAGCCTCTAACTATATTGTTGGAGTGACCGAGACTTTCTAATACTAAAAACATATTTCCAACAGGTTGGTGGAAAGAGAAAACTAGAGCTTGTGTTATTGTATCAAGGCGCGCTTAGATGGGAAAAGGCAAACTGGGTGGACGAGCTACCTCATGTCCTATGGGCGCATCGAACTATGATCAAGACAGGAACCGAGGATACCCCCTTCGCACTGGCATATCGTACAGAAATAGTCATCCCAGTTGAGGTCGGACTGCCAACGATTCGCACAGTGGATGTGGATGTCGTTACAAACGATAAGGAATTGCGGGTAAATTTAGATTTGTTAACGGAAAAAACCAGAGTTGGTCGCGATCAATGAAGCTAAAGGAAATTCAAAGATGAAAGGCTCTCACGATGCTAGAGTTCGAGGAGTCTTGTTTAAACCAGGCGGTTTTGTACATCGTGCTTACAAAGCAAGTCGCATGGAGAACACGAGGAATCTTGGACCAAAGTGGGAATGGCCTTACATAGTGATAGAAGCTTTAGGTCAAGGCGCGTACAAGTTACGCAACATGGATGACCGTGACTTGGGTCATACATGGAATATCTGTAACCTCAAGGAAATGTTATCTTTAAGGCTAAGGCCACGACCTCTGCATGGATGCTCTTTAGCTATAATCAGCCTCATAAAATATCCATGTATTTTTTCTTTTTTATGTATTATGTCTTTTTGTATTTCAAAACATGCAAGTATTAGAAAAATGCCACGGTCCCTAGCTAGTTTCGTAGCTCCTTTCTTTCCAATGGATTATGTTCTTTAAATTATGTGATTTCATTATCAATTGTTTATTATATTCTGCCTATAAGCGTACATGTACTTATCGTTTCTATGTGAAATAAAAGGTTTGAGTGAACCTACTAATCTAACTTGTCGTATTAGAGGGATGCATCTCCATCGACCATGAAACACGTATCCTTGTTTGACACCTTGCTATTCAAGATGTTGTAGCAAGTTATGCATTGATGTAGGTTTTTCGTACACGTTTTAGGAAAAACACGTATGAGTGGCAAGTATTAAGTTATACGCTTTAGGAAAAACGTGAAACCGAATAAATTCCAAGTTTGTTCTCGAAGGAGGTGTGTGTATTAATGTGCCAATATATATATAAAATCAAGTTTGGATTAGTGACGTTTTTGGTTTAAAGAGAGAAAATAAAAGACGAGCTACGACTACGATTAAACTACGACGTTGACGTAAAACGCGAACGTAAATACGTAAAACGCAACAAAATTAAAAAAATTAAACCTAAAAATTAATTAAAAGTTAAAACTAAGTCTTAAATAATATAAATAAGAAGAAAAATCCAACAAATATATTTTAAAACCTTTTTATTAATTAAATATTCAATTTTTTTTTCTTAGCCGGGTAAATTTATTAAGAAAAGGCCACAAAGGCAGAAGTACAAAGCTAAAGCTTGACAAAAATTTAGATGGGACACATCCCCAACTAACAAAGCAATAGCAACAAAAAAGTTATGGACAAACATCCCATACTCAAATAAACTACAAAAGTAAAGGCAATGGACAAGCCCCGATGCTCAATACATAAAAAATAACCTAAGCAACTAAAAGAAAGACAACTAGGTTGCTCCCCATAACACAATCTTGATCCCAGTAGAAAAGACCAAGCTTCTACAATCCATGGCACACCTAATACAAGCAAGTTCTTAGCTTGTGACGAGGAAACCACTTCGGAATCCATGATTGATCTTGATTCAACCACAAAGGGAAGCAACCAAGACCAACCAATCCATCCCAATGGAAAACCCCACCACAACTAAGAAACAAGCAAAGTAGATAAAAGAGACCTACTCAAAACGCCATCAGACTAAATGCAGGAAATAAAGAGAGGTTGCCAGTGTAGCACATCACATTCATTGCCTCCTCAAAACCTCCATCTATGTAAAACCCAGGTGGGAAACCATAGAAGGGGGGAAAGATTACAACTGAACATCAATCCTCTCAATGATGCAAAACCTATATATCTATTAGCTTGACAATCAACAGATACAAGGTTAAAAAGATAACAAGGGAGGACAAAGCATCAATAAAACCAGGTTTAGGATCTAAAAAATTGTTCAAAAAGGATAGAACAATGGAAGAAATGAACCATACCTAGCAAGACGGCACATCTTTCAGCACGCTCTAGAAGGCATAGATCACTCCCCCACTAACTACCCTAATGACCACTAATAGCAC